>JAUPFT010000004.1:14750481-15977981 GCA_036936625.1 Parnassius smintheus behrii | reverse complement strand
TTCATGAAATTTCCTAGATTTTCCTGGATGGACACGGATTTGCCATAATCGTAACGCTTTGCAGACGGATTTACAATCGCAATTTTGAATGTATTACCTACGGCTAGCGGAAACAAGATGGTTATACATATACCACCATCTATCGGGATCTTTAGGAACTTTGTCATTTTTCTAAGTTTCACGTTATCTCACGTTATCTATGGAATGAAATGAGATAATATAGAGGTCAGTGAGTGAGATGGATTTTCTCAACCCACAACCACATTTAACGTTATCATAATATTCTAATTACTAGTTATAATAAGCATATGTTTAAAAAAGAAAGAAAAATAAAGATTTATAACCCAAAAAGTATGGAGATATTTTTTTTAACAGCCACTCTTTGTTTGTGGCACAACGAATTTTAAAATAAAATATTGTGATATATTCTCACACAGCCGCACTTTAATATCCCTACTAACATTAGTATAAAAATAATTAGTACAATAATATATATTATAATATAATATAGGTTACCGTTGCCGTTATATGCCGTTAAAGTCCACTGCTGAACATAGACCTCCCCCATTGGTTATAATAATAATAATAATAATTTCTTTATTCAGGAATTTTTTTTAACAATATATATTTGCATCTGCGCCTGAACTAAGCAATAAGCTTGTATCTCAGGCAACAGTGCTCTTTCTTATGGGACAATTTAACAGAAATCTTTCTGATTAAGAAACTTACGTAAACATATTATATCAAACAATAATATTATATAAAGTATGAAAATTAAACCTGTATATATAACTAAATATATTGTTGTGTGTAAATTGTTCCTCTCGTATGTGGGTGTTATAAAGAAGACAAAGCATCTTCTGATTCGTTTCCCTCTGTCGCCTCATACTACGATATGATATGATATAGGAGATATTCTTACAAAGCCACTACTACACGGTTTATAAACGCGAAAGCGCGTTTTTTGGCTAGTTTTTTTTACACGACATTTGTATGTATATAGTTTGTACGTATGTTGTATGTTTGTACGTATGTATGTAGTTTTTTTACGTTTTCTATACGTGGTAGAGCCATGCTGCAGTTATATAAGTAGTATGGTTGTAGCACGAGTGGGTTGGCTCGACCGGGGAAGGACCACGCTCTCACAGAATACCAGCATAAAATAGTAGCTTAATGCTGCTGTGTTTCGTATGGTGAGTGTAGAGAACCGGAGAACCTTTTTTACTGGAAACGAGGCATTCCATCTTAGTCCACACGGGTGACAACGCATCTGCATTTTGATTTTCAATCGAGGATAGATGTAGATGTCTATGGACCGCAGCAACCACTTACCATCAGGTGGAATGTGTGCTAGTTTGTCACCCAATTCTATAAAATAAAAAATAAATAAATACGAAGCGACGGGCCATCGGATCGATATGATTTCTTTTTTAAAACATTGTCTTCACATTAGGATTTTCTCCCTTATCGTGGGGTTTACATACGTAAACTTCACAAGGATCAATATCCAGACCCGGAACAATTATTGTAGGCCATACAAATACTTGTTCGGTGCGGGATTCGAACCCGCGACCCCCAGCGCAGCCTCATTTGCTAAGCCACTGCGCTACGGAACTGTCCGATTTTATGCATAAAGATTGTTTATAAACCGAAGAGTGACTTTTTACCCTGGATTAATGCACGGTTCGTATGAGATTGTTTTGGAGTGTAATTCTGTAACTATTTCTATTTGTGCTGTTTTAGGTGTTGGACATTGTCATAGAGCATAGACTGTGATTTTTCGAAATGATGTCGTCATTTGACTTCTATGCGAGTTAAGTCGCGTGTAAAAGCTAGTACAGCATATAAAATGATAACAGAAATAGAATTTGTGTTAAATCATTTCAGATCTTAATATCAAATATCAAGTTGAGCAAAACATTTGATTCATACAAAACGCCTTTCATAATACATGACGCTTGAGAATAAAATTATCATCAATTAACAGCATCGGTACGGAATGTAAACCAATTGAATTCACACGGTTTTCAACAGATCTGTGCATATTAAAACGATAACTTCATATCGAATTTTAGATTAGAACTAAATATAATATAATTGATAGTAATATATTTACTGAGGTAATAAAGAAAGGTGCACAATAACATTAGTTAACATTGTAATGAATGAAATTTAAAGCAAATGTAGGTAAAATTAAATTATCTGCATAAAAATTGAAAAAAAAACTAGCAATTTAATTTCAGATTTTTTTTTCTTTTTTTAATTCTCTATCTGTTAATTCTATAAAATAAAAATAATATATTATAAACATATACATAGATTATACCTAATTACCTTTTATATCGTCTGGAAAAAATAGAGTGTAACATGACAACGGAGTAGAATCCATCACTCTCCGGTCGTGTCGGTTAACCGTCCCATCGAAATGTGAGAGTTAGGGAATAAAGAGTACACCTGTGTGCAAGAGTGCACTTCGGTATTATAATCCTGTCCTACGTCGATGGCTAATTCCGTTGAGGCTGGCTACCGTGAGAGAAATTCGGTCTAGAGGACATTATTATTATTGTTATTAAAACGTTATGTAATATTTTATTTATGTTTCATGAATTAAAAATAATACCTATATTATGTATATAATATTCTGAATGATTTTTTTTATCGGCTGGAAAAAAATAGGATGTAAGGTGAACGAAATAGAAGCCTATAGCAATGATATTTTACATTTTTTTTATTTAACACTAACATATGAAATTGTTCTATCAATAAATACTACTAATTGGGTACGTATTATTTTAATTTCGATAGTTTTCAATAGATTTTTTATTTAGTTCAAAATTTTTCTTGTTATTTTTTAGTACCAAAAGCATTTCAAATTAGTAGCAAGGTACGTGAGCGTAATATGGTCACCTTAAATTCACCGCTCTATAAAACCAAAACTAGGAGAAACACGGAGACAAAAACACAAAGTTATATACTATAACTAATATATTAAGAAAAAAATAGCAATCAAGCTTTGGTAATAATCGGAAACACTTCGATAACATATTGCTACTATGTTGCGGATAACCTTTTAACAAGTAACCTGGCATTCTATTTTAATCCTCCGGGATGACAAAGCATCTTCAATTTGATTTTTATTCAAAATGGGTGTAGGTATCTATAAAGTTACAGCCTATAATCATCCCACTGTTGGGATATGGAACAGTTAGTCCAGACTTCACTTTTTTCACTTCTCCATGTGCGTGCTAATGGAATTCACATGTTCTCGAAATATTTTATTCCTAAGATATGCAGGTTACGTCATGGTGTTTTCCCTTACCGGAGTAACGTGCTAAATCAGCACTTGAAATTACAAATTAACAATTTCATTGGTACCGGTGGGGATCGGCCTTGGGTGGAATTTACGGCGAGCTATAAGCCCCTGAGCCCCCGGGTCTTGGCTCGACTCTTGGGTTGTGCCACAGAATCTATTTACTATTAGTTGAAATAAAGACGACAACATCCTTTATTCCAGTTACAACCAAAACGCGGGTATTTATCCAAGTAATACATGCTAGTAAGTGAATTGGTGGCCTAATAACCATATCTAACGCTGGACTTAAAAAAATACTTGATGTTGAAGTAACAGCCTCCAACGTTCCATGACTGATCACAGACTTCCTCTCATTTCAAATAGAAAACGAAGAAGCATCTGACAAGCTGTTTTACTGGCTGGCGAATTTAACGTGTCCTAAATAAAAATATAATTAAAAATCAAAGTTATACCTATATGTATACATTCTGCTGCGAGACACTGTCTTCTTTTTGAGACGTCCAAGAGCAAGATGATATCGCCGCGCTGCCCCAATACGTGTCGGGAACTTCAAGCGCAGATACATGCATTCTTTGAATGCAATACATAGTGTTCCGCGATGTCTCCCTTCACCGCCAAAAAGCATGTTTTGCAGTTTCATTGGTGTTGACGAGTATCGAGCTCCTGTATTTTGAAGTTAACAGTGGGGTTTGTTCTGCTCGAGCCCTTGAGCTACCATGGTACTTAAATTTATATATTTCTAATAACATAAGAAGGCTGGTTCTTTTCTCATTCAAAGACCAAGCATAGGCATTTTGCGAGGAAACGCAGCCAGCATTCTGGGCACTATACCACAGGGGGTAAGACTGGTTTTTTGTTTAATACTGTATAAGTTGAAATTGTAATAAAAAGGAATTTCTAATAATTTTCAAGTTTCTTTTTTTACGTTATTTGAGATACTTTCTTATGAGCTAATGAAAAGGTCACCTTTTCATTTGCAATAAAAATCACTGAAAACCCAAACGAAAACATTTTTGTTTTTTATTCAGTAATCTTGCAAAACCCATGGGACGAAATGAGGAAAATGGTTAGCGTGGGCTGTTTTTACATCGTATTAAGAATAATTAACTTGTATGACTTTTTCCTTCAGACCGTAAGTAGTCTTTTGTTGGGCCTGGACCTTTAAGGAAGAATTGCCTAACAGACGGTCGCAGTACAAGACATCTTGAACCTATAACTGTTCCTGGTCTACAGATTTTATTTTTGGTACAAATTCGAGAGGTTATTCCGCCTATTATGCTACAAGATCTGAGTATAAGACCCTTATACACTTACTTGCGATGAATCCACGCATTTGAACCAAACGGTTTGCTTCGTCTCTCGTAATGCGTACATCAAAGGAGTGGAATAATCTGGCGTAAAGGGTGATTTGCCATCTAGGGCGTCATCATCACATATTTTTACGTGTTAGAGACATGCTGCAGCTAAATCATGTTCATAGCATAAACGGGTTAGCTCGACCGGGGAAGGACCACAATCTAACAGAATACGGTGTAAAATAGCTCAATGCAATGTAGTTCAATGCTGCTGTGTTTCGTATGGTGAGTGTAGAGAAACGTGAACCCTTTTGTACTGGAAACGAGGCATTCCATCTTAGTCCTCAGGGGTGACAACGCATTTTGATTCCTAATCGACGATAGATGTAGATATCTATTGGTCACAGCATCCAGTAACCATCAAGTGGACTGTGTGCTCGATTGACACTTTTATTCTTAAGACTAGAGTTAGTATTGTCACAGAATAAATAATAGTACTTTTCAGCCGTGTAGTGGCGGTTGAGAATATCCACTACCCCATATCTTCCTGTGGGTGTCGTAAGAGGCGACAGAGGGACACAGAAAGGAAATGGGCGGCAGCATCTTCCTAATAACAACAATAACATAATAAAAAACTGCGGTTGAAAACCCGCTCGCCAAGCGTGGCAACTATGGCAAATATCCCCCATGAGCAACGACGCAAACAAACGGCCCCCAGTTCCCGGCGGCCCCGCTATTCCTGGCTACGGTGGCGATCATGGTAACGGTGGTGCAGGGGGTGCTAAGAATCTTCGTTGGAGGTTCGGTTGCCACCTACGACGACTCGACCTGGCAACGTATAACGCACGCACCCTGAGGACTGACGAGAAGATACTGGAGCTGGAAGAAGAGGTAGACAAGTTGCGCTGGTATATTATTGGATTATCTGAGGTCCGAAGAGAGGGGGAGGACACGGTAATTCTCGAGTCCGGCAACTTGTTCTATCACCGGGAGGGCGACCATTTGTCCCAAGGAGGTGTCGGATTTATCGTCCACAAGTCTCTCGTCAACAAAGTTGTGGAGATTGGGAGTGTGTCGACGAGGGTCGCGTACCTGATACTCAGAATCACCAAACGGTATTTGCTGAAGGTCATACAGGTCTACGCACCAACCTCGGCACATCCCGATGAGGAGGTGGAGGAAATGTATGAGGATATTTCTAGAGACATGCATTCCTCCAAAACCCACTACACGGTGTTGATGGGAGTCTTCAACGCAAAACTAGGCACAAGAGAAGGCGGTGAGCTGAAGTTAGGGAAATTCGGAGTAGGGCAACGGAACCGTAGGGGTCAGCAGCTGGCTGACTTTATGGAGAAGGAGGGAGTCTTTATGATGAACACTTTCTTCCGGAAGCGACCCCAAAGGAAGTGGACCTGGTCGAGCCCCGACGGTTCGACAAAAAATGAGATTGACTTCATTATGACGACCAGACGCCAACTGTTCAGTGATGTCTCAGTGATCGCAAGGGTGAAAACCGGCAGCGATCACCGAATGGTTAGAGGCACACTGAACCTAAACGTTAAGTTGGAGAGGTCTCATCTAACGAAGTCAACGCTCCGTCCCCCACGGGCTCTAATCCAGAATCCCGAAAGCTTTCAGCTCGAGTTACGTAACCGCTTTCAGTGCCTAGAAGATTGCAATGCAGTGGACGATATGAATGACAAGCTCGTGGAAACTGTCCATGCGGTCGGAGCTAAGTTCTGCAAGACTCGCCCGCCGAAGAGAACACAAAAACTCTCAGATCACACTCTTAATCTCATGGCTGTTAGACGGGAGATGAGGCTGCAATCGTGAACAGATTTGACAGCATACAGGCAACTGAACAGACAGACCTCCAAATGCATGCGGCGAGACTTACGCAACTGTAATACTGCTCGTATTGAAAAAGCGGTCGAGTGGAACCAGGGCTCCAAAGTCTTTGCCAGAGATCTGTCTGCCAGAAAGAGCCAACTGTCAAAGCTGAAGACTGAGTGTGGCAGCATCGTTTCCGGGACACCTGAGATTTTGAGTGAGATTGAGAGGTTCCATGGGCAGCTGTACACATCATCTTTGGAGCCACACGCAAGTGTGAGTAACGATCCAAGAGCAAGTCTTACCCGACACTATTCCGATGATATCCCGGACGTCAGTTTGAGCGAGATTAGAATGGCTCTCCAGCACCTTAAAAACGGCAGGGCCCCAGGCGAGGAGGGAATTACAGCGGAGCTTCTGAAAGCGGGTGGAACACCGGTACTTGAAGTCCTTCAGAAGCTCTTCAATTCCGTCCTCCATGGTGGCACTACTCCGGAGGCGTGGAGCAGAAGTGCGGTGATCTTGTTCTTTAAGTAAGGCGACAACGCTCTCTTGAAGAACTACAGACCGATTTCCCTTCTGAGCCGCGTCTACGTGCTGTTTTCGAGAGTCATTACGAACCGTCTCGCATGCAGACTCGACGACTTCCAGCCTCCCGAACAAGCCGGTTTCCGAAAAGGCTTCAGTACCATAGACCACATACATACCCTGCTGCAGATTGTACAGAAGACCGAAGAGTACAATCTGCCACTTTGCCTGGCGTATGTGGACTATGAGAAAGCCTTTGATTCCGTCGAAATTTGTGCGGTGCTACAGTCCCTTCAGCGGTGCCAAGTTGACTGTCGGTATATCGAAGTGCTGATGTGTTTTTACAGTAGGACTACGATGGCTATCCGAGTACAGAACCAGAGTTCGAAACCTATCCAACTGCAGAGAGATGTAAGACAGGGTGACGTTATATCCCCTTTCTCTAAACTCTTCACCGCTGCGTTGGAAGACGTTTTCAAGCTACTGGACTGGAATGCATACGGTATTAACATCAATGGCGAGTACATCACTCACCTTCGATTTGCCGACGATATAGTCTTTATGACAGAATCGCTGAAGGACCTTAGCACTATGCTCAATGACCTCAATAGTGTCTCCCAACGGATAGATCTTAAGATGAACATGGACAAAACAAAGATCATGTTTAATGTCCATGTCACACCTATACCGGTAGTTGTTAGGAGCACTATGCTCTAACATTAACATTAGAAGTTGTTGACGAGTACGTTTACCTGGGACAAATAGTCCGACTAGGTAAGTCCAACTTCGACCGAGAGGTCAATCGACGGATTCAACTCGGCTGGGCAGCGTTCGGGAAATTACGACATATCTTCTCGTCAGGTATACCTCAATCGCTGAAAACTAAAGTGTACAACCAGTGCGTGTTGCCAGTGATGACTTACGGATCTGAGACGTGGTCCTTCACTGCTGGCCGTATGAGGACGCTCAAGGTCGCTCAGCGAGCTATGGAGAGGGCTATGCTCGGAGTTTCTCTGCGTGATAGACTCAGAAATGAGGATATCCGCAGTAAAACCAGAGTGACCGACATGCCCAACGGATTAGTAAGCTGAAGTGGCAATGGGACGGCCATATAGCTCGAAGAACCGATAACCGATGGGGAAGAAAGGTTCTCGAGTGGTACCGGTAGACGTAGTGTAGGGCGACCCCCCACTAGATGGAGTGACGACCTGGTAAGACATGCAGGAAGTCGATGGATGCAGGTGGCTCAGGACCGTGCTTTGTGGCATTACTTGGGGGAGGCCTACGTTCAGCAGTGGACTTGTGAAGGGCTGTAATGATGATGATGATGATGAAATAATAGTACTACGTAATGATTTCTTAAATTTACGCGAACACTACACATTGAATAAAACTAAATTTACAGATTTTATCGCGTTTATTTGACTGATTTTACTTATTTTTAATTCCCGACGTTTCGGGTGCTTTACAGCACCCATGGTCACGGGGTGGGGGGGGGGACTGAGATGTTTGACGTCCCAATGTCGTAGTTAGCCCGGCTACCTTCAGTTTTTTTAATATTAATTTTTCGGTCCGATTTACGCAAAACGAGCTTACAGTATCTTGAAGTCTTGCAGTGGTATGCTTGGGTTTGGGTTTAATTTATATCGCCAACGCTGTTTCTTCTGCATATCAATGATATGTTGCATACCCGTAACATTCATTGCTGTGCAGATGACAGCACTGGTGATGCTCTTTACACCGGCCGAGCCAATATTTCTCGGGAAAACGTCTCCGAGTGCCGGGACAAACTTGTGTCAGAAGTCGAGTCTTTGCTGAACAGAGTCTCGGATTGGGGACGACTAAATCTAGTCCAGTTTAACCCCCAGAAGACACAAGTTTGCGCGATAACCGCTAAAAAGAACCCCTTTGTCGTATCCCCTCAGTTTCAAGGCACTCCCCTTGTTGCCTCAGCCAGTATCGGAATCCTCGGCGTCGACATATCGAGTGACGTGCAGTTTCGTGGTCACTTGGAAGGGAAGGCCAAATTGGCCTCTAAAAAGCTTGGCGTGCTCAGCAGAGAGGGACAGTATTTCATGCCGGCACACCGCCTGCAACTTTACAAGGCGCAGGTTCGGCCGCACATGGAATACTGTTCCCATCTCTGGGCTGGGGCTCCCCAGTACCAGCTCCTTCCACTTGACCGCATCCAGCGCAGAGCGGCTCGAATCGTCGACGACCGAGTGCTTTCCGATCGGCTCGACTCACTGGCGCTGCGAAGAGATGTTGCATCTCTTTGCGTATTTTATCGCGTCTATCACGGGGAGTGCTCTGAGGAATTGTTCGGATTAATCCCAGCCGCCAAATTTCGTGAACGCACTACACGGCAAACGTCCCGATACCATCCACACCATCTGGATGCTTGGCGGTCCACCACTGTACGTTTCACAAGGAGTTTTCTTCCACGTACGACCTCTCTGTGGAATAGTTTACCACCGGCGATTTTTCCGGACCGATACGACCTGGGGACCTTCAAGAAAAGAGCTTACTCCTTTCTAAAGGGCCGAAAACGCACCCGCAATTCTCCTGGTGTTGCGGTTGATCATGGGCGGCGGTAGTCACTTAACATCAGGTGAGCCGCATGCACGTTTTGTAGGAATCGGTGTTCTTTTGCGAGGATTTGTGGTTTATCAAATCTGATGTAATGGTGGGGACGATCTTGAACATGTTCACAGACCGAAACGCCGGGAATTAAAAATAAGTAAAATCAGTTAAAGAAACGCGATAAAATACGTAAATTTAGTTTTATTCAATAGTGCTACGGTATTGTAGTCAAGCAGAGACTTATAATAATTAAAAAAACGAGTAGAAGTTTCTGCCGTGCACTACTGAGCCGTTTTTAAATAATACAAATATAATAAATACATTGTCATTTATCTCAGTACCAAGGTTGTTCCTGTAAGTCATATGATTATGTCACTCGCGGCCAAGTAATAAGCATCCATTCAATATATGTTAACATTGCATATCAAAAACATTCGAATTCAGAAACTCGGACATAAAAAAAAACTGCGAGAGCACCTTGGGCTACCTTATACAGTTTACGCGAGGTCGTCTGCTTTTTAAAATAATGTCGGTCAATTACCATTTCATTTAGTTTAGCATTATTCCTTTAAGGTTTCCGCAATTCACAAATATGAATGCAGCGGGGAATAAATTTAAATAATAATAAATATAATAACTAAAACGATTATAATGTACTACTATTGTTTATACTAAAGTTCATATTTTTCTTTCCAAACAGTTTTGTATGTAAGGCTCATAAATATGGATTGAATATCTTAATTTCATCACGATTTTTTTACGTGGTAGAGCCATGCTGCAGTTATATTAGTAGTTTAGTTGTAGCACGAGTGGGTCAGCTCGACCGGGGAAAGACCACGCTCTCACAAAATACCAGCGTAAAATAGTAGCTTAATGCTGTTGTGTTTCGTATGGTGAGTGTAGGGAACCGGAGACCCTTTTTACTGGAAACGAGGCATTCCATCTTAGTCCTCAGGGGTGACAACGCATCTGCATGTTGATTCATGATGTAGGATAGATGTAGCTGTCTATGGGCCACAGCAACCACTTACCATCAGGTGGACTGTGCGCTCGTTTGTCACCCTATCCTATAAAAAAAGATATTGCCATCTGTAATTCCACACGAAAAGGACACCAAAAGGAAAACCACTTTTATTATCCGTCATACAGAAATGCCAAACCTAACAGAGTAGAGGTGGACCACTGTTTTTCTATATAGCAAAAATATCTAAGCTGCTATTTAATAATTCTGCAATATTTACAGCCATTAAAATCCAAAAAGTAAAGTCATAAAATGAACAATATTCGACGAGGTATTTTTCGTTATTATTTAGTAAGCTTATATAAGATAAATGTTCGTTTTTTATAATAAAGTAGCGTCACATATTATAATTTATTTCAGACCAGTTAGTGAAGACGACATTCAATTAGCAGATTTAATTATCGTTAAATACAAATTACTATAATATTTATTATTAATACTTTTTTTTTTTGGTCATTGACATATACTCGTACATAGGGAAGTTTATTTCAATACTATAATGTGCGCATGTTCCTTTACCGATTCATAATTACTATTATTAAAAAGTTTGTTTTATCAATTAATAATCAAAATTAACACGCTTCACGAACAATATTTTTTTTTAACTTTATTTATGTAACGAAACATTTTCAAAACCTATGGCCGAACAAAGTCTCAACACATGTAGTTGTAATAATTGCGTTTGTTGGTTTCGCTGCTTTGAGTTTAATACTAATGTGTGTTAATGTTACTACCACTGAATCCAACCATTATGTAGCAAAACCGTTACGTCGATTATGCTGGAAATATTAGGTGATAACTTTTGAAAACATATTTCACTTATCTATAATAGTAATGTATAATAATCTTTGATAATAAACTAAAATTTTCGTCATTCGTTAATCATTTTTGATAATAAAATAAACTAAAATTAAAAATTTTAAAAACGTTTGTTATATCTTAATGAAGCTTCTTAAAAATAGCAAAGGTTTATAACTACGACTAGGTATCATCGTCATTTTCACCATTGTAGCCTACAAAATGTCCACTAGTAACTCTATATATTGCCTAGCGTGTCAGGTTGACATTAGCAGTTCTCTGTATTATTAAAGTAGAGGCACAGAAAAAATAATAGAAGTGGCGGTATAAGAATATCTGCTAGCCCGTAATATCATGCCGTGGGTGTCATTAGAGTAGGGTTACCAGATATAAAATTGAAAAGTCCCGACAAATAACCTGGTTTCCATAGGTCCTAAAACTTTGTTGCAAACGTAATTAGCAAGCGTAAAAATAGAAATCAATCATTGTGCATTCTCAGGATAAATCCACGTCGCATATTCCACCCCTCCCATGTAAATACCTACTATATTTTATTGAAAAATGCCTGATATTTCCAAAACCCTGACACATGGTATCTCTACCTAAGCTCTTTTATAATTATGTTTAATCAAATACAAAACGTAACTGTAGAAAGATACTAAGTAGATGATAGCGTCTAATTGTATTTTATACTGTATATTAAACACGAAAGCCCAATAAAATACGGTGACATTTTACTTGTGACCAACGCAACTAATTGGCGACGTGATGATGCATAACATTTCAGAGAATTTCACTGTCACTGCATCAACCGGGGGGACTAAAATTTTAATTTTATTGCTTTAAAAGGGAAAACTTTTAAAAGCAATACCAACGTTGCGATCTCGACGCTAAATGAGGAAAGTGACGTTTGCCAAGTGTATTACTGTAAATTTTTGATTACGTTCTATATTTTTTTTTATTATTGTTTATTCTTTTAAATCTTTTTTATAATAAATTATTACTATTACGTTTATCCAAATACAAGGCCTTTATAATAAAATAAGAGTGATAGGCGAAATACGAGTCGCGAAGTTTCACCCTTCAACACCATCATCAACATTCAGTTGGAACATTCATTTTTGTTATTAATTCACAATTAACTTAGAACCTATAAGTACCAGACCAACTTCCGAACATTCTATTATTTTTTGTAGTTTTTGGTTGATTTACAGCTTTAATTACATTCGCTGTTTCCTCTATTCCTGTTGTACCAAGAAAGCAGCTTATTGACATAAAAGTAAGGTAACGTATTAGGGTTCCGTAGTCAACTAGGAACCCTTATAGTTTCGCCATTTCTGTCTGTCCGTCTGTCCGCCCTCGCTTAATCTCTGTGACCGTTAGCACTAGAAAGCTGAAATTTGGTACCAATATGTGTATCAATCACGCCGACAAAGTGGTAAATTAAAAATTGGAAAAAAATGTTTTATTAGGGTAGCCCCCCTATATGTAAAGTGGGAAGTGATTTTTTTTTAAATTCAACCCTAACGATTGATATATTGTTGGAAAGGTATTTAAAAATGAATAGGGGTTTACTAAAATCATTTTTTGATAATGTCAATTATTTCGGAAATAATCGCTCCAAAAGTAAAAAACAATGTGTCCCCCCCCCCCTCTAACTTTTGAACCATAAGTTTAGAAAATATGGAAAAAATCTGAAAAGTAGAAATTTATAAGGACTTTCTAGGAAAATCATTTTGAACTTGGATGGAAACAACAGTTTTTGTACAAACTCATAAGTAGGAGCACTTATTGTGACGGACGGAAAACTACGGAACCCTACACTGATGGTGGCCCGACACGCTCTTGGCCGGTTTTTTACCGTTACTACCGATGCAGCGTACTAGCGAATTTTGGTCACGAGAGCCAGCCTCCACGCAGACTAGCTATATGCACTGGATAGGATTTTTTTATAGAATAAGGGTAACAAACAAGCGCATATGTAGCATTACTCTGCTGTTTAATGCGGGTATTCTGTGAGAACGTGGGCCTATCCCGGTCGATCCGAACCTTTCGTGCTGTATCCATAATATAGACACACCGTGGCTCTACCATGTATTGGTACTGGCTATAGTAGTCAATTAACATCAGATGGATTGTGTACTCGTTTTTCACTCTTTCTTTTTTACTTAACAATTTAAGTATACTGGCACTACGACTAGCAACCATCCAACAAAGCTTGGTGGACTATTACCGTACAGTTCGTCAGTCCAATGCCGGATTCAAAACCATCAATTTTCAGCCCGTGCCTAATCATAATCTAATAATAAATAACTAATCGGCCTAGTACGAGTCGGACTCGCACGTGAAGGGTTCCGTACCCTCGTACAAGGTTTAATACTATGTAAGCATTTCAAGCGTCTACTTGTTGCCATTTTTAAAATCGAGCAAAACAAGCCAAAAAAAACACGTTTCTCGTAGGAGAGCTACCTTTAATTTTAAATTTATTATTATTTTTATTATTTGTTGTTATAGCGGCAACAGAAATACACATTCTGTAAAAATTTCAACTGTCCAACTATCATAAGATAAAGCCCGCTGACAAACCGACGGACGGCAGGACGGACAGCGGAGGCTTAGGAATAAGGTCCCATTATTTACCCTTCGAATACGGAACCCTAAAAATAACGTAACAATGCAAGCTTATAGTGCAAACACTGCCTTAAAGAAAGTGAAAGCACATTTGCAATCGCTTTAATTCCTCAATGCCGACATGTTTATCAATGGACGTTGAACGTGACTAGTTTGACACGAGGCCTTGTTGATCCTTGTAAGACGATTTTAATTAGCATGAACGCTTCTTATATAGAATATTCAGTAATAAATATTTCTGCAAATTAAGTTTCGAATATTCTCATTAATTTATGTGGTAATTTGTACACCGAAATTTAACACAGTAAGTAAAAATGTGTTTATTTAGAAATTGCGATGAAATACGATTTTTGTCACCTTAAACATTTCTCTATACGATTAAATCGCGAATAAGAAGTAATACACCATCTCTCGGTTAAATAATTGTTTACTAGGCTCTTTTTCCTTTTGTTTCTCTTCGATAGCTCCATGTCCGTATCTAATACTTTTAAACGAGCATTTCTTGTATATATATATATATATATATATATATATATATATATATATATATATATATATATATATATATACTTTTTTCAGAAAATCTATTATGTCGAGCCCTTTTTTAGTATGTTTTTAAAAACACGAAAATTTTAGTTAAACTAATTGCTCACGTGATTTTTTTATTCAAATAACCAGTTCGGTTTTTCTATTATGTCAGTAAGATGAAAAAATCTTCTTCAAATTACATCAGTATGTAATTCGTATCTAAATATAATTTCCAAAACAAACGATTTCCAAAAAAATAAAATACCGATCTAAGCTCGGTCATCCAGGTACTTTTTCTTAAGATCTTCGTAGTTTGATACCATACGACATTACTTTATTCATTTCAATGTCTATTATGCTATGTTGTGACGGTGTAAGAATATCTACATATCACTACCCCATATCGTTCCTTGGGTATCCCAAGAGGCCACAGAGGGGAACAAACCGGATGTCCAGCAGCGTCTTCCTTATTATAACTACAAAAACTACGGTTGCTAATGCGCCTGCTGAGCTTGACAACTGTGACAATAGGGGGGATCCCTATTAGTCAATCCACGGCGGAGGCCTACGTTCAGTCGTGAACTTTTTTTTATAGAATAAGGGTGAAAACGCGCACTCAGTTCACCTGATGGTAAGTGGATGCTGTGGCCCATAGACATCTACATTTATCCACGATTAGGAATCAAAACGCAGATGCGTTGTCACCCCTGAGGTCTAAGATGGCATGCCTCGTTTCCAGTAAAAAAGGTTCCCCGTATCTCTACACTCACCATACGAAATATAGCAGTATTAAGCTGCTATTTTACGCTGGTATTCTGTGGTCCTTCCCCGGTCGAGCTACAACCATAATATATCTGTAACAGTAACGGTGTGTCATCTATCGTATATTAGAGAGCCTAAGTAGTTGTCATCGCACGGCTATAAATCATTACTTAATTAAGTACCTATATACTTACCACCACTTTAAACATTTACATTATTTACCATTTTTTATGCTCACTTGAATAATAAACATTTAGTTAAAGGGGTTTTATTGCGAGTAATTTTAATTACGTTTTATATACCCTACCCCTTACCTCATTTTCCTGATTCCTACGTTATCAACATGTAAACAAGGTAGCTCTCATCACTTTTTTTCTCGCTCGTATTGTTTTCAAATCCGCTGAGCCTGGATTTTTTCGAAATGGCGGATTATAATCTTCTCATGTTTAAATACTCTTTCAGTTTTCAGCCACAATAAAAGACTTTTATGTACGGGCGTTTACGATTCCAACAAATGCTTCTTACAATGGGAGAAGGCCATGTCGAGCCGCGGACTGTTATGGGCTGATAAAGAATAAAAGTAAAATTATATTTACAAACTATACACGTCGCACTGGTGGGCATAGGCCTCCTCTCATTTCTGAGAAGATTTTAGAGCAAAGAAATGTCCGTCCTGCCCCAATGCGTGTTGACGGACTGCACATGTCTGCGAAATATTTATTTCTTATTTTTCAGACATGCAGGTCTCCTTACGATGTTTTCCTTCACCGATGAGCTTCAGCAAATATAAAGAATTAGAATTTTGAAAATAATAAGGAATTAAAACTGACCATAATATTCGATCATGTCATTAGAATAAATTATATGTGTCCGTTTCTACGTCACTAAAGTCGTAAAAATTGTGCGGATAACATAGAGTATATGACGTGAATAAGTAAATATGGCGGACATAAACTGTCTCAAACTTGCGGCCTTAAAAAAATAAAATGCTAATGTCATATGAAAGGTATCATTCCAATTTCAAACATATATTATTATTTGTAAGGTATGATGAAATATATCTACATATAGATAGATCATGGCAGTCGAGTTCTCTGTTTTTCATGATAATTTTATTTGTTTATATTTCCGTTTTCTAATGTGACCACATTCCTTGCAGTGATCATTTGCACAATTACGCACGTCACATAGTTGAGTAAACCAGGATTTACCAGTCTTAAACCAATGTCAGGACAACTAACAAAGTTAATGTCATCGTTTTCAAACATGTTTGTCTTTCATTCTTGCCAGCAGTTTGACACTTCGTCTAGCATGGTTCACAAACTCTACAAGATCAGACATTTTATTTCATATTAAAAAAATAACTAACGCGAAATCAGTAGTGAAAATATCACTATAACCTCAAACGTTAATGTCAAATCAACGATTAGAAAGTTAATTAAGGTTTTGCTATTTTTAACTTTAATTGTCACTAAGGGACGCTAATGAACCGTTAACTGACTCTGAGAGTGAACTTTTTTAAATTTATACTAAGGAGCGCCTTAAGTAGCCCTTAAACTTCTCTGAGTGCGGCAGTTTAGAACTTCATTAACGCCATTTGGGAATCGATCCCAGGTAGCTCGCGTATACTATGAAATTTATTTCACTGTAGTGTAATAGGCTGCAGCAAAAATGAGTCATCTTGGGGACAGACCACGCTTTCACAGCTGTGCTACTGTGTTTCGTATGGCAAGAAATAAGGCGCTTTATCTTATTTTCCTAAGTAATTTCTTTCGCATCAGGAAGACAGTGTCCTCATTTGCCTTTTTTGTCATAATTGTATTAATAATAACAATTTAAATCAAAGAAAATATATAAAAATTATAAACTTAAAAAAGGTAATGTTTCTTTTTAATTTATTTATAAAAACAGTAACTATTTTGTATGCATATATATATTATATGACATGTATAATAGCTTAAATTCAAACCCAGGACTTTTTTCGATGACATTGTTGTGTTGTTTTTACAATTCCTGCCCGAAATTATATCGTATACCGTATACCATGACAAGCGACGACGGCTACGTATATTATGCTTCACAGTGACAACTCACTCGGTAACAATTGCGAGCCACATGACAGCATTCCGAATACGAAAATCAAATGACAGCTGTCACAATGACAATAACAATGCTATTTGCCTAGATGTCCTTGACATGGTATGTCAAATCGAAGGTAGAATAATAGGTCAGCGGTGTATTGTCGTGAGTAAATATATTTACTGACGACGATGACTAGTGTAGTGGCGGTGTAAGAATATCCACTAACTCATATCGTCCCGTGGGTCTCGCTAGAGGCGACGGAGTGAAACTCAAACATGATACAGGCTACAAAATTTGATCATGGGCGGCGGTAGTCACTTAACATCAGGTGAGCCGCATGTTCGTTTGCCCCCTCTTCTATAAAAAAAATCCTGATAATAAATAACTGCGGTTGCAAACCCGCCTGCCAAGCTGCAATGGCAAAATTCCCTATGAGTTAGTCCTCCCCCCTTCTGTAATCTTTACAGTGAATCACTCTTTAAGGGGATGAATGCGTCTAGCATTTTAAATTAGTTCTAGTTAGTTTTTTGTGGTAATCAATAAACAAGTGAATAATTTTGAAAAAAAATCATGTTTTTAAAATAAAATTAATTTGAAATTAAAATTCTTAACCATTTTTTTTTATTTTGATTTGAAATAGCTAGTACTGCAGAATGGCAATTTCAAAGCTAAAGACCTATTAGCTATATATAAATAAACATATGCACTTTTTGTTTTAAAAAAAGTATGTACTTATAGCACTCATTTGTACGTTAATACTACTCTTTTTCATATTCAGAAATCCTTTTGACACTCCTAAAATTTGACATTTGGATTTAACAACGTCGAGAATAAAAGACTTTTTGTAGCCGCGATACATTAAAAATAATAGCCAGTTTAATTTGTTTAACAAAGCATCGGAACAATTCAATGACTTACGACACTTACTCACCAACTATTATAAGAATATTATCTCGCGCTCATTACACTGGATGGAGTACTAAAATCTGTGATGCTACTCGGACGCAATTTTGGTGTCGCTTAAATTTGGAATAAGAACCCTAGCGACAAAAGAAGTTTATGGAAACGGCAATCAGTTTCAAATAAGATTCTGCGCAAGACAGGTTTATAGTGTACATGTGTATGCGCAAATACAAATGATTCCCTTACTCTCGTTGTCTGATGACAAGGTTATCCGACTCGACCGAAGACAGAGCAGCAAGAACAACGGCCTTACGTTCGGCGAGTGCGTGAAACACCGCCAGCTTCCTAACTCTGCGCTGCTAATGAGAATACAGCATATATGGGCTACAGGACGAATGGAACATACAATCATAAATTCACACCTGCGCAATGCGCTTAAAAAAGACTTACTTTATTTTATTTTTCTAATATAAGATAATTTTACAAATCCGGATGCCATTCCTCCCGTTTAAAAGAAAATAACACAACACAAGTTCATACAAACAAAACAATAAAAACAGATACGATGATAAAACTTGATTTCGTAATCAAGTTTCTTGTTAAAATGGCTTACTACAAACAACAAAGATCAATACGGTGGGGATAGTGAATGAAATGAATGCGATATAGTGAGTATTTTGATGTTATCGCACAACGAAAATTTACCGTCGGATATAGAATTTACTTCACCCACTTTCTTCGCCATTGTGAAAGCTTTTTAGTGATTCAGTAAGATAAATTGCTGTAAAAGCTCTTATAACACTTTACGTCAGTTGTAACTGCTTAAAAGAATTTAATGAATCTCGTCGATTGCGATTGTATTTGTAGAATGTAACAAAGAAAACAATTTAACCAATGTAAGGGCAGTTGCATTGTTCTGTTTGAACTACTAACGGGGATGAAGTCCGATACGCGTTACGCATTCTGATTTTAATGCATAATAACTGTTCCTAAAATAAAATCCTAACATAAAACTTGTTCCCCACGACACTTTTTTTTGACGGAGCTCTAAACTCTAATTGTTCTTCTAAAATAAAATTAGTCTAAGTCATCAGCTATCTGCCAGTGAATGTCCCGTCAAAATCGATCCAGCCATTTCATAGATCAGCCGGAACAAACAGACAGGCATACGGACGAAACACACAGACATTTTTTTAAATTGGTATTTTTGTATAAGTACCGTATATATTTAAAAAACATGTTCTTTTTTTCTTTTTTTTTAAACTGTTACGTTGAGATTACGAAAAGACACTTCAATTTTATTTATTTGTATAGATATGATATCAAATTTACAGTAAAGACAAACTAATGACACGTACACAATGTTTATCGCATTATTTAAAAGTGTTTAAATCACAGAAATCGTTTGTCGTATTATTACTATTTCTATGGTATAAATCTATTTTCTAAAGGCAAATTTTTAAAAATCAGGATAAATGTAAATTTTAAGATCACACACCATAAACAAATTTAAACTTACAGTTGTTACAAAGGCGATTTTTTTTAATCAAACAATTTGTTCTTTCATCAATATGTACGAGTACGAGTATAATGTTCGTTAAAACACAGTAAATAATTCTCAGAAGAAATACACAAACCCCAAAAAATATAACTTTGTTGCACATAACGTTTAAGAGACTACAAACTACACAACGTGTTTAAAATACAACATTTAAAAGAAAATTAAAAGATAATATTGGTTAATAAACTAATAGTTTATAGCCTAATGAAATATCTTGTTTATGTTGTGTGATTTTAATTTACAGTTCAATTAATATAATTTTAATCATTTATATTTTAGTATTATGACATTTAAATAATTTCGTGTAGAACTCTATTATTACTTATAAGGTTAAGTGTTTTTTTTTTATAAATATATAATGCCCAATTAGGCAAACTGCAGAGACTGAATTTTAAACATATTAGAGCCATACTGCAGCTGTTTCGTTTGAGTTTAGTGTATTTAAGGATAATAAGAGTAAAAGTAATAAATAAGAGTAAGTAGAAAGATAATAAGGAGACCCCTTTTACCGGAAATGAGGCATTCCATCTTAGTCCTCAGGACTGATAACGCACCTGCATTTTTGTTCTTAATTGATAGATTAGACGAATAGGAGCCACAGCATCTGCGTAACATCAAGTAAATTGCACACAGTGGAAAACAGACAGCAACACCTTTTTTGAAAGGAAGGCTTGGTAACTCGGCCTAAATTTCAAAGTACGTGAGCAACCACGTCGGTCCTCGTAGTCGCCGACACTAACGCAATTGTTAAAGGAAATTTTAAGTGCTGATTTACCGCGTCCTCGGTGGTTAAGAAAATTTTTAAAGAACGTGCATTAAAATAATTTAAAGTTAATAAAATAATTTAAAGATTTTGATTACATGTGAACACGTGGCTTAATAACGTTCTTGGAAATAAGGGGAGACCAGTGTCCAACAAAAGGAAATGTAAAAAGACTATAACTTAACTTTCTTCTCTTAGGAGGTTTTTAAGCACTAAGTAATAACATATTAGATAAATTAAAAAAAAACTACATCGTGGCGTAGTGGCTTAGCGTTGACATTCAGCGCTGAGGGTCGTGGGTTCGAATCCTGCACAGTTCAAATATTTTGCATGTCCTACAAATATTATGTTAGGTCTGGATGTTCGTCTTATGCGATCAATGTATGCAATCTACTTCCACGACACAGGAGAAACCCCTAGTAAGGGCGGAAAATAATAAAAAAATGATATAATAGAGATATAGAAGTAAAACGTAGTGTGAGGTAACAGTTAATATTACCTCCATAGTTTAGACTGCCTCGTTGGTCTAGTGGTTGTAGTAGTGCGACTGCTGATCATGAGGCCCTGGGTTCGAATCCCGGGTCGGACAAAAAAATCAATTATTGAGTTTTTCTGTCAAGAAATTTTCAGTAGCTGCCCAGAGTCAGGAAGTTGGCAGTTTCCCGTCCCCGTGCCTCGGAAAGCACATAAAGCCGTTGGTCCTGCGCCTGATCTCTCCCCCGGTCGTGTCGGTTTACCGTCCCATCTGATTACGAGAGTGATGGAATAGAGAGTGCACCTGTGCTTGCGCATACACTTGGGCACTATAATCCCGTCCTGCGCCGATGGCTAGCCTCCGTTTCGGGAGGCCGCCGTGGTCGGTCTGGAGGACATTATTATTATTATTATAGTTAGATAAAGAGTTAAAAGTCGCCAATTTTTTTAACCGAAAAAGAAAACGGTTTATTTCTATATATTGTTATAAAATTTATTGTTTAATTTCCACTGCGCTTTTATCATATTTTGAAATATCTTAAGTACCGGTGACATTGATCAGATCCATTGAAATTTGAAAGTGGCAACCAGTTTTCGGATTTGCATATTACAGATATAACGAAATCATCTATTCGCACTATTTGCGCTATTTTTTATTATGTGAAGGACGTAATAAAAAATAAAATATTTTACTTGCAATCAAACAAAAAAAAATTGTTTTTATTTGATATTAATAACTCAATTACGCGATTACTTTAATTATTAACGTAAATATAATAACTTCGTGCCTTTATGGAATATATAAGATACTACTTCAAATTTAAAGTACATTACAAGAAATAAAAAAATATTTGTAAAGAAATTCAGACACCATCTAATATATAAGAAGTAATTTACTATCCATAAGACTCTTTGTATCATAATGCTATAATACACAGGGACTCAGGGGCGAATTTCGTTCACGGCGGCCAGTCTCCTAGCCATCAGCGCAGGAAGAACTTGTGCGTTCCCTCACTCTCTTAGTCTGATAGAACTACCGAAACAACTGAGTCATCAAACGCAGGATCAACGGCTTTACTTGCTTTCCTTGCTCTCTGACTTCTTTAACGGAAAAACCCAATAACTGATTATGGTCCAACCCGGAACGATATGATCAGCGGTCGTGCTTATCAACGAGGCAGTCAATATATTTTATAGTATATTTATTAAGGGTGAAATAATAAAATGTATGTAACACGCCCGCATGATAGAATATAAGAAAAGAGACATTCCTAATTTTAAAAACTAAAATAAATATTAAATAATAAAAGTAAAATGTCTTGTATAACCTCTTTAAATAAATCTAAAAATTATCGTGAACGAAGTCGCGGTCATAGCTAGTTTTAAATAATTCTCTTTAAGTTTTACCGTTTTACTTAAGGAATGATTCACATAATATATGGAAAGCTTTTCCTCCAAATGTTACTGTGTCTCGAGTTATGTTAAGGACAAGTGTCATTAAGAAGGCACTTTAAGGTTGATACTTGACCTAAAGCGTAAAGAAGCTCGAAATTTAATTGGAGAGGAAGGATTTTGGAATTATCGAATGGAATTTTTACAAGGTAGAGCCATGCTGCTGCAATATTATTAGTATAGCACTATTAGTACGTATCCACGTTTTAGGTAATTGTTTAGTTCGACAGTCTATATTTTATATTTGTTTTTCGTACGTGGTAGAGCTACGCTGCAGCTACATTATGGTTGTAGCACGAATGGGTTAGCTCAACCGGAGAAGGAATACGCTCTCACAGAATACCAGTGTAAAATAGCAGTTCAACGCTGCTGTGTTTCGTAGTGTGGTGAGTGTAGAGGACTGGACACCCTTTTTACTGGACACGAGGCATTCTATCTTAGTCCTCACAGCGCATCCGCATTTTAATTTGTATTCGAGGATAGATTTATATGTCTATGGGCCACAGCGGCCACTTACCATCAGATGGACTGTGTTCTCGTTTGTCACCCACATCATATAAAAAAATATTTTTTTTGGCGGCTTGTAAGGCAATTACTATGATACTTTTTAATATCACGACGAGCGATAGTAGATTTAGAAAATACATTTAGCATAGCTGATCGCATAAATTAAATAGATATCGTTATATTCTGCCATGGATCATGAGAAATGTCAGGTAGATGTTATGACCTTTGGTGACCATGTATTGGCAGTGTTAGAATATCCACCGTCCCGTGGGTCGTCGTGGGAATCATAGGGTTATTCCGTATATCCACCCTAAGAAATCCACCCTAGGGTAGACACTCGGAATAGCATGTTCGTTTATCCACCCCAGACGCTGTGGATAATCGGAACTCGAATATTATTTTTCTTCCGATTTTCCCTCTCGGCTATGTACAGTAGTTTATAAAAACATGAAAGAAACTGGCCCAAGATTACTAAGTACACGTCAGCATACTCTTAAAAATACGTACATACTTCTTGTATAAAGGTCAAAATTGAAATAATTTTAATTGTTCAATTACATATCGTTCGATGTGACATAATTTATGTAATTTTGGAGATATCTTATGATGAAAGAAAAGTTTTACTGCAATTACTATCAATTATATTTTATTGAAGTAGATATTTAAATTTAATAAATATATTTTTAATTATATAAACACAGTATTGGAAATAGTACGGTTCTTAAAAAATATAAATGTCTTATTGAGAGACGAATTTATACAGAATGTACAATTACGTCTACTTAATAATGAAATTAGTGTTGGTCATTTCCTGGACATGTTGCAGAATTTATAAATGACTTATTATTATTTAAAACAAGGAAGTTTAATTTGGTTTAAAAGCAATACGTAATATCATTTTGTTTAAGTTTATGGTTATTAAAATTTATCAATAATATGTTAAAGCATGACTACATTTTCTGTTGAACTGTACTTGGGGTGGAAAGGTGGAACAACAATCAAAACGTGAATTCCGACTATCTATCCCGTTTGGGGTGAATAAACGAACACGGGATTTCGAGTATCCACCCTATGGTGGATTTATTAGGGTGGATAAAGGGAATAACCCGAATCATAACAGGAGCTAGACAGTAGCGGCTTCTTAATAACAAATAGAAAATTAAAAAAAAAGATTTCCAACCCATCTGTCAAGCGTGGCAACTATGGCAACTATCTCAATCACGACACAATATGTGGGGAAGCTTATGTTGAGCAGTGAACTTTGATTGGCTGTAATGAACGAAAGAAATGTTGGCCTATTTACATCCCACTGCTGGGCAGCCCTCCTCTTAATTCTGAGAGGGTTTTAGGGCAATCAAATATCCGCCGCGCTGTCTTGGAAATATTTTTCTTCTTATTTCTTAGACATGCAGGTTTCCTCACGAAGTTTTCCTTCACCGAAGTTTCCTTTACCACAAAGGTAAATAAGCACTCGGAATAGAATGTACCCGATGTAAAATTCCCAAATCTGCGACGTAAATATGTTGTCGCTGACAAAAAAGCGGAGTGTAAAACTCTTAACCACCCTAAGAAGAAAGAAGGTTTCGAAGGAAATCCGTAGTTCAAGACTTTGGCAATAAAGACATCATGATCATTATAATTACCATTACATCCTATCAAAGTACACTGTTGAATACAGACCTCTCTCATAGACAATCTCATAGGGGGTATATTTGTCCCAGTTGCCACGCTTGCCAAGTGGATTGGTAAACGCAGTTTGTTATTTCTATTCAGCCATTATCAAAAACTTGCTGCTAACTATCTCCTGGTTCAGTTTCCCTCAGTCAGCTGTTACGACACCCATGGTCACCCCACGGGGTGTCGTAAGAGTCGGGGTAGTTGATATTCTCACACCAGTATTACACGTTTATAATTATAATAAGAATATTGTTTATCTTTAATATATTTTAGTTTTCGATGCCTCTTAGACCCCTTTTTACTAATTATAATTTTTTGAATAAAAACTATTTATAAGGATTTTATCGCGTTTAATTAAATTATTTTTAACTTATTTTTAATTACCGACGTCTCGGGTGCTTCACAGCACCCATGATCACGGGGCGGACTGAGATGTTTGATGTTACAATGTCATTGTTAGCCCGGCTACCATTAGTTTTTGATTATTAATTTTTGGTCCGATCTATGCATTACGAGCTTACAGTATCTTGAAGTCTTGCAATGCTTGGGTTTGGATTTAATTTTGTTCATTATAGAATCCCAAGCAGATAGCACCCATCCGTCTTCTCTATTGAAATTTGGATGTTTTTTAACGTCAATAGCCTCGCTTATCATCCTTAGTATCGGTATAATTATAATTTAATCATGTACTTCCTTACCACTTGATATTATGTGGAATGTAGCTCTAGGTGGTCAAGCACACCACTTAGATGTTTATTATTTTGAGTTGATAAAAAGAATCGACGTCATTAAATCGGTACATAAAGATTTATGCAAGTGAGGTCGTTGGTCCTGCACTTAATCTCTCTCAGATCGTATCGGATTGTCATCCCAACGGAGTGTGAGTGAGGGAACAGAGAGTTCACCTGTGTTCGCGCACACTTTCAGCCCTATAATCCTGTTCTACGCTGTTGGTTAGTCTAGGTTAATATTGGCCGCCGTGACCAAAATTTAGTCTGGGAGACATTATATAATAAAGAACTTAAGTTCAGCTTATCACAAGATGCGTTCTTATTTTTTTATAGAATAAGGGTGAGAAAAGTAGATGCTGTGACCCATAGACATCTACATTCATCCTCGATTAAGAATCAAAACGCAGATGCGTTGTCACTCCTGAAGACAAAGATGCAATGCCTCGTTTCTCGTAAAAAAGGTCTCCGGATCTCCACACTCACATACGAAACACAGTAGTATTAAGCTGCTATTTTTTATTATTGGCATTCTGTGAGAACGTAGTCCTTCCCCGGTCCCATTCGTGCTACAACCATAATATAGCTGAAGCGTGGCTCTACCACGTATGAAAAACAAATATAACATATAGACTGTCGAACTAAACAGTTACTTAAAACATCGAGACGTACTAATAACGTAGTAAAGCGTTAGAGGGTTCCCGGTTGCATTCCAGGAAATCCCGGGAATCCCGGGACCCCTGATATACGCTAATAATCACCATTAGGCTTTGGGGTTTTAGCCGGTAAAAATCCGGCATAAACTTTTCGCTGCTTCCGGATATTCATTAGAATTTACCCAAAATAAAAAAGACTTTCGAACTAGACCTAACTTCGAGCTCTCTTGAACAAAAGCAAGAAAAAGGTTTAAAACGAAGAGCCATCCATATATGTATAACATGTTCACACTAGGATGGGCATCGTTTAGTCCATTCACGTAAGTCTACACCGGAAAAACCTCGAAGCAAGCGACGACTTGTGTTACAGCTCCACGCTCGACCGGACGGGAGACCTCACACTTGAACGCTTTTGAAATTAGTGATATGCTACATACGCATACTAATATTCCATTACTAGGTTAGAGTTCATCGGTTACAATGATCTATGGTCTTCAGGATAGGTAGGAGTTCCTAATTCGTCTTTTTCTTATAAGCATGTTACGATATATCTATATATAAGATATATATATATATATATATATATATATATATATATATTTATACATATATATATATATATATATATATATATATATATATATATATATATATATATAGATTATACGTGGTAGAGTCACGCTGCAGCTATATTATGGTTGTATACCGGGAAAACACCACACTCTCACAGAATACCAACGTAAAATAGCAGAGTAATACTGCTGTGTTTCGTGTGGTGAGTGTAGAGATACGGAGACCCTTTTTAACTGGAAATAAGGCATTCCATCTTAGCCCTCAGGGGTGACAACGCATTTGCGTTTTGATTCTTAATTGAGGATAAACGTAGATGTCCATGGGCCACAGCATCAACTTACCATCAGGTGGACTATGTGCTCGTGTGTCACCCTTATTCTATAAAAAGAATATCTTCGTCAATTGTTTTATTTAATTTTGAGGCGGCGTAAGGGAATCCACTACTCCATATTATAATTTTCCGTGGAAGTCATAAGAGGCGGAAAGGGAAATTGAGACAGGAGATGGGCAGTAGTATCTTCCTGATAACAATTTAAATTAATAGAAACTGTTGCCAACCCGTCTAAGCGTGGCAACTGTTGCAAAAACTATATATGGACTTTAATGGGCTGTACTGGAATAAATGGGTGAATCTTTCTCATCAAGACTTACGAAAACCCTCTGCCAGCGAAACCAATCGATTTAAGGTTAGGCGGAATGGAAAGAAATCGACAGACGATTCGGGTGGTATCAAGGAACAACGCCTACTAATATGTGGCTAAGGGAATCAGCTGAGAAATTATTTAGATATTTTTTTTAGTGTACGCTAGTTTGTGTGTAGGCCGAATTAGGAGGTTATTTTTTTTTCTTTTTTTTTTAAATGGGGCAATTTACAAACATAAATTTCACAAGGACAAACATCCAGACCCGGAACAATTAATTGTAGGCCATACAAATATTTGTTCCGTGCGGGATTCGAAAACGCGGCTCTTACCGCTGTAACTGTCATTGCTAAGCCACTGCGCCACGGAGCCGTCATCTTTATATTTATCGAATAATTTTATTTGTAGCTTCTGTAAAAGCCAACCGCAATTTCATATTAACCTCGGAAGTTAACAAATCAAAGATTTTCAAACTATCACACACCGGCACAGAAAAATTCTTATACAGTGAGTAATATACAGCACAGCGCTGCGTATCGAATCCCGAACATAACATGAAAGATGAATGTATGAATTAATGATTTGAATAATTTTTTTTATTATATATAGATTATTGCAAAATACTTATTGAAAATAATTTTTCTATTTACCACTGGTTCGGAATAAAACTCTGTTCTGGAAAGAACCAGCAAGAAAATCAGCGGGACTTCTTTTAAACATATTTCACCTTACTTTTAATTTTGTTTGTACAATATTTCAATGATATTTCATAGAACCAGCATGGTGGTGATCACCTCATTCCTAGGGGTTATTTTCGTTTACGTATTCTTTGATATTATAATAACCATTTTTGTGCAATTTTTCAATTTGTTTAATGACAAACTTTATACATTATATATTTTATATATATTTATTTTTATATATATTTTCTGAGATTTTGTATAATAACACTTGTTATATTTAAAAAACAAATTATTTTGGTCTGAATGTTTGTCCACGATTAATATATGTATGTTAAAAAGAGAAAAATCAAGAGAAACATTTTGTGAGTGTGTCTGCCAAAATGGGTCATGTTTTCTTTAACTGCTATTTATAAGCTATATAAATTAAATTACCCTTTTCCTTATCAGCCTTTTAAATCGATTACTAGATAGATTGTGTAGTATAAGAAACTATATCTTAGCAGATAGCCCATATTTACTACGCGTGGCAAATGCATCAGGAGGTGCAGAATATTTCTACGTGGTAGAGCTATGCTACAGTTATATTAAGGTAGCTCAACCGGGGTCCTTCCCCTTCGCTGTCACAAAATACCAGCATGAAATAGCAGCTTTTTGCAGCCGTGTTAGGTATGCTGAGGGTAGAGAATCGAAGACCCTTTATACTGGAAACACATCTGCTTTTTATTTCTAAACAAAGAAATGTGTGGATGTCTATGGGCTACAACAGCATTTACTTAACAACAGGTGAACTATGTACTCTTCCATCGCCCTTATTCTATAAATAAAAACACTTGCCCTGGTAAAGCTCCTGCTGAAAAGTCAGAAATATTCAGGATATCACCTCCTTAACGGATAAGTACTCGAGAACTTTTATTCCCCATCGGTTATCGGTTCTTCGACCCATATAGTTGGCCTATTGCCACTTCAATTTAGTGATTCATAGCGCTATGTCGGCTACTCACTGAGAGACCTCGTGCTTCCTCATATAGTCTGCTGTGAAGAACTACTTACCACCACTAACCTTAACTTAACAATGGTTAAGGAAATCATCGTAAGATTCCTGCATGTATAAGGAATAAAATATTTCAAGAAGTGAAGTTTACCAACAAGCATTTAAGTAGCGCGGTGAATTCTACTTTCACACCGTTCTTAAAAATGGCTCTGTAGTAATGTGTAAAGACTAGCCCCCACTAGCCTCCAGCTGTGGCACGTAACCTTATACCGCCATTATTAGGCTGCTGGAGGCGCTGCTACTGCCGCTGGCATTTTTGATACAATTTTTAGGTAGCTAAGATCTACGATTAACGAATCAAAACAAATTCTTCCTACATAGAACAAGCCGCACCGCGACCAATTCAGCAGCTTACTTATTGTGAAATTAAATCGAATTTGAACTTTATTGATAACAATTTTGGGACAACGAATTTTCAAATCATGGGTATATTGTGTATCTCCCATAATTAATCAAGTGTTGTTCAGAGAAATTAAACTAAATACATTTTTGTTAATTGACGTGACAAATTAACATTTTATATGTGAAACATATTTTAGATAGATTCCTGACAAACTTTTTTTTAAATTGAATAACGGTGACAAACGAGCATACAGTCTACCTGATGCTAAGTGGATGCTGGCACCCATAGACATCTACATTTATCCTCGATTAAGAATCAAAACAAAGATGCGTTGTCAGCCCTTAGGACTAAGATGGAATGCCTCGATCCAGTAAGATTCCGAATCCTGCCCCGGTCGAGCCGACCCATTCGTGCTACAAGCATAATATAGCTGCAGCGTAGCTCTACCACGTTTATAAAAAGTATATTATATACGTCATCACCATCCTTGAAAAAGCGTTGATATCCCCTATTATGTAATTTTGACAGTTATTTTTATTTTTAACAGAGTCCAAACTACATTGAATTTCGTAGCAAACAGATCATCAACATTCTCAGTGCAAATAGAACTTATTAAGTTTGTTTTTAGTAATAGTTTACAGTGCTGTTTTTGCACGCCTGGTTATGGGGGAAACTGTTGAGTGTATTTAGCTTTACCGTTATCGACTATCGAAATTCCGCTACTGAACATGGGGCTCCCCAGAGATTACATCATAGAGGGTATATTTGCCATAGTTGCCACGCTGCAGTCGTGTTGGCTACCGTATTTTAGTTTTTAGTTGTTATTTGAAAGACATTCCTGCCTATCTCCTAATTTGTTTCCCTCTGTCGTCTCTTACGACACCCACAAGACGATATGGGGTAGTGGATATTGGGTGCGTTTGGCAGAAAAAAGTGCTAGCAAGCGCTTACAAGCGCTGAAGTAGTTTTCGGCCAGGACACGTTTGCTAACTTCAGTAGCGCTTACACAATCCGCCATTTTGCTTATTTAATTTGTTTGTTTTGAAGTAGAGTTTATAAGTTGTTTTTTGCAATATTAGTTTTAAGTAATATAATGACGTGAATAAACATATAAATGTTATTAAAAATTCATGATTGGTAAGTTTTTAATATGAATACTTCACAAACATATATTTAAATTAGGTTAGGTTCCCCGGTTAAAACTAACATCGTGTCCTAGAGGAAAATAGCTTGCGATCGCCATTTTGATTACAAGCGCTTGCTAGCGCTTTTTTCTGCCAAACGCACCCATTCTTACACCGCCAGCACTATTTTTTCTGTTCTTGTTACTTATTATAAGCCAGTGTTAGCTTATTAAATGTACTTATTCTAATATAAAGTACGAAGACCAGTGTAACACAAAAGCACGCAACAATATATTCTAAGTAACAAATAGAAGATAAAATATCATAATGGAATGAAGAACGAGAAAATGCTCCACTTGAGTGGACGTCTGCAACCAACTTTACTTTAATGAAGCGTGGAACAAAACCTTAAAACAGTTCTTTAGGTCCTTTTATGGACTTTTGAACCGACTTGAAAAAGGACGTGGTACTCAATTCGACTGTATCTTTTTTTCTATGTGTATTACCTCGGAACTTTTTTTAGTAAACCAATTTTGGTGATTCCTTTTGTATTTGAAAACCGGTGCTTCTCGTGTGATCTCATATAAAAATGATCAAAATATGACTAGTAGTTTTTGAATTATCCTCAATAATGTTCTTCTTGTAACTTCGAATACAATATATACTTGATAATGTTCTCATTCTATTTATATTGAAGTCGGTTGTAATTTTTACTACATGTTACTGATAAAAATCTCTGCGACTTAAAACTAAATATGAAAAAAAAATTATCTCTTTTTACTAATCCTTTTCTGTTTTTTTTTCTCTCTACTGTACCCTATATGTTCTATCGACCTTACTCAATGAATAGGTTAAATTATAGCATTGTAGAAACGCAAATGAGACAGTAATTACATTTCGGAAGGATCTACGTTGGTCGTTAAATCTCAAGTTCTAAAATAAAATAACCTGAGACTCAAGATACATTTTAATAAGAGCCACTTACTTTTAATACCTTTAACAACGTGTGATTAAAAAATGCATCATCCTATAATGCAAAACTATTTGTTACTGTTTAACCCACAAGTACTCTACTTCTTTATTACATAACAAGGACACCTCGTAAGAAGTAAACGAAACTCGTAAGCTATTAACATATTAACAAATGCAACTGTGAAGGCAATTAGCGATGGCAGTGTTTCCAACTTATGTCTGTAGTTCCAACGTTCTTCGCTACGCCCTCTACACTGACAAACGTAACCAGTGCAAGGCGGATTATTTTGAATATTAATACATAAGGATAACTTCTAGCGATTTTGAAAATGTTAATATTATATAATTTTTTAATAGTTTCGAGATTTCAGATTTAAGCTTTTGGTTTAGGACAAATCAGATTTACATGTTGTAAAAATCCTTTGAAAAAATTAAAAATAATATACTCAGACATCAATTTTAAGCTCCGTTTAATGCATAACAGAATATTAATGATAAGTAATATTAATTATGATTGTTTTTGCACGAATTTGTGTTGAGCTTAATTTGATTTGTGCAATCAATTGAAAATTGAGAATAAGTTTTAATTCCATACCGACATTATTACTTGTTTTAACAAAACTTAAATCCTATATTTATGAGTAATTACGAAACTTTCGAAATTGATTAATACTAAATACATTTTCCTAAAAAATAACCCTTAAAACTTGCAAACGAATATACTGTTATTTACAAAGCATTTTTGACATACCTTATCAATTTCGGAGGCTCGTAGAATAATCTTTAGCCTGGGGTTGCTTTTCTTGTACTCTCTCAACAGATTGTCGAGTTTTTCTCCTCTCGCGTCGCCCGTGTAAACTAGGTGTGTGCACTCGGAAAAATCAGACGCGTGCGTACTCTCTACGTAGCAGAGAAGCCGTGCGGCGCCCGCGCCAGTACCTTCGGCGGTAAGTGCCGCGCCCGCGGCAAGAAAAAACAAAAGTAGCCACATTATCTATACTATTAAACAATCAGTATGTCATCTCCGATCGCGTTCGATTTTCGACTTCGTATTTTATGTTTGGAAGCGCGTTGGTCGGTTCGTCGGCGCAGTACAAGTGGCGTCACAGCCGCGGCCGGCCGCAGTCATAGGCGCCCCCGCCCTGCAACGGTGGTGGTCGACAAGGTCGCGCGCTCACCGACGAAAGAAACTGGAGCTTGCAGCTTCAAGAATGCTTTTACGTGTGACACGCTCTGTTACATATTTATCGATGTCGCAAGCCCAAGGCATTTTTGTATAACTCGATTATGAGTAGTTTAATATGGATTAGCACAGTTTTTTTTATATTTCTCATTTCCTTTAGCCTTGAATAGGCACAGTAGGCGAAGCGATTTTATATGACCAGTCTGTCAGTTAATTTAATGTAGAAATATATCTATCTAGTGTTGGTTGCAGTAGCACTGTTTCCATTTTCATACATTCCATTATATGATATCATATTGAGCTGACCAACGAAGGACCACGCTCTCACAAAATACCAGAGTAAAATGGCAGCTTAATGCTGCTGTGTTTCGTATGGTAAGTGTAGAGATCCAGACACACTTTTTACTGGAAACGAGGCATTCCATCTTTGTTATCTAGGGTGAAAACGCATATACATTTTGATTCTTAATTGAGGACAAATGTAGATGTCTATGGGTCACAGCATCCACTTACCATCAGGTGGACTGTGTGCTCGTTTGTCACCTTTATTCTATAAAAAAATGAACTTACAATATACCTGACGTTAATACTGCAGTCTATATACACCTGCAGGCTTCTTAAAACAAGGAAGTATACAGTTGCGCTGTCACCTCTAAGTAACCAGATGAAAGTCCTCACAGGCTGTTACAATTATACGGCTGTAATTATACTGTCTCACTATCTCTGTTTCCATCAGACCGGCACACAGCAATGCAGACACTACTATCTGGCGCCAAAAATGGGTAAGAGTAAAAGTACGTACCCAAGCAACAGAACTGGAGTCCTAGCACAGAAAATAAAGACATATATATATATATATATATATATATATATATATATATATATATATATATATATATATATATAGTCTGTTTAGTGCGAATAGAGTAAACGTACTAGTATGATTTGATTCTAGCGGCCGTAAACGCGACTGTTAATGAGGTCCCCGGTTGGAATCCAGGGTCGGGCCAACAAAAATCAGTTATTTAGTTTTTCCGTCAAGAAATTCGCAATTCGAAATATATAGAACAGCTCCGAACTAACACATGGAGCGTTGGCCGCTCCCCGGGCAAAACACCTTGCCCGGCGGAAGATCTCCCCTTTTTCTTCTACGGCCACAGATCTATACACGCAACCCAACAACCTTCGGAAACTACAACTTTAAGCCTTCGTCATTATCCTCAAGAACCCCTACCATTCACTACTGAGGATCGTCTTCTGCAGTCTTCAGTTCCTGCAAACTAGTCCAACTTGTCTTCATCTCGACTCACCGCAGATTTATAAGGCAGACTTCTGGCACTTGCTCCGGCACATTGTTCTCACCGGCATCACTTGCCAATGCGTAGTACGGCAGGCATTACACATCAGCATATCGTTCGCACCGGTGTCACTTACCCTTACGCACACAGATATTTGTATGTATAAAAGCAAGTATATAAGCAAGTATATTAACAAGTATATAGGCATGTATATAAGCAAGTATATTAGTAAGTATATAAGCAAGTTTATAAGCAAGTACATAAGCAAGTATGTAAAAAAGTATATAAGCATGTATAAAAGCAAGTAAATAAGCAAGTATATAAGCATATATATAAGCAAGTATATAAGCAAGTATATAAACAAGTATATGAGATAGTAAATAAGCATGTATATAATCAAGTAAATAAGCAAGTATATAAGCATGTATATAAACAAGTAAATAAGCAAGAATATAAGCAAGTATATAACCTAGTAAATTAGTATGTATATAAGAAAGTATATAAGCAAGTATTTAAACAAGTATATAACTAAATAAATAAGTAAGTAAATAAGCAAGTATATAAACAAGTATATAAGATAGTATATAAGCATGTATATAAGCAAGTAAATAAGCAAGTATATAAGCAAGTAAATAAGCAGGTTAATAAGCAAGTAAATAAGCAAGTATGTTAGTAAGTATATAAGCAAGTATATAATCAAGTATATAAGCAAGTAAATAAGCAAGTAAATAAGCAAGTAAATAAGCATGTGAATAAGCAAGTATACAAGTAGGTAAATAAGCAAGTATATTAGCAAGTATATAGGTAAGTAAATAAGCAAGTATAAGCAAGTATATAATCAAGTAAATAAGCAAGCATAATAGCAAATATATAAGCAGGTATAGAAGCAAGTATATAAGCATGGATATAAGCATGTAAATAAGCAAGTATGTAAGCAAATATATAAGTAAGTAAATAAGCAAGTATATAAGCAAGTATATAAGCATGTATATGAGCAAGTAAATAAGCAAGTATATAAGCAAGTACATAAGCAAGTATATTAGTATGTATATAAGTAAGTATATAAGCAAGTATATAAGCAAGTATATAAGCAAGTAAATAAACAAGTATATAAGCAAATAAATAAGTAAGTAAATAAGCAAGTATATAAACAAGTATATAAGATAGTATATAAGCATGTATATAAGCTATTAAATAAGCAAGTAAATAAGCAGGTATATTATTAAGTACATAAGCAGGTATAGAAGCAAGTATATAAGAATGTATATAAGCATGTATATAAGCAAGTAAATAAACAAGTATACAAGTAAATAAATAAACAAGTATATAAGCGAGTATATTAGTAAGTATATAAGCAAGTATATAAGCAAGTGAATAAGCAAGTATATAAGCAAGTAAATAAGCAAGTATATAAGCAAGTTTATAAACAAGTATATAAGCAAGTATATAAGTAAGTAAATAAGCAAGTATATAAGCATGCATATAAGCAAGTATATAAGCAGGTATATAAGCAAGTATATAAGTATGTTTATAAGTAGGTATATAAGCAAGTATATAAGCAAGTATATAAGCAAGTAAATAAGCAAATATATAAGCGAGTATATAAGTAAGTATATAAGCATGTATATAAACAAGTAAATAAAAAAGTATATATGCAAGTAAAGAAGCAAGTAAATAAGCGAGTATATTAGTTAGTATATAAGCAATTATATAAGCAAGTATATTAGCAAGTATATATGCAAGTAAATAAGCAAGTTTATAAGCAAGTTTATAAGTAAGTAAATAAGCAAGTATATAAGCAAGTATGTTAGTAAGTATATAAGCAAGTATATAATCAAGTATTGAAGCAAGTAAATAAGTAAGTAAATAAGCAAGTAAATAAGCATGTGAATACGCAAATATATAAGTAGGTAAATAAGCAAGTATATTAGCAAGTAAATAAGCAAGTTTATAAGCAAGTATATAGATAAGTAAATAAGCAAGTATATTAGTAAGTATATAAGCAAGTATATAAGCAAGTATATAATCAAGTAAACAAGCATGCATATAAGCAAGTATATAAGCAAGTAAATAAGCAAGTGAATTAGCAAGTATATAGGTAAGTAAATAAGCAAGTATATAAGCAAGTATATAAGCAAGTAAATAAGCAAGTATATTAGTAAGTATACAAGCAGGTATAGAAGCAAGCATATAAACATGTATATAAGCCTGTAAATAAACAAGTATATAAGTAGGTAAATAAGCAAGTATATAAGCATGTATATAAGCAAGTAAATAAGCAAGTATATAAGCAAGTATATAAATAAGTATATGAGATAGTAATTAAGCATGTATATAATCAAGTAAATAAGCAAGTATATAAGCATATATATAAACAAGTAAATAAGCAAGAATATAAGCAAGTATATAACCTAGTAAATTAGTATGTATATAAAAAAGTATATAAGCAAGTATTTAAACAAGTATATAACTAAATAAATAAGTAAGTAAATAAGAGGGTATATAAACAAGTATATAAGATAGTATATAAGCATGTATATAAGCAAGTAAATAAGCAAGTATATAGGCAAGTAAATAAGCAGGTTAATAAGCAATTAATAAGCAAGTATGTTAGTAAGTATATAAGCAAGTATATAAGCAAGTATATAAGCAAGTATATAAGCAAGTAAATAAGCAAGTAAATAAGCAAGTAAATAAGCATGTGAATAAGCAAGTATACAAGGAGGTAAATAAGCAAGTATATTAGCAAATATATAGGTACGTAAATAAGCAAGTATAAGCAAGTATATAATCAAGTAAATAAGCAAGTATAATAGTAAATATATAAGCAGGTATAGAAGCAAGTATATAAGCATGTATATAAGCATGTAAATAAGCAAGTATGTAAGCAAGTATATAAGTAAGTAAATAAGCAAGTATATAAGCATGTATATGAGCAAGTAAATAAGCAAGTATATAAGCAAGTACATAAGCAAGTATATAAGTATGTATATAAGCAAGTAATCAAGCAAGTATATAAGCAAATAAATAATTAAGTAAGTTCATAAGCGAGTATATAAGCAAATATGTAAGAAAGTATATAAGCATGTATAAAAGCAAGTAAATAAGCAAGCATATAAGCATGTATATAAGCAAGTATATTTGTATGTATAAAAGTAAGTATATAAGCAAGTATATTAACAAGTATATAAGCATGTATATAAGCAAGTAAATAAGCAAGTAAATAAGCAAGAATATAAACAAGTATATAAGATGGTATATAAGCAAGTATATTAGTAAGTATATAAGCAGGTATAGAAGCAAGTATATACGCATGTATATAAGCATTTAAATAAGCAAGTATGTGAGCAAGTATATAGGTAGGTAACTAAGCAAGTTTATGTGCATGTATATAAACAAGTAAATAAGCAAGTATAAAAGCAAATAAAAAAGTAATTAAATAAGCAAGTATATTAACAAGTATATAAGATAGTATATAAGCATGTATATAAGCTATTAAATAAGCAAATAAATAAGCAAGTAAATAAGCAGGTATTTTAGTAAGTATATAAGCAGGTATAGAAGCAAGTATATATGCAAGTAAATAAGCATGTATATAAGCAAGTAAACATGCAATTAAATAAGCAAGTGAATTAGCAAGTATATAGGTAAGTAAATAAGCAAGTAAATAAGCAAGTATTTAAGCAAGTATATAAGCAAGTATATTAGTATGTATATAAGCAGGTATAGAAGCAAGTATATAAGCAAGTAAATAAGCATGTATATAAGCAAGTAAATATGCAATTAAATAAGCAAGTGAATTAGCAAGTATATAGGTAAGTAAATAAGCAAGTAAATAAGCAAGTATATAAGCAAGTATATAAGCAAGTATATTAGTATGTATATAAGTAAGTATATAAACAAGTATATTAGCAAGTATATAAGCAAGTAAATAAGCATGTGAATAAGCAAGTATATAAGTAGGTAAATAAGCAAGTATATTAGCAAGTAAATAAGCAAGTTTATAAGCAAGTATATAGGTAAGTAAATAAGCAAGTATATAAGCAAGTATATAAGCAAGTAAATAAGCAAGTATATAAGCGAGCAAATAAGTAAGTATATAAGCATGTATATAAGCAAGTAAAGAAGCAAGTATATAAGCAAATAAATAAGTAAATAAATAAGCAAGTATATCAACAAGTATATAAGATAGTATATAAGCATGTATATAAGCTATTAAATCAGCAAGTATATAAGCAAGTAAATAAGCAAGTAAATAAGCAAGTATATAAGTAAGTTTATAAGCAAGTATATAAGAACGTATATAAGCATGTATATAAGCAAGTATATAAACAAGTATAAAAGCAAGTAAATAAGCAAGTATATAACCGAGTATAAAAGAACGTATATAAGCATGTATATAAGCAAGTAAATAAGCAAGTATATAAACAAGTATATAAGATAGTATATAAGCGTGTATATCAGCTAGTAAATAAACAAGTATATAAGCAAGTATATTAGTAAGTATATAAGCAAGTATATAAGCAAGTATATAAGCAAGTATTAAAGCAAGTAAATAAGTAAGTAAATAAGCAAGAAAATAAGCATGTGAATACGCAAATATATAAGTAGGTAAATAAGCAAGTATATTAGCAATAAATAAGCAAGTTTATAAGCAACTATATAGGTAAGTAAGTAAGCAAGTATATAAGCAAGTATAAAGGCAAATAAATAAGCAAGTATATTAGTAAGTATATAAGCAAGTATATAAGCAAGTATATAAGCAAGTAAATAAGCATGTATATAAGCAAGTATATAAGCAAGAAATTAGCAAGTGAATTAGCAAGTATATAGGTAAGTAAATAAGCGAGTATATAAGCAAGTATATAGGCAAGTAAATAAGCAAGTATACTAGTAAGTATACAAGCAGGTAAAGAAGCAAGCATATAAGCATGTATATAAGCATGTAAATAAGCAAGTATATCGGTAGGTACATAAGCAAGTATATAAGCAAGTATATTAGTATGTATATATGTAAGTATATAAGCAAGTATATAAGCAAGTAAATAAGCAAGTATATAAGCGAGTACATAAGTAAGTATATAAGCATGTATATAAGCAAGTAATCAAGCAAGTATATAAGCAAATAAATAAGTAAGTAAATAAAGAAGCTAATAAACAAGTATATAAGATATTATATAAGCATGTATAAAGCTATTAAATATGCAAGTAAATAAGCAAGTATATTAGTAAGTATATAAGCAGGTATAGAAGCAAGTATATAAGAATGTATATAAGCATGTATATAAGCAAGTAAATAAACAAGTATTTAAGTAAATAAATAAACAAGCATGTAAGCGAGTTTATTAATAAGTATATAATAAAGTACATAATCAAGTGAATAAGCAAGTATATAAGCAAGTTTATATGCAAGTATATAAGCAAGTATATAAGTGAGTAAATAAGCAAGTATATGAGCATGTATATAAGCAAGTATATAAGCATGTATATAAACACGTAAATAAGCAAGTATATAAGCAAGTATATAAGTAATAATATAAGCAAGTATATTAGTAAGTATATAAGCAAGTTCATAAGCAAGTATATAAGCAAATATGTAAGACAGTATATAAGCATGTATAAAAGCAAGTAAATAAGCAAGCATATAAGCATGTATATAAGCAAGTAAAAAAGCAAGTATATAAGCAAGTTAATAAGCAAGTATATCAGCAAATAAATAAGTAAGTAAATAAGCAAGTATATAAACGCGTATATAAGCAAATAAATAAGTAAATAAATAAGCAAGTATATAAACAAGTATATAAGATATTATATGTATAAGCATGTATACAAGCAAGTTAATAAGCAACTAAATTAGCAAGTAAATAAACAAGTATGTTAGTAAGTATATAAGCAAGTATATAAGCAAGTATATAAGCAAGTAAATAAGCAAGTAAATAAGCATGTAAATAAGCAAGTAAATAAGCATGTGAATAAGCAAGTATATAAGTAGGTAAATAAGCAAGTATATAAGCAAGTAAATAAGCAAGTAAATTAGCGAATATATAGGTAAGTAAATAAGCAAGTATATGAGCAAGTATATAAACAAGTACATAAGCAAGTAAATAAGAAATTATATTAGTAAGTATATAAGCAGGTATAGAAGCAAGAATATAAGCATGTATATAAGCATGTAAATAAGCAAGTATATAAGTAAGTAAATAAGCAAGTATATAAGCAAGTATATAAGCAAGTATATAAGCAAGTAAATAAGCAAGTATAATTGTAAGTATATAAGCAGGTATAGAAGCAAGTATATAAGCATGTATATAGGCATGTAAATAAGCAAGTATGTAAGCAAGTATATAGGTAGAGAAATAAGCAAGTTTATAAGCATGTATATAAACAAGTAAATAAGCAAGTGTATAAGCAAATAAATAAGTAATTAAATAAGCAAGTATATTAACAAGTATATAAGATAGTATATAAGCATGTATATAAGCTATTAAATAAGAAAGTAAATAATCAGGTATTTTAGTAAGTATATAAGCAGGTATAGAAGCAAGTATATAAGCAAGTAAATAAACATGTAAATAAGCAAGTATATAAACAAGTAAATAAGCAAGTGAATTAGCAAGTATATAGGTAAGTGAATAAGCAAGTATATAAGCAAGTATATAAGCAAGTAAATAAGTAAGTAAGTAAATAAGTAAGTAAGTATATAAGAAGGTATAGAAGCAAGAGTATAAGCATGTACATAAGTATGTAAATAAGCAAGTATACAAGCATGTATATAAGCAAGTAAATAAGGAAGTATATATAAGTATGTATATAAGTGAGTATATAATCAAGTATATAAGCAAGTATATAAGCAAGTAAATAAGCAAGTATATAAGCATGCATATAAGCAAGTATATAAGCAGGTATATAAGCAAGTATATAAATATGTTTATAAGTAGGTATATAAGCAAGTATATAAGCAAGTATATAAGCAAGTAAATAAGCAAATATATAAGCGAGTATATAAGTAAGTATATAAGCATGTATATAAACAAGTAAATAAAAAAGTATATAAGCAAGTAAATAAGCAAGTAAATAAGCAAGTAAATAAGCAAGTATATTAGTTAGTATATAAGCAATTATATAAGCAAATATATTAGCAAGTATATATGCAAGTAAATAAGCAAGTTTATAAGCAAGTTTATAAGTAAGTAAATAAGCAAGTATATAAGCAAGTATATCAGTAAGTATATAAGCAAGTATATAAGCAAGTATTGAAGCAAGTAAATAAGTAAGTAAATAAGCTAGTAAATAAGCACGTGAATACGCAAATATATAAGTAGGTAAATAAGCAAGTATATTAGCAAGTAAATAAGCAAGTTTATAAGCAAGTATATAGATAAGTAAATAAGCAAGTATATTAGTAAGTATATAAGCAAGTATATAATCAAGTAAATAAGCATGTATATAAGCAAGTATTTAAGCAAGTATATAAGCAAGTATATTAGTATGTATATATGTAAGTATATAAGCAAGCATATTAGCAAGTATATAAGCAAGTAATCAAGCAAGTATATAAGCAAATAAATAATTAAGTAAATAAACAATCTAATAAACAAGTATATAAGATAGTATATAAGCATGTATATAAGCTAGTAAATAAGCAAGTAAATAAGCAAGTATATTAGTAAGTATATAAGCAGGTATAGAAGCAAGTATATAAGAATGTATATAAGCAAGTATATAAGCGAGAAAATAAGTAAGTATATAAGCATGTATATAAGCAAGTAAAGAAGCAAGTATATAAGCAAATAAATAAGTAAATAAATAAGCAAGTATATCAACAAGTATATAAGACAGTATATAAGCATGTATATAATCTATTAAATCAGCAAGTATATAAGCAAGTAAATAAGCAAGTATATAAGTAAGTTTATAAGCAAGTATATAAGAACGTATATAAGCATGTATATAAGCAAGTATATAAGCAATTATATAAACAAGTATATAAGCAAGTAAATAAGCAAGTATATAAGCGAGTATATAAGAACGTATATAAGCATGTATATAAGCAAGTAAATAAGCAAGTATATAAACAAGTATATAAGATAGTATATAAGCATGTATATAAGCTAGTAAATAAGCAAGTATATAAGCAAGTATATAAGTAAGTATATAAGCAAGTATATAACCAAGTATATAAGCAAGTATTAAAGCAAGTAAATAAGTAAGTAAATAAGCAAGTAAATAAGCATGTGAATACGCAAATATATAAGTAGGTAAATAAGCAAGAATATTAGCAATAAATAAGCGAGTTTATAAGCAAGTATATAGGTAAGTAAATAAGCAAGTATATAAGCAAGTATATAAGCAAATAAATAAGCAAGTATATTAGTAAGTATATAAGCAAGTATATAAGCAAGTAAATAAGCATGTATATAAGCAAGTATATAAGCAAGTAAAGAAGCAAGTGAATTAGCAAGTACATAGGTAAGTAAATAAGCGAGTATATAAGCAAGTATATAAGCAAGTAAATAAGCAAGTATATTAGTAAGTATACAAGCAGGTATAGAAGCAAGCATATAAGCATGTATATAAGCATGTAAATAAGCAAGTATATCGGTAGTTACATAAGCAAGTATATAAGCAAGTATATTAGTATGCATACATGTAAGTATATAAGCAAGTATATAAGCAAGTAAATAAGCAAGTATATAAGCGAGTACATAAGTAAGTATATAAGCATGTATATAAGCAAGTAATCAAGCAAGTATATAAGCAAATAAATAAGTAAGTAAATAAAGAAGCTAATAAACAAGTATATAAGATAGTATATAAGTATGTATAAAAGCTATTAAATATGCAAGTATATAAGTAAGTATATAAGCAGGTATAGAAGCAAGTATATAAGAATGTATATAAGCATGTATATAAGCAAGTACATAAACAAGTATGTAAGTAAATAAATAAAATAGTATGTAAGCGAGTTTATTAACAAGTATATAATAAAGTACATAAGCAAGTGAATAAGCAAGTATATAAGCAAGTTTATATGCAAGTATATAAGCAAGTATATAAGCAAGTATATAAGCAAGTGTATAAGCAAGTATATAAGTGAGTAAATAAGCAAGTATATGAGCATGTATATAAGCAAGTATATAAGCAAGTATATAAGCATATATATAAACACGTAAATAAGCAAGTATATAAGCAAGTATATAAGTAAGTATATAAGCAAGTATATTAGTAAGTATATAAGCAAGTTCATAAGCAAGTATATAAGCAAATATGTAAGAAAGTATATAAGCATGTATAAAAGCAAGTATATAAGAATGTATATAAGCATGTATATAAGCAAGTAAATAAACAAGTATACAAATAAATAAATAAACAAGTATATAAGCGAGTATATTAGTAAGAATATAAGCAAGTATATAAGCAAGTAAATAAGCAGGTTAATAAGCAAGTAAATAAGCAAGTATGTTAGTAAGTATATAAGCAAGTATAAAAGCAAGTATATAAGCAAGTATATAAGCAAGTAAATAAGCAAGTAAATAAGCAAGTAAATAAGCATGTGAATAAGCAAGTATACAAGGAGGTAAATAAGCAAGTATATTAGCAAATATATAGGTACGTAAATAAGCAAGTATAAGCAAGTATATAATCAAGTAAATAAGCAAGTATAATAGTAAATATATAAGCAGGTATAGAAGCAAGTATATAAGCATGTATATAAGCATGTAAATAAGCAAGTATGTAAGCAAGTATATAAGTAAGTAAATAAGCAAATATATAAGCATGTATATGAGCAAGTAAATAAGCAAGTATATAAGCAAGTACATAAGCAAGTATATAAGTATGTATATAAGCAAGTAATCAAGCAAGTATATAAGCAAATAAATAATTAAGTAAATAAACAAGCTAATAAACAAGTATATAAGATAGTATATAAGCATGTATGTAAGCTATTAAATAAGCAAGTAAATAAGCAAGTATATTAGTAAGTATATAAGCAGGTATAGAAGCAAGTATATAAAAATGTATATAAGCGTGTATGTAAGCAAGTAAATAAACAAGTATATAAGTGAATAAATAAACAAGTATGTAAGCGTGTTTATTAATAAGTATATAAGCAAGTACATAAGCCAGTGAATAAGCAAGTATAGAAGCAAGTAAATTAGCAAGTATATAAGCAAGTATATAAGTAAGTATAAAAGCAAGTATATTAGTAAGTATATAACCAAGTTCATAAGCGAGTATATAAGCAAATATGTGAGAAAGTATATAAGCATGTATAAAAGCAAGTAAATAAGCAAGCATATAAGCATGTATATAAGCAAGTATATTTGTATGTATAAAAGTAAGTATATAAGCAAGTATATTAACAAGTATATAAGCATGTATATAAGCAAGTAAATAATCAAGTAAATAAGCAAGAATATAAACAAGTATATAAGATGGTATATAAGCAAGTATATTAGTAAGTATATAAGCAGGTATAGAAGCAAGTATATACGCATGTGTATAAGCATTTAAATAAGCAAGTATGTGAGCAAGTATATAGGTAGGTAACTAAGCAAGTTTATGTGCATGTATATAAACAAGTAAATAAGCAAGTATAAAAGCAAATAAAAAAGTAATTAAATAAGCAAGTATATTAACAAGTATATAAGATAGTATATAAGCATGTATATAAGCTATTAAATAAGCAAATAAATAAGCAAGTAAATAAGCAGGTATTTTAGTAAGTATATAAGCAGGTATAGAAGCAAGTATATATGCAAGTAAATAAGCATGTATATAAGCAAGTAAACATGCAATTAAATAAGCAAGTGAATTAGCAAGTATATAGGTAAGTAAATAAGCAAGTAAATAAGCAAGTATTTAAGCAAGTATATAAGCAAGTATATTAGTATGTATATAAGCAGGTATAGAAGCAAGTATATAAGCAAGTAAATAAGCATGTATATAAGCAAGTAAATATGCAATTAAATAAGCAAGTGAATTAGCAAGTATATAGGTAAGTAAATAAGCAAGTAAATAAGCAAGTATATAAGCAAGTATATAAGCAAGTATATTAGTATGTATATAAGTAAGTATATAAACAAGTATATTAGCAAGTATATAAGCAAGTAAATAAGCATGTGAATAAGCAAGTATATAAGTAGGTAAATAAGCAAGTATATTAGCAAGTAAATAAGCAAGTTTATAAGCAAGTATATAGGTAAGTAAATAAGCAAGTATATAAGCAAGTATATAAGCAAGTAAATAAGCAAGTATATAAGCGAGCAAATAAGTAAGTATATAAGCATGTATATAAGCAAGTAAAGAAGCAAGTATATAAGCAAATAAATAAGTAAATAAATAAGCAAGTATATCAACAAGTATATAAGATAGTATATAAGCATGTATATAAGCTATTAAATCAGCAAGTATATAAGCAAGTAAATAAGCAAGTAAATAAGCAAGTATATAAGTAAGTTTATAAGCAAGTATATAAGAACGTATATAAGCATGTATATAAGCAAGTATATAAACAAGTATATAAGCAAGTAAATAAGCAAGTATATAAGCGAGTATAAAAGAACGTATATAAGCATGTATATAAGCAAGTAAATAAGCAAGTATATAAACAAGTATATAAGATAGTATATAAGCGTGTATATCAGCTAGTAAATAAGCAAGTATATAAGCAAGTATATTAGTAAGTATATAAGCAAGTATATAAGCAAGTATGTAAGCAAGTATATAAGCAAGTATTAAAGCAAGTAAATAAGTAAGTAAATAAGCAAGAAAATAAGCATGTGAATACGCAAATATATAAGTAGGTAAATAAGCAAGTATATTAGCAATAAATAAGCAAGTTTATAAGCAACTATATAGGTAAGTAAGTAAGCAAGTATATAAGCAAGTATAAAGGCAAATAAATAAGCAAGTATATTAGTAAGTATATAAGCAAGTATATAAGCAAGTATATAAGCAAGTATATAAGCAAGTAAATAAGCATGTATATAAGCAAGTATATAAGCAAGTAAATTAGCAAGTGAATTAGCAAGTATATAGGTAAGTAAATAAGCGAGTATATAAGCAAGTATATAGGCAAGTAAATAAGCAAGTATACTAGTAAGTATACAAGCAGGTAAAGAAGCAAGCATATAAGCATGTATATAAGCATGTAAATAAGCAAGTATATCGGTAGGTACATAAGCAAGTATATAAGCAAGTATATTAGTATGTATATATGTAAGTATACAAGCAAGTATATAAGCAAGTAAATAAGCAAGTATATAAGCGAGTACATAAGTAAGTATATAAGCATGTATATAAGCAAGTAATCAAGCAAGTATATAAGCAAATAAATAAGTAAGTAAATAAAGAAGCTAATAAACAAGTATATAAGATATTATATAAGCATGTATAAAGCTATTAAATATGCAAGTAAATAAGCAAGTATATTAGTTAGTATATAAGCAGGTATAGAAGCAAGTATATAAGAATGTATATAAGCATGTATATAAGCAAGTAAATAAACAAGTATGTAAGTAAATAAATAAACAAGCATGTAAGCGAGTTTATTAATAAGTATATAATAAAGTACATAATCAAGTGAATAAGCAAGTATATAAGCAAGTTTATATGCAAGTATATAAGCAAGTATATAAGTGAGTAAATAAGCAAGTATATGAGCATGTATATAAGCAAGTATATAAGCAAGTATATAAGCATGTATATAAACACGTAAATAAGCAAGTATATAAGCAAGTATATAAGTAAGTATATAAGCAAGTATATTAGTAAGTATATAAGCAAGTTCATAAGCAAGTATATAAGCAAATATGTAAGACAGTATATAAGCATGTATAAAAGCAAGTAAATAAGCAAGCATATAAGCATGTATATAAGCAAGTAAAAAAGCAAGTATATAAGCAAGTTAATAAGCAAGTATATCAGCAAATAAATAAGTAAGTAAATAAGCAAGTATATAAACGCGTATATAAGCAAATAAATAAGTAAATAAATAAGCAAGTATATAAACAAGTATATAAGATATTATATGTATAAGCATGTATACAAGCAAGTTAATAAGCAACTAAATTAGCAAGTAAATAAACAAGTATGTTAGTAAGTATATAAGCAAGTATATAAGCAAGTATATAAGCAAGTAAATAAGCAAGTAAATAAGCATGTAAATAAGCAAGTAAATAAGCATGTGAATAAGCAAGTATATAAGTAGGTAAATAAGCAAGTATATAAGCAAGTAAATAAGCAAGTTAATTAGCGAATATATAGGTAAGTAAATAAGCAAGTATATGAGCAAGTATATAAACAAGTACATAAGCAAGTAAATAAGAAATTATATTAGTAAGTATATAAGCAGGTATAGAAGCAAGAATATAAGCATGTATATAAGCATGTAAATAAGCAAGTATATAAGTAAGTAAATAAGCAAGTATATAAGCAAGTATATAAGCAAGTATATAAGCAAGTAAATAAGCAAGTATAATAGTAAGTATATAAGCAGGTATAGAAGCAAGTATATAAGCATGTATATAGGCATGTAAATAGGCAAGTATGTAAGCAAGTATATAGGTAGGTAAATAAGCAAGTTTATAAGCATGTATATAAACAAGTAAATAAGCAAGTGTATAAGCAAATAAATAAGTAATTAAATAAGCAAGTATATTAACAAGTATATAAGATAGTATATAAGCATGTATATAAGCTATCAAATAAGCAAGTAAATAATTAGGTATTTTAGTAAGTATATAAGCAGGTATAGAAGCAAGTATATAAGCAAGTAAATAAACATGTATATAAGCAAGTATATAAGCAAGTAAATAAGCAAGTAAATAAGTAAGTAAGTAAATAAGTAAGTAAGTATATAAGAAGGTATAGAAGCAAGAGTATAAGCATGTACATAAGTATGTAAATAAGCAAGTATACAAGCATGTATATAAGCAAGTAAATAAGGAAGTATATATAAGTATGTATATAAGTGAGTATATAAGCAAGTATATAAGCAAGTATATAAGCAAGTAAATAAGCAAGTATATAAGCATGCATATAAGTAAGTATATAAGCAGGTATATTAGTAAGTATACAAGCAGGTATAGAAGCAAGCATATAAACATGTATATAAGCCTTTAAATAAACAAGTATATAAGTAGGTAAATAAGCAAGTATATAAGCATGTATAAAAGCAAGTAAATAAGCAAGTATATAAGCAAGTATATAAGTAAGTAAGTAAATAAGTAAGTAAGTATATAAGAAGGTATAGAAGCAAGAGTATAAGCATGTACATAAGTATGTAAATAAGCAAGTATACAAGCATGTATATAAGCAAGTAAATAAGGAAGTATATATAAGTATGTATATAAGTGAGTATATAAGCAAGTATATAAGCAAGTATATAAGCAAGTAAATAAGCAAGTATATAAGCATGCATATAAGTAAGTATATAAGCAGGTATATTAGTAAGTATACAAGCAGGTATAGAAGCAAGCATATAAACATGTATATAAGCCTTTAAATAAACAAGTATATAAGTAGGTAAATAAGCAAGTATATAAGCATGTATAAAAGCAAGTAAATAAGCAAGTATATAAGCAAGTATATAAATAAGTATATGAGATAGTAATTAAGCATGTATATAATCAAGTAAATAAGCAAGTATATAAGCATGTATATAAACAAGTAAATAAGCAAGAATATAAGCAAGTATATAACCTAGTAAATTAGTATGTATATAAAAAAGTATATAAGCAAGTATTTAAACAAGTATATAACTAAATAAATAAGTAAGTAAATAAGCAAGTATATAAACAAGTATATAAGATAGTATATAAGCATGTATATAAGCAAGTAAATAAGCAAGTATATAGGCAAGTAAATAAGCAGGTTAATAAGCAAGTAAATAATCAAGTATGTTAGTAAGTATATAAGCAAGTATATAAGCAAGTACATAAGCAAGTATATAAGCAAGTAAATAAGCAAGTAAATAAGCACGTAAATAAGCATGTGAATAAGCAAGTATACAAGGAGGTAAATAAGCAAGTATATTAGCAAATATATAGGTACGTAAATAAGCAAGTATAAGCAAGTATATAATCAAGTAAATAAGCAAGTATAATAGTAAATATATAAGCAGGTATAGAAGCAAGTATATAAGCATGTATATAAGCATGTAAATAAGCAAGTATGTAAGCAAGTATATAAGTAAGTAAATAAGCAAGTATATAAGCATGTATATGAGCAAGTAAATAAGCAAGTATATAAGCAAGTACATAAGCAAGTATATAAGTATGTATATAAGCAAGTAATCAAGCAAGTATATAAGCAAATAAATAATTAAGTAAATAAACAAGCTAATAAACAAGTATATAAGATAGTATATAAGATAGCATGTATATAAGCTATTAAATAAGCAAGTATATAAGCAACTATATTAGTATGTATATATGTAAGTATATAAGCAAGTATATTAGCAAGTATATAAGCAAGTAAATAAGCAAGTATATAAGCGAGTACATAAGTAAGTATATAAGTATGTATATAAGCAAGTAATCAAGCAAGTATATAAGCAAATAAATAATTAGGTAAATAAACAAGCTAATAAACAAGTATATAAGATAGTATATAAGCATGTATGTAAGCTATTAAATAAGCAAGTAAATAAGCAAGTATATTAGTAAGTATATAAGCAGGTATAGAAGCAAGTATATAAGAATGTATATAAGCGTGTATGTAAGCAAGAAAATAAACAAGTATATAAGTGAATAAATAAACAAGTATGTAAGCGTGTTTATTAATAAGTATATAAGCAAGAACATAAGCCAGTGAATAAGCAAGTATAGAAGCAAGTAAATTAGCAAGTATATAAGCAAGTATATAAGTAAGTATGAAAGCAAGTATATTAGTAAGTATATAACCAAGTTCATAAGCGAGTATATAAGCAAATATGTAAGAAAGTATATAAGCATGTATAAAAGCAAGTAAATAAGCGAGCATATAAGCATGTATATAAGCAAGTATATTTGTATGTATAAAAGTAAGTATATAAGCAAGTATATTAACAAGTATATAAGCATGTATATAAGCAAGTAAAAAAAGCAAGTAAATAAGCAAGTATATAAACAAGTATATAAGATGGTATATAAGCAAGTATATTAGTAAGTATATAAGCAGGTATAGAAGCAAGTATATACGCATGTATATAAGCATGTAAATAAGCAAGTATGTGAGCAAGTATATAGGTAGGTAACTAAGCAAGTTTATGTGCATGTATATAAACAAGTAAATAAGCAAGTATAAAAGCAAATAAAAAAGTAATTAAATAAGCAAGTATATTAACAAGTATATAAGATAGTATATAAGCATGTATATAAGCTATTAAATAAGCAAATAAATAAGCAGATAAGCAGGTATTTTAGTAAGTATATAAGCAGGTATAGAAGCAAGTATATATGCAAGTAAATAAGCGTGTATATAAGCAAGTAAACATGCAATTACATAAGCAAGTGAATTAGCAAGTATATAGGTAAGTAAATAAGCAAGTAAATAAGCAAGTATATAAGCAAGTATATAAGCAAGTATATTAGTATATATATAAGCAGGTATAGAAGCAAGTATATAAGCAAGTAAATAAGCATGTATATAAGCAAGTAAATATGCAATTAAATAAGCAAGTGAATTAGCAAGTATATAAGCAAGTATATTAGTATGTATATAAGTAAGTATATAAACAAGTATATTAGCAAGTATATAAGCAAGTAAATAAGCATGTGAATAAGCAAGTATATAAGTAGGTAAATAAGCAAGTATATTAGCAAGTAAATAAGCAAGTTTATAAGCAAGTATATAGGTAAGTAAATAAGCAAGTATATAAGCAAGTATATAAGCAAGTAAATAAGCAAGTATATAAGCGAGCAAATAAGTAAGTATATAAGCATGTATATAAGCACGTAAAGAAGCAAGTATATAAGCAAATAAATAAGTAAATAAATAAGCAAGTATATCAACAAGTATATAAGATAGTATATAAGCATGTATATAAGCTATTAAATCAGCAAGTATATAAGCAAGTAAATAAGCAAGTAAATAAGCAAGTATATAAGTAAGTTTATAAGCAAGTATATAAGAACGTATATAAGCATGTATATAAGCAAGTATATAAACAAGTATATAAGCAAGTAAATAAGCAAGTATATAAGCGAGTATAAAAGAACGTATATAAGCATGTATATAAGCAAGTAAATAAGCAAGTATATAAATAAGTATATAAGATAGTATATAAGCGTGTATATCAGCTAGTAAATAAGCAAGTATATAAGCAAGTATATTAGTAAGTATATAAGCAAGTATATAAGCAAGTATATAAGCAAGTATTAAAGCAAGTAAATAAGTAAGTAAATAAGCAAGTAAATAAGCATGTGAATACGCAAATATATAAGTAGGTAAATAAGAAAGTATATTAGCAATAAATAAGCAAGTTTATAAGCAAGTATATAGGTAAGTAAGTAAGCAAGTATATAAGCAAGTATAAAGGCAAATAAATAAGCAAGTATATTAGTAAGTATATAAGCAAGTATATAAGCAAGTATATAAGCAAGTAAATAAGCATGTATATAAGCAAGTATATAAGCAAGAAATTAGCAAGTGAATTAGCAAGTATATAGGTAAGTAAATAAGCGAGTATATAAGCAAGTATATAGGCAAGTAAATAAGCAAGTATACTAGTAAGTATACAAGCAGGTAAAGAAGCAAGCATATAAGCATGTATATAAGCATGTAAATAAGCAAGTATATCGGTAGGTACATAAGCAAGTATATAAGCAAGTATATTAGTATGTATATATGTAAGTATATAAGCAAGTATATAAGCAAGTAAATAAGCAAGTATATAAGCGAGTACATAAGTAAGTATATAAGCATGTATATAAGCAAGTAATCAAGCAAGTATATAAGCAAACAAATAAGTAAGTAAATAAAGAAGCTAATAAACAAGTATATAAGATATTATATAAGCATGTATAAAGCTATTAAATATGCAAGTAAATAAGCAAATATATTAGTAAGTATATAAGCAGGTATAGAAGCAAGTATATAAGAATGTATATAAGCATGTATATAAGCAAGTAAATAAACAAGTATGTAAGTAAATAAATCAACAAGCATGTAAGCGAGTTTATTAATAAGTATATAATAAAGTACATAATCAAGTGAATAAGCAAGTATATAAGCAAGTTTATATGCAAGTATATAAGCAAGTATATAAGTGAGTAAATAAGCAAGTATATGAGCATGTATATAAGCAAGTATATAAGCAAGTATATAAGCATGTATATAAACACGTAAATAAGCAAGTATATGAGCAAGTATGTAAGTAAGTATATAAGCAAGTATATTAGTAAGTATATAAGCAAGTTCATAAGCAAGTATATAAGCAAATATGTAAGACAGTATATAAGCATGTATAAAAGCAAGTAAATAAGCAAGCATATAAGCATGTATATAAGCAAGTAAAAAAGCAAGTATATAAGCAAGTTAATAAGCAAGTATATCAGCAAATAAATAAGTAAGTAAATAAGCAAGTATATAAACGCGTATATAAGCAAATAAATAAGTAAATAAATAAGCAAGTATATAAACAAGTATATAAGATATTATATGTATAAGCATGTATACAAGCAAGTTAATAAGCAACTAAATTAGCAAGTAAATAAACAAGTATGTTAGTAAGTATATAAGCAAGTATATAAGCAAGTATATAAGCAAGTAAATAAGCAAGTAAATAAGCATGTAAATAAGCAAGTAAATAAGCATGTGAATAAGCAAGTATATAAGTAGGTAAATAAGCAAGTATATAAGCAAGTAAATAAGCAAGTAAATTAGCGAATATATAGGTAAGTAAATAAGCAAGTATATGAGCAAGTATATAAACAAGTACATAAGCAAGTAAATAAGAAATTATATTAGTAAGTATATAAGCAGGTATAGAAGCAAGAATATAAGCATGTATATAAGCATTTAAATAAGCAAGTATATAAGTAAGTAAATAAGCAAGTATATAAGCAAGTATATAAGCAAGTATATAAGCAAGTAAATAAGCAAGTATAATAGTAAGTATATAAGCAGGTATAGAAGCAAGTATATAAGCATGTATATAGGCATGTAAATAAGCAAGTATGTAAGCAAGTATATAGGTAGAGAAATAAGCAAGTTTATAAGCATGTATATAAACAAGTAAATAAGCAAGTGTATAAGCAAATAAATAAGTAATTAAATAAGCAAGTATATTAACAAGTATATAAGATAGTATATAAGCATGTATATAAGCTATTAAATAAGAAAGTAAATAATCAGGTATTTTAGTAAGTATATAAGCAGGTATAGAAGCAAGTATATAAGCAAGTAAATAAACATGTAAATAAGCAAGTATATAAACAAGTAAATAAGCAAGTGAATTAGCAAGTATATAGGTAAGTGAATAAGCAAGTATATAAGCAAGTATATAAGCAAGTAAATAAGTAAGTAAGTAAATAAGTAAGTAAGTATATAAGAAGGTATAGAAGCAAGAGTATAAGCATGTACATAAGTATGTAAATAAGCAAGTATACAAGCATGTATATAAGCAAGTAAATAAGGAAGTATATATAAGTATGTATATAAGTGAGTATATAAGCAAGTATATAAGCAAGTATATAAGCAAGTAAATAAGCAAGTATATAAGCATGCATATAAGCAAGTATATAAGCAGGTATATAAGCAAGTATATAAATATGTTTATAAGTAGGTATATAATCAAGTATATAAGCAAGTATATAAGCAAGTAAATAAGCAAATATATAAGCGAGTATATAAGTAAGTATATAAGCATGTATATAAACAAGTAAATAAAAAAGTATATAAGCAAGTAAATAAGCAAGTAAATAAGCAAGTATATTAGTTAGTATATAAGCAATTATATAAGCAAATATATTAGCAAGTATATATGCAAGTAAATAAGCAAGTTTATAAGCAAGTTTATAAGTAAGTAAATAAGCAAGTATATAAGCAAGTATATCAGTAAGTATATAAGCAAGTATATAAGCAAGTATTGAAGCAAGTAAATAAGTAAGTAAATAAGCTAGTAAATAAGCACGTGAATACGCAAATATATAAGTAGGTAAATAAGCAAGTATATTAGCAAGTAAATAAGCAAGTTTATAAGCAAGTTTATAAGCAAGTATATAGATAAGTAAATAAGCAAGTATATTAGTTAGTATATAAGCAAGTATATAATCAAGTAAATAAGCATGTATATAAGCAAGTATTTAAGCAAGTATATAAGCAAGTATATTAGTATGTATATATGTAAGTATATAAGCAAGCATATTAGCAAGTATATAAGCAAGTAATCAAGCAAGTATATAAGCAAATAAATAATTAAGTAAATAAACAATCTAATAAACAAGTATATAAGATAGTATATAAGCATGTATATAAGCTAGTAAATAAGCAAGTAAATAAGCAAGTATATTAGTAAGTATATAAGCAGGTATAGAAGCAAGTATATAAGAATGTATATAAGCAAGTATATAAGCGAGAAAATAAGTAAGTATATAAGCATGTATATAAGCAAGTAAAGAAGCAAGTATATAAGCAAATAAATAAGTAAATAAATAAGCAAGTATATCAACAAGTATATAAGACAGTATATAAGCATGTATATAATCTATTAAATCAGCAAGTATATAAGCAAGTAAATAAGCAAGTATATAAGTAAGTTTATAAGCAAGTATATAAGAACGTATATAAGCATGTATATAAGCAAGTATATAAGCAAGTATATAAACAAGTATATAAGCAAGTAAATAAGCAAGTATAAAAGCGAGTATATAAGAACGTATATAAGCATGTATATAAGCAAGTAAATAAGCAAGTATATAAACAAGTATATAAGATAGTATATAAGCGTGTATATAAGCTAGTAAATAAGCAAGTATATAAGCAAGTATATAAGTAAGTATATAAGCAAGTATATAACCAAGTATATAAGCAAGTATTAAAGCAAGTAAATAAGTAAGTAAATAAGCAAGTAAATAAGCATGTGAATACGCAAATATATAAGTAGGTAAATAAGCAAGAATATTAGCAATAAATAAGCAAGTTTATAAGCAAGTATATAGGTAAGTAAATAAGCAAGTATATAAGCAAGTATATAAGCAAATAAATAAGCAAGTATATTAGTAAGTATATAAGCAAGTATATAAGCAAGTAAATAAGCATGTATATAAGCAAGTATATAAGCAAGTAAAGAAGCAAGTGAATTAGCAAGTACATAGGTAAGTAAATAAGCGAGTATATAAGCAAGTATATAAGCAAGTAAATAAGCAAGTATATTAGTAAGTATACAAGCAGGTATAGAAGCAAGCATATAAGCATGTATATAAGCATGTAAATAAGCAAGTATATCGGTAGTTACATAAGCAAGTATATAAGCAAGTATATTAGTATGCATACATGTAAGTATATAAGCAAGTATATAAGCAAGTAAATAAGCAAGTATATAAGCGAGTACATAAGTAAGTATATAAGCATGTATATAAGCAAGTAATCAAGCAAGTATATAAGCAAATAAATAAGTAAGTAAATAAAGAAGCTAATAAACAAGTATATAAGATAGTATATAAGTATGTATAAAAGCTATTAAATATGCAAGTATATAAGTAAGTATATAAGCAGGTATAGAAGCAAGTATATAAGAATGTATATAAGCATGTATATAAGCAAGTACATAAACAAGTATGTAAGTAAATAAATAAAATAGTATGTAAGCGAGTTTATTAACAAGTATATAATAAAGTACATAAGCAAGTGAATAAGCAAGTATATAAGCAAGTTTATATGCAAGTATATAAGCAAGTATATAAGCAAGTATATAAGCAAGTGTATAAGCAAGTATATAAGTGAGTAAATAAGCAAGTATATGAGCATGTATATAAGCAAGTATATAAGCAAGTATATAAGCATATATATAAACACGTAAATAAGCAAGTATATAAGCAAGTATATAAGTAAGTATATAAGCAAGTATATTAGTAAGTATATAAGCAAGTTCATAAGCAAGTATATAAGCAAATATGTAAGAAAGTATATAAGCATGTATAAAAGCAAGTATATAAGAATGTATATAAGCATGTATATAAGCAAGTAAATAAACAAGTATACAAATAAATAAATAAACAAGTATATAAGCGAGTATATTAGTAAGTATATAAGCAAGTATATAAGCAAGTGAATAAGCAAGTATATAAGCAAGTAAATATGCAAGTATATAAGCAAGTTTATAAACAAGTATATAAGCAAGTATATAAGTAAGTAAATAAGCAAGTATATAAGCATGCATATAAGCAAGTATATAAGCAGGTATATAAGCAAGTATATAAGTATGTTTATAAGTAGGTATATAAGCAAGTATATAAGCAAGTATATAAGCAAGTATATAAGCAAGTAAATAAGCAAATATATAAGCGAGTATATAAGTAAGTATATAAGCATGTATATAAACAAGTAAATGAAAAAGTATATAAGCAAGTAAAGAAGCAAGTAAATAAGCAAGTTTATAAGCAAGTTTATAATTAAGTAAATAAGCAAGTATATAAGCAAGTATGTTAGTAAGTATATAAGCAAGTATATAATCAAGTATTAAAGCAAGTAAATAAGTAAGTAAATAAGCATGTGAATACGCAAATATATAAGTAGGTAAATAAGCAAGTATATTAGCAAGTAAATAAGCAAGTTTATACGCAAGTATATAGATAAGTGAATAAGCAAGTATATTAGTAAGTATATAAGCAAGTATATAAGCAAGTATATAATCAAGTAAATAAGCATGTATATAAGCAAGTATATAAGCAAATGAATTAGCAAGTATATAGGTAAGTAAATAAGCAAGTACATAAGCAAGTATATAAGCAAGTAAATAAGCAAGTATATTAGTAAGTATACAAGCAGGTATAGAAGCAAGCATATAAGCATGTATATAAGCCTGTAAATAAACAAGTATATAAGTAGGTAAATAAGCAAGTATATAAGCATGTATATAAGCAAGTAAATAAGCAAGTATATAAGCGAGTACATAAGTAAGTATATAAGTATGTATATAAGCAAGTTATCAAGCAAGTATATAAGCAAACAAATAATTAAGTATATAAACAAGCTAATAAACAAGTATATAAGATAGTATATAAGCATTTATATAAGCTATTAAATAAGCAAGTATATAAGCAAGTATATTAGTATGTATATATGTAAGTATATAAGCAAGTATATTAGCAAGTATATAGGCAAGTAAATAAGCAAGTATATAAGCGAGTACATCAGTATGTGTATAAGTATGTATATAAGCAAGTAATCAAGCAAGTATATAAGCAAATAAATAATTAAGTAAATAAACAAGCTAATAAACAAGTATATAAGATAGTAAATAAGCATGTATGTAAGCTATTAAATAAGCAAGTAAATAAGCAAGTATATTAGTAAGTATATAAGCAGGTATAGAAGAAAGTATATAAGAATGTATATAAGCATGTATATAAGCAAGTAAATAAACAAGTATATAAGTGAATAAATAAACAAGTATGTAAGCGAGTTTATTAATAAGTATATAAGCAAGTACATAAACCAGTGAATAAGCAAGTATAGAAGCAAGTAAATTAGCAAGTATATAAGCAAGTATATAAGTAAGTATAAAAGCAAGTATATTAGTAAGTATATAACCAAGTTCATAAGCAAGTATATAAGCAAATATGTAAGAAAGTATATAAGCATGTATAAAAGCAAGTAAATAAGCGAGCATATAAGCATGTATATAAGCAAGTATATTTGTATGTATAAAAGTAAGTATATAAGCAAGTATATTAACAAGTATATAAGCATGTATATAAGCAAGTAAATAAGCAAGTAAATAAGCAAGTATATAAACAAGTATATAAGATGGTATATAAGCAAGTATATTAGTAAGTATATAAGCAGGTATAGAAGCAAGTATATACGCATGTATATAAGCATGTAAATAAGCAAGTACGTTGCAAGTATACAGGTAGGTAACTAAGCAAGTTTTTGAGCATGTATATAAACAAGTAAATAAGCAAGTATAAAAGCAAATAAATAAGTAATTAAATAAGCAAGTATATTAACAAGTATATAAGATAGTATATAAGCATGTATATAAGCTATTAAATAAGCAAATAAATAAGCAAGTAAATAAGCAGGTATTATAGTAAGTATATAAGCAGGTATAGAAGCAAGTATATATGCAAGTAAATAAGCATGTATATAAGCAAGTAAATATGCAATTAAATAAGCAAGTGAATTAGCAAGTATATAGGAAAGTAAATAAGCAAGTAAATAAGCAAGTATATAAGCAAGTATATAAGCAAGTATATTAGTATGTATATAAGCAGGTAAAGAAGCAAGTATATAAGCAAGTAAATAAGCATGTATATAAGCAAGTAAATATGCAATTAAATAAGCAAGTGAATTAGCAAGTATATAGGTAAGTAAATAAGCAAGTAAATAAGCAAGTATATAAGCAAGTATATAAGCAAGTATATTAGTATGTATATAAGTAAGTATATAAACAAGTATATTAGCAAGTATATAAGCAAGTAAATAAGCATGTGAATAAGCAAGTTTATAAGTAGGTAAATTAGCAAGTATATTAGCAAGTAAATAAGCAAGTCTATAAGCAAGTATATAGGTAAGTAAATAAGCAAGTATATAAGCAAGTATATAAGCAAGTAAATAAGCAAGTATATAAGCGAGCAAATAAGTAAGTATATAAGCATGTATATAAGCAAGTAAAGAAGCAAGTATATAAGCAAATAAATAAGTAAATAAATAAGCAAGTATATCAACAAGTATATAAGATAGTATATAAGCATGTTTATAAGCTATTGAATCAGTTAGTATATAAGCAAGCAAATAAGCAAGTATATAAGTAAGTTTATAAGCAAGTATATAAGAACGTATATAAGCATGTATATAAGCAAGTATATAAGCAAGTATATAAACAAGTATATAAGCAAGTAAATAAGCAAGTATATAAGCGAGTATAAAAGAACGTATATAAGCATGTATATAAGCAAGTAAATAAGCAAGTATATAAACAAGTATATAAGATAGTATATAAGCGTGTATATAAGCTAGTAAATAAGCAAGTATATAAGCAAGTATATTAGTAAGTATATAAGCAAGTATATAAGCAAGTATATAAGCAAGTATTAAAGCAAGTAAATAAGTAAGTAAATAAGCAAGTAAATAAGCATGTGAATACGCAAATATATAAGTAGGTAAATAAGCAAGTATATTAGCAATAAATAAGCAAGTTTATAAGCAAGTATATAGGTAAGTAAATAAGCAAGTATATAAGCAAGTATAAAGGCAAATAAATAAGCAAGTATATTAGTAAGTATATAAGCAAGTATATAAGCAAGTATATAAGCAAGTATATAAGCAAGTAAATAAGCATGTTTATAAGCAAGTATATAAGCAAGTAAATTAGCAAGTGAATTAGCAAGTATATAGGTAAGTAAATAAGCGAGTATATAAGCAAGTATATAGGCAAGTAAATAAGCAAGTATACTAGTAAGTATACAAGCAGGTAAAGAAGCAAGCATATAAGCATGTATATAAGCATGTAAATAAGCAAGTATATCGGTAGGTACATAAGCAAGTATATAAGCAAGTATATTAGTATGTATATATGTAAGTATATAAGCAAGTATATAAGCAAGTAAATAAGCAAGTACATAAGCGAGTACATAAGTAAGTATATAAGCATGTATATAAGCAAGTAATCAAGCAAGTATATAAGCAAATAAATAAGTAAGTAAATAAAGAAGCTAATAAACAAGTGTATAAGATAGTATATAAGCATGTATATAGCTATTAAATATGCAAGTAAATAAGCAAGTATATTAGTAAGTATATAAGCAGGTATAGAAGCAAGTATATAAGAATGTATATAAGCATTCATATAAGCAAGTAAATAAACAAGTATGTAAGTAAATAAATAAACAAGCATGTAAGCGAGTTTATTAATAAGTATATAATAAAGTACATAATCAAGTGAATAAGCAAGTATATAAGCAAGTTTATATGCAAGTATATAAGCAAGTATATAAGTGAGTAAATAAGCAAGTATATGAGCATGTATATAAGCAAGTATATAAGCAAGTATATAAGTAAGTATATAAGCAAGTATATAAGTAAGTATATAAGCAAGTTCATAAGCAAGTATATAAGCAAATATGTAAGAAAGTATATAAGCATGTATAAAAGCAAGTAAATAAGCAAGCATATAAGCATGTATATAAGCAAGTATATAAGCAAGTTAATAAGCAAGTATATCAGCAAATAAATAAGTAAGTAAATAAGCAAGTATATAAACGCGTATATAAGCAAATAAATAAGTAAATAAATAAGCAAGTATATAAACAAGTGTATAAGATATCATATAAGCATGTATACAAGCAAGTTAATAAGCAACTAAATTAGCAAGTAAATAAGCAAGTATGTTAGTAAGTATATAAGCAAGTATATAAGCAAGTAAATACGCAAGTAAATAGGCATGTAAATAAGCAAGTAAATAAGCATGTGAATAAGCAAGTATATAAGTAGGTAAATAAGCAAGTATATAAGCAAGTAAATAAGCAAGTAAATTAGCGAATATATAGGTAAGTAAATAAGCAAGTATATGAGCAAGTATATAAACAAGTACATAAGCAAGTAAATAAGAAATTATATTAGTAAGTATATAAGCAGGTATAAAAGCAAGAATATAAGCATGTATATAAGCATGTAAATAAGCAAGTATATAGGTAAGTGAATAAGCAAGTATATAAGCAAGTATATAAGCAGTAAATAAGCAAGTATAATAGTAAGTATATAAGCAGGTATAGAAGCAAGTATATAAGCATGTATATAGGCATGTAAAAAAGCAAGTATGTAAGCAAGTATATAGGTAGGTAAATAAGCAAGTTTATAAGCATGTATATAAACAAGTAAATAAGCAAGTGTATAAGCAAATAAATAAGTAATTAAATAAGCAAGTATATTAACAAGTATATAAGATAGTATATAAGCATGTATATAAGCTATTAAATAAGCAAGTAAATAATCAGGTATTTTAGTAAGTATATAAGCAGGTATAGAAGCAAGTATATAAGCAAGTAAATAAACATGTATATAAGCAAGTATATAAGCAAGTAAATAAGCAAGTGAATTAGCAAGTATATAGGTAAGTGAATAAGCAAGTATATAAGCAAGTAAATAAGTAGGTATATTAGTAAGTATATAAGAAGGTATAGAAGCAAGAGTATAAGCATGTACATAAGTATGTAAATAAGCAAGTATAAAAGCATGTATATAAGCAAGTAAATAAGGAAGTATATATAAGTATGTATATAAGTGAGTATATAAGCAAGTATATAAGCAAGTAAATAAGTATGTATATAAGCGAGAAAATAAGTAAGTATATAAGCATGTATATAATCAAGTAAAGAAGCAAGTATATAAGCAAATAAATAAGTAAATAAATAAGCAAGTATATAAGTAAGTAAATAAGCAAGTATATAAGCATGCATATAAGCAAGTATATAAGCAGGTATATAAGCAAGTATATAAATATATTTATAAGTAGGTATATAAGCAAGTATATAAGCAAGTAAATAAGCAAATATATAAGCGAGTATATAAGTAAGTATATAAGCATGTATATAAACAAGTAAATAAAAAAGTATATAAGCAAGTAAATAAGCAGGTAAATATGCAAGTAAATAAGCAAGTTTATAAGCAAGTTTATAAGTAAGTAAATAAGCAAGTATATAAGCAGGTATATCAGTAAGTATATAAGCAAGTATATAAGCAAGTATTAAAGCAAGTAAATAAGTAAGTAAATAAGCTAGTAAATAAGCACGTGAATACGCAAATATATAAGTAGGTAAATAAGCAAGAATATTAGCAAGTAAATAAGCAAGTTTATAAGCACTTATATAGATAAGTAAATAAGCAAGTATATTAGTAAGTATATAAGCAAGTATATAATCAAGTAAATAAGCATGTATATAAGCAAGTATATAAGCAAGTATATAAGCAAGTATACTAGTATGTATATATGTAAGTATATAAGCAAGTATATTAGCAAGTATATAAGCAAGTAATCAAGCAAGTATATAAGCAAATAAATAATTAAGTAAATAAACAATCTAATAAACAAGCATATAAGATAGTATATAAGCATGTATATAAGCTAGTAAATAAGCAAGTAAATAAGCAAGTATATTAGTAAGTATATAAGCAGGTATAGAAGCAAGTATATAAGAATGTATATAAGCAAGTATATAAGCGAGAAAATAAGTAAGTATATAAGCATGTATATAAGCAAGTAAAGAAGCAAGTATTTAAGCAAATAATAGAAGATAGTATATAAGCATGTATATAAGCTAGTAAATAAGCAAGTAAATAAGCAAGTATATTAGTAAGTATATAAGCAGGTATAGAAGCAAGTATATAAGAATGTATATAAGACAGTATATAAGCATGTATATAAGCTATTAAATCAGCAAGTATATAAGCAAGTAAATAAGCAAGTATATAAGTAAGTTTATAAGCAAGTATATAAGAACGTATATAAGCATGTATATAAGCAAGTTTATAAACAAGTTTATAAGCAAGTAAATAAGCAAGTATATAAGCGAGTATATAAGAACGTATATAAGCATGTATGTAAGCAAGTAAATAAGCAAGTATATAAACAAGTATATAAGATAGTATATAAGCGTGTATATAAGCTAGTAAATACGCAAGTATATAAGCAAGTATATTAGTAAGTATATAAGCAAGTATTAAAGCAAGTAAATAAGTAAGTAAATAAGCAAGTAAATAAGCATGTGAATACGCAAATATATAAGTAGGTAAATAAGCAAGAATATTAGCAATAAATAAGCAAGTTTATAAGCAAGTATATAGGTAAGTAAATAAGCAAGTATATAAACAAGTATATAAGCAAATAAATAAGCAAGTATATTAGTAAGTATATAAGCAAGTATATAAGCAAGTAAATAAGCATGTATATAAGCAAGTGTATAAGCAAGTAAATAAGCAAGTGAATTAGCAAGTATATAGGTAAGTAAATAAGCGAGTATATAAGCAAGTATATAAGCAAGTAAATAAGCAAGTATATTAGTAAGTATAAAAGCAGGTATAGAAGCAAGCATATAAGCATGTATATAAGCATGTAAATAAGCAAGTATATCGGTAGGTACATAAGCAAGTATATAAGCAAGTATATTACTATGCATACATGTAAGTATATAAGCAAGTATATAAGCAAGTAAATAAGCAAGTATATAAGCGAGTACATAAGTAAGTATATAAGCATGTATATAAGCAAGTAATCAAGCAAGTATATACGCAAATAAATAAGTAAGTAAATAAAGAAGCTAATATACAAGTATATAAGATAGTATATAAGTATGTATAAAAGCTATTAAATATGCAAGTAAATAAGCAAGTATATAAGTAAGTATATAAGCAGGTATAGAAACAAGTATATAAGAATGTATATAAGCATGTATATAAGCAAGTAAATAAACAAGTATGTAAGTAAATAAATAAAATAGTATGTAAGCGAGTTTATTAATAAGTATATAATAAAGTACATAAGCAAGTGAATAAGCAAGTATATAAGCAAGTTTATATGCAAGTATATAAGCAAGTATATAAGCGAGTATATAAGCAAGTATATTAGTGAGTAAATAAGCAAGTATATGAGCATGTATATAAGCAAGTATATTAGCAAGTATATAAGCATGTATATAAGCAAGTAAATAAGCAAGTATATAAGCAAGTATATAAGTAAGTATTTAAGCGAGTATATTAGTAAGTATATAAGCAAGTTCATAAGCATGTATATAAGCAAGTATGTAGGAAAGTATATAAGCATGTCTAAAAGCAAGTAAATAAGCAAGCATAAAAGCATGTATATAAGCAAGTAAAAAAGCAAGTATATAAGCAAGTTAATAAGCAAGTATATTAGCAAATAAATAAGTAAGTAAATAAGCAAGTATATAAACGCGTATGTAAGCAAATAAATAAATAAATAAATAAGCAAGTATATAAACAAGTATATAAGATATTATATAAGCATGTATACAAGCAAGTATATAAGCAACTATATAAGCAAGTAAATGAGCAAGTATGTTAGCAAGTATGTTAGTAAGTATATAAGCAAGTATATAAGCAAGTAAATAAGTATGTATATAAGCGAGAAAATAAGTAAGTATATAAGCATGTATATAATCAAGTAAAGAAGCAAGTATATAAGCAAATAAATAAGTAAATAAATAAGCAAGTATATAAGTAAGTAAATAAGCAAGTATATAAGCATGCATATAAGCAAGTATATAAGCAGGTATATAAGCAAGTATATAAATATATTTATAAGTAGGTATATAAGCAAGTATATAAGCAAGTAAATAAGCAAATATATAAGCGAGTATATAAGTAAGTATATAAGCATGTATATAAACAAGTAAATAAAAAAGTATATAAGCAAGTAAATAAGCAGGTAAATATGCAGGTAAATAAGCAAGTTTATAAGCAAGTTTATAAGTAAGTAAATAAGCAAGTATATAAGCAGGTATATCAGTAAGTATATAAGCAAGTATATAAGCAAGTATTAAAGCAAGTAAATAAGTAAGTAAATAAGCTAGTAAATAAGCACGTGAATACGCAAATATATAAGTAGGTAAATAAGCAAGTATATTAGCAAGTAAATAAGCAAGTTTATAAGCACTTATATAGATAAGTAAATAAGCAAGTATATTAGTAAGTATATAAGCAAGTATATAATCAAGTAAATAAGCATGTATATAAGCAAGTATATAAGCAAGTATATAAGCAAGTATACTAGTATGTATATATGTAAGTATATAAGCAAGTATATTAGCAAGTATATAAGCAAGTAATCAAGCAAGTATATAAGCAAATAAATAATTAAGTAAATAAACAATCTAATAAACAAGCATATAAGATAGTATATAAGCATGTATATAAGCTAGTAAATAAGCAAGTAAATAAGCAAGTATATTAGTAAGTATATAAGCAGGTATAGAAGCAAGTATATAAGAATGTATATAAGCAAGTATATAAGCGAGAAAATAAGTAAGTATATAAGCATGTATATAAGCAAGTAAAGAAGCAAGTATTTAAGCAAATAAATAAGTAAATAAATAAGCAAGTATATCAACAAGTATATAAGACAGTATATAAGCATGTATATAAGCTATTAAATCAGCAAGTATATAAGCAAGTAAATAAGCAAGTATATAAGTAAGTTTATAAGCAAGTATATAAGAACGTATATAAGCATGTATATAAGCAAGTTTATAAACAAGTTTATAAGCAAGTAAATAAGCAAGTATATAAGCGAGTATATAAGAACGTATATAAGCATGTATGTAAGCAAGTAAATAAGCAAGTATATAAACAAGTATATAAGATAGTATATAAGCGTGTATATAAGCTAGTAAATAAGCAAGTATATAAGCAAGTATATTAGTAAGTATATAAGCAAGTATTAAAGCAAGTAAATAAGTAAGTAAATAAGCAAGTAAATAAGCATGTGAATACGCAAATATATAAGTAGGTAAATAAGCAAGAATATTAGCAATAAATAAGCAAGTTTATAAGCAAGTATATAGGTAAGTAAATAAGCAAGTATATAAGCAAGTATATAAGCAAATAAATAAGCAAGTATATTAGTAAGTATATAAGCAAGTATATAAGCAAGTAAATAAGCATGTATATAAGCAAGTGTATAAGCAAGTAAATAAGCAAGTGAATTAGCAAGTATATAGGTAAGTAAATAAGCGAGTATATAAGCAAGTATATAAGCAAGTAAATAAGCAAGTATATTAGTAAGTATACAAGCAGGTATAGAAGCAAGCATATAAGCATGTATATAAGCATGTAAATAAGCAAGTATATCGGTGGGTACATAAGCAAGTATATAAGCAAGTATATTACTATGCATACATGTAAGTATATAAGCAAGTATATAAGCAAGTAAATAAGCAAGTATATAAGCGAGTACATAAGTAAGTATATAAGCATGTATATAAGCAAGTAATCAAGCAAGTATATAAGCAAATAAATAAGTAAGTAAATAAAGAAGCTAATATACAAGTATATAAGATAGTATATAAGTATGTATAAAAGCTATTAAATATGCAAGTAAATAAGCAAGTATATAAGTAAGTATATAAGCAGGTATAGAAACAAGTATATAAGAATGTATATAAGCATGTATATAAGCAAGTAAATAAACAAGTATGTAAGTAAATAAATAAAATAGTATGTAAGCGAGTTTATTAATAAGTATATAATAAAGTACATAAGCAAGTGAATAAGCAAGTATATAAGCAAGTTTATATGCAAGTATATAAGCAAGTATATAAGCGAGTATATAAGCAAGTATATTAGTGAGTAAATAAGCAAGTATATGAGCATGTATATAAGCAAGTATATTAGCAAGTATATAAGCATGTATATAAGCAAGTAAATAAACAAGTATATAAGCAAGTATATAAGTAAGTATTTAAGCGAGTATATTAGTAAGTATATAAGCAAGTTCATAAGCATGTATATAAGCAAGTATGTAGGAAAGTATATAAGCATGTCTAAAAGCAAGTAAATAAGCAAGCATAAAAGCATGTATATAAGCAAGTAAAAAAGCAAGTATATAAGCAAGTTAATAAGCAAGTATATTAGCAAATAAATAAGTAAGTAAATAAGCAAGTATATAAACGCGTATGTAAGCAAATAAATAAATAAATAAATAAGCAAGTATATAAACAAGTATATAAGATATTATATAAGCATGTATACAAGCAAGTATATAAGCAACTATATAAGCAAGTAAATGAGCAAGTATGTTAGCAAGTATGTTAGTAAGTATATAAGCAAGTATATAAGCAAGTATATAAGCAAGTAAATAAGCAAGTAAATAAGCAAGTAAATAAGCATGTGAATAAGCAAGTATATAAGTAGGTAAATAAGCAAGTATATAAGCAAGTAAATAAGCAAGTGAATTAGCAAGTATATACTTGCTTATTTACTTGCTTCTATACTTGCTTATTCACTTGCTTATGTACTTGCTTATATACTTATTAATAAACTCGCTTACTTACTTGTTTATTTATATACTTACATGCTTGTTTATTTACTTGCTTATATACATGCTTATATACATTCTTATATACTTGCTTATATACTTACTAATATACTTGCTTATTTATTTGCTTATATACTTGCTTATAACCTTGCTTATTTACTTACCTATATGCTTGCTTATAAACTTGCTAATATACTTGCTTATTTACCTACTTATATATTTGCGTATTCACATGCTTATTTACTTGCTTATTTACTTACTTATTTACTTGCTTTGATACTTGCTTATATACCTGCTTATATACTTGCTTATATACTTGCTTATATACTTAATAATATACTTAATAATATACTTGCTTATATACTTGCTTATTTACTAGCTTATATACACGCTATATACTATCTTATATACTTGTTTATATACTTGCTTATTTACTTACTTATTTATTTGCTTATTTACTTGCTTGTTTACTTGCTTATATACATGCTTATATACGTCCTTATATACTCGCTTATATACTTGCTTATATACTTGCTTATAAACTTGCTTATATACATGCTTATTTACTTGCTTATATACTTGCATATAAACTTGCTTATATACTTGCTTATAAACTTACTTATATACTTGCTTATTGACTTGCTTATTTACTTGCTTATATACTTGCTTATATACTTAATAATATACTTGTTTATATACTTGCTTATTTACTAGCTTATATACACGCTTATAAACTATCTTATATACTTGTTGATATACTTGCTTATTTATTTACTTATTTATTTGCTTAAATACTTCCTTCTTTACTTGCTTATATACATGCTTATATACTTACTTCTTTTCTCGCTTATATACTTGCTTATTTACTTGCTTATATACTTGCTTATATACTTGCTTATATACTCACTTATATACATACTTATATATACTTCCTTATTTACTTGCTTATATACATGCTTGTATACTTGCTTATTTACCTACTTATATACTTGCTCACATACTTGCTTATTTACATACTTATGTACATGCTTTTACTCTTGCTTCTATACCTTCTTATATACTTACTAATATACTTACTTATTTACTTGCTTATATACTTGCTTATATACTTGCTTATTCACTTACCTATATACCTACTAATTCACTTGCTTATTTACTTGCTTATATACTTGCTTATATACATGTTTATTTACTTGCTTATATACTTGCTTCTATACCTGCTTATATACTTACTAAAATACCTGCTTATTTACTTGCTTATTTAATAGCTTATATACATGCTTATATACTATCTTATATACTTGTTACTATACTTGCTTATTTAATTACTTATTTATTTGCTTATACACTTGCTTATTTACTTGTTTATATACATGCTTATAAACTTGCTTATTTACCTACCTATATACTTGCTTACATACTTGCTTATTTACATGCTTATATACATGCTTATATACTTGCTTCTATACCTGCTTATATACTTTCTAATATACTTGCTTATTTACTTGCTTATATACTTGCTTATATACTTGCTTATTTACCTACCTATATACTTGCTTATTCGCATGCTTATTTACTTCCTTATTTACTTGCTTATTTACTTGCTTATATACTTGCTTATATTTTTGCTTATATACTTACTACCATACTTGCTTATTTACTTGCTTATATACTTTCTTATTTACTTGTTTATATACATGCTTATATACTGTCTTATATACTTGTTTATATTCTTGCTTATTTACTTACTTATTTATTTGCTTATATTCTTGTTTATGTTCTTGCTTATATACTAACTTATATACATACTAATTTACTTGCTTATATACTTACTTATTTACTTGCTTATGTATATGCTTATATACTATCTTATAAACTTGTTTATATACTTGCTTATATACTTGCTTATATACTTGTTTATATTCTTGCTTATATACTTGCTAATTTACATACTAATATACTTGCCTATATACTTGCTTATATATTTGCTTATTTACTTACTTTTATATATGCTTATATACTTGCTTATTTACTTGCTTATATACATGCTTATATACTTTCTTACATACTTGCTTATATACTTGCTTATGAACTTGCTCATATATTTACTAATATACTTGCTTATATACTTACTAATATACTTGCTTATATACTTGCTTATTTACTTGCTTATATACATGCTTATATACTTGCTTATATACTTGCTCTTTTACTTGCTTATATACATACTTATAAACTATCTTATATACTTGTTTATATACTTGTTTAATTACTTACTTATTTATTTGCTTATATACTTGCTTATTTACTTGCTTATATACATGCTTCTATACTTTCTTATATACTTGCTTATATACTTGCTTATAAACTTGCTTATATATTTACTAATATACTTGCTTATGGCTCTACGGACGACGAAGTCGACGTGCGTAGTCATGCGCAGCGTCCTTTCAATCCGGCACCTAAGGTAGGTCACAGCCTTCTCGTACGCGATCTTCTGGCCATTGAGGATCGGCGGAGGTGGTAGATTTCTGAGACGGTGAGTGAGCAGAGCGGTCGTCTTACCAACGTTGACGACCATCCTCCACTTCCAGCCACACGTCCAGCCATGGTGGCAACAGGTCCAGCAGACGCTGCATCCTGGCATGGCTATATGGGCTCTTCTGGACTGGGTGAAATAGGCGCTATTGTCCGCATATAGCGCCAGCTCTACGTCGTCCTCCCACTCTTGCAGCCTACCTGCCAGTGTTGGGATGTCGTTAGTGTAAGCCGCGTACAGGACTGGAGATAAACAGCTGCCCTGTGGAATACCGGCTTTGATGGATCTTGTTGCAGACTCGGCGTCCTCTAAGCAGACTTCCGGTCTTCCAGGAAAGACGCCACTAGCCGCAACATAGCAAGAGGGACACTAGTCTGTTCATGCAGTTTGTAAAGCAACCCTGAGTGCCACACTCTGTCGAACGCCTTTTCAATGTCGAGAAAGACGCCAAACGATATGCGGCCACGCTTGTACTCTGCCGCAAGCAGGTGCAGCACTCTAGTCAACTGTGTGACTGTAGAGTGACCCATCCTGAATCCGTGCTGCTCCGCCCGAAGTTGGATGCACGGACGGAGACGTCTTAGCAGCAATCTTTCTAGCAGTTTAGCTATGTGCGGTAATAGCGTGATCGGCCTGTAGCTGGCAGCTCTACTACGCCTGTCCTTCCCGGGTTTCGGCAAGACGATGAATCTGCCTTTCTTCCAGTCCTCCGGGAAGTGGGATGTCCGCAATATCCCATTGTAGAGTCGACCCAGCTCTACCTGGACTCTGTTGGGCAGCTGTCGGAGTGCCGCGTTGGCAATCCTATCGTGCCCCGGCGCCTTCCTCGGTTGCAGGTGGGTTACTGTCCTCCGCAGTTCAGCGGGGGAGGTGAACCATTCTCCTGCAAGCGGTGGCGCGGGCGACGACAGGAACTCCTGTACGCGACTTTCCTTCCGAGCATGAAGCTCCATGAATTCCGCACTTGCTGGGTTCGGCATAAATTGCTCCTCGAAGTGCTCAACTAGGATGTCCGCTCTGCCCTTGGCATCGTAGGATCGTTCACCCGAGCTGTTGGTCTGGAGGTCTGGCTTTGATCAACTGTCGGTTCAGTTTGTAGAGCAGTGATTCCCAAAGTGGTCTATGTCGACCCCTAGGGGTCTATGACAACCTGCAAGGGGTCTACGTCAGCGGAAAAAAAATTGGGGGTCCATGAAATGAAAATGGGGGTCCACGATAGTGGTTCTCAACACATACACTGATAGTGCCTATTTACTTACATCATACTATCTTATAATATCAAAACATGTACATTATTTATAAAAGTACCTATGAAGTAAAAATTTATTATATATGTTTATAAAATTGTGTAAGTTGTAGGATGTTGGTATTTGCTTTGTGGTCGCAATATATTTTGAACTTGTAAAAACCTGAGAGTTGCAGTCTCAGAGCACTGCCTTGCACCACTGAGTTGCACTGACTTGTTCAATTCGTCACTCTATAAATACTTGAAAAGGAAAGTACTAAGAAAATATTTTAAAGAATATAAACAGATAGTATATCACACAAATTATAGTGAGTCAGTGTTATTTTGTTTGTGAGTGCTGGAGAAAAGTAAGTACATTATTTTTTATTAAATTTTAGTTTTATACTCGTAGTTAGCAAAGATAGATAAATTACGCCAATCATGACTTTAGTTATTAGTAGTTTAATATTCAATCATGCAAAATTACACGAGTACTCCTCATTAGTTTCTTTTTGAAAGTTTTAGCAATCGGTATTATAATTACAGTGCAATCTCCGTAATTCGAGCTAATTGTTGCAAGAAGATGTTCAAATTATGCAATCTTTTTGAAAAAATCAAAAAAAAATATTTTTAATATACAGCTGCTGGATTTTCTGTCTTATTTAAACAATTTAATTTTGCCCACAGATGACTGATGCCATGTCCGAATCTAAAAAGAAATGTAGACAGTACAGTGTCGATTATTTGAAATTTGGCTTCATTCCATCATAGCCGGACAAACAATTGCCTATGTGCCTTTTATGCAAAAAAGTTTTGGGCAATGACGCTATGAAACCATCTAAACTGCAAGATCATCTGGAAGATGCCACCCTGATAAAACAGAGAAAGATTTGAAATACTTTCAAACACTCAAAGATAAACTTCAGAAGAGACTATACTGGACAGAATGTTCGCTTCGACGTCACAAAGAAATGATGATGGTTTGCGGGCGTCTTACAATCTCTCGTTACTTACAGCAAAATCCGGAAAACTGCATACTATCGGAGAGAAGTTAATTTTGCCAGCCGTAGAAGAGGTTTTAAAAACTGTTTTACACAAACCTGCATCTGATATCATTAAAAGAATTCCCTTAAGCAACAATATTGTTGAAAGACGTATTGATGAAATGAGTTCTGATATTAAAAGCTTCTTGTGTAATTATTTGCAAACGACTCATTTCTCTATACAACTGGACGAGTCAACTTTACCTGATAATGCAGCATTATTATTGGCATATGTTGGTTTTATTATGAATCAAGAAATCTACGAAGAACTGCTCTTCGCAAGAACTTTGATAATCGACACTAAAGGTGAATCAATATTTCATGTTTTGAAGGATTACTTCACACTTTCATCAATTACTCCTTCACACTGAAGTACGCTGGCTGTCGAAAGGCTTATGTTTGACAAGATTTTTTGCACTTTTTGAGACTATTTTAGAATTTCTGAATACTAAAGATAAAATTTTAAAAGAAAATTTAATGAAGAGGAAAACAGACATCGCCTATTTAACAGATTTGTTTACAAAATTTAATATGGTTAATTTGCAATTACAAGGCGACAGTTTAAATTTGATTAAAACAAAGTCTATCTTATCAGCGTTTCTTGCCAGAGTTAAACTAATGAAGCAAAATATTGGACGGGGCGAATTTTCTCAGTTCCCCAATTTGTCACAGATAAGCTGCCAGGAAGACGACGTTTCAACTTACGTTCAACATTTAAATGCCCTCTATTCAGATTTTGAATCTAGGTTTGAGGATATTTTGACTATGGTAATACCACCGTGGATAATTAATACATATGGTGACATAGAAGAAACGAATGTCATAATACAAGAGGAACTGACTGACTAAGTACAAACGAAGAACTTAAGGTTAAGTTTAAAAACGGATATCAGCAATTCTGGCTGCAAAACAACGTACCCGTTACTTATCCCGTATTATGGAATATAGCGAGGAAATTTTTAATTTCCTTTCCATCGTCATACCTAGTGGAAAGGGGGTTCAGCGCTGTTACCAATCTCCTAACAAAAAATAGAAACAAACGACATCATTAGCCGAGGAGATTTAAGATTAACCCTTACAAATTTGACGCCAAATGTTGATAATTTATTATTAAAGCATCAAGTTCATCCTTCTCACTAAAAATATTGACTTATTGCTTATGTTATTTTATTTATAGTTTATTTTATATTTATTTAATGCTACGTATATTTTACATAACAGATACAAAATTTTATTTTGAGTAGTTTTAATTTAAATTCAAACTTTAAGTTTTTAACACTAAACTTCACTACAGTTAAAAATTTACAGGAAATCAATATCAGGTAGGTCCGTCTCAACACGGAAAAACATGGCAAAGGGTCTACGACATAAAAAAGTTTGGGGAACTCTGCTGTAGAGCGATGCGTCATGCTCTTCTGCTTTCCATATGCGCCGCTCCCAGACCTCTCCTCTGTAGGACTGGACTGCAACCGACAGTTTCTCCAACAAGGTGTTCAATTGTGTCTTCAATCTAGGGCAGCGAATACGCGCCCAGAGCTTCCTCAACGCTCTCTTGCGCCTAATCTGCACGCATATCTCTCGCGGCAGATCGTCTCGCCTTGTAGTGATCGGGACGATCGTAGAGGCCGCGTGCAGGGCCTCCTGGATGTTCTTGGTGATTCTAGTAGCAGCGGCCTCTACGTCGTCCGCTGTGCTTATGGGATGGTGGACTGGAGGTCTCTCCTGCAGATGTTGACAGTAGAGCCTCCAGTCGAAACGTGTCTTGTATGCTCTGGGCGGCGTAGTCACCGCTTTTAGGCCAAGGGTGATCAGAATCGGGAAGTGCTGTGAGTTCAGGTAGTACAGCACCTCTACCACTATCGGGTAGTTGACTTTCCTAGAGAGCACGATGTCCAATACATCCGGACGTTTCCGTGGATCTGTCGGAACGTGTGTCGGTTCTTCGGGACCTAAAACGTCGTAGTTATATCTCTCCGCATCTTCATAAAGTTCATGACCCGGCGGGTTGATCACTCTGGATCCCCACGCCGGGTGTTTGGCGTTTAGGTCCCCGGCGATGATGGTCGGTGTTTTGCCTTCCTACCATCCGAACGTCTAAGGAGCAGAATGGGGTCCCTGGCGGGAGGTATGCTGCGTAAATAGTTAGTTCCTCGCCCGCCGCCTCCATTTTTATACCGATAGAGCGCATTGTATGGTATACAGATAGTTCCAGTTCTTGATGGACGATGTCCCTCCTTACTAGAACCGCCGACCCTCTATAGGCGGCCCCTTGAGAAGTGACCTCGTCCCTTCTGTATACATAGAAGTTCGGCAGTTATATTTGAGCCTTAGGGTTTAGCTTCGTCTCTCCCAGCAAGATGACTTGTATGTCCTGTTGTTGGGCGACTGTGCGGAGTTCATGCAGCTTCTGCTGTATTCCGTCCAGGTTCCAATAGAGGAGGCGCAAGTTACTCTCCGCTGTAATGCCGGGCCAGGAGGTTTGCCAGCGCCTTCATGACCGCTGTGATGGGGTCTGTCCCGGCTCTTATGTCGGCGAGAACTTGACTGCTGACTTCGATAGCAATGCCAACCAAATGTTGGATGGCGTCTGCTGTCTCGAAGCCGGCTGTTAAGTGTTCTCCTTTCTGAAGGCGTTGGCACTGGTCTCGGGCTGGTCCTTGGACCTCGGACTGGTCTTGCACTCTTTGCTTGTGGGTAGAGCGCGCTCTATGTGTAGAGCGGGCTCTATTTTCTGATTGAGCCCTTTCTGGCACTCTACCCACGCTCTTCTTTGGTATTCCACTAGCAACCTGCGCCTGTGAGGCTACTTGTCCTACTGGTGTCGGGGTGGAGGTAACAGCCTGAGGAGGCTGCGACTTCTTTCTGCTCCTCGTCCGCTTCCTCCTTCTCTCTCTCTCTCCTTCTAGAGGTCTGAGGTGGGAGTCTGGACGGATTGGTTGTCTGCACCGGCGATGATCGGCCGGCGGATGCTGCAAGGGTCGCATACGTGGTGGACCTCCAGCTGTAAGACTCTTCACCTGCCTGCTCGTACTGGGCCGAGTCGTGGCTACGCCGGTCCGGTGACATAGAGCCGGGAGGTTGTGGTGGTGAGGGTGACTTCGGCGGTGACTTGTGCACCCTCTTCGTTGCCGCTTGGTGGTGATCTTCATCTTCCGATGAGGATGTTGGAACATCGGAAGTTGACAAATTGGAGCCGATTCGTTGCCTCTTTTCAAATAAAGAAGCGTATGGCGTGTGGCCGTTTTCTTCGCCCGCTGCTGCTGGGGCGACGGTTCCTGCCTAACCGTGTGCTCAGTCACGGCCGGTGTAATCGCGACGCCGTAGGTGCGGGCTCCTTCTGCGGCGAGACGGGCTTCCTCGTAGGGATCTGCGAGAAGGACGACACTACTCTTGAGCGTTCCGGGATCGCAAGATCCCTAACTAATAGTGGTCGATCCAGTACTCCTTTCCGATCCGGTGGTTTTCTAGGACGCGGAGGGGGCGGTTCCCCCTTGTCCGACGTATCGCTATAACCTACCTAGTATGTAGTGTTCGAACATACTCTTGTGGGCCCTATCTGTGTGTTACCAACGACGACAGACTGAGATACGCGACGCGATGGCAGAGGTGATATATGATGTTGGTATATGAAGTGCAAATGGTGGCACTCAAAACGTGACTAGGCACTGTTAAAACTCGAAACGTTTTAGAGAATATCCACTACCCCATATTTTCCCGTGGGTGTCGTAAGAGGCGACAGAGGGACACAGAAAGGAGATGGGCAGCAGCATCTTCCTGATAACAACAATAACATAATAAAAAACTGCGGTTGAAAACCCGCTCGCCAAGCGTGGCAACTATGGCAAATATCCCCCCATGAGCAACGACGCAAACAAACGGCCCCCAGTCCCCGGTGGCCCTGCTATTACTGGCTACGGTGGCGACCATGATAACGGCAGGGCAGGGGGTGCTAAAAATCTCCGGTGGAGGTTCGGTTGCCACCTACGACGACTTAACCTGGCAACGTATAACGCACACACCCTGAGGACTGACGAGAAGATACTGGAGCTGGAAGAAGAGGTAGACAAATTTCGCTGGCATATTATTGGATTATCTGAGGTCCGAAGAGAGAGGGTGGACACGGTGATTCTCGAATCCGGCAACTTGTTCTATCAGCGGGAGGGCGACAATCTGTCCCAAGGAGGTATCGGATTTATCGTCCACAAGTCTCTCGTCAACAACGTTGTAAAGATTGGGAGTGTGTCGACGAGGGTCGCGTACCTGATACTCAGAATCACCAAACGGTATTCGCTGAAGGTCATGTCTACGCACCAACCTTCGCACATCCCGATGAGGAGGTGGAGGAAATGTATGTGGATATTTCTAGAGCCATGCAAAACCCACTACACGGTGTTGATGGGAGACTTCAACGCAGAACTGGGCACAAGAGAAGGCGGTGAGCTGAAGTTAGGGAAATTTGGAGTAGGGCAACGGAACCGTAGGGGCCAGCAGCTGGCTGACTTTAGGGAGAAAGAGGGACTCTTTATGATAAACTCTTTCTTCCAGAAGCCCACTTCCACTCAACTGGTCCACTTCCTGTGGGGCCCCACAGGAAGTGGACCTGGTCGAGTCCCGTCGGTTCGACAAAAAATGAGATTGACTTCATTATGACGACCAGACGCCAACTGTTCAGAGATGTCTCAGTGATCGCAAGGGTGAAAACAGGCAGCGATCACCGAATGGTTAGTGGTTTACACTGAACATGAACGTTAAGTTGGAGAGATCTCGTCTAATGAAATCAACGCTCCGTCCCCTTAGTGCTCTAATCCAGAATCCCGAAACCTTTCAGCTCGAGTTACGTAACCGCTTTCAGTGCCTAGAAGATTGCAATGCAGTGGTCGATATGAATAACAAGCTCCTGGAAACTGTCCATGCGGTCGGAGCTAAGTTCTGCAAGACCCGCCACAGAAGAACACAAAAACTCTCCGATCACACTCTTAATCTCATGGCTGTTAGACGGGAGATGAGGCTGCAATCGTCAACAGATTTGACAGTATACAGGCAACTGAACAGACAGATCTCCAATTGCACGCAGCGAAACTTACGCAACTTTAATAATGCTCGTATTAAAGAAGCGATCGAGCGGAACCAGGGCTCCAAAGTCATTGCCAGAGATCTGTCTGCCATATTCATTGCCCATAGAAAGAGGCAACTGTCAAAGCTGAAGACTGAGTGTGGCAGCATCGTTTCCGGGACACCTGAGAATTTGAGTGAGATTGAGAGGTTCTATGGGCAGCTGTACACATCATCGTTGGAGCCACACGCAAGTGTGAGTAACGATCCAAGAGCAAGTCTTACCCGACGCTATTCCGATGATATCCCGGACGTCAGTCTGAGCGAGATTAGAATGGCTCTCTAGCACCTTAAAAACGGCAGGGCCCCAAGCGAGGATGGTATTACAGCGGGCTTCTGAAAGTGGGTGGAACACCGGTACTTGAAGTCCTCAAGAAGCTCTTCAATTGTGTCCTCCATGGTGGCACTACTCCGGAGGCGTGGAGTAGAAGTGCGGTAGTCTTGTTCTTTAAGAAAGGCGACAACGCTCTCTTGAAGAACTACAGACCGATTTCCCTTCTGAGCCGCGTCTACGTGCTGTTTTCGAGAGTCATTACGAATCGTCTCGCACGCAGACTCGACGACTTCCAGCCTCCCGAATAAGCCGGTTTCCGAAAAGGCTTCAGTACCATAGTATTATATATATATATATATATATATATATATATATATATATATATATATATATATATATATATATATATATATAGTAACGCTCCCCCTCCCCCTCTCTATATAAAAATAATATTCATATTAAATATAAGTAATATAATTAATTTGCCCCTCTTCAATAAAATTCTATATATTTGTGACCAAGATTAATAAGATATGTTTTGATCTTTCTAAATGATCTTTCTAAAGGTTTAATGAAAATATTTTAGCGTGATCGTCTCAGTTAGGACCCTTATTTACGTTGTGTTTGTGTCTTTTGGAAGAATGAATATTCACTAGAGCAACTGAAAGCTGTTGGTAGTGCCTTATATGCTAAGTGAACCCCGTTCACGAAGACAGGGCTCGAGAAAGGTTAAGAACATAAACGTCCCTTTTCCACTTGTATCAGGTTTACATTATTAATTTATTATTATTTATCCCTTCCCGCTCGGAAAAGGCTCAAAATATATTTATACAAAATACCCGATACAAGGGCTTCGCTCTCACACACGCCGTGCACGGTGAGCGCCAACCATTTTGATGCACTCCCCCCGAAGGGAACGCTAATTCGGGAACTGGACCGTAGTCCACAGCAAAATAACTGGCGAACCAGTAAAAGAGGCTTGGCCCCTTGTTAGTGCGTAAGCACAAACATCGACCGAAGTCGCGCATGTCAATGCGTGTAAACGCTATACAGAATACGAACGAATCCAGCCACAGTGAATGTACGTCACACGGTTTAGGCAAATAGGCACACTGGCCGTAAACCCTCCGTGAGCGCCACCACCTGCTAGACCGCCGCTCCTGCAGACGTGATGTAAGTATATGGAATCACCACCGATTGCATGATCAGCACGGCTACTAGCCGCAGAGCGTGTCATGAGTCTACCGCTCACCTCAAGGGAATGGGGTCCCACGTTGTGCGGCTTTCGGCCGCAGCCTTGAGAGTCTCCTCAGATCCATCCGCATGAGGTCGACACATATGCTCCACCAACCAATACCACGGGAGATATAGCCAAAAGGCAGTTATAAGATAAGAGTAATAATTCGCCATCAGAAAGGGTTTGTGTCACTGCTGTTGAGTAAATGCATTTTCGATCATGTTTGTCTCACCCACCAACAAGTTGTCTTCAATCATTCAAAGGTGGGAAAGTTACAGAGATATATTATTATGTTGTTATATAAAACATCGTGGAGGGCAGACAGTCCGCAGTCCCGTAATGAAGGGACCCGACTTGGGCAAAGCTACTTAGGTGTGAGTCAAACCAAGACGCAGAGAGCGCCATTGAGAATAGGATCCCAATCAACCAGAACCACAAGAGTGCGTCGAATCAGGCGCAGCACACCCGCGGATCCATCACAAGACGCAATACCGCAAGTAGCAGTAAGCATCAATGCAGCTATCATACGGATGGCGCCCCCTCACAACACACCCACATGGTCCTAACGACTTTGGTAACAAAGTTTATATTGTTGTTATATAAAAAATATCACCAACGTATCATAGTAGCACGATACTAAGACGCCAATGAACAAAACTCCACGTATCATAGCGCTAATGCACTAAGACATGAAGTTGAGTATGCCTGTTACACTTAAAAGTGCTACCAAACACACTCATCACCCCAATCCTAAATATACACGACGCATCGCTATGCGCTACTACGACGCCCACAAACGGTATGGGTGTGCGACGTCCACGGGAAAGCCGTATTGCTACAACAAACCCGCTTACCACCAGCACTAAGATGATATGTCTAGGACACATCGGTTAGCGAGTCCAAGTTTACCTCGGACCAATTGCTCGTGAAGCAGCATACACGCCACCATAATATTCCTTTTCAAGTCCCTAATAAGGACTAGTCATTTTGCTACAGTACTAGGAGCAGTCGGTCACCCGACCACCCTACACAATGCTTATGCATCAAGGAGACCTCCTATAATATTGCTTTTGTATCATAGACCTTACTTTCATAAGTCATGCATATATAGGATTCGAATCCACGACCCTACTATTGTAATGCAAATTCATCATGGAGATCTTCTATAGTATTGCTTTTGTATCATAGACCTTACTTTCATAAGTCATTCATATATAGGATTCGAACCAACAACCCTACTATTGTAATGCATATTAATCATAGAGACCTTCTATAGTATTGCTTTTGTATCATAGACCTTACTTTCATAAGTCATTAATATATAGGGTTCGAACCCACGACCCTACTATTGTAATGCAAATTCATCATGGAGACCTTCTATAGTATTGCTTTTGTATCATGAGTTTAATATCGTAAGTCCCTAATATAGGACCAGTCATTGTGCTACATTACTTCAGGCAGTCGGGCTCCCGACCACCCCATATATATGTACAACTGCAGGAATGTATCTCCGGCAGCTCCTTCATACAAGACATCTATACATGAACACCTTCAATAACTTAGGAAAATTTTCTTTTATACGTGAACTCCTACCACAACTTAGAAAATTTCTTTTATACATGAACACCTTCCAAGACTTAGACCATTTTTAACAAATTTTCTAATTATCTTATAAATGTTATTTATCTATATTTTTATAATATTTTCGACTTGTATTTCTATTATTTATCTTATTTTCATTATTTTTCCAAGTTTTTAAATAAATTTTGTAGTGTTATGCTACTTACATATCATTTTACACTATTTTTCCATTCTGTTTTTGATTTTCTGCATTCACCTCAAAACTGGATATTTTGCATCACCTTTATTTCCATAGGATCCTGTAACGTTTTTAAACCATAAGATTACAATAACAAATCATTTTCACTTCGTATTTTCACGTTATCAGCACTTTTTAAATCGGTGTCAATGGAGTCTACCTTTTTCGGTCTTTTATTTAGTTCTCCGTAACTCTGCAATTTCGAGCTTCGTGCGCGCTGTTGCGCTACCTTTTTTCCTATATCAATAATATCCCAATTTTCACTTAAATCTTGCCGTTTCTCTATTACGAGCCTAAAACCAAAATTTGACATGTTTTGACATCGTTGTTTATCTGGTTGTCATGGCAATTTTTATTCAAAATCGTTACCGGCCTGATGTTTTTACTTCAATATTTCCACAAAAATACTCTTTTCCTCTTGGCCATTTACAAAAATTTGCTTTTAATTTAAATAATTTCAAATTTAATTTAAATAATTTCCCGTTCTTATCCCAGATCCGTCAAAAAGTATAAAAGCCGAACAATCGGCCAATAAAGGAAATTCACTCAATTGTCCAAAACCCTCTACGATAAGGGTTTCAAATATGACCAAGCCACTAATGTCGGCGAGGCCATCAAAATTATACCGGCGTCTATAGAAGACTTCCGTAACATAACCCGCCTATTCACGGCCGAGCGTGTGTCCTACCACACATACGCCCTCGCCGAAGAAAGGAAAGTCAAGGCAGTCCTCCGCGGAGTTCCCTATGAACTCGCAAACGAAGACATTCTGGAAGACCTTAAATCCCAAGGCTTCCCCATTGCATAAAATGCACAGCAGCAGGGGCGAAAGGTTTAACCTCGCCCTCCTCGTTCTCACCAATGTGACGGAGGCGAAGGTCATTTTCCGCGAGGTACGCACTGTGTGCGGCCTGTCGCGTGTTAAGGTCGAAGCCCCTCATCGGCGCGGTTACCCAGCGCAGTGCCACCGCTGCCAACTCTATGGACACGCGGCAGCCAACTGCTCAGCTCCACCCAGGTGCATTAAGTGCCTAGAACCCCATCACTCGAAAGAGTGCCCACAGCCCAAAAACGCCGAATCCCCACCCTCATGTGTCCTCTGCGGACAAACAGGCCATCCGGCCAATTTTAGAGGTTGCCCTCGCGCCCCTCGCCCACCTCCGAGCCGCAAAGCTCCACCACAGGTCAATGACCGAACCTTCCCGGCTCTTGTAAGCCGCAAGCCCAGCCAGGGCCAGCCCCTACCTCAGCCCCCTCAGGGCTCATCTCACCCCACACAGGGCATCTATCGGCCCCCGCAGGGCCCCTATCGGCCACCTCAGGGCCCTCCTCGGCCCCTTATGAGCCTTCCGCTCTCTCAGCCAGCGCCGCTTCCAATAAACCCCTGGTTCCAAAAGGAATCAAATATCCCGCGGCCCTCCGCCGACCCAAAAAAACAGACAGACTCTGTAGTAGAGTCTCTAAACCTAGTGTATAACACACTCAATAGGATCAATTTAGACGAAATCCTTATTCTTGCGGGTAAACTGAGCACAGCTCAGTCCCCTCAGGGCCGTCTCCTTGCTCTTACTGAGCACATCAACCTTCTAAGGTCCTTGTAATTAAACTATGCCGGAGCCCTCTGCTCCCGCAATATTTCACGGTCGTATCAAACCAAAGGGTTTGTCGCTTGTTTCATTCAATATCCGCGGTCTGCGAAATAACCTCCCAGAGCTTAGGCTTTTTCTACGAGACCGCGAAGCCGATCTCTTACTCCTACATTAGACGTAAGAAAGGTTCTCGAGTGGCAGCCTCGTACCGGTAGGCGTAGTGTAGGGCGACCCCCCACTAGATGGAGTGACGACTGGTAAGACATGCAGGAAGTCGATGGATGCAGGTGGCTCAGGACTGTGCTTTGTAGCATTACTTGGCGGAGGCCTACGTTCAGCAGTGGACTTGTGAAGGGCTGTAATGATGATGATGATGATGATGAAGTGCAAAACAGGTTTTATGGCTTGCATAATATAGTCAAACGTTGTAGGCAATATTCGACAATATTCCTTGAATAACAAAGGTTGAGCCCGTAATTCCTCATACAAATTGTGACATTCCCCATAAATATGCCTTTCTAAGTAAGTACAATATTAGTCCCACTTCTTCGCCGTACATACTTCTTGAGTATTTGATACTTAAGAAATGAATTTTCCAATAATATTTGTTTCCGTCTGTCCATGACAAATGCACAGTGCCCACTGAACGGCGGCGTCGTCGGTGGCGGCTGTGCGAGACAATTCTCGTGCACGTAGGACATAGCCGCCGCGTCGCACAGCATCGCATTGAATTCGCGTGTACTCGCGTTCGCTTTGAACCGCCCACCTAGAACGCCGATTAGATATTTAATAGATAAAATCACTCCTTTTTATATAATATATCAAAATTTACTTTTAACGATAATATTATCGATAGATTCCCGCCATAACCTTGTCTTTATCATCGTCTTGATTCTTCATCGGTGATGAATGCCTAGAGGTAACTTAAATTTCGTATCCGATGCATAAAAATATATCAGACAACAGACATTACAATCCAGTAGACAAATCCAAATCCAGATGTTAGTAGGCGGTAACAGATGTACAGTGTACTATTACCGCCTACCTACCGCCACCTACATGTATATATTTTTAATACAGTACGTCTATTACCGCCTACCTGCATTTACTGCGGTAATAAAAATATCCTCCAGGCCAAATTTTGGTAACCACAAGGCGACCAGCCTTAACGGAGACTAGCCAGGACATGTGCACTCTCTAATCCCTCACTCTCATAGTCCGATGGGACGGTAAACCGACGCGATCGGAGAGATCAGACCCAGGACCAACGGCTTTACGTTCTTTCCAAGGCACGGGTGAGACACCGCCAACTTCCTGATTTCGGGCAGCAACTGAGAATTTCTTGACAAAAAACTCAATAACTGATTTTTTTTAGTCCGACATGGATTCGAACCTGTGACCTACTGCAGTATGGAATACCTGATGCTATAGATGATATTGGTTCCTTTTATTTGTATCAATTTTTAATTCGGAATACATACTAACTTGAACCTTACCGCTTTTAGATACAATGTCTTTTAGCCAAATTATATATTGTGCATTATTTATTAATTTAAAAAAAAACACAATTCACATGAGTCAAGCTGTCAAATAAGTCACGCTTAAAATATTTATTGCCTCAAACGTAATGTCGTATCTTTGTATACTCACTTTTTCCTCTCGGCAGACACATTCAGATGAGGTGAACAACATGTTTGATTCTGTTATTTTACCATATTTTTTTTTATTTTTTATTAAAAGGGGTGAGAATTTACTAAACTATGTTTAATGTCAAGAACAAGTGCCTGTACAAATAGCTGTACTGAAATTCTACTAAAGCAGGGAGGAGTGGTTTTTATATCTTGTAAAATGTCAATTTAAACGAAGTTCGCGCCAGTCCGCGACGTCTCTTACCTTTATAGCGTATATAAAATCGTTGGTGCATATGTTAGTGGTATTTGTATAAAACGTAGCTCCCATTCGACTGATTTAACATAAAAACTGTATTTTTATATAAATTATGATAAAAAATTCTGAATGATTTAAAAATCTAGTTTGAATGTTTCTTCTCCAACTTTTCTAATCTTTTGTAAAACGCGTCTATCCCAAAATACACTTACTAGATTGCGTAACTCGAAAGATTTTATTATTTAAGACTAAACCTTAAAATATGTTATATTTTAAGTGTTAAATTCAATTCCATCTTGCACAGTCAATTACGAAAGTAACTGTTTTCGCACCTTATTTTTTAATTTTTAAAGAACTGTCACAACGTTCAATTTATACGATCCATACACGTCAGTTTTATACAATAAACAACTGCACGGCTTGCATAATACACTTAAATAAATTATAAAGAAAAGGCATTATCAATCCCTGCACGATGACGGCAAATTGATTAATGTGACTACACGACTGATGAACTTGAGACAATATAAGATAAACTGCTCTAAAATTTGTCTGTGCATCCACCATAGAGATTCTCTCTCTTCTTTTTTAGACTACGAATAGAATAGAATAATTTTTATTCAATATAAATCAAAAGAAAGTAATTTATTTTTTACCACTGGTTTGGAAAAATGGCTTTGTCCTGGGAAGGATCAGTAAGAAACCTAGCGATAATTTTTTTAAAGTAAATTTTACTACAAGAAAGATTGACAATTGAATTGAAACTTCTTAGAAAATGTATTTTAGAAACTGCTTGGAAGCGACCACCTCATTACCAGAGTTGTAATAACCATGTATTCATTCATATTATATAACTCTTTTTATGCATTATTTTTAGTAAACTGGTAAAAGAGGGACTTGCATATTTTCTGATATACAAAAATTGACCTGCACAAAGTTCAAAAACTTTAATAAACCAAGTTTATATAAAAAGGATTATTATAATATTAAGAAATTTGCGGATAATTTTTCTAATAGGTTTTGTGTTGTTAATTGTAACATGGTTGGTTCTTACCAGGACAGAGGTTTTTTTCTCGAACCAGTGGTAAATTAAAATAAAGTGAAGGTTGATGTGGTAGAGCCATGCTGCAGTTATATTAGTAGTATAGTTGTAGCACGAATGGGTCGGCTCGACCGGGGAAGGACCACGCTCTCACAGAATACCAGCGTAAAGTAGTACCTTAATGCTGCTGTGTTTCGTATGGTGAGTGTAGAGAACCGGAGACCCTTTTTACGGGAAACGAGGCATTCCATCTTAGTCCTCACAGGTGACAACGCATCTGAATTTTGATTCTTGATCAAGGATAGATGTAGATGTCTATGGGCCACAGCAACCACTTACCATCAGGTGGACTGTGTGCTCGTTTGTCACCCCATACTATAAAAAAAAGTATTATATAAAATCTATATTGAATAAAACAAGTTTCTGTTTCTGGAACTTTGTTATAATAACGTATATATTCTTCGTTTACAAAAGACGTAAAAGCTAGTTCAGCGAAGAAGAGCAGCATCGAAGACGCTACTACCACTTGTCAATCAACCTAGTAGGCGTAGCAATAATGGCAAATCTTCCAAATGCTCAAATTTATCAGTTTATTTTTGCTGGCCAGTGAAGTAGAAAAATAAAAATCATATTATTTACTGGATGAATTCTCTACAGCGATATACTTTATAAAAGCCATTGTCATAATATTGATGTAATTGAAAACTTTACAAAAACATGGAAACCCCAACGAAAATACCTCGTTTACTTTTGGAAGTGAAACCTTGGTACAAAGATTTGATTTCGTGACTTCAGCCTCGTTTAAAATGTCAGTCCTTCCATTCCTCACCTTGCTGTTTAACTTTTATAACTTATTTAAATAATTTTAAAACTTACACAAAATTTAAGTAAAGCCGGCAAAATTTAAGTAAAAACTCAGGGGCTAAGCACTTGTCATGAATGTCGTACATCAACCTGAGTTGGGTTCGATCTCGGACTCCACCAATGAAGCGGTGAAAGAAATCAACAAAATAAAATAGTTTTGAAGACATTTAAGGTGTCCGACAAATCACTGAACAGTGCGGCGGACTATTTACTGCATAACCCTATTGTATAGATGTGGGGAGGCCCAGCTGTGCTATATACATACTGAATTTTTAAATACAATACAAATTCAAATTCTTTCTTTATTGCATAACTTAATCTATTACATGGCATAATTGCGGTTGGAGCTTCCTTTTAAGCAAAGGATTTGCTTGTACGAGGAGGCACAGCTCTTCCAAACAATGGGTATATAACATTAATTTGAGGTGAAAAATAATAGAAAATTAGTTATAAAGTTATAGAAGTGTAGAATAATACAGGCAGATTGTTATTATTGCTTTATAAGCCCTTTTTTTTTGCAGATGGAAAATCATCTAATGACGCCTTTCGCTCTGGATGGAGCGTAAGGGAGTGTCAGACTTTTACTGACTAAAAACCATCCGTGTTCCTTCACTGCCCTTACGTTCCGGAGCCGCGGTATCTCTTTCGAACAGCCCGCAGCCCCGGCAGGCGTCGGCCCTTGCGGGCCCCTTTACGCTGCTGACAGCTCTTTGGGGCGCGCGTGGAACAAAACGCGCCGTCGACACGGCCTGTCGTCGTTAGACCCAGGTAGCCGCGAACCATTTTCACGGCAATCACCCTTTGGGGCGCGTTCAGGTCGTGGACGGCAAGCCGCGCCAAACCACGCGCCCACACCGGGGCCCCGTAAAGGGCCATGGACCGCACGATCCCCGCGTAGAGTCTCCGGTAGGAGGCGTTTGGCCCTCCCAGGTTCGGCAGGAGCCGCCTGAAGGCAGCCCCGGTCCGTTCCAGTTTGGGAGCCAAATGTCGGAAGTGCTCAACGAAGTTCCATCGGCCGTCGAGGACGAGTCCTAGGTACTTCAGCGTCGACTCGACGCCGATGGATACCCCTCCTACCATCACTGAGGATCCCGGTGGTGGCCTGTTCCGAGGACCATGGAAGTGCATGGCCTCGGACTTGTGCGGAGCCACCTCGAGACCCAGTTGCCGAATCCTCTCAACGACTATCGCAACCCCGCGTGTCATAGTTTCCGCCGCCGCCTCGTACGACCCCCCTTGTGCCAGTACCAGCGTGTCGTCAGCGTAGCAAACTGACGCTGACGCCGGTAGGGAGGTCGGCTGGTTTATTAACCCTACGACTGTGCTTTGGGATCGGAAGTTATCATTGTTCAATGAATAACTTTCTCTAAATGTCACAAAAGGTTGCATAGCACTCAGTTACGCTTATGAGTAATGAATGATACTCTCGATTTCTTCATATTTTTTTGTAATTATATATCACATTAATAATTAATACTTATCACATTATTGCGAATTACGTTATTTTAAACTCAAAAATTACAATATTAACGGTCGTGTTGTTTTGGATTTGTTTACCAACACAATCCAAGCTTAATAATACCAACGTTTTTAAATTTAAATTTCAGAAAGATATGATCTTTCCCGAGCCGTCTAGTTTAGGGGCTAAGCGGTAGCTGTAAATTTCACAGTACGCGAGCAACCATTTATACGTAGTAGAGCCAAGCTGCAGCAATACAATGGTTGTAGCACGAATGGGTGGGCTCGACCGGGGTAGGACTACGCTCTCACAGAATACTAGTGTAAAATGGCAGCTTAATGCCGCTGTGGTTCGTATGGTGAGTGTAGAGAGCCGGAGACCCTCTTTACTGGAAACGTGGCATTCCATCTTAGTACTCAGAGGTGGCAACGCCGTTTTTCACATTTTGATTCTTAATCGAGGATAGATAAAGATGTTTATGGGCCACAAGATCCACTTACCTCGTTTGTCACCCTTATTATATATTTTAAAAAAAACGCTTTCGATTCCCGCCGGCACCAATGAAATTGTTAATTGCAATTTTAAATGCTGATTTACCACGTGCATGTGCGTGGTGAAGAAAAACATCGTAAGGAAACCTATATGTCTGAGAAATAAGTAAAAATATATATTTGAAATCATATAAAGTTAGCCAACATGCAATGGAGATAAAAGATAAAATGCTCCAAGGAAAGAGAAAAAGCCTGTGCCCAGCAGCGGAACGTATATAGGCGATAACTTTAACTAACTTGATCTTTCCCTAATAATAATTGCGTAACTTAGTGTTTGGGTGTTTATCAGTTTATCAGTCAATCATTTTTCATTTATTTGAACAGATTTAATTAAAATTTGGCAGAGAGTAAAATATGTCATGGATTAGAAAATATGATACCTAACTTTATTCTAATGTTGTAATATAACCTGTTCGCTTTTCACATCTCCCTTAGAATTCCATATGAGCGGATAAACAGGTATATCTATCGAAGCTAGTACGTAATAAGATGCAATACATTGTTTAAATAGAAGGACGTAGCAAATAATTAAGTATATTCAACAATTAAAAGTCATTAATGTAACCATCATTTGCAACTCAGCCGCCGATGACGCAAATATGACTTGATCATCGGCATACAAAAGGCATTTGACGGTTAACTCGCCCATTCTTAACCCACATTCTTTATCTTTCAAAGTTTGCAAACACCGGTCCATAAATAGGTTGAACAGCCAAGGGGAAGCTACACAGCCCTGTCTGACACCTTTTTGGATGCCAAACCAGTCCGAGTAGACCCCATTGATCCTGACACAAGCACTAGAGTCCCTATAAAGAGACCCTAATGCCCGTATCAAACCATCGCTCAACCCATATGAGTTCAGTGTTTGCCATAACACATTCCTGTCCACTCTTTTAAAATTAAAAGAAAGGGGAATGAAAGTGAACGCATGTAAGACGAAAGTGATGGTTTTTGAAAGAGAAGAAAGCAAAACGGTATGTGAAATAAGAATAGAAGGAGAGTTAATTGAGCAAGTGGATGAGTTTGTGTATTTGGGATGTGTATTTAGCAGGGATGGTAGATATGATAGGGATATAGAACGACGAGTAAATGCAGGGAATAGAGTGAATGGGGCACTACACTCTATTATGAAGAACCAGAATGTGTCAAAACAGGCACGTATGGTAATTCATAATGCTGTGTTAGTCCCTACTTTAATGTATGGTAGTGAAAGCTGGGTGTGGCAGAAGAAGCACGAAAGTAGAATAAATGCTGTAGAAATGCGGTCTTTAAGGAATATGCTAGGGTTGAATCTGAATGACAGGGTGAGAAATTGCGTGATAAGAGATAAATGTGGTATGCAAGATGATGTTGTGACCAGGATTAAGAAAGGAATGCTTCGGTGGTTTGGTCATGTGGAAAGAATGAATGAGGAAAGAGTGACAAAGCAAATTTATATGGCAGATGTGAACGGGCGAGTCGGGAAGGGACGCCCTAGGAAAAAGTTTATCGACCAAATTGGCGATATTTTAAAAATGGGCCACGTTAGAAGTATCCTTAACCGACGAGCATGTATGCGTAGATATATGGATGTAAAAGAGGCGAAAGAGGTATGTCAGGATCGTGCCAAATGGAAGTCCGTAGTCTCTGCCTACCCCTCTGGGTGACAGGCGTGAGTGTTTATGTTATGTAAAAGTCATTACTGCTATAAATTTAAATATAAAATGAAAATGAAAATACTTAAATATAAATATAAAACAATTCAAAGTCATTATTGCTATAAATTTATACAAAACAAATGTTATAGTTCAAGTATTTATTTCGGACTAGTTTTGTCATTTAACGTAGAAATAATGCAAAGGACTACGTAAAATATATCCTTGGTTATGACAACCGATTAGACGTAAAAGGTTCGTATGAATAAAATAATAATTGTTATTTGGATACACTACTAATATAAAGTATGGATGTTGAAATTATATCATGACACGTACAATCCGAATTGGATCTAATTTAGTTTATTTGTTGATGGCCAGATCGTACGATCAACAAACAAAAACCAATACAAATTAAAGTTCTTCAGTGACGAAGCAAGTGATATATAGATATTATCTAGATAAATAGATGGAGAAAATATGTGGGTGGGGAAAGACAATCGTAAAATATAGTGCTTTTATAAATACTAATTCATAACCTCTCCCACGGTGGTAAAATGTAGCAATTATTAAGAATACTTATATCCAGTGATGTGTGATATCTTTCACGGCCATCCGACTCTGGAACGACATTCCTTTTGGCATTAAAAAAGCTCCTAACAAGGTTGTTTTTAAAAGTATATAAAGAAATATATATATATATATATATATATATATATATATATATATATATATATATATATATATATATATATATATATATATATATATAATGGTTGACTGGGATAGAATGATCTATGGTATTAAGTGCACCATATGTACAACTTTGTGCATAAAAGCATTTGCATTGTAAATAAAATAAATAAATAATCCCGAGCATCCCGGGTTTGATACCCGCCGCACCAATGAAAATTAATGTTTTACAAAGTAGTCAGCGGTGAAGGAAAACATCATGAGGAACAGAAGACACAGAAGTGATGAGATAAAAATTAAAAAAATTGGTAACATATGAAGTTCACCGATAAGCACAGTAATCAGCCGCACGACTGGTTGCTCCATAAATCTCTCATAAATGGGAGTTAGTTTGTTGTTACTTTTTTAAACTTAATGTCGATCAATAAGTTTACGAAATAGGACATTTATCAATGAGTTATAAAAATGAGTTCTAGTTTTTTCGATTCTTAAATTCGTTGGTAGCCAAGGCAATTAGAAACTAAATTAAAAACTATACCCAATTTTTTTTCAAATTACATTTAACGGAAAGTTTAAGTTGGAAAGGGACGTCCTAGGCGAAAATTTATCGACCAAATTGGCGATTTATTGAAAACGGGCCAAATCAGGAGTAACCTTAACCGACGAGCATGTATGCGTAGGTATATGGATGTGAAGGAGGCGAGAGAGATGTGTCAGAATCGTGCCAAATGGAAGTCTGTAGTCTCTGCCTACCCCTCTGGGTGTAGCGTGGGTGGCGTGAGTGTTTATGTATGTTTATGTATGTACATTTAACGGAAATTTCGTGTGGATATTAAATATTTCTGTCTGAAAAACTTTTCTACGAAAAGTGTTTTTGAAGAACTGCAGTCTACATTTGTAGACAATGTTTCGTCTTAATTGAATTGCGCTGAATTTTAAACGCATCAGAACCACCTGCAATGACGACATTCGCGCTGGGCGACCATCAACGGTCTTTACTAAACGTTAAAAAAGTCTAAGAAACTATTCGGCAAGATCGACGTATAATCATCCCTTATTTAGCTGAGATTCTAAAGCAAACTAACATTTGGGAAAATTTACCATTTCACTGTCCCATGAGTCATATATGAACATTTCGATTGTTTAACTATTGTGTCTATTTCGCGGACATGGAAGTTGTTAAGTTTATTTTAACTCGTACCTTAAAATCCAAAAAGTGGCCGCGCACTGGTTTCATCGAATGTCCAATGTACAAAAGAAAGCAAGAGTAGACATTTCAAAGCAAAATTTATAAATCATTGAAGAAGATCTAGATTCTTTTTGCAATCAAATTCAGAGACGAAAAATCAAAGCAAGGTGTGGAAAAGACCGTCTTCCGCGCCAGCCAAGCGATTCAAGGTATCTGTGTCCGCTGGAAAAATAATGACATCTGTCTTCTGCGATACCGAAGGTATAATAATGATCGACCATTTAAGAAAAGGAGAGACAATAATTTAGATTATTAAGCATTAATTAAAAAACTACGCGAAGTACTAAAGAATAAACATCGAGTAAAATTGCGCGCTGGAGAGCTTTTCCATCATGATAATGCCCCTGGGCATCGATCCGATTTTGCTGGTGCTACCATCCGCACCGCTGGGTTTCAGTTGATGCAGCACCAAACCATATTCTCCGGACTTAGCTCCGAGTGATTTTTGCCTTTCCAATCACCTGAAAAAGCACTTACGTGGTATAAAATTCGACAGCGACGAGGAGATGCGTGCTGTAGAGGTCATTTTCGTGTCTCAAGATTAACCCGTTTTTTCCAAGGGAATTAATTAACTTGCAAAACGCTATCAAGGTGTATTAGCTTTAAAGATAATTACGTTGAAAATAAAAACAATTTACATAAAACAATTTACATAAAGTTCCATTGCGTTTCCAAAAATTTATTAATCAACCGAGTACTTTGTAAAAGGTTGCATCGGTTTATAGCTTTACTAAGAGTTGTATTTAATACGTGTTTCAAGTACAATTTATAACAAACGACCATATTCATAATAGTTGATTATTAATATGGTAATATATAATTATAATTTTATTTAATTTAAGTATACTTAAGTTAACTATTATATCGATATTTGTGGTTTTCTATTGCTATTTATTGAAAAGAGAAAAAGCAACTTTAAGCCTGTTGACCTTTCATAAATTGACATCTATTTTTTTCTGAATAAGGCTCATATTTCGTAATAAGGTAAAATAATACATGGTAGAGCCAGTAGGACTACGCTTTCAGAAAATATCCACCAGCGTAAAATAGCAGCTGAATCGAGGATAAATATAGAGGGTAGATGTCATAAAAGCCACATCATCCACTTACCATCGGGTGGACTGTCTGCTCGTTTATCGCTCTTATTATATTTAAAAAAAGTTTTTTTTTCGAAAGGATCGTGAGTAATTATGGATTTCAATTTAATAATTCCCTAATCTGAAACAAAAGTCAATTGCAAATCATTTTCGAAATCTCAGATTTGAAAGTGTAATGGAGAAAATACTTTACAAGCCGTGCATAACAGTAGTACAGAAAAAACATCACAATATAATAACAATATTTTATTATTTAATACCAGACAGTGGAGATAGAGGGCACTTTTATCAAAGGCACGATATACCTACTATGAAGTTGTCGAATGAGAACTTGCTCATTGTGGTTAACTGATCAGTATTCGAAGGTGAAATTGGTAACTTGAGAGTAAATATTTACGTGTCTTAAATAAATTCGTCCCTAATTATTATTTTTTATCAATACACTTTAAGTGAATATTGTATATAATATAAGTAATTTTAAAAAATATACGTCATAATATATTGAAAAGAACGTTTATTATTTATTTACTATTAGAAATACAGTCTACATCATTCATCACCATCGTTATCATTTAGTTGAAAAATTCATTTTTGTTATTAAGTCACAATAAACTTAGGACTTCCGAAAACTCTTATTTTTTATAATTTTTAGATAATAAACGAGCTAGTAATCTATCCTATGTCTGAATAATGATGAAATCGTTTAGTACTTCTTCAGCCACATGTAACCAACCTCAAAAAAAGAAGGTTATAGGTGCGTTATCGTTGCCTGGGACTTTAAATATACTGCCTTACAGCTTTAATTACATTCGCGTTTTCCTCTATTCTTGTTGTACCGAAGAAAACAGCTTTATATACGTGAAGGAGCCGCGCTATAATAACCCTTTTTGGACCGAGCAGGGATATGAACCCAGGACCACATGATCAACATTTGCGCTTTTGACCACTAGACCAACAATACTAATCTGAAATAACAGCATACTGCTGCTATATATATATATATTTTGTACGGCGAGTGACGATAACTAGAATCCTTTGATTGGTAACAAAGCATTATTTCTGACTCCTCAGAGGTGACAGCGCATCTGCATTTTATTCATAATGAAAGCTATATTTAGATTTATATTCGATATAGATTTAGTACAGTCCACCTTGATAAATGATGATAAAGGCCTCTGTGTGCTCCCTGTGTGACCCAAGCGCATTCTTAGGCAAAATAGGACTGTTACCTCAGCTAAGCACTTCACTAACATGGACGGTATTACAGATTGGAGCCCTCTACTTTTTAACCGACTTCAAAAAGGATAAGGTTCTCAATTTTAGTGTGTTTATGAAGCGAAAACTTCTTTAGCATCGTTGTGTTTTGAAACTCAATGAAATGAAAAAGTGACATTGAAAAGAGACAAATATATAAATCTATAGGATAGGCCTACGATAGAATAAGATAGAATCTATACTAAATATAATAAAACGGAAGAGGTTTTTTGTTTGTTTAAACAAACTAATCTCTGGGAGTCACAGTCCGATTAGATATTTTTGTATATTATGATAGCCAGGTTCACGAGAAATGGTATAGGTTATCTAGCATTAGGCTAAACCGCTTAGCTAGCCTCAAATTTTGATTTTTTAAGCAAGTCAGAAGCGCTGGTGTAATGGTTAGGGATACGTAAATACTATGTTCAACAAAAATATAGATCGTTTCTACATCCAAAAACAAAGTCTAGCCTACTTCTTATGTAAAACAACAATAAGTAATTTTGTGACTAAAAATATTTAAAATTAAAAAGTTATTTATGAGCGTTACCAATAGGCATGGCATATTAATCACGCTTTTTTTAGCATGTTATTTGGACACATAGTTTTAGGGCCTATGCTACCTCAAATGGCTTAGCAAGATCCTCCGTTATGGCGAAAATTGCAGCATTTATTTTGAAACAAACATATGGTAAAGTTAAGTACTATGTTAGACGAAAACATGATTCCGTAAAAATTTTTCGATAGAAAAAAACCCAAAGTTACCTCCAAACTGAACAATAAACCGCTGGTATTCATAAAACACACTGAACTAACTACAAAGCAGGATTTATGTATTTTATTTTCACCGTAAAAAGAAATTACCTAAGCTATCGGCGTCCTAAACCTTGTTACCTGCCGCTCGATCAGTCTAGCTTCGGCTTCCGAACGGGAAAACTGTGTCGCTTACGATCAGAATACACATTACAGGACGACGTAAAATTAAAAAGGGGAAATAACCGTAATAAAAAATAAGAAGAGACTGGGTTGGCGTAAGGAAACAGGCATAAATATGATAAATCTAATGAAATAAGTATCTAACAACCTATCTACTTACAGTATTAGTGATTACAAACGTGTCGGTACATAGCATACGATGCGTGGGGAAGTAGGGGCGAAATGAGAATTCGAGCTGAGGTAGTATAGGCCCTTAAGAGATAATGAAAAATTAAAATAATGAACATGGCTCGGTGCGCGAACGCCTCTATAGGCGCGATGTCATGTCGACTTTTAACTGTAATAAATAATTAAAAAGTTAAAAAATTATTATCAAATAAAAAATTTATTTTATTGAATAATATTCCCTTTAATATATATTTTATATATGTACTAGCGATCCGCCCCGGCTTCGCACGGGTGATTTCTGCATCTCGACAACAGCGCCACCTATAACCTACAATGGAGTTTTTAAAATACACACATAAAAAATCATCAAAACCACGCGAGCCGTTTTCTAATTTTAGCGAGACTAAAGGGACAGTAATTGATTTCTATATACAAGAAGAAAGAATATAAGATAAAAATATTATTAATTAGAAACTTTTAATAAGTTCTCCATATTTGAAATCAAATACTTAATACGCTTATTGAAATCAAATACTGACGAGTTTATTAACAACAAAGAATTGTGGTTATGTTTTTTGCAACGCTTATTCAATTTAGTCATCATCAGTAATCTAAATTTTGAACCCGTATAGAATCTTACAGATTAATTTTATTATTCATTATAAACCGAACCTATATTTATTTTTACCTTTCGTAGTGAAACGCCCCTGTAATCCTCTTCGTGAGTGAAATTTAGTAAAATTAGTTCTCAGTTGAATTTAAGATGACAAAAATTATAATTTTGTCAAATTTCAAACCTGTAGAAGCTAAAGATTAGAAGTTTTTTTTCGCCCCTGCACTGCCCCTTATGAGTGGAATTTCATATAATCCATTCTTGCTAATTCTTAACATGCCAAAAAAAAGATTCTGGCTAAGTTTTATACCTATAACAGCTATAAAACTAAAAATGTGATACTTTTAATTAACTTTTGTTTTTATTATTAATTAACTCATTTTTGAATTAACCCAACGGGTTATATATATATATATATATATATATATATATATATATATATATATATATATATATATATATATATATATATATATATATATATATATATTATATACATCCCGTAACTTATTGTACGTCCACTATGGCGAATTTTGCATATAATGTGGCGTCCACCTGCTTACGACGTCCAATATACGGACGTCAAATACGAGACTTAGCGCAATGGTCACAAATTGTCATGCTGATCACAGAAATGCCAAAATCTAAAAAAAAATTGGACGTCATTTTTCTTCCAATCTTGCTGTACTGAATATTTACCTAGTTCCGATAATTTTCGTTGCAAAAATAATAGCGCCGCTGTCGATTTGTGAATACTTTCATTTGTGTTTGACTTCCGCACAAAATTAGGAGATGCGACGTTGCGGTTCCGTCACCCTTGCCAACGTGTTACTTGTATTTGGTGATATATAGTTATGACTGCCTCGTTGGTCTAGTGGTTGTAGTAGTGCGACTGCTGATCGTGAGGTCCTGGTTTTAAATCCCGGTTCGGGCCAAAAAATCAATTATTGAGTTTTTCTGTCAAGAAATTCTCCATAGCTGCCCGGAGTCAGGAAGTTGACGGTGTATCACCCCCGTGCCTCAGAAAGCACGTAAAGCCGTTGGTCCTACGCCTGATCTCTCTCCGGTCGTGTCGGTTTACCGTCCCATTGGATTATGAGAATTAGGGAATAGAGAGTGCACCAGTGGTTACGCTAATACACTTGGGCACTATAATCCTGTCCTGCGCAGATGGCTAGTCTCCGTTGAGGCAAGCCGCCGTGATAGTAATTTGGTCTGCAGGACATTATTAGATGGTTTATACTACGCTTGATACTAGTATTTTTACTTTTAAACTTATTTTCTTAACCTTACATTTACCTACACATAATATGGTCGTCCTAATATCCTAAAACTTTCATGCTGAATGATATTTGATACCCGTATTTTTGAATTTAGTTATATTTTTATAAATGTAGATGCGGAAGTCGGCTTATCGGTTTATTTCATGCTGCACTATATTTTAACATTTTACATTTGGGACTAATCTGCCTAAAAGAACTCTTGTTAGGTATTTCGTAAGCAACCCATAATTCTGTTTGAGTATAAGTTACCTTCTGATTGAGTACAGGAAGATGGACTCAATTGTAGATATTGACAGGTTTCATAGAAGTTTGTTTTGTTATATTGTGACTAATAACCTAATATGGTCTGGCGAAGAAACTCATTTTAATATAAGGTTTTACTGCATTAACTGCCAATAGACTCTTAATTTTTACAATAGACCATGGCATATTGTTTCTGACATAACTCCGAAAATATAATTTATTTACTTGATCGTGTTGAGTTTTGGAGCTCTCACTACATCTTAAGGATGAATGCGACTATTGTACCTATCTCTACGAAATTACTCTCTGCGTAACTAGATTCATTTTTGTGAAAGTCTATTTCTGTTAAACTATGATATTATGTTTGTTTTTGCAGTTAGTTTAAATACAATTTAACTTTTCACACACGTTTTCTAAGCTTCTAAGCGTTTTATCATTTCTAGAACGAAACATTTTATAAAACACCAAAGTGATTATTTTACACCGCATGGCCTCCCTATACACTAAAATACGAATAAAACAATAGCGAAAAATGTCATTAAAGTAATGATCAGTAATGTGTGTCTTATACACAAGGAATTAAAATATAAATATATTCGTGGTTATATGGACGTCAAATATCGTGCGGTATGAAACTTTACAGATAATCTGACGTCCACATATAGAAATATAACAAAAGTAAAAAATATGGAAGTCAAATATCATTCTGTATGAATGTTTTAATATATTCGGACGTCCATATTAATTATTATATGTAGCTAAATCTAAGGACACGAAAACAAATTGGAAAGTAAAATAATCTAAGAGCACTAAGTACGGTATAAACCGACAAAAATGCCAAAATATGCCTCGAGCACTAAATAAATAGCCAACATAAATAAATAGTAAAATGCAATAATCAACAACAACTTTGGACATCTGATATCGAAGAAGTGGACATCAAATAAAACTTAGTGTGAATATTTTAGGATATTCTTACGTCCGTATATGGGTAAATACTTCGTTCAATGTCCATGTCAAGTACATTAATCAACTTACACAAGTTTATTTAAGTTACTGAATAAAACCAAAGAAACTTAAATGCAAGCAAGCATAAGCGTGGAAAGTTCTCAATGTGCGTAGGTCACAATACGGACGCCAATCAGAGCACGATATGCATGTTTTTAGTAATATAGCGTCCAATATTTATAGCAACAACACAAACAAATTGTATTTCAACTAACTGCAAACCAAACATAATATCATAATTTAACAAAAATAGTCTTTCACAAAAATGAATCTAGTTAAGTAGAGAGTAATTTTGTACAGTTTAGGTAAATAGTTCGCACTCATCCTTAAGATAGTGATTATAAAAAGTAAATTCGCAGTGAGAGCATCAAAACTCAACACGATCAAGTAAATAAATTATATTTTCGGAGTTATTCACGTAAGCAACAATATGCCACGGTCTATTGTAGAAATTTTCAACCCATTGGCAGTTAATGCAGTAAAACCTTATATTAAAATGAGTTTTTTTCCAAGGTTATATTAGGCTATTAGTCACAATATAAGAAAATTAACTTCTATTAAACCTGTCAATATCTACAATTAGTACTTATTTACAATAGTAAAATAAATAATAATATAGTCAATCTATAATGTATCACGGCTGGGCAATCCTAGATATTTTTTCGTATTTAGTAAACGCATAACTAGTTGGTAAATTAATCATGATATCTATCTGTTTTTTTTTCCCTGGAGAAAAAAATGATATTGCGTATTTTTCATAACTGCACATTCTGGATTTATTTCATTATTTTGAACAATATACGAAATTTAAGTGACTAAAATTAAATCTAAAATGAACCAGAATCATAAAAACTGTATTATTCGTGCTAAACGAATCTAATAAAGATCTGTTATTTTTGTCCTGCGAAAAAAAAGACTATAGGAATCTATCAAATACCTACAAAATATCACCTACTATAAATAAAATATTATAAAGCGGAAAATTACAAACTTTAATTAAAATACTTTCGATGTTTGCAGATACATGGTTTTTATTTTCGGCAGTAGAAAACATTGAGTGGCATTTTGTTCTAACGTGTAATACGGTCGCCGGTGTGGCCTCTTTGTTACAGGTTTAGATTAACAAGCAGTCACAGACAATAGAACAGGGTGGGGCATATGTTATCTTATGTTAGTTATGTATATATATAGTGTGTCCGGTCACGGACTAGCGATATTTTAGGTACTTATAATACAGCTATTTTAATATAAAAATACACTACACACTGAAGTCTAATCCCCTCCCCCTCTATTTGGCAGCCATTTTGTTTTTTTCTTGAGGTATTCTCTACGCGTTTACGAAAAAAGTCATATCTCTGAAAGTTTTAGTCTTACCTTTCAGATCAATAGGGCAATAATATTGTTTATCGTTCACATTATCAAAATTTTTGTTGACACACTTGTAACTTTGAAGAAAAAAAAAATTACTTCAAATAAATATCAAAAAAATATGCTAATCGGCAAATTATTGTAAATTACTGCAAAAACAACCCAGTTTACCCTTCTTATTTTTATACTAGATCGACAGATTTTGAGTTAAGCTACAATGCAACATAAAGTTTACAGCTATATGTTTATTACTTTAAGAATTATTGTTGTTTGAACATGGCATATGCCCAAACACAAAAGGCCTTTGTTAAGTGACAACTGGCAGTGCCTGCCTAGGAGTAATAGTGTTCTGTGCTGCCTGCTCTCAAATTATACTACTTATAAATGATGATTCTGATTCTCTGATCTCTAATTCATCGAAGATCATAAGTAATCTCAGATTACTATTTGAAAGGGAACCAGGCGTTCGTAAACGTTAAACTAAGAAACAGAAGGGGGAAATCGAGGCTTCTCTCGATCCGGCCTCCTATAACGCCTACGTTGGGTTCGGGAACAACGTATGTGATCTCCGCAACGGAGTAACACACAAGGGCGATAACCTCTTCCTTTTCAGAAAATAGGTTCAGGCGGGGATTACGGGTCTTCCGAAGTCGTCCCGGTCCCAACGCCTTAATTCTTCGATGTGGACTGTATTATTTCGAGGAACGAATTCCTTGGGAATAAAACAGCAATTATCTTCAAACCGTTCCGTGAGAGAGTAATTACTTTTCCCTATCACTTCCCTACACTTTTTCTTTCTTCTTCTTATTGACTGCTGGTCTGATTCCCGAACGATTCCCGAACTTCCCCGAAGGATTCCCGAACCTCCCCGAACGATTCCCGAACGAATTGCAACCATACGATGTCGTCTTCACGTACCGAGGTACGTGCAGGTATCGGGCCCCGGGGTATACCCCACTACCCGGGTATCCTCATACCCCATAACTATGGGGCAGTCACTTATTGCCTATCTTGGCGTGGTTATACTGCATTAATTAATGCAGCCGGATAAGAATTTTACTTTCCGTAGTTTACCGACTACGGAAAGGGAGGTAATCAATAGAGGTTATCTATAGTCAAAGTTGGCCTTTCTGCGGCATTGAGGGTTGTTACTCAACTCTCTAATCACATATAGAGAGGAGTTCTCTTGGAAGAGGTCGCCCGTCCGGTGGCCGGGTGTGTAACGGCGCAAAGCCGTTCAGGTGTTCATGTGGCCCGTTATCGGCACGGTCAAACATGCCGCGCGCTAACCGGGCCACGAAGTCGGTGATAGTCTCGACTTTCAGATCGGCCGCTATGACGTCATTCCGGACGTAACGACCTGCTCCGACAATCGTCCTTAATGACAGGTTCTGCTGAGCCTGTAATCGCCGCCTCAGAGGGTCACTCAGAAGCGCGTACCAGGCCGGAGCAGCGTAGGTGGTGATGGTCCGGATATACATCTTGTATATCCGGAGCTTGGTTTTGATTGGCAACTTAGATGTCAGTACCGGACGAAGCATCGCCCGCGCACATCTGGCTTTGCGGACGACGAAGTCGACGTGCGCAGTCATGCGCAGCGCCCGGTCGATCCGGCACCCTAGGTATGTCACGGCCTTCTCGTACGCGATCTTCTGGCCGTCGAGAGTTAATGGTGGTGGTAAATTTCTGAGGCGACGGGTGAGCAGAGCGGTCGTCTTACCAACGTTGACGACCATCCTCCACTCATTCAGCCATGGTGGCAACAGGTCCAGCAGACGCTGCATTTTGGCAGTGGCTATATGGGCTCTTCGGGACGAGGTGAAATAGGCGCTATCGTCCGCGTATAGCGCCAGCTCAACATCGTCCTCCCATTCTTGCAGCCTGCCTGCCAATGTTGGGATGTCGTTCGTGTATGCCGCGTACAGGACTGGAGACAGACAACTGCCCTGTGGGACGCCGGCACTGATGGTTCTTGTTGCGGACTCGGCGTCCTCTACGCAGACGTAGAACTTCCTGTCTTCCAGGAAAGACGCCATTAACCGCAACATAGCAGGGGGGACACTGGTCTGTTCGTGTAACTTATATAGTAATCCTGAGTGCCACACCCGGTCGAACGCTTTCTCGATATCGAGAAAGACGCCCAACGATATGCGGCCACGATTGTACTCTGCCGCAAGCAGGTGCAGCACTCTAGTCAGCTGTGTGACTGTAGAGTGACCCCTCCTGAATCCGTGCTGCTCCGCCCGAAGTTGGATGCACGGACGGAGACGTCTTAGCAGCAATCTTTCAAACAGTTTAGCTATGTGTGGTAATAGCGTAATCGGCCTGTAACTAGAAGCTTTACGCCTGTCCTTCCCGGGTTTCGGCAAGACGATAATTTTACCTTTTTTCCATTCCTCCGGGAAGTGGGATGTCCGCAGTATCCCATTGTAGAGTCGACCAATCTCTACTAGGACTTTATAGGGCAGCTGTCGGAGTGCAGCGTTGGTAATCCCGTCGTGTCCGGGCGCCTTCCTCGGTTGCAGGCAGGTTACTGTCCTCCGCAATTCGGCGGGGGAAATGAACCACTCTCCTGCAAGAGGCGGCGCAGGTGACGACAGGAACTCCTGTACGCGACTCTCCTTTAATGTATGAAGCTCCATATACTCCGCACTTGCAGGATTCGGCATAAATTGCTCCTCGAAGTGCTCTCCTAGGATATCCGCTCTGCCCTTGGCATCATAGCATCGTTCGCCCGCGATGTTGGTAAGCGGGCAAACGGGAGGTCTGGTTTTGGTTAGCTGTCGATTCAGTTTATAAAGCGACGCATGTTGTTCTTCCGCCTTCCATATGCGCCGCTCCCAGGCCTCTCCTCTGTAGGCCCGGACTGCAATCGACAGCTCCTCCGATAAGGTGTTAAATTGTGCTTTTATTCTTGGGCAGCGAGTACGCGCCCAGAGCCTCCTAAGTGCTCTTTTGCGCTTTATTTTGATATTAATTTCCCGCGGCAGATCGTCACGCCTTTCTGTGATCGGGACGATCGTAGAGGCCGCGTGGAGGGCCTCCTGGATGTTTTTGGTGATTCTGGTTGCAGCGGCCTCTACGTCGTCCGCTGTATTAATTAGTTGGTGAGCTGGAGGTCTCGCTTGCAGATGTTGTGCATAGCGCCTCCAGTCAATGCGTGTCTTAAATGCTCTGGGCGGCGTAGTCACCGCCTTAGTGCCAAGGGTTATCAGAATCGGGAGGTGCTGTGAACTCAGGTCGTATAGCACCTCTACCACTACCGGGTAGTTGACGTTCCAACGAATTGCAAGAAAACTCGTTTACTGAGCTACCCCAGAGCTATACGCGAAAGTGAGCCGCGCCATTTGTGCGTTGCGCAACTCAATTACATCAATTTATTCTATCACTCTCTCACGGTTTACTCAATAACTCTATTTGTATAAGACATACATTTATACAATTTACTTGTAAAGATAGCACAAAAAATATCTATACTACGATATACATTACATTCTTATATCACAAAAAACCTTTTATTTATTTAACAAAATATGCCTATTTTACTCACATGTTCAAAGTTGAAATTTCTTAAATATTTAACATAGAAAGTTAAAACAATGTTTTCCACTTGAAATTATACATATCTTAACTAATACAATAATTTAATTTACATTTTTCCTATTCATTTCACTATTAAAACACTTTTAAATTTCTTATACAAAACTATCATTATTTCACTTATTCGCAGAAATTTTCACATAAAAATAACACAGAATTCACCTCTTTTACACGTACAATTAATCTGAAATGTTTCACAAGTCATTTTTACACAAATTGCTGAAATTGCAAATATTTAGATTTCTACATATTTGGCCTCCTAAGTATGTGGCTAGCGTGCGTCCATGAACTCACACTATTTGAACAACTAACTTTTGCACGGCTATCGACTATCAGTAAAATGGAAAGTCTAATATCAATAATACTAGGTGAATAAATGCTTCTACACAATTCTCAAACGTTGAAAACTATTTCTAATCAGATTCTTATCAGTTATCATGTTTCTTATCAAACAATATAAGTGAATGTTTTCATAAATCAATCATAGAAAATAGGCATTTGTTTTCATACAAAACATATCAAACTCATATAAGACAATACTTATGCAATTAATTTCCATTAATTCTATTAATTCCCATTAGTTCTCGACCGGGGAACAAATCCGGTCTCTAACTTTATTTTAATATTCCTTTAAATTAACTTTATTGGAAAGATGATTTCGACCGGGGAACAAATCCGGTAACATAATTTATATCTTAAAAATTCCCTATATGAATTTATTAAGAGATATTACTAAGAAAACGATAAACTATTCCGGCCTGGGAGTCGAACCCAAGACCTTCATATGTATCATTAATTCGATATTTCTTTAAGATTCAACTAAGCGTTTTCTTATCGGAATATTGTTGCTTGATAATTTGCTTTTTAGAAACTATTCGTAATCGGTTAACTAATAAATTGAAATATTCCTATAGGCGCGTCGCCAACAATCCCCCCCCCCTCCGTGCATCAGCACCATCATTTGGGAGGCGTCGCGGGTACCAGGACTATTATTCTGGATGTAGGTCTCCTCAAAATACCTGTGCTAGTAATGACGTCAACCACTCTGGTATGACCACCTGGTCCCGGTAGCGTCCTACTAATCTTGCCTTTCGGCCACGAATTTCGTGGCAACGAATGATCTATTATCAAGACAATATCACCTTCTTTAGGCTCCATAAACTTTCCGTTATTACCTGTTCGAGGTATTAAAGTAGGCATGTATTCTTTTAGCCATCTTGTCCAAAAATGGTCGGCTAACCTCTGGGCGGATTTCCAATTGAGTTGACCCGTCAGATGTTGCTCTAAAAATTATCCAGGTGGTCGATCACCACATGAGCGTCCCAGAAGAAAATGATTGGGTGTCAAACCCTCTTCAGGACTATCCATACTGAATGTTACCAGAACCAGGTCTGGAATTTACAGTATGCTCTGCTTCTAAAAGCAACGTATGCAGAACCTCCTCTCGCGGGCTCCTTTCTTTGAGCGTAGCGGTCAACGCAATTTTAATTGATCTTACTAACCTCTCCCAGGCGCCACCCATGTGCGGTGCTCCCGGAGGTATAAATTTCCATTTAATATATTTTTAAACGACTCATTTTTCATGCCCTCATAGCACTCTTCGCATGCTTGCAATAATTCTTTATTCGCAGCTTTGAAATTTTTCCCGTTATCGCTGTATATAACGGCTGGTTTTTCTCTTCTGGCGATAAATCGCCTCAATGCCATTATCATTGACGCTGGTGTCAATGAGGCTGCTAATTCTAGGTGTACTGCTCTGATGGTCAGACACGTAAATAAAGCGCCCCAACGTTTTTCGTGTCGCCTTCCTATAGTCACACTCATAGGTTCGAAGTAATCCACGGCTGAGCATGTAAAAGGTGGTTCGTTGTGAGCTATTCTCTCCAGAGGAATATTTCCTTGTGGCACGTTCTGCGGTTTTGACCTGTATGTCTTGCACCACTGACAATGATGTGACACACTTCGTACTACATTACGCAGGTTCAAGACATAAAATTTTTGGTTCACCTCATTCATCACCGTCTGGTGATTGGCATGTCCAAAATGATGATGAACTTCTCTAACCATCATTTTAACGATTTCGTGTTTACCGTCTAATACGACAGGTTTTCTACTTTCCTCGGTCAAATTAGACTTGAAAGGTAAACGCCCATTTAAACGGAGTAAGTTATCTTCTCCTATTTCCATAGATAATTTACTTAAGCGTGAACTTCTTTCAACGCTTTTGCCTGCTTTCAAGCATTTTATTTCCGAATGGAAACACTCGTCTTGAACAAACTTCCAAATTAATAATTCAGCTTTTTTCAAGAGCGCTATGTCCAACGCGCTATCGGGTCCTTTAACCGACTTTGCTAAAACTTCGTTGGAACACATAACCGACTTTTCGGCTGCGTTGTCGGGTCCTTTAACCGACTTTCTCAAACTCTTGAATTTTTCTACCGCTTGTAAGGTGCGTGTAGTTGCCCCAAGGAATTTCTTAAAGCTGCTAAATCGTCCGTAGTCGGGTGGACTTAACGGTTCTTGCTTTCTCAGCGCATTTACGCCTTTTGGCGATTTTTCTTCACCTGTTTCTAAGCTATTTATGGTGTCCACTTGCTTGGGCCATATTATATCCCGTTTGATATTCCAAATCAAACCCAAAGTGCGCTCTGTGTGCTCTTTATCTCCCAGTGAAGCGCTGTCGCTCTTATATTTATTTTCCATTTTACATAAAACTTCGGGTCGGTTGCTAGCCCATCCCCTCAGTTGGAAAGAAGCACGTTTATGTAATTCATACATATCGTTTACTATCCTTTCGGCCGTCGTCACGTCGGGAAATGCCTGTAGATAGTCATCCATATAAAAATTGCTTTCCGTAGCGGAAGCTGCTTCTGGATAGATATGTGCGTTATCCTGCGCATTCCTATTCTTCACGTACATAGCGATGCATGGTGATGATGCCGCTCCAAATATGAGTGACGTCATTCTATACTCTTCCGGTGGCGCGTCACGATTGTGCCGCCATAAGAATCGAAGGCTATCCCTGTCTTCTTCTCGGATTTTCACTTGCAGGAACATTTCTTTAATGTCTGCCATCACTGCCACACTTCCTTCTCTGAAACGTAGTAGAACACCAAATAACGACTTCAATAAGTCCGGTCCGGTTAACAATGCATCATTGAGACAACGTCCGCCCGTCCTTGCGGCGGCGTCGAAAACTATTCTTATTTTCCTTTTTTGTGGGTGAGTTACTGCGAAGTGAGGAAGATACCACGTGCGTGGGGAAATGGAAATATGGTTCGCTTTCTCTGCGTAACCGTTAACGATGAGATTTTCAATTTGCTTCTCGTATTCCTTTTTCAATTCACTATTTTTGTCGAGCTTCTTTTCGATATTGAACAGGCGACTTTCAACCTGCGCTCTATTCGACGGCATGCACTCATTATCTGTGCGCCATAACAAAGCAGTCTCGTACCTATTATTAGGTATACGACGTACCGTTTTGCTCAAAATTTTTAAAGCTCGTTCTTCTTGGTCGTTCGCGGGCTTTCGCGCAGACACTCCCAGAGATTCCAAACTAAAATAATCTTTGATCAACTTATCCATGTCTTCCTCCTTCTTGGTGGAAATGTGGTTAACAATCTTGATTGGTTTGATGCCACCAGATATGTGACCATGTAAAACCCATCCAAGTTTGGTGAGCGATGCTACAGGTAGGTTCTTACCTCCTGAAATTAATTCACGAGTAACTATAAGATGCCAATTGTCCTGGCCAAAACTCCCAACTGGCCAAGACCCCTTTGCGGTGTGTACAGTTTGCTTCCTGAATTCAGGACGCTTCCGTTTTTCAGGCACATTTTCATTGCTTAAGGACGTTCCAAATTGTTCACTCAATGAATTTAAAAACTTGGCCATCTTCTGTAACTCTGGCTCCAAAGGATGCTGAGCTCGATATTCAAACCATTTAAATTTAATCATAGTTCCAAGTTTCTCTACTATGCGGTTTACTAACTCCGGTGAGTATAAATACTGTGGTTGATTCAACGCTTGTATTGTGGCAACTACGCTCGTAATACGACTTGCAGAAGATCCTATATTCCGGCAATCTTCTGCATATCTTGGCATACGCTTTACATTCTCGATTTCGGCTAGAATGTTCAGGTTCACACAAAGTAAACAACAATGACTTAACCGCTTCCTTAGCGGTGCCTTTTAATGCCCTCCTAAGGCGTGCGACATTCTGCACCCCTGAAAATTGGCTTCTCGTGTCTTCAAACACCGTTTTGAAAACTATGCATTCACCCGGGTCTCCATCGAACACCGGTAATTCCTGGAGGAAATGAAGCTGGGAAGACTTATCTTTTCCCGCTATCTTTATTGCACTCACAATCGCTTCGGTCAATTCTGACACCTCACTCGCGTGTGCTTTCTGTGCATTTCCTTGGTTGCGCTCGATCTCCGCCCTTTGCGGCGTGATCCTTTACACGCTTCCTTATCAGTAATATCGGGTTGCGTTACACTAACCGGCGCGCTCATTATGGTCTGTTGAACCCAACTCCTTACGAAGGGTTCCACCTGAGTATTCCGCTCTTCATCATCCTCACTCGAGTCGATATCCTCTTCTCGGTTGAGTCGTGCCAACTCCAATTGAGACTTGGCTAAGGCAGCAGCTGCCTGTGCTCGTTCGAGCTCTGAGCGTTCGAATTCAATCCGTGCCTCTAATTCGGCTTTCAGCCTCGCCGATTGCGATGACCTACTACCTCTCTATGACCCTTTGTCACTAGTGTGCCCGATTACTATCCTTGACTATGCCGCTTTTTCGGTCCTTTGACCTACTTTTACGACTACCATTTCACTCCTGGATATAATGGATTTTTGTGCGGTGCTGGCCTGCGTACCACTGTTGTCCGTCCTGTTGCTTGTCGTTGGCACGGACGTCCCTGAGTCCCACGTGCATGTGGACGTATCGGTGGTGGCTCCACTTGAAGGAGTTGCCCCACTCGAAGCAGTAGCTGTGGTCGCTCCAGATGGTTCCGCCTCTTTAGCCTTTCTTGAGGGCCCTGTCCTTGTCTTGCTTCCTTCGCTTCTCCCTGTCTGGTCTTGAGCCTTCTTCATCTTGCAGGAAGGTGATTGTTGGCCTACAGTCCCTAACTGTCCCTACGGTCCCTACAACCCCTTACCTACAACCCTTCTACACCTCAACTTAACCCCACTACCCCTCCCCCCCCCCTTTATCTCCCAACCCTACAACCTTACTACCACCCTAACAGCCCTATCAGCCCTATCAATCCTGAACGGGGCCTACCGAGGTGAGCCGTCCACGGATGGAGTCGTGCAGGAATGGAATGGAGGAAAGGTTTAGGAACTGTCCCGCCAAGGCATATGACGAAACAGTCGAGCGGTAGTGCAAGCGCAGTCTCGCTCGAGAGAACTGCTCCACCCGAAGGTGTTGTGCCAGAGCCCGACCGTTTGGCACCGTTAGGTGGTCGGGATGTATGCTGCGCTTCGTCGAGAAGTCGCCGGTGACGCCTCGTCCAAGCGCCCTCTTCCGGCCGCGATGCAGTCAGGTGCCCACGAGCACCCTCGCCTGGCAGCAGCAGCGGTGGATGCTTCTTCTTCTTGCACCCTCTGAAGACCCGACAGGAAATGCCGGACACGGTCGTCCGACAGGAAATGCCGGACACGGTCGTCCGACAGGAAATGCCGAGCACGCTTGCCCGACAGGAAAAATGCCAAGCCCTGCTTGGCCACGATGAGCGCCTTCACAAGGCACCTGCGCCTGGCTGCGATACGTGCCCCATGCGAGCACACGCCCCAAGCCGCAATCCCGGTTTTCTTTTTTCCGGTAGTTCCAGGTCCAGTCCTACTGCGCTTACCTGGTCTTCTGGCCTTTGGTCCTGTTGCTTCCGCTCAAACCTCCGGCTTCCTTCGGTTGCTGATCTTCACTCGGCTCCGAAGGTCTTCTTTCTCCATAACCAGCAGTCCACACACTGGTTCCTTGATCCTGCTCGAATGACCACTTGAAAAGGAACCAGGCGTGCGTAAACGTTAAACTAAGAAACAAAAGGGGGAAATAGAGGCTTCTGTCGATCCGGCCTCCTATAACGCCTACGTTGGGTTCGGGAACAACGTATGTGATCTCCGCAACGGAGTAACACACAAGGGCGATAACCTCTTCCTTTTCAGAAAATAGGTTCAGGCGGGGATTACGGGTCTTTCGAAGTCGTCCCGGTCCCAACGCCTTAATTCTTCGGTGTGGACTGTGTTATTTCGAGGGACGAATTCCTTGGGAATAAAACAGCAATTATCTTCAAACCGTTCCGTGAGAGAGTAATTACTTTTCCCTATCACTTCCCTACACTTTTTCTTTCTTCTTCTTATTGACTGCTGGTCTGATTCCCGAACGATTCCCGAACTTCCCCGAAGGATTCCCGAACCTCCCCGAACGATTCCCGAACGAATTGCAAGAAAACTCGTTTACTGAGCTACCCCAGAGCTATACGCGAAAGTGAGCCGCGCCATTTGTGCGTTTGCGCAACTCAATTACATCAATTTGTTCTATCACTCTCTCACGGTTTACTCAATAACTTTATAAGACATACATTTATACAATTTACTCGTAAAGATAGCACAAAAAATATCTATACTACGATATACATTACATTCTTATATCACAAAAAACCTTTTATTTATTTAACAAAATATGCCTATTTTACTCACATGTTCAAAGTTGAAATTTCTTAAATATTTAACATAGAAAGTTAAAACAATGTTTTCCACTTGAAATTATACATATCTTAACTAATACAATAATTTAATTTACATTTTTCCTATTCATTTCACTATTAAAACACTTTTAAATTTCTTATACAAAACTATCATTATTTCACTTATTCGCAGAAATTTTCACATGAAAATAACACAGAATTCACCTCTTTTACACGTACAATTAATCTGAAATGTTTCACAAGTCATTTTACACAAATTGCTGAAATTGCAAATATTTAGATTTCTACATATTTGGCCTCCTAAGTATGTGGCTAGCGTGCGTCCATGAACTCACACTATTTGAACAACTAACTTTTGCACGGCTATCGACTATCAGTAAAATGGAAAGTCTAATATCAATAATACTAGGTGAATAAATGCTTCTACACAATTCTCAAACGTTGAAAACTATTTCTAATCAGATTCTTATCAGTTATCATGTTTCTTATCAAACAATATAAGTGAATGTTTTCATAAATCAATCATAGAAAATAGGCATTTGTTTTCATACAAAACATATCAAACTCATATAAGACAATACTTATGCAATTAATTTCCATTAATTCTATTAATTCCCATTAGTTCTCGACCGGGGAACAAATCCGGTCTCTAACTTTATTTTAATATTCCTTTAAATTAACATTATTGGAAAGATGATTTCGACCGGGGAACAAATCCGGTAACATAATTTATATCTTAAAAATTCCCTATATGAATTTATTAAGAGATATTACTAAGAAAACGATAAACTATTCCGGCCTGGGAGTCGAACCCAAGACCTTCATATCATTAATTCGATATTTCTTTAAGATTCAACTAAGCATTTTCTTATCGGAATATTGTTGCTTGATAATTTGCTTTTTAGAAACTATTCGTAATCGGTTAACTAATAAATTGAAATATTCTTATAGGCGCGTCGCCAACACTATTACTCCTAGGCAGGCAGTGCCAGTTGTTATTTAACAAAGGCCTTTTGTGTTTGCGCATATGCTATGTTCAAACAACAATAATTCTTAAAGTAACAAAGATACAGCTGTAAACTCTATGTTGTTGGTAACGCCAGTTAACAATCTACTTTATCAACATTACATTACATATCGCATTGAGTTCGTCCTAAGTTATATCTACTTTATCAACATGACTAGTGCATATTTTTTGTTTCCTTCCTTCCTTCCCTTTCCTACCGCACGCGCTGCCGCCGAGGTGGAAAAGAGGATCTCGGCGCGCGTCATTATACTAAGTGATATTACGCCATCCGCAACGCACGGCCACCCGTCGCGTCTTATATATATATATTAACCGCAAACCGCGCACGACGAACATTGAGTTCTCCTGTTTATGTTTAATATTCACCGCATCAGACATTGTGTCTTTGTAACTCATAAAAGTGTGAGACGCCCCCGTAAGGGCAAAGGTCGAGAGTGTGGGACTTCACGAGACTGTTCCGAGAGTGCGTGTGCGCCGAACCACGTGGCGAGCTTGCTGTATAGCAGACACTCCAGGAGGAAGGCGCGGCAGCCCTCATCAGGTCAGTGCGTGCTATCCCACCTATTTATTTTCCCCTTTGCCGTATGCACCAAAATTACAGTCCACTAAATCTTTATCGAAGATACCTTAAGTTGCTGGCGTCTCCAGTTGTATTGTAGCTTAACTCAAAATCTGTCGATCTAGTATAAAAATAAAAAGGGTGAACGGGGTTGTTTTTGCGTTGTTTTTGCAGTAATTTACAATAATTTGCCGATTAGCATATTTTTTGATATTTATTTGAAGTTAAATTTTTTTTCTTCAAAGTTACAAGTATGTCAACAAAAGTTTTGATAATGTAAACGATAAACAATATTATTGGCCTCCGAATGAGTTAATTTTTATCTCAGTAAGACTAAAACTTTGAGAGATATGACTTTTTTCGTAAGCGCGTAGAGAATATCTCAAAAAAAAACAAAATGGCTGCCAAATAGAGGGGGAGGGGATTAGACCTCAGTGTGTAGTGTATTTTTATATTAAAATATCTGTATTATAAGTACCTAAAATATCGCTAGTCCGTGACCGGACATACTATATATATATATATATATATATATATATATATATATATATATATATATATATATATATATATATATATATATATATATATCGTGTTTAAGCCATCCAGTGTCTATTTGTCGGACCACCTTGAGACTCAATTAACATACAGCGTGCATGCATATTTACAAAAGATAACATATGCCCCACCCTGTTCTATTGTCTATGACTGCTTGTTATTATCTGCAGTCCAATCTAAATCTGTAACAAAGAGGCCACACCGGCGACCGTATTACACGTTAGAACAAAATGCCACTCAATGTTTTCTACTGCCGAAAATAAAAACCATGTATCTGCAAACATCGAAAGTATTTTAATTAAAGTTTGTAATTTTAGTATACGTAAGTGTAAATAAAGTTCAAACTAAATATAGTAGTAGCAGAACCTATTACCGAGTAGTGGTGGTATAAGAATATCCACTATCCCGTATCATCCCGTGGGTGTCGTAAGAGGCGACAGAAGAAAACAAATCAGGAGATGGGGAGCAGCGTCTTTCTAATAACGTCTAAAAATAAAAATTAAACTGCGTTTGCCAACCACAATGCCAAGCGTGGCAACTGTGGCAAATACCCCCACAATGAGGCAATCTATGGGAGATGCCTATGTTCAGCAGTGGACTTTAATAGGTTGTTACGGTAACGATTACTTATTATTAAATAATACGTATGTCAATTGCGTTGGTTTTCGGATAGAGTGATAAGACTGAATGTGAAATATTGCTCGTATGTCACCAGCACCGTACCCAAACCATACCGCGCAAGAATCACGATGCTGACTGACGTAGTTTTGACGTGATAGAGCCAAGCTATAGTTGTAGCACGAATCCCAGTCGGCTCGACCGGGGAAGGACCACGCTCTTACAAAACTTGCGTGTTTCTTATGATGAGTGAAGAGAACCGGAGACCCATTTTACTGGAAACGAGGCATTCCATCTTAGTCCTCACGGGTAAAAACGCTTCTGCATTTTGATTCATAATCGAGGATAGATGTAGATGTCTATAGACCACAGCGTCCACTTGCTATTGGGTGAACTGTATGCTCGTTAGTCATCATTATCCTATATTAAAAAAGACTTGCAGACCACGCAGTTTTAGTAAATTGGAAAAAATATTTTTTGTTAAAATATTATTATTAAAACTCATTTTATCTTTTACCACTATATCCGAAAATACTGGTCCTGGTGAGATCCAGTAAGAATATTGTCTTAAAATAAACTAACAAAACTAAATTGAAATTTCTAAAAAAACATACCACATGTTATCAATATACATAATAAATAATTGTAGTTATTACCTAAGTACCTAAGTTCTTAACTACATTCAAGCCTATAGTTTATTTTCATGTTATTAAAATCTAAAACGAAATACAATTTTAAAATTATTTTCCGCATTAGCTATGGTTGTAAACGGCCAGTAGGAAAAATTTTATTTGTTTTAAGTATTTTAGAGCAATGTAAGCAATCCAAGTTTGATCCACGATGGCAACAATGTCACTTCGAACTTAAGTTATCACATGCACGGCTGTAAAGGATAATATCGTAAGAAACTTGGCATGTTTGGGGAATAAAAATATTTTAAAGTCACGTGAAGTTCAAAATGTGCTAAAATGATGCAGCGCAGCATACGGACGGCTATGAACCATTAAGAAATAAGAACATGATATGTTTATGTGTGAGTTAATACAATGTACCATTTGCACTTATAACCAAAGCACTATATTACACTTACACTGAATATCAATAAATCATATTTACATTCTATTACAGTTTTGGGTTGACTATACAGGGTTATTTTTCAAAGAGTAGGCAAATTTTAAACTTAAGTTCAAATATATAAATTATGATATACCCTCGTTGCAGTTTTTGAAAATACTAGTAAATAAGGCTCCTACTTTTATTCAAAATTATGCCAAATGGAATGTGATTTATGGGCCACAACTTTTGCCAACCGATCGACCTTAACGAATGCATGCGTGCGCAGTAAAATCAGTTCAAAATAATGCATTACCACGCATTTCGAATTTAAAAGATAAAAAGGACAGAAGATTTTTTGATTAATTTTTTTTCATCATTTGCCTACTATAATATAACAATTGTGAATCTTCTGTGCAAATTAGGCCGGTTATTGCAAATTAACCCTGTATATAAAATCGTATTATTTTGTAGTGAATTACGTACCGTGTTATTATTCAGAGCAATGGAAAATCGATGTAGGTCACCACCGCTTTACCTATTGGGGTCCGCTGCGTACCGGCTTAATGAATGACACACCAACCCGTGGAGCCTTCGCAGGGACTGTGACGAAAGGAACAACACCCTGCCTGCAATTAACGGTGTTAAAAGCGCTCTACCTAGCCTATTATACAGTATAAACCTTTAATTACCTGCAGAGTAATATTATGTGTAATATTATTTTTCTGTTTCACCAATAGAATAGATTAATTTTTTATTCAATATAGATTACATGTTGTAATTCTCAATGGAAGTCATTTTTTACTTTACCAATGGTTCAAATAAAAACCTCTGTCCTGGAAAGAACAAGCAAGAACCCAGCGGGGCTTTTTTTAATAATTTTACAATGTCAATGGTCACAAAATATTTACAAAATTTAATTTAGAAGCAGCTTGGAAGCGACCACCTCATTCCCAGGGTATATTATCAACCATGTATTCATTATATTATAATAACACTTTTTATATAATTTAATTATACATAAAACATATTACCAGAGTACATAGTTACTATACAGCACCATTAAACCGCAAACGGTTTGAATTGATGCTGGCAGACAGATGTCTGCATAAATATATTATTTTTAAAACTACCTGCTTTTATAAAATTGAAAAAAATTGAGTATGATAATTGATAACAACTAAGTAGGCCTACAATTTTCTTACTTTATTTTCTTACATTTTTATAATATTCAACATTTAATTAGCCATTCTAAATTGTAAATTATTTTTTTAAATTGTAAATTGTTGCTACATGACGATATTAGTTTTTACTAAAACTTCCTTTGTTTTTGTGAATATACAATAAATTTTTGTGGATATAATGAGAAGTCAAAGTTATTATATTAATTTATTCCTTTAAATCTTTCTCTAAGATACTCTCTCATTTTAATGTTGTAAATAGCTCTTATGGACCCTTCTCCAAAACAAAAATAATTTTCCCCATAGCGATAACTTAAAAACCCACCTTAAAGTATTATATTCTGAACTTTCATATAAATTACATAATATTGAATTTGATATTTTGGATGGGAAAGCCAGAGAACTTGCTTCAATGGCTATTTACGAGAAATATCAAATTCAATCCCATAAGTTAAAACGACTTGTATCTTCTTCATCCCGTAAACGTAACAACGACATACATACTGAATATCACCAATTTTATCCCCGTGTTAAAAATCTTTCCGATGTCCAGTTTCCAACGGATGAGTTGTCCCTTTTACACAAAGGCCTAAAGTATAATTTAACACCTTCGGTCTCCCAAAGATCGTTAGAGACTGTAGCCGTTGACGCGGAGGTGGCTGTTGTGATCGGGAGGAAAGATAACATCGTTAAAAGTTTGTTAGCTAAAGAAATTCAGGAGGCACCCGCATCTTCCCATTGCAATCCTGAGTTCCCCATTTTTAAGTCACTAAAACATAGAATAAAAGACCTATATATATATATATATATATATATAACCTTATTGTTACTAAGGCCGACAAGGGAAATACTGTTGTCATTATGGAGAGTAGCGGGTATAGCCAGAAGGTTAACGATGTTATCCAAGGTGACGACTTTCAGCTGTTAGAGTCTGATCCAACCAAAAAGTTTACTTCGGATATTAAAGTATGTATACAAAAGTCGTCATATATTTTTCCCGATCACAACTTGTCTCGGAGCAATCTTGTTCCAATGAATCCTCAAGCACCCACTTTGTATGGGTTACCTAAATTACATAAAGAACATGTTCCTATTCGTCCAGTTGTCTCATATATAGGTGCACCAGCTTATCTCCTTGCTAAAAAATTAAACTTCCTCCTTCGGGAAAAATCTGGTTTCAACCCTACTTACAGCCTTAAAAATAGTTTAGAACTTATTTCCAAAATAAAAGATATTCGTATTCCACCTAAATCTATGTTGTTGTCTTTAGACGATGATAGTCTTTTCACAAACGTCCCATTCCCTGACTGTTTGCGTATACTCTCAAATCTCTTTAAAAAACGTCGTCTGCATCCCGGGGAAACAAATGATCTTCTTAATTTAACCTCTCTCTGTATGAAACAAAATTATTTCCGGTTTAATAACCGTTTCTATCTACAAAAAGAAGGGTTAGCTATGGGGTCCCCTCTAAGTCCACTTATGGCGGACATTTTCATGGATGATTTCGAAAAACAACATATAGTTGTTAACCAAAATATCTTATACTATTATCGATATGTAGACGACATAATTATTTGCTGGACAGGCACAAGGAGACAACTGGATGTTTTCCTTAATAAAATAAATAGAGTCCACGAAAAAATTAAATTTAAACTTGAATTGGAACAAGATGGCTCCCTTAATTTCCTTGATTTAACAATAACAAGAAAAGAGTCGTTACATGTTTTTCAAATTTATCGAAAGCCAACTCATACCGACACGGTCATCCCCGCATCATCGTGTCATCCATGGCAACATAAATTAGCCGCTTTTTATTGTTACATTAACCGTCTGTCCACTGTTCCATTAAATAAAGAAAATTATTTAAAAGAACTTAATATAATTTATCAAATTGCGGTCTCTAACGGTTTTTCAAAAAGTCTCATTGATAATCTTATTAAAAAGAAACAAAAGCATGTTGTTCGCAATTCTTTGTACGCGGTTCGATCTCAAAGTGTCCGGCGGTATGTGGGTAGTTTGACCTACTTAGGACCCATATCGGAAAAAATAGCTAATAGTCTTAAGAAAAACGGCATTAACGTGGCATTCAAAACAAACAATTCGCTTAGGAATATTTGTAACAATAAAGATAAGTTAAATATTAGTCAAAAATCGGGTGTTTATAAACTTGTTTGTGACGAATGCCACGCCGTTTACGTGGGTCAGACTGGTCGCAATTTCGGGACGCGCTATAAAGAACATATGGCCGCGTACAGAAATTGCAATCCTGATAAATCCCATTTTGCTAAACATCTCTTGGACACTGGACACAACCTAGCTAGCGACCATTCCTTTGAAGTCTTACATACCTGTAATAAGGGGCTGCGACTGTGTGTGCTGGAGCAGTTGGAGATTTTAAAAAGTAATAATGGTAATTATACACTGCTGAATGAACAAACAAATGTTTCTAATTCACCTTTGTTAAACATCTTTAAGGCCAATCTTTAATAATAATTTTAAGATTAATAATAATAAATAATTATAATAATATCAATAAAACAATAATAATAATAGTATTTAAAATATTAATCATAACAATAATAATAATTAGTAGCAGATTTGTTATCGCACGGCGCGGTCACTCAAAACAATAATAATAATAGTATTTAAAAATAATCATAACAATAATAATAACTGTTGACAGGTTTGTTATCGCACGACGCGGTCACTCGCTACTTTGGTAGGGAGCGATTGTGTCAACGTGTATAAATAGCAACTGTTTCGACTCGCCGCTCACTTAGCGGTCAGCCGCCGTAGAGTCTATATTACCTGAGGATGCCTCGTGTAGAGGCGAAACACGTGTCGTATTATCGTCGATGGTGTATCTTGCCTGGAATAGTGGTGTTGAGAGTAGTGGTGCTTGGTCTAGTGGTGACGGAGTTAGTGTATGCAATTGAGGGAGGGCGGGAGGTGCGCTTCAAGGTAAGACACATCATTTTATATGTTTAGCGGAAAGTTGCAAAGAAATTGATATTTTTATTTTTTATTATAATGGATTTCCGCAAAGTAACGCCTGATTCTATCAATTATCAAAATCCCATATGACATTATGCTATAAAAATAACTTAAAAAAAACTAAATGACTAAACTAGAGAGCCCATTAATTTAGATATCTACGTTTGTTAACTGTAATGTAAGAAGGCGTGATGAAGGAGTACTTTCTTTCTACTCCTAAAAACCCGTAAAAATACATAGGCCGAAACTAGCACATAGTCCACCCACCCTTATGTAGATGATGGGGCAGACGCCTACCTTTTACTCTCGAGATTCAATCCGCTATTAAGAAACAAAAATGTAGATGCGTTCTAACCCGATGATGGAATGCCTTTAAAAAGGGTCTTACTAGTTAAAGATGCTATCTAGCATATTATCACCACAGGCATAGATATCAGACAGATATTTCAGACCTTGTATGTTGCTTACCGTCAACAGTGAGTATATCGTCGGTCGAAAACAGTAGTGGAACATTTCAAAATGAGTAAATGTGAGATATTGAGCAATTAAAAATTAGAAATACTTATTTTTTCATTTAGCAAGTGTTAAGAGAAAAAAGAATTGTTTTTAATGTTGTTATATTTTGGTTAGACTTTACATTTATGATTTCTATTAAATTCATTCATTTTTTATTATTTGTTTTTTAAGTATAAGTAAATATTTGAAATGTTCCACTACTGAATTAATTTGTTGACTGCAAATATCCCTCTGATAATGGATTATTTTTGAATGTACCAGTACGGAATTAAAATAAATATGTATTTTCTTAAATAAAGACCTAAATAAAAATGAAATTTAGAGAACCTTAGCAAATAATTGCATTTTTGGAGAATAATTAATAAAACACTTTTATAGTTTTATAACATTTTTTTATTTATAAGTAAGAAAATATAAAAAAGGGAACAATTGGTCATCGTCAGCTCTATCTGAGGAAGCTGGCAATGTTTTATAATAATCCCAATAAACGCTGCGAATTACTTTACCATCACATAATGAAAACAAATCTTTCTTTTTAGGATTTGATATTTCAGGACGATTGCGATATTTATTTGTAAAAACTAATGTTTCGTTAGGCTTGCCCCACATTTTATGGCGATCATTGAAGCATTTCATTGTACTGTCAGGTTCATAAGTATCCAAGTAATAAATAGCGAAAGGATTAGTAGCTTGCATAAATATTTTCTTGATATCATTCCACACTACACGCTCTCCCTCTGTATTTATTGTAAAATCTCCTTTATTGTAAAATCACCATCAAAATATTGTTATTTGATGATGCTCGATAGTAGTGCGATTCCTTAGTAGGATATGAGTTTATATGTTCACGTACTCCATCCTTAACAAAGTCAAGTAATAGTTTACCTTTCTTGTTATGCTTTCCTCTTAAATCTTCTAAAACTATACCCGATGATGTTGTTTTCTTTCATACCGTCGTTATAAATGAGTGCCCAATATCCAAAGTGTGCATAAAGAACTTTTTACATACCCTTATAATTATACCATCTACTGTCAAATGATAAGCTGCATTAATGGATCTTTTACTCTGAGCATTATGTAGCGAATATTTCGGCTTCTTTCATAGCATTTTTGACAAAATCTCGCTGTCTATTCAAATCACCTTATATCCAAAAATTATTGAATATTACTAGTCTTTGCTGCTCATTAATCTTCAGTGTAGACTTCAACCGACATTTGTCTCCATAACGAGGTTTTAATTGTTTAGCATTAACTAATTTTCCTTTCTCAGTAGTGTAAGCCATATCGGAATTTTTTAAACATTTCTTTTTAGTTTTCCTCCATGCCTCGGGATTTCGTTGTCTCTTTCTTGTCAACTTCTTCTTTTCTTCCGAAGCATTATTTTTAGAAAGCGGGGTTAATGGTGACGGCTCTCTGTTATTTAGTATATTATTTTCTTTATCTTCTTCTCCCCGTAAAATTTCAATAAGCTCGCTACCGAAGCAAACAAAGACCTCGTATAAAGCTTTTGCATAAATAATTTAGAACTATGAAATACATGTTGATGGGCAGCAAGCTAGTTTATTAAAATAGTATAAAAAATCATACTTAGATTAGAAGCTTCATTTGCTGGCTCATGCTGGCTGGCTACGAACGTATCCTCTGTACAACTTTCCATATTTATTGCCTGCTCAACACCTTAAAAGAAATTCAAACAGTTAAATATACACACTATACCAAAACACAACAATAATATATGCAGATAGGTACGTAGGTACCTCTATTATGTACTTAAATACATGAAGATAGGTACGTACCTCGATTATGTACTTCATTCACCATGAATTCATTTACCAACTTCATTATTATTAGATATAAAAATAGTGTCTGAAGATTTTTCTATGTTCAATGTCTGTTCAGCATCTTAAAAGCAATAAAAGCAGTTAATAGGACTGAATGTTTAATAACATGTATTAGATATAAAACACAAAAGTTAATAAATAAGCATATCTTATAAAACACATAAGTTATTTACCTAGACTTTGTACTTCATTTTGTGGCAAAGAATACTCTTCAACTTGCTTTATCTCACTTTCTGTAGAATAAAAGTGGTTAAAAATATAGCCAAAGCGTGCAAAATTTTAAAAGTAACGACTCTTTACAAAATACACAAACGTTACAAATAGAATACACACCTTTGTTTTCAATACTGGCGTCTTCATGGATATTACCATTTGCAACATTTTCATTGATCTTCCATATAACTTAGACACAGACATTTTTGCAGATTGTGTTACTTTTGACAATACGGCGTAACTAAACAAACGCGCGCGAGACTCGAGCGAGATCGAGAAGCGTGGTGGAATAAATTCAACTTTTGATTTTGAGATTGGAACCGTATTGGAACATTTCGAAGTGTCCCATTACTGAATAATACTATATGCACAGAGTAGAAGTGGAACTTTTATTTTTAATCGACTTCTACGTGGAGTTTGACTTATTCCGATACTGATATAGAATTGGCACTGAAATAGTAATGCAACACTCTTAAAAAGTTAAAAACGAAATTTTCAGAGATGTTCCACTACTGTTTTCGACCGACGATATTTTATATTTAGTATGAATGCGAAATATTACGTTTTATACTTCCCTATGTCGCCTCTTACATGCGATAATGTAATCTCGTATGCGGATACGGAAAATAAAGCGTAGGTACATCTAATAATTATTTTTAGTATTGCTGTAGGCGTATGCGTTTTTATTAGAAACCTCATTTACACATTAAATATTACAAAACATATGACGGATATAGTTGCATTTTGATTAGCAATGTAGTCAAACTTTTCTTACCTAATTTTTCAATAGAAGATGACAAACGAGCAAAGAATCCATCTGATAGTAAGTGGATTTCGAACATCTATTATTAACTACGATGTTAATGCCTCGTTTCCAGTAAAATGGTTTTACGATTCTCTATACTCACTATACGAAACGGAGCACCATTAAGCTGCTATTTCACGCTGATATTTTGTAAGATCGTGGTCCCTCCCCGGTTGAACCGACTTATTCGTGCCACAACTATTCCAGTATTATAGCTGCAGCTTTGCTTTACCATGTGAAAAAAATTAGATATGTGTTCTAACTTTTCTTACCTCATTTTTATAGAATAAGGGTGACAAACGAGCAGAGTCTATATGATGGTAAGTGGATTTCGAACTTCGATTAGTTATCAAAATGCAAATGCGTTAACTCTCCTGAGAACTACGATGTAATGTCTCGTTTCCAATAAAAAGGGTTTTCGGTTCTCTTCACTCACTATACGAAACAGAACCCGCTGGCTCTTTGTGAGCGTGGTACCTTCTTTTATAGAATAAGGGTGATTCCCCTGATGGTAAGTGAATACTGTAGCCCACAGACATCTACATTTATCTTCAATTAAAAATAAAAATGCAGATGCGTTGCCAGCCCTGAGGACTGAGATGGAATGTATCGTTTCCAGTAAGAAGGGTCTCCGGATCTCTACACTCACCACACGAAACACAGCAGCACTAAGCTACGCTGGTATTCTGTGAGAGCATCGTCCTTCCCCGGTCGAACCGACCCATTCGTGCTACAACCATAATATAACTAGAAAAGTCCACTGCTGAACATAGGCCTTCCCTATAGATTGTCTAATAGGGAGATTTTGCAATAGGTACCACGCTTTTTTTGCGGCCAGAAGCAAATAAGGGCTACCCTCCGGTAAACGGGGGAGGGAAGTGGTGAATGCTCATGCATACCACGCAGCCGGCTGCTTTGACCTGGTGAACGATCTTTACAGCCGTATCGAACACGACCCCCCTTGGGTGAAAGAGGGGCGCCGGCGGCGAGTAGCTGCTGAGAAGTGTGCCTAACTAAGGCAGATTATGAGATGAGATGTGGAGGCTCGGCCTGAGCCGCCAGGAGGCAGCCGAAAGCTCGTTGGGCGGGTCCGAGAGAGAGTTTCTTGGCCCGCGAACATTAAAGCGAGTGGGAAGTGGGGCTGCATAGGCAGCTGCCTTGCGAATGAGGTGATTTGGGTGGGAGTCTGAGACTTCGAAGAATTTCTCAGAGAGTGATTTTAGGAATTGCTGAATTGTCGGCAGCTCTAAGTCTCTGTGGAGGTCGGCGCTACAGACGTATTAGGGTGCGCTCGCAGAACGACGACTGAAGAGCTGTTGAACTATTTGAAGTTTATTTAATAATCTAGGTTTAGCATAAGCAAAAATGGGGGCCACGTAGGTCATAACGGGTCGTATACAGACCTTATATTATAGGGTTCGCTTGTTGCGGAGGGACATTTTACTGTGTCTGTCCAACATGCTGCTGAGCGAGTTACTTTCTTGATATGGGGCTCAAAAGTGAGCCTCGTAACTAAGATGACGCCTAAGTATTTGGTCTTCGTTTGCCAGGGGACAGTGGTTCCTAAAATCTTGATTGGCGGAATGGCAGTGGAACGGCATCGTTTATTTTCGAAGCAAACGGCGGAGCTCTTCTCCGGGTTTACGTCAATATCATTTTTGGAACAATGCTCCTAAGTCCCTAACTGACTTTTGGATCTTGTTTCGGATCTGTAGCAGTGAGTTACCTTTAGAGTAAAGGGCTGTGTTATCTGCAAAGAGAGCGAGTTTGAAAACATTCGACGGGATGGGAATGTCGTCGGTGAATAGTATGTATAAGAGGGGGACAAGCATGGAGCCTTGAGGGATACCAGCTTTGATATGACAAAGAGAGGATAGCTTGATTTCGTGTCTGAAACAAAAGATACAATCCTTCAAATAGGAGGCTACGAGACGGACAATGCGGTCAGGGAGGCCTAAGTCGTACAATTTGTAGATAAGGCCTTCGTGCCAGACTCTATTGAATGCCTTGGCGATGTCAAAAAAACTGATTGATGGTCTTCTGACGGTGAGGATAAAAACTGTTGAGGATATATTCCACTATACGGTGAATTTTTTGGGAGCACTAGTGTTTGGCTTGGAACCCAAATTGGTGAGGGATGACAAGAGGGTTGCCGTCTGTGGGAAATAGCTAGCGCCTCATGCGCATGAGGATAACTCGTTCGAAAAGTTTGCTCATGGCCTTGAAGAGGCTGATGGGATGGTGATTGTAGGGGAGGTGGAAAGTTTTACCTGGCTTGGGAATGCCCTTCAACCCTTTGATAAACTCTCATCTTTGAACACAGTGATATGGTCAGAGGTGGCGGGGTATGGGTTCCGGCGGCGGACCTCGTCCTCCACTTTCTGGATGTGGAAAGGGTCGGTGGGTTGTGAGCTGCGAGAGCATTGCGCGGCGACGCTGTCTGCGAAGCACTCAGCCTTTTCATCGTTCTCGAAGGCAATAGAGCCGTCGGGATGAGAGAGAGGGGGAGTAAGTTACCACGCTTGATAGTTTTTTATTAGAGTTGTTGTCAAGAAGATGCTACTGCCCATCACCTGTTTCTATTTCCTTATGCCGCCTCATACGACACCCACGATATGGGCTAGTGGATATTCTTACACCGCCACTTCACGATACATATTTTGTTTTGATGTATTCAATAGATGTGAAATTGTAACAGAAACACAACACACACAAGACGATGTCCTGGTCACGAGCCTTTCTGTTGTATGAAGAATTGTCACGCTTAGTAGGTGTATTGTTGATTGCACCGTCATTCTTTTTACACTTTTGATGATGCTCCGCGTCACCACAATCTGAGTATTTTAAATATGGTATAAAAAGATGGTTATACCAACACCAATCGGAAACCAGACATTTTTGTAATAGCCTAAAGTCTCTTCTACACCGTGCCAAACACGGTTATATATTATTACTAAGGAATGGCCTAAAGTCTCTACTACACCGCGCCAAACACGATTATATATTATTATTAAGGAATGGCCTAAAGTCTCTACTACACTGCGTCAAACACGGTTATGTATTATTACTAAGGAATGGCCTGAAATATCTACTACACCGCGCCAAACACGGTTATACATGTAACAAAACCCCTGTGGTTTCCGTTAACCGCGTTATCGGAATCAGTATTCAAACGTACAGAAAAAAATTTTTAAAAAAAAACACATTTAAAAAAAAATAATTTTAATGAAAAAAAATTATTAGCAAATTGTATGTGGTTTTATTATCTCCGCATTAGCCGAGGAGTAGAAGGATTGTCAAAAACCCTGGATTACCGGTACTAGTGTGAGTTAGAGTAAATAAAACCACATACAACTTGCAAATTAATTTTTTTTCATTAAAACAATTTTTTTTGAAAAAAAAAACATTCTATACTTTCACTTAACGGGAACCACAGGGTTTTTGTTACATATTGTATATTATTACTAAGGAATGGCCTAAAGTCTCTACTACACCGTGCCAAACACGGTTATATATTATTACTAAGTAATGTCCTAAAGTATCTACTACGTCGCCCCAAATACGGTTATATATTATTACTAAGGAATGTTAATAGGTACTTATATATTATACTAGCAATCCACCTAGAGTTACCCACCACCTAGAGGATGATAGGGGTTCGTCTGGATTCTCCCGACTTTTCAAATGATCTCCAGACAAAACTCAAAATCTCCAGACAAACAGCTTCTCTTGACGTGACGGCTGCTTTTGATGTGATAAAAGCTGAATTAGTAATAAGATTGAACTTTGGAGTAAATTGTTTGAATTTTAAATCTGCTGAATACTACTAATAAAGGATTCAAATTGGTGGATTCAGTAAATTACATGTGGCAATCTAAAAATTAAGTGTACTTACGTTTGTAGTTATACGTCAACAATGTTAATTAAGTCTTTTTATAGCCAATTCATTTAAAAAATAACGTTTTTATTTCACATTTTTATTTAGAATATTTGTTTCTCCCGACAACGACCCCAAAATCCCGACAGTTTTAAATTTTGTCCAGATATTTCGGTCTTCCAATCTGGTATTTCTAGATCCACCCCAGTTTCGCGCAGGTGATTTCTGGATCTCGATTACGGCGCCACCTACGGGGTTCAATACTGAATCTAAACCAAAACAAAAACAAAAAAGTATCAAAATTGGTCCATCTATTTTCAAGTTTTTGCAAGACTAACGTACAGCAATTGATTTTTATATAGAACTTTCATATATCTTTAGAAATTTTTATTCCAACAGCTATTAAATCTGGCATAAACAGTTTTAGTATGACAGTATTCATAAACAAGTTTTGGTAGATGTTCGAAACAGTTGAAACGCAGCGTAAATACAAATCACATACTTAGCATGTGGATATGTATATCTAAAACAAGACAGCAACTAAATCAGTACATACATTAAAGTGTACCAGAGTAAAGTTGCTAAACCTACGCACGTGAATTTCATCACACAATTTGTGTATTAGAACACAATCATAATCTCCATCAACCAGCATTCTATAACAGTGAAATGTTGGCATATGCCTATTCCTAGTTTAGAGGACTTAATGATTTCTTATATTTACGCGAACACTACACATTAAAATAATACTAGTTTTTACAGATTTTATCGCGTATATTTAACTATAAATACTCGACGTTTCGAGCGCTTTACAGCACCGTTGGTCACGGGGGGGACTGAGATGTTCAACGTCCAAATGTCATAGTTAACAGCGGTTACCATAGATAAAAATTTAACTTTTGTACCGATCTACACAGTATGAACTTATGGTATCTTGAATTCTTGCAGTTGTATGCTTGGGTTCACCATCTCAATTTTAGAATTATAATCTGACGTATCCATGACTACCGTGGCGTTTCCCTTATAATATATAGATAGATAAGGGAAACGCCACGGTAGTCATGGATACGTCAGATTATAATTCTAAAATACAAGAACTTTTGTCGGATGTAAGCACTTATAAAAAGGTTAAAAACGACCCAACAAATAGCACACTAAAAACAACTAGTGACATCATGAAGAAACACTCCGAAAAATTAAATCTGGACATAAAATGGATAATACCTACGTGCGCCAAATCACCAAAGTTGTATGGGTTACCAAAAATACACAAGCCCAATGCTCCATTACGTCCCATAGTGAGCCAAATCGATTCACCATCTTACAGATTGGCTCAACACTTAGCGAAAATACTCTCACCGCTCAGGAGACATACAAGAGCACACATAAAGGATTCCTACCATTTTGTCAGCGAGATTAAAGACCTAAATCTGGCAGACAGTGAAACTATGGTCGGTTTTGATGTGCAGTCATTGTTTACATGCTTACCTGTTAAAGACTGCATCTCAATTGTAACTAGAAGGCTGGAAGAAAACAACATGGCCGTAGAATATGCAGTATTACTCAGACACTGCCTTACATCTGGCTACCTATTGTGGAAGGAAGAGTTCTACAATCAAGTAGATGGTGTGGCGATGGGCTCACCTGTATCTCCCATTGTCGCCGACATATTCATAGAAGACTTTGAAGAGAAAGCCCTGCTTACTTCTCCCATAAATCCAAGATTCTACAAGCGGTACGTAGACGACACTTTCACAATTCTACCTTTAGATAAAGTAACTGCATTTATCTTAAATCTATAAATTCTAAAATTCAGTTCACAATGGAGTTAGAAGCAAACAATTCTTTAGCTTTTCTAGATGTGTTAGTAATTCGGAATCCTGATAACATCATGAGCCATACTGTGTATAGAAAAAAGACCCATATAGATACTCACCACCATCCTTCACAGTTAGCTACCGTGGGTAAATCTTTGTTTCAGAGAGCACGAGGGATATGTGACAGTAAACACCTGGCTGCCGAGCTCCACCATGTCAAGCAAGTTTTGCATGACAACAAGCTTCGGGTCCCGCACCTACGTCACAGTGAACGAGTGAAGCCGGCCACAGTCGAGCGTGTACCTGCTGTACTGCCATATGTTAGAGGAGTCACTGACAAGATTGGCTACATTTTCCTTCCATCAAAACATACTTCAAGCCACCGAAGCAGATTGGTCAGTTTTTACCATCAGTTAAGTGTAACGTCCCTCTGCAAGATGCAGGAGTGTACAAGCTTGATTGTGAGTGTGGTCTCTCCTACATAGGACAAACTAAAAGATCAATAAAAACCCGCGTTAAAGAACATATAGCTGATGTGAAGAATCGACGCTCCGGGAAGTCTGCAGTCTGTGAACACGTGCAGGATCGCCCCCGTCACTACATCAGATTTGATAGACCACAAATCCTCGCTAAAAAACACCGATTCCTTCCAAGGATGATTCGCGAGGCTATTGAAATCAAAAAACATCCTAATTTCAATAGAGAAGATGGCTGGGTGCTGCCATCTGCTTGGAATCCTATAATAAATAAAATTAAATCCCAACCCAAGCATACAACTGCAAGACTTCAAGATACCATAAGATCATACTGTGTAGATCGGAACAAAAGTTAATATTTTATCAATGGTAACCGCTGTTAACTATGACATTTGAATATTAAGCATCTCAGTCTCCATCATGACCATGTGTGCTGTAAAGCGTTCGAAACGTCGGGTATTTATAGTTAAATATATGCCATAAAATCCGTAAAAACTAGTATTATCTCAATTTAGAGGCCTTGTTACTTTCACTTCCCGACCGCATAAAGAAAATATTATGTGCATACTAGCTTTTCCCCAATTAATTTGGGTTTCATGTGTTTTAATTTTTTTGCGTGGAATCCTAATAAAGTAGCGTATATTACTCCTTATGACGTCATCTCATAATTCATAATGCAGTGTTAGTCCCTAGTTTAATGTATGGTAGTGAAAGTTGGGTGTGGCAGAAGAAGCTCGAAAGTAGAATAAACGCTATAGAAATACGGTCTCTAAGGAATATGCTAGGGCTGAATCTGAATGACAGGTTGAGAAATTGTGTGATAAGAGAAAAATGTGGGGTGCAAAATAAGGTAGTGAACAGGATGAAGAAAGGAATGCTACGGTAACGGTCTGGTCATGTAGAAAGAATGAACGAGGAAAGAGTCGACAAAGTCAGAAAGGGACGCCCTGACGAAAGTTTATCGACCAAATTGGCGATATTTTGAAAATGGGCCGCATTAGGAGCGCGTATGCGTAGATATATGGACGTAAAGGATACGCGGGAGGTGTGTCAGGATCGTGCCGAATGGAAGTCGTGAGTGTTTATGTATGACGTCAGCTATGTTTGTGAAAGTCCCGTTAAAATCGGTAAAGCAATTTCGAAGATTAGTCGAGACAAAAAGACAGGTAGAAATTTCAAAACATGTTATTTTGTCACTTACATTCGTACGTATGTTTTGACATTACAAAACTATTCAATTTCGTTTATTTGTATAACGATTTAGGCGTTGAATTGCAACATTATACGTCGCTATTATTAAGGAAGTTATTATAAATCTTATAATGGACGGAGCTGCCACTAATCAACACATAAATATATTATTTATTGTGTTCGTTACGTTTTTGGCGCGTGAATAGTTGCATTTTTAATTCAATATATTCATAATATATTAGATAAATGTCTCCGTAGACCAAGGTGCGGCAGTGACAAGTGGGTTAAGTAAAACTGTTTATGATAAAATGTTTATGAAATGTTTTTTTTTATAGAATAAGGGTAGCAAAAAATCACACAGTCCACCTGATGGTAAGTGTATGCTGTGGCCCATAGACATCTACATTTATCCTCGATTAACAATTAAAACGCAGATGCGTTGTCACCCCTGAGGACTGAGATGCAATGCCTCATTTCCAATAAAAAAGGGTTTCCGGACCTCTATACTCACCATCATGTTATGTGTCAGCAGTATTAAGCTGCTATTTCTGTGAGAGCGTGGTCCTTTCCTGGTCGAGCTGACCCATTTGTTCTACAACCATAATATAGCTACAGCGTAGCTCTACCACGTTTAATAGTTTATTATACGTGATAGATTGTTAATCCATAGTGAAAATAAGAGCCAATTTTATGAAGACTGGTAGGCTAGCTTTTTATATTTTTCAGAAGAGCAATGTAAATTATCTCTACATAGTATAAAACGCTTAGTAAACTACGCAATGGATTTTGATGCGGTTTTCATCAACAGACAGAATGATTCAAGAGGAAGGTTTATATTTATACATGCAAATATTCTCAAGATTCAAAAATCACTTGTCACACACTTGTACGCTCCGGGCGGACCCACAATGATGACACGGGCGACAACGTTTGCATGCTCTAACGCTTTTGTTTGTCAACGCGGGACATTTTCACGTATTTATGGATAGCGGAACTCATACCTTAAAAAAAGGGATTGTCCCACTTAAAGCACGAAGTGTGGTCGCGATAACTATTGATACAATTTTATTAATAACTATTATTATTACTAACAATATTAGTTATTATTACTGTTATGACATTTTGACGTTCATAAGTGCTATCTTTTGATAAGTGCTACCACATTTTAAAAGTCTTCGCTGATTGTAATATAATTTTAGCTAAGCCACATTTTGACGATAAAAAATTATTAGTCAAACTTTACAAGGCGATGTTCGCGGATCGATCACTCACTTCTAAATGTGATTGATCTGGGAACTTTTCATTATATTTTTTGTAACTAAATGCATATCTTCTTCTGCTTTTTGTAATTAATTACGGATTTGAGAACTTTATAGTGTAATAAGTTTAAGTATACCTAATGTAATTGTTTTTGGTGATAAATTAACGGACATATTCACACTGTGATTAAGCTCATGAATAAAGAAATAAAAAAGTGCTATCTTTGAACTCTACATGAATAAAGACATTTGATTGATTGATAACCATAGGGTATCTTAACCATAACTTAAAAACACCACGACCCGCTGTCGCTGATATTACCTGGTATTTGCTGTAGCATTTTATTAAGTATTTTTATAAATGAGTTTTAACTACTCACATCATGTACCGTTACCGTCTATCAAAAGTTCACGGTTCACTGATTCACTTCCCCATAGATAAAAGTCTCACAAGATTTAGATATAAAACGATATTTGCCATAGTTGCCACGCTTGGCAAGCAATAAAACTGCGACGATCCCCGTTTCGTCACCCAGCTGTTATCAGGCAGATTATACCCATTTCCTGGTTCAGTTTCTTCCTTTTGTACCCCAGTATCTATATATATATATATATATATATATATATATATATATATATATATATATATATATATATATTAATCTTGTAATTGTATCTTTATTTATTTTCTTAAAAGTATTTGTTTTATGAAGAGTGCAAGACAATATAGTACATATTACATACATTCAACATCTGCCGGCGATCTCTCACACACGGATATTGGTTTGACGCTTTTCAGCATGCGTATTTTGAGTTCGGAAATTTTCTCGAGAGTTAATCCCTCGCGTTTATTACAGGCCACCCATATGTATGTTGTTACACTTAGTTCCAGACCACTAAATTTATCCGACAATTCTTTTGGACTATTACGACCTTTTACCTAGTCTAACTATAGATAGAAAATTGGTTAATTTATTTCATATAGTAAAGGTGACATTCGAGTACACAGACCACCTGATTAAGTGTATGGTGTTGCCTGTAAAAGTGGTCTTCGGTTCTCTATATAAGAAACACAGCACAGCACCATTAAGCAGCTATTTTAGCTATTCTGTGAGAGCGTGGTTCTACCCTGGTCGTGCCGACCCATTCGTGCTACAACCATAATAACCAGCTGCAGCGTGGCTCCACCACGTAAAAAGCTTCAGAGAATTCACCAATTTCGAGCTTTTGTCAAACACATTATGTAGATATTGCAAGCGAAGAAATTTTTGAACTACTTTTATAATTACATAAATCTTTACCAGCCATATTAACATAATTTATTCAAATATACAAGAAGTCAGATTAAAACCAGAATATTTATTAATTATTTTTGATACTAAGACATCAGTTGCTAAATAAAAGCTAAAAAAGATAAAAACGCCTGACACCGTTGCAAATGTTACAAATTGATAAAATTTAAACATACATAATATATTGCTTTAAAATGATTCCGCATCGTGCCAATTCACTGCTGAACTTTTATTTTAATTTTCAGGCAGTGATTGTTCCCACCTGATGCTAAATGAGGATGTACACAAAGATGTTAGCGCACTCACTTAACGAAAGACTGTTTAATATTGCCTTGACACCCACATTGTAATCTGATAAAAAATTCAGATGCTGAAAATTTATACCACTCCATTACTGTACACGTTATGAACGGCGAAGCAAACCTTTTCGTTCGGGTGCGTTGAATGTTGACAGCAAAATAATATAGAGTGATCGAGCGTTTACTTGTTCGATGGTTAAGGAGAGAGGGAGAAGTTATTTTATACAATTCGTTGCACATTTAACATATAACATATCGTCAAGAAATTCTCAGTAGTTGCCCGAAGTCAAGAAGTTGGCGATATCTCACCTCCGTGCCTCGGAAAGCACGTAAAGCCGTTGGACTTGCGCCTGATCTCTCTCCGGTCGTGTCGGTTTACCGTCCCATCGGATTTTGAGAGTGAGGGAATAGAGAGTGCATCTGTGCTTGTGCATACACTTGGGCACTATAATCCTGTCCTGCGCCGATGGCTAGCCTCCGCTGAGGCAGGCCGCCATGGCCGAAATTCGGTCTGGAGGACATAATTAATGTTTTAATCTCCAGCGGAGCGATCCGATAACAAATTGATTTGTAAAGCTGTACTGCAGCTATGTATATTATGGTTTTAGCACCAATGAGTCGACTTATTCGGGGAAGGACCAGCTCTAACAGAATCAGCGTAAAATAACAGCTTAACACTACTATGTTTCGTACGATGAGTTTAGAAAACCAGAAACTCTTTTACTGGAAACGAGGCATTCCATCTTAGTCCACAGAGATGTCAACGCATCTGCAATTTGATTTTTAAATAAGGATAAATGTAGATATCCATGTGCACATGATCCACTTACCACCAGATGGACTAAGTGCTCCTTTGTCTATAACAGTAAAGTTTTTACCTTATTTTTATAGGTAAGGGTGACAAACGAGCGCACAGTCCATCTGATGGTAAGTGGATGCTGTGCCCCATAGATATCTACATCTATAATCGATAAAAAATAAAGATGCAGACGCACTATCACCCCAGAAGACTAAGATAGAATGCCACGTTTCCAGTAAAAAGGGTCACCGATTCTCCTCCACTCACTATATGAAACATATCAGCGTTTTGTTGCCATTGGTCGTCCTTCCCCTGTCGAACCGAACCATTCTTGCTACAACCATAATATAGCTACAAGGCGGCTTTACGACGTAATTAAGTATTAATTTATGGAGTTATTTTAATTATTACACAATTACATGATGCGACAGTTATGAATAATTTAATTATTGTTACTATTTAACGTGAAATGGAAATGGATAATTAAACGTGTAATAATGACAAGGAATGCAGTATGTACATTTGCATAATCGTCACGTTGAATTCCAAGCTGCCGCATCATTTTAATATATAACATATTGTTATTGCATGTAATGTCCAATATTAGTAGATATTACGAGACAGAATATTTAGCATGTAATAGGATTGTTTCTAAGTAACAATAAATGTACTGTAATATATAATAATAATAATATCTGATGGATGATATGTGTTAACACTGCATAAAATGAGATTTTTATTACTTATATAATATGTTGTGTTATTAAATAAATGTACAATGTATTTAAAACAAAATAAGAAAATGCTGGTTGGCGCAAAAGTCACAACACCATTTAAAATTTAAATAACTAAAAGTTAAAATTCAAATAAATAATTTTATATTTTTAGTTTGTTTTTAAATTATCAAAACTTCCTTGGAAATTAATTATGGGGAAATTCACGACTAAAAATTCTATATAGAAAATAAACTGTATAATATTATGTTAACAATGCAAAGAGCCTACAGTTGTCATTTTGGTATCAGAAAACCACCATTTAAATAAACTATACTTTATTTATTCCGATGGTTTCAAATTCAGGGCTCTGTGAGTGATTTACAACGTGCTGGGAGACCAACTGGAGGAAGGCCAAAAGAAAACATTTAGCGTGTACGCCGAAGGATCGCAATGCATTGCGAAGTGATAACCGTGGAACCATTATTTAATACACAATCGATAGAGACATACGTGCGGCTCATGTTAAAAACGCTTGAACCTAATCGACCCATCAAAATTACATTGTTTACTCGTATTATGATTATTTTACTATTTTTATGTCTATCACAAGATAAATTGAAATAAGCAGGAAGTAAAATAAAACTTCCAGAAAAGGTACCATTGCCTCCGATAGGTGAGGCGGTATCACAACCTAATATATGGTACAGGATAGCGCCAACCAAGCGCCATTAATCGCCAATCGTCCCTAATGTGATAAAGGCTCATTTTTAGGATAGGTACCGATAAAAAAGAGGAAAAATATTTGAACCCACGTTGTAAAAATTTTTGTCCATACCTTGCACCGTTAAACAACTGTCAATTATACTAACCATAAAAACATCAGTATACACTAATACAGCCCGTATTTATTATTTAAAGTAATTTAAGTTTTTTCCTGATCCTGTCACTTAATTTCTCCCATTAAGAATACTTTAAAATGTAATTTTACCAAAGTAGCATGATTCTGGATATGGTCTGTTAATACGGAGTGCGTATTCATAAAACTTTATATTATCAAGGCAGTCATGTCCAAAAATTCCGACCAGCACTAAATCTCGATTGTCTAATGTTAGGTATTCGTATTATTACTATGCGTGGGCGAAATATCATGCATTGGTTTGTTTAGATGACTAATCAGTTTTTATACTTTTATTTCATAATTATGCTAATGATATTTTTATAAATTTGACCTTGATCGACCTTTCGAATAAATATTTCTGATGTGCTCTACATATTTTTACAACACGCCATTACAACATCGATGATTTTATCTTTTTTTTAAAGCTCTTTATATGATTGGTGTTCCGGTATTGCATATTGGTATTATATATGATTGGTGTTCCGGTATTGCATATTGGTATTATATATCATTGGTGTTACGGTATTGCATATTGGTATTATATATGATTGGTGTTCCGGTATTGCATATTGGTATTATATATGATTGGTGTTCCGGTATTGCATATTGGTATTATATATCATTGGTGTTCCGGTATTGCATATTGGTATTATATATGATTGGTGTTCCGGTATTGCATATTGAAAGAAGAAAGAAAGAAAGAAAGATTTATTGCAGCACGCCACAAACATCAGTAGGCACTTAAATTTTGACACATCAATTATAAACATTATAACAAACAAAACAAAACTAGGAAACAAAACAACAATTTGACGGATAAAACAATTTAAAAGTATTAATACTTATAGATTATAATTTTAAAAAAATACAAAGACAAAAAAAATCGTTTCTCATATTGTACGAGTATGTATGTTGTGGCGCGTCATACAAACGGACCTCAGTCAGCTTATGCTGTCGCCGGAGCAACAGCGCTGGTTTTCAGTGGGCCCGAACGGATAATAACGTACGGACGGCCGCGAGTGATACATAATAATATTCTAAGACCAATCTGTCTAACTATTGGTATTATACATCATTGGTGCTAGCCGTGAAGAGAAACAACAACCGCTTTTCAACCCGTGGACGTCGAAAGTGGCGACAGCCGGTAATGAATTAAATGGGTAGTAGTCTCTTAAAAACTGCGGTTGCCAACTCGCCTGCAAAGCGTGGCAACTATGGCAAATATAACTCCTAGGGAACATATGTATGTGTCGACGGAGTGACAGAATCCACTATCATATGCATCATGAGATGGGCACCAGCTACCAGGAAGTAGCTGGTGCCCATCTCGTGATGCATCTCAAAATAATACAAAACTTTGGTTTCCAGCTCTACGTTACGTAATCTACGTCATCTCTGTTCGGCAGTGGATTTAATAGGGCGTAAAAATGATGATGACGATAACTTATTAGTTAATATTAGTAACAATGGAAAATGTTCTTGTACGTTTAACGTTGACTTTGTATAAAGCATTGTTCGGTCGGCTGGGGATTATGACCGTCACATATGACCTGGTGCTGCTTAATCAAATTGCTTTGGGCACGCAGACAATCAATGACCAATTAGATCGATCTTTCGAGAATGTGCGCAGGTATTACATGGTTCGATTCCACCATCTACTTTCTATCAACATCCAACGAAAATGCAAGCCCACCCGGAATTATTTACCAGGTTCTGTTTTCCATCCAATTACAAAGTGTCCTATCATCTTATATTTAAGGCAGGAACTAATAAGCTCCAAAAACACAGAAAGATCTATTATAAAAGAAGAGCACTTTCACTTATGTACGTTACATATAGCCTCGCTGCAGTTACCTATATTATGGTTGTACTATATCTGCCGCCAATTAGCTTTGCCTGCACTGCTGTGTTCATGTCTGAGAGGTACAAGTAGGATAGAGTGCCAGTATAATTAGAGGTTGAGGCATGTGAGACTGGAAGTTGGCTGTAAGTTTGTTTGTCAATGCATTTTATAAAAAAGTTCACACTACACAAGACATTGGAGGAAAAAGATTTTCTTTATTTGAGAGTAGCTGGGAAGTTAAAATATTTTTTTTAATTAGGTCTTGGACTTGACTTATAAATTATAAGTTATAATTTAAGACATCGGTGATAGAAATTAAAAAAAGTAAAATGCAATAAATACAAATTGATCAAAAATTACATTCGCCTTTTTATTTGGAACTAAAAAGTTTTTAAAGCCGTCTTTACCTAGTTCATCCCTTTTTCCCTGTTCAGATTTCACTAAAGATATTCAGATGACGTCGGATAGACTTCGATGAGCATTAAAAAATATTGTATTGGACAAATTTATCGTAAAATTTTTATGTAGCGGATTAACGTACGCTTAGCTTAAAGTATTTTGAATGGGGTCAGAATAGAACGTTATACTTATTTTACAATAGTAATCTATTACGATTGTAATGTGCCGTGCCCGTGTCTACTTTGTTATACAATATAATGTGTCTCTGGTGTACGATAAATTATGTATGTATTTTTGATCCAAGATTTTAGATCAACAAAGTTACGCAAAATACTATGTAATTACAAGTAAAATCATTTGGTTGCAAATTTTGATTGTATATATTTCTTTTAACATTGTGACACAATGTTAAAAGAAATATAGAATGACGCATTTAACGACTTTGTTGATAATATATTATGTTACAAAAATTTTAATAATTCAACAAAATATTTTGTCTCTTTAATAATTTAATAAATAAAATTGAATAATCTAATAAAATAATTTAGTCAATTTTAACACGTAGAAACACTAAAACTGCTCTATATAATGAGTTGCTTTAATATATACATCATTTTAATCTTAATATTAGAGGTCAAATTGTTTATCATATTAATGGCAGATGTGACCTCAGTGGGCTTTCGACATCGAAAAAAATGATCTAATTGAATAAAACTATTATTTACGGATTTTATCGCGTTTAATTACTTTAATTTATTTTTATTATTATCCCGACGTTTCGGGTGCTTTATAGCACCCATGGTCACGGGGAGGACTGAGATGTTCGACGTCCCAATGTCATTGTTAGCCAGGCTACCTTCAGTTTTTGAATATTAATTTTTGGTCCGATTTACGCAAAACGAACTTACAGTATCTTGAAGTCTTGCAGTGGTATGCTTGGGTTTGGGTTTAATATTGTTAATTATGGGATCCCAAGCAGATGGCAGCACCCAACCATCTTCTCTATTGAAATTAGGATGTTTTTTAATTTCAATAGCCTCACGTATCATCCTTGGTAGGAATCGGTGTTCTTTTGCGAGGACTTGTGGTTTATCAAATCTGATGTAATGGTGGGGACGATCCTGAACATGTTCACAGACTGCAGACTTCCCGGAGCGTCGGTGCTTCACGTCAGCTATATGTTCTTTCACGCGGGTTTTTATGGATTTTTTTGTTTCACCTATGTAAGAGAGACCACATTCACAATCTAACTTGTACACTCCTGCATACAAGATGACAAAGATTCATTATGAAAGTTAAATATTTTTCTTAGTGAATTATGTTGGCCAAGACACGATTGACACATTTTAGCTTGATAGAAAAGGATCGCAAAGTTTCCTCAAAATCTACAATTTTAGGTACGTCCACTAAGTGAAAAAGCTGTTTCATTCGAATTTTATGAAATTAATTTCAATTAAATTCAGGCTTTGTGTTTATAGTAAATATGTGAGTGATTTATGGGTTTATTTTCAATAAAAGATTATATATAATTTTAAAAAAAATATATCAAATAAATATTGTGCGATTAAATAGCGCGCGGGCTGACCAAACAGCCGCCAGTCGCACCTATAAAGCGTGAAAAATCTGCTTTTGTCAGCCACTTCACCTTAATATCATCATCATCATAATTACAGCCTATCAACGTCCACTGCCCAACATTGGGCTTTCCTGTTGCTTCATAGGGAGGACATGTTCCATAGTTACCAACCACGCTTGTCAAACGCAGTTTTTTATTATTTTTAGATGTAATTAGGAAGATTAGGATGTTATTAGGACCGCTGCCCGTCTACCACGGTACAAAATGGTTTACCGGATGCTCTTATACCGCCACTAGAAGGTCAAAGTAATTATGCATAATTTAAATGAAATTTAAAAATGTCAAAAAAACTATGCCTCCGATTGCATCACAACAAGTTTGGACGTTACGGATTCTATAATGACTTTAGGCTCTCAGCATTCATGTAGATATATCCATTAACCTTGTGTCTTTAACATTAATGCCATTTACGATTACTAATAACGAAATTTCGCATATCCTTTAAACGGTATCTTCCATTTTACTGCAACTTACAGCTTCTGGTTGTAAATCCTAATCAGAAGCAACATTTTTACAAAGAACTAATTATTATCGTTTTATGGCTTGTACTGGTATTAATCACACATATACACGCTCATACACCTACAAACGTGCGTGCGCGATTTTTTCTTAGGGCATCAAGTTTACTTAATCCGGCAATGTATATAAAACTGACATATATAATGTCTCATTACAATAAAAGGCATCCAACTGAACTCGAGTAAGTATAGACTCACTAGGATATTACGCGATAATGTTTTTATAACTATCTCAAAAAAAATTAACCCATCACGACCGCGATGTTCGAGCGGAGGCCGTTATCAATTAGTTAGGCAATAACTAATTATGTTCATTTTTACAAATCAAATAACTGGTTTTGTAGCAGTCCCACGTAGCTACGTTTTCGGATAACTGTTTGAATGGGTCACTCGAGTTCAATAAGTCATTCAGTTTTTGTTTGCATAATGTATTCCATTTACAAAAAAAAATTGATTCTTGCGACCCAGATCATATTTTTACATCGTTTTTTTATTTCAAAAGAGCGCAATTTGTAACTCAATTCTGTCAATCGATACATATTCTGCTTCTACCGTACCAATAAAATTAAGAAAATAAAAAGTTGTCATTCAAGTTGGCATAAGATATTTTCTAGATTGTCTTCTAGTTATATGTTTTTCTTTTTATCCTACCAACTCCTTTTTTGCCTAGAAGTTGAACTGGATCCAATGTTGTGTTACACTTTAGGGAAAAAGAGATCCAGTACAACAACACACTGTCATGCATTCTATCGTAGTCTTCAAGGGTTACAACGTGTCTACGACTAGTTTCTTTCTCTAAAGTTGTGGACGTAATGCTGCATTAACTGATGTAGTGCATACAATGTCGTCCATACGTGGTAGAGCCATACTGCAGCTATATTAGTAGTATAGTTGTAGCATGAATGAGTCGGCTCGACCGGGAAAGGACCGCGCTCTCACAGAATACCAGCGCTCGTCTGACACCCTTCTTCTATAAAAAAAAAGAATTCGTCGACGAAATGAGCTTCCTGACACATTTTTTAATTCCTTTTTTATAGGATAGGGTGACGAACGAGCACACAGTCCACCTGATGGTAGGTGTTTGCTGTGGCCCATAGGCATCTAAATCTGTCCTCGATTACGAATCAAAATACAGATGCGTTGTCACCCGTGAGGACTAAGATGGAACGCCTCGTTTCCAGTACACACAGTCGTACACTCACAACAACACACAAGCTACTATTTTACGCTGGTATTCTGTGAGAGTGTGGTCCTTCCCCGGTTGAGCTGACCCATTTGTGCTACAACTGCACCATTAATATAACTGCAGCATAGCTCTACCACGTATATCCATGAAATGGCGGGGTAAGAGAATCCACTATTCCATATCAACCCCCTAGGGGATGACACTAGGTAGCTTGGGTCTCACAGACAACAGACGGAAATCAAATAGGAGCGTCTTCTTGATAACAACTAAAATAATGGGTGTGTTTAACAGAAAAAGCGCTAGGAAGCGCTTGTAAGCAAAACGGCGAAACTATACAGTTTTCGGCCAGGACACGTTTGCTAACTTCAGTAGCGCTGACACAATCCACCATTTTGCTTATTTAATTTGTTTGTTTTGTAATAGAGTTTATAAATTGTTTTATGCAATTAGTTTCAAGTAATATAATGACATGAATAAACATATTATATACATGTTTTTAAAAAATCATGATTGGTAAGTTTTTAATATGAATACTTTACAAACATATATTTAAATTAGTACAGGTTCTCCAGAGGTCCTAGAGGAAAATAGCTATTTACCAATTGACAGCGCTTACGTAATAAGTGTCTCCGGTTCTCTACACTCTTCATACGAAACACAGCAACATTAAACTGCTATTTTGTGGTGGTCTGTGAGAGCGTGGTTCTTCCCCGGTCAAACTGACCTATTCGTGCTACAACCATAATATAGCTGCAGCTTGGCTATACCACGTATAGGTAAAAGAAGGAGGATATTTATAGAAGAAAGTTGACAAACGAGCACACAGTTCACCCGATTGTAAGCGGATGCTGTGACCCATAGACATCTACATCTATCCTCGATTAAGAATCAAAATGCAGATGCGTTCTCTCACCCTCGAAGACTTAAAATTAATTTGAAGGAAATCTTATTCGTTCTATAGAGGGTTGTTTGATTCTTCCAGAACGATAGTGCTAAAAATAAGAACAATGTTATATTACAATTTACTACAACTCGTCATTTTACAAAAAAATTTCACTGTTAACCATGAGGTTTCTATAAAAACATTCTAGAAAAGAGTTAGGCAGGACTATTAATTACCCTTAAAGCTATTTCTGAAGATGGGTTTTGAGAATATAGCTCATCCTATAATGAAGAAACGACGTTGAAGTTACGAATGGAAACATAAAAATTAATAAAACAAAATAAGTTTATAAAAAATCTGCCAATAATGACCGGGATAGGCTATCGTAATAACCGCTCAAAAAACCTTGGGTCACTAAATTTTCGGTTATACAATCAAAACCTTGTATACAACATTTACGTACAATATATACACCTTTATATATTTTATTGATCAACCTCAATAAAACACTTTACAATACAAAACACTTTACAAAATTATTATTGTTTAAAAATGACAGTGTCATCAAAAATCTCTTAAAGCTTACCACATATATTTAAAAATGTTTGTCACCTGGATAATCTGACACAATTTATTGTTGTGTTTTTTCGTACAATGTAAAATCCCTTGAGTTTAAAGTGAGTTAAAAAAATATTTAAAAAGTCGTCATGTGACAGTGTTGATGAGGGAGCGATACGAGTAATTGAGCACTCACATAATTCTTTCTCGTCACCCTCTTGTAAGATTTAGAAGCATGCAGTACGTATTACCATACCATACTTCATATGTTCTCGAAATGAGTGTTTCGATCTAGATTCAGATTCCGCACCGTAAAAAGAAGCAAGTACGGGTGTATTGCATCTCTCACGCTTGAAACTTGCATCACTTCGATGTAAAATATTTCGAAGATTCGAAGGAAATTGTTTTTGTTCACCGCGTGGTAAGTCAGCACTTAATTAGGTGACGGAGATCAAACTTGCCATGGGGGATTGCCTATTGCCTTAATTGCCACGATTAATGAGCGCGTTGGCAACCGCAGTTTTTTTAATGTTATTTTGCTATTATCAGAAAGAAACTGTTGCCCATCTCCTGCCTGAGTTTCCCTCCGTCGTCACTAACGACACCCACGGGAAGATATGGGGTAATAGATATTCTTAGAACACCACCTCACGGAATTATGAGAGAAAAAGGCCATACAGGAAGTCGATGGATGCAGGTGGCTCAGGACCGTGCTTTGCGGCATTCCTTGGGGGAGGCCTATGTTCAGCAGTGGTCTAGTGAAGGGCTGTAATGATGACTATCAAACTCGGTTTACTCGTATACTGCTCAATTTACAGTGAGCCTTTAGCCTGTGTGGTTTAATATTAAATTATTTCGCTCTTTTCTTTTCGCTATGTTTAATATCAAATTATTTCGCTCTCCGCTGCCGCACACTTGCCACTTATCACGGCGATCACAATCCAAAACTGCCAACAACAATACTGGCCTTTCACGTACGTCGCGGATTCTGGATGGACTACTTTCAAAAACATGTGACCTAAATTTCTGAAAACGACAAAATGCAAATAAATTTTTGTATCTGCACATAAGTTACAATTTCGCTCAAGTAATTACGTAAAAATCCATTTGGGTTTCAACTCACTGAAACACTTTTATATGTATGTATTTAATTAACCTTGTCTATCAATCAAAATAAATAAATATAAATATATTTTATTGCAGCATAAATAATCTGCTGGTGGTGTAAGCGTGTCTTTAAGTGTGACTTCTAACAGATTTTGACACGAAAGGTTATTAAACCAAAACTTTATTTATCATTAGCTGTAGCACGATTGGGTAAGCTCAACCTGGAAAAGACCACGGTCTCATAGAATACCAATGTGAAATAGCAGTTTAATGCTGTTGTGTTTCGTATGTTGGAGTAAAGAATCGAATACCCTTTTTACTGGAAACGAGGCATTCCATCTTTTTTTAATTATAAGAGGGCTCAAGCGAGCATGCGGTTCACTTTATGGTAAGTGTCGACTATGAGCAACTACATCACCAGAGGAATTTTAGGTGCGTTGCCGGCCTTTTAAAAATGTTTAAGCTCGTATCTTGAAGGTTTCTTAGTCGTATCGCTCCGGAAAATCGCCGGTAGGAAAAGATTTCACAGAGTAGTCGTGCGAGGAAGAAAATTCCTAGTAAATCGCACAATAGTGGACCACCAAGCATCCAGATTATGTGGGTGGTAGCGTAAGTTTTGACGCGATGTGCGTTGGTGAAATTTGGCAGCTGGAATTAATCCGAACAATTCCTCAGAGTACTCCACGTGGTAAATGCGATAGAAAATGCAAAGTGATGCAACATCTCTTCGCAGCCCCAGTGGTTCGTGCCGATTGGCGAAAACTCGGCGCTCTACGCCGGATACGGTCAAGTGGAAGGAGCTGGAATTGGCGAGCCCCGGCCCAGAGATTAGAACAGTATTCCATGTGAGGCCGAAACTGTGCCTTGTAAAGTTGCAAGCGGTGAGTCGGTTTCAAATACTGTTCCGCACTACTGAGCACGCCAAACTTTTTCGAGATAAATTTGGCCTTCTCTTCCCAATGATCACGAAACTGCGCGTCATTCGATATGTTGAGACCGAGGATTCTGATACTGGCTGAGGCAACAAGGGGAGTGCTTTGAAGCTGAGGAGATACGACAAAGGGGTTCTTTTTAGAGGTAAACGCGCAAACTTGTGTCTTCTGAGAATTGAAATGGACTATAGTCAACCAAATCTAAGAAACACATTTTGACAGCTGGTCAAACTTATTGCACCATGCATGCCAACCAAAAAAAATAGGAACGTACAATATTCGATTCTTGAAAAAATCATTTACAGTTGGGTTTGAATAACGTTGACGAAGTAAAAAAAAAACTTGTTTTATTCATGATTCGTGTAATTTAAGGAATTTTAAAAATAAAAAATTTCATTAAACAAATAATACATTAAAAAAATTAGAGATTCGATTTTTTGAATATTTTTATCGGTTATTTGAATATTTTGTCGATTATTCGCATAACAACTAATTTTAATCATTCAAACACTACGGTAAGGTACATAGCGGCATATCATTGAAACGACGTCAAATAAAAAGTTGATACTGGCAACTTTTTTAATATTTTGCTTTGTTGGAAAGATTTGAATTTAAATTAGTGATAAAAAAACTATACACATTATAATGAAATATAGATAACTTCATAATTATTCGGATTTACGTAAATATTTAATTTAAATCGTGTGAGTACGTTTGTGCAAAGTTATTACGAAATTATCAATGTGAAATGTTAAAAGGTATTTCTTAGATTTAGTTGACTATAGATTTAGTTGACCCCAATCCAAGACTTTGCTCAACAAAGACTCGACTTCAGACACAAGTTTGTTTCGGTACTCAGCGACGTTTTCCTCACGGTGACACCAAATATGCATTTTGATTCTTAATCCAGGGTAGATGTAGATGTCTATGGGCCACAGCATCTACTTATCATTAGGTAGACTATGTGCACGTTTGTCACCCTTACACATGGCAGACGCATTGACGATTGCAATATCAGTAGTGTCGCACCTTTTGATGCCGCTCCTCCCAGAACACGCTTACCACAGTCTTATTAAAGTGCTATTACACTGTACATCATATTTGACATTCTGAAATCGACTAAGCATTTTATAGGTTTGGGTAAAAATTATCGATATATCGAAATACCGATATTATCTCGCTAAATCATTGATATTTAATGTCGATATTTTTAATCGAGATATATCAATATTCGATATTTATTTCGGAGTATCGGATTTGTATCAATGTCGATATATTTTAAAACACTATATTTATTTTATAATTTAATAGACAAAACAAAAGCAATCATTCGTTGTTGTTCTTTTCGTCGTTAAAACGTCCAGTAATAATATCTTGGCCCTCATCCTACCACATAATCTAAAATATGACCATATGGCTATATTTATTATTGCCCATCCCTATTTTTTCTTTACAAATGAGAGTCAATATCACATAGTCCACCTGATGGTAAGTAAATACTGACTTATAGACATATTTACTAGGATTTTTATTTAAAACTATGCTAAAGTGGCAATGGGCCGACCATGTAGCTCGAAGAAAGAAGGTTCTTGAGTCTCGTACCGGTAGGCGTAGTGCAGATCGAGCCTCCACTAGATGGAGTGACGACCTGGTAAGACATGCAGGATGTTGATGGATGCAGGTGGCTCAGGATCGTGCTTTGTGGCATTCCTTGGGGGCCTATGTTCGTGGAAAATGGACTTGTGAAGAGCTGTGATGTTGATGATGATGACCAATGTAAAGTAATGCAATATATAAGGCGGGCTTTGTTACCAGTAAAAATAATTTCCGGTTGTGCCCAATCTGTATATGAAACAGCAACACTACTGTGATCTTTTAAATACGCACACTCATGGCTATGAGTAGGTGCAAGTCTAAACAGTGTTATATAAGTTTATTATGTTCTGATACTACGAGTATTTGTTTCAAAATTATTTAAGAAATGTTGTTGTCATACCATTTGAACAGGTACATTTTCCTCTTGAACCCCGTTGCGTACTTATTCTCCAACTCATATATTACAAGTATATAAATTGTGCAAATAAACACTTAAGGGTAACTTGCGTTAAGATTCCGTAACTTGCATTTCCATCGCTATCAACAGACAACAGATTAAAATTACAGCCTTCTTACATTTTACATCATCTCTTTCTGAAAGAATTTTAAAACAAATAAATGTAAGCTGCGCTGTCTCAATGCGTGATAGCGAACTTCACATGTCTATAAATGTCACATGTCTTTAAATTTTTTTAATTTCTAAGACATGCAGGTTTCCTAAATTCCTTTACTACTGAGCACGTGTTAGATATACACTTTTAATTGCAATTAACAATTTCATTAGTGCTGTCTCGGATCAAACACGGATTGCTCACGTTTAGAGCTACCAGCGCTCTTGACGACAGATTAAAAAATCATAATTTATTAATCCATTAATCCATAGATCTAGATCAAGATCAAAGCCTCGAACGAAATAATTAAAGCTCTAGGCTTGCCGAAGGCGTTTGATATTCAACTATAACCGGTGATTATCGATTATAGCAACGTGCAACATTCGATACACCCAGAATTAATGAAGCGAGTATACTGTCATCGACATGAATCATGCGTCTTAATTTTAAACCACTTTTAATTGGTTTGATATTTAAAGGTATAGTTCAAATGACAAATCACACATAACAACATAATAGGTCCTTACATATGAAATTGGCGTTTTGTACGAGAGGAATATAAAGTCAATTTTTTTTTTGTAAAATATATTTAATTAATTAAAGTACGCACCGTTGTTATCTATGTACTTTTGCCATCTCATAGGTAGTTCATTGATCCCTTTACTAAAAAAAAAACATGGGGGCAAGAATCAATAAACTCTTTGAAGGCGGGTTGGACTGCCGGATCAGAGTTGAGTTTTTTCCCTTGTAAGAAGTTGTCCAAATTCCGGAATAAATGGTAATCTACTTGGAGCAAGGTCTGGGGAGTACGGTGGATGTCGCAGACATTCCAATTTTAGCTTATCTAACTTAGTGATTGTTTGTTGTGCAGTGTGTGGTCTTGCGTTGTCGTGAAGCAGCAGTGGCCTAGAGCGATTGACCAATCTCGGTTGTTTAGCAGCTAGTTCTTCCTTCATAGTTTGCAGTTGCTGACAAGAGATATCTGCCGTAATCGTTTGGCCAGATTTTAGAAAGCTGTAGTGAATGACACCGGCTCTTGTCCACCAAACACTCACAAGCAACTTTTTCTGAGTCAATTTTCGTTTAGGGCAGGATTTGGCTGGGTACCCAGGGTTCAGCCGTTGCGACGAGGGCTTCCGATTATTGTACAGTATCCACTTTTCATTACAAGTAATGATTCGATTTAAAATCCCTTCAGTTTTGTGTTGATTGAGCAAAGTAACACAGCAGTAACCTTTTAGTCCATACATTTTCTACCGTTACTGCTGTTTGCGAGGCCCGGTCCTTTGGTCATCTTTAAAGTTTATTTTACCCCTTTTGAATTCAACAAATCACCTAAAAATTGTTGTACGTTAGGATCTGAATCCCCTAGTACTGATTGTAACCGTTGTAAGTTTAATTGTTAAACCAAATTTAAAGATCATAGTTCGTAGCGCACAAATGTTCACGGTTAAGATCCATCGTTTTAAATGAAAAGCGCGGGAAGCGTTGCAGGAAAATTAATGGGAGTTTTTTTTTATATTGAGCAATTGGCTTATGGAGTTCTATTTTAAATAACTTTGCTTTTTAGAAACATATAACACGAGTGCGTCCCATTTTCAAATTTTGAGCATCTTAAAACATATTGAGTGACCTAGGTGGATGGTCACTCTATTTAGATTTAGCCAAAAAGTGACTCTCTGCAGAAACATGGTAGAAATAAATTCTCCTTTCCTGCTGTAAATGAAATAGCTAATCTGTAGAAAATGAAACAGCTGCCAATGCGCCTGTCAATGAGGCAGTCTGTAGGGATGTCTATATCCAACAGTGGGCTTTAATTTGGTGTAATGAAGGAATTTGATAATTTTGATAATTTGATAATTTATTTATTACTTTAAAACAAGTAGTAAGTTGTTACAATATTGTTGGGCACCCTCTTTTAAGTAAATAGATACCTGTAGTAGAGGGCCCCGCTCTTCCTTATTACAATTATATTACTACTTTAAATTAGAATTAAGTATATAACACAAAACATAAAAATAACAAAAAAAAAATCAAAAGCTGAACAAAGCATAACTGCATGTAAGGTATAATTAGCGATATTTGCGTGATAGTGTGAAAAAATGTGTGTGTGTGTGTGTGTGTGTGTGTGCGTGCGTGCGTGCGTGCGTGCGTGCGTGCGTGCGTGTGTGTGAGTATGGATGAGCGTGGGAAGTCTGTATGAATGTAAAAATTCATAAGGCAGTGTTTTCGAGAAGGAATTCGATTTCTTCGTAGGAAAGTTTTCTTAACCAGTCTGTTACGGTGTGTGCGTGCGTGCGTGCGTGCGTGCGTGCGTGCGTGCGTGCGTGCGTGCGTGCGTGCGTGTGTGTGAGTATGGATGAGCGTGGGAAGTCTGTATGAATGTAAAAATTCATAAGGCAGTGTTTTCGAGAAGGAATTCGATTTCTTCGTAGGAAAGTTTTCTTAACCAGTCTGTTACGGTTTTTTTACAGTCATGGTAATTCATAGAGTAAATATTAATTTTTTGGTTTATTTTATTATATAAGTAAACTGAACGTCTAGTATACTGTCTTGATGCAAACTTAGTCGGAATGAATGAGGTTTTTAATAATTTAATATTAGAACTCGGTGGTGTCAAAGCTAGATGCATGTGGCCTTCATTTGAAGTTGGTTGCTATCAGGTGGAATGTTAGCTCTTCGTTTCAATGTAACATGTGAACGGAGTAGAAGCCAGTGGCACTGATATGTTATAAAAATGAAATTTTTGAATTAAACGTTTGAAATTTTTTTGAACTATTACTTTGCCCATTTGCCCTTGAGTCTGTGACCCTGCAAAGTGAGAAGATCAAAAATACCTATTAGGTAAAGGGCTAAAGGTCTTTGCTTGCGGGAATTTCGTGTGTGACAGGTTGTCCATATTCCTTTAACGCTGCATGTAAAGGCTGGTCGGCTTGGATTTGCATACAAAAATTACTTTCAATAAGATCTAAATGTAATCTATATTAAATAAAAAACATATTCAATTCTATTCTATTCTTACTTTAAGTATGCGTATTTTTTTTTCTTAAGTAATTTTATTTAAAAATTTGCTTTTTTGTTCTGATTGAGTATTTTGTACCAGATGGACCTTTAAAAAAAGATTACAAAAATGAGGATACCTGTTACCAGAGTTTCATTCACCGTTTTTTCTCCGGCCATTGAAACCTCATTTTGGAACGGTAGTAGTTTAAAAACATGTCGACGTTTGTATTACGAAATTTTAATTCGTCGTAAAATAAAAAGTTTTCATGTCTCAAAGTGTGTATTTAGAGACGGTTAATTCGATGTGGTTTAATTTTTAACTGACTTCAAAAAGGAGGAGGTACTCTATTGGATTATATGTTTTTTTATGAGTGTTACCTCAGAATTTTATTGTGGGTGAACAGATTTTGATGATTCTTTTTTATTTGAAAACTTGTGCTTCTCACTTGTTGTCTCATATAAACTTAATCAAGATTTAACTAGTAGTTTTGAAGTTATCTTCAATAATGCAATTTCTCAAAATTCAGAAAAGTCTCGTTACCTCCAGTAGATATTGTCACCTGGCGAAAGCCGGACGTAAAATATCCAGATTAGCGACAAGAAGCAGCAGATATTATGACAAAGACGTTGATTATGAAAAATTCACCGCAACAATGGGAGGTTCCCATGTCCATCTGTGGGCTGTAACGGATTCGAATACATTGATGATGTTCTCATTTTATTTATATTGAAGTCGGTTATATACAATTTTTAATTTTACCACTTGTTCCACATAATATGTAACAAACTTTGGTACCGTTCTCAGCATAGCATTTTCTACTAACGGGGCAATTTCGTGTCAGTATAGAAGTCAGGTTGAGAAACGAGCACACGTCTACCGAATGGGAAAATACAATTCCTTTATTAATTAAGAATATTTTCTATAGAATAAAGATGACTAGCAAGCACACAGTCCACCTGATGGTAAGTGGTTGCTGTTGCCCATAGATATCTACATCTATCCTCGTTTGCGAATCAAAATGCAGATGCGTTGTCAGCCTATGCAGCATGCTAGCAGACTATGATGGAATGCCTCTTTTCCAGTAAAAAGTATCTCCGGTTCTTTATACTCACCATACGAAACACAGAAGCATTAAGCTGTTATTTTACTCTGGTATTCTGTGAGAGCGTAGTTCTTCCCCGGTCGAGCCGAACCTTTCATGTTACAACTATAATACTAATATAGCTCCAGCTTGGCTCCACCACGTCAAAAACTTGACGGAGCACGTCAACACTACGTCGGTCAGCGTCGTAATTCTTCCGCGGTTTGATTTTTGTAGTACTAGTGACATACGAGCTATCGTTCACATTTAGTCTTATAACTCTATCCAATAACCCACATAATACTAAATAATAAGTAACCGTTACCGTAACAGCCTTTTAATGTCCACTGCTTAACATAGGCCTCTCCCATAGACTGCCTCATAGGGGGGCCACAGTTGCCACGCTTGGCATTCGGGTTGGCAAACGCAGTTTAATTTTCATATTTAGACGTTATTAGGAAGACGCTGCTGCCAATCTTCTTTATCGCTCTTGTCCCTTTGCCACCTCTCACGACACCCAGCCGACCTATTCGTGCTACAACTATACAATTTATATATGTGGGTGTCTTGCCACTCCTGAGGAATTACAAAGAATACCTCATTACTAGTAAAAGAATCTTCATTTCTTGTCACTCATCGTACGAAACTTAGCATTATATTCTGCTCTTTTATGCTGGTACTCCGGGTGAACTTAATTGTTACCCGGTCGAGCCGATACATTTCTGCTGCAGCCCTGCAGCGTAGCTCTACCATGTATTAAATCCCTTTCTTTAATGACCTTGATATTTAAATTCAATAAATAGAAACAGTTTATTGTATAAGTGGAAGCAAACTTAAAATAAATAATTTCAGTCATCCATAACAAATATGGTATATTACGAACGCAGAGACGTTGACATTTTGATACGCAAGATGATTCACTTTGTAGGTGTTGGGCAAGTGCATAAAACATGAATCACTTAAATATTGAGGAAGAAGGACCTCTTACATAAAACATCAAGCATGGGTAAGGTCTGAAATAACGATTTAAAAGAATTGTGTCCGACTATAACAGCACGAATCATGGAAATATATTGTTTCTTTGCTAACTAGTGTATGTAAAATGGATTATCCGGAGCTTCTCAGTAAAATCTTACTAAGAGCCCCTGTTAAAAAAACTACGCAAATATGTATTACAACTCGCGGCACGAAAGTCTAGCGGCGACCACATACTGATACGACTCTCGTAGCTATCCCCTCCACGTAGCGTTCAGCGCTAGAGCTACGTCTCTCGAGTTGCACTCCATGTTCAACTTGTCATACTAGTTATAGGTCTGTTGTGGATCGGCAATAAAGTTCCCTTTTTATTGGAACATTTTACAACTAACTTATGCCAGTACTAATTTTATACCAAATATTTAAATTACATCTATATTAAAGTTTATAAAATATATAACATAATACAGTAATTTGTTTAATTCTGTTTAACACTGAAATGGTCTTTCAAACCGGATCTTAATAAGCGACCTATGAATACAATCCGGGTGGCATCGGTAGTCCGGCAAATCAGTAACAAGTGAATGCTACGAGTGACACGTATTTAAAATTCTCAAGGTTTCGAGTGATTTTTTTTAACAATAGTACATTTGGTTACGGGAGCACTTAGTTGTTTGACGTCCTAATGTCATATGCCGCTTTCGATAATTTATACTTTGAGTTTTAATGAAAAAAGTATGTATTTTTTTTTTCAAATACACACGTATGTGTTGAGAAAAAAACAAACATGATTATTAGTCTATTCTAATTTACCTTTTGTCGTTGTCTAAGGGCGCAAACCTTAGTGAGAACCTTCAGACACATACAAGGTACGAGTAAGATAAACAATAAAAACAAGTTCAATTCTTTTTGTAAGGCTTCAAAGGCCACATTATCTTTCATATTGCCGTGAGAATTAATTTGCTATTCTATTGTTATTACAGATACAATACCTCAACATTTTTAATCCTGTTCCTAATGCAGAGTAACGTGAGAAGAAAGCGTAAATTACTTTTAAGAATGGTAAACATTTACAGCTAATTTATTCCGGCCATTATAAAACATGAGGGAATTATGTCAAAGCATTTAAAATTTCATATCGGCAACTTAAAAAATTTATTACTTACATATATTAGAAAAACAGACACGACCATCAGACGAACAACACAACGAAAACGAACAATAGTTGCAACACCCTGTGCCTATGGCACTGATATTTTACCAAAAATAAAAACAAAAGTTTTGAATTAAATAAATTAATTAATTTAAAATCTATCGAAATTCAAATGCTATCCACCCTACTTTACGAACGAAAATAAAACAATAAATTTAAGAGGCATCTTTGACCTTGTCACTTCAAAAGATCACAGGCTCACGGGCAAAGGGCAAAGTAATTGTTAAAAAAATTTCAAAAGTTTAATTCAACATTTTTATTTTTATTTTTTGTAAAATATCAGTGCCATAGGCTTCTACTCTGTTCACATGTTACACCCTATTTTTTTCCAGACGGTAAAAAAGGTCATCCAGTATATATATAGTCTAGTCTAATCTATTACCTCATATTATCCTGCGGGTTTCGTAAGAAATTGCTCCGGGAAACGTCTAAAAAGTCTCGTTACCTCCAGTAGATATTGTCACCTGGCGAAAGCCGGACGTAAAGTATCCAGATTAGCGACAAGAAGCAGCAGATATTATGACAAAGGCGTTGATTATGAAAAATTCAATGCTACAATGGGAGGTTCGCATGTCCATCTGTGGGCTCTAACGAGCTGTTGATGATGATGAAGTAGTATTCTAGATACAATATTGGTGTTGCGTTATAAAACGACAGTTTTGTCATTTTTTAATTTGAAAACAATTTTCATTGTGAAGCACGTTCTAAACCAACATCCTTTTTATAAATATAGATATTATCACATATTTGAGTAAATGTCAACGCATTTGATCTACTAGCTATTAGACAACATATCCGAAATAAAATTACGTCAGAAGCTTCTGCGAAAATCCTTCATATGCCTTCGAGGCATTGTATATTATTACATTGTATATTTTAAACTCATGTTAAGGTTTCCATTCCATCTGTTGTGGATCGGCAATAAAGTTCCCTTTTTATTGGAACATTTTACAACTAACTTATGCCTGCACTTACCGCAGAATGATTTGCTTAAACCTAAATAGAATTAACCGAGGTAAGAAAACGCATAGTTGTGTAATAACAAAGTACCTACTTATATTAATAACTTACACATTATATATTTTATAACAATTTACTACTTTTGATAAGGCTGATTTTAGAGTTGGACTAGGGTTGCCACCTTTTTTTGAACAAATATAGTGTTTTTCCCAAAAAACAATGCAAAAATACAGTACTTTTGAGAAATTCAGGAAAAAGTACACATTTATTTTAATTTTTGTGTTATTCTAAATATATTTCTTATTGTTCTTCGCTGTGGCCATTAATGATTTATTACCTATAAAAGAATTATAGGAATCGGAGCAATTTAGGTTTATATTAAAGGAAATTGACAATTCATTTTCAAATAGGTTAATGTATGTTCTATTTATTTCTTCTTTCCATTTTACACTCATAGTGGAAAAAATTCTTTCCGTAAAACTTGCTTGTTCCAGGCTTACAACCACAGTTATTATAAAAAGCACGACAGTTAAATTAGGGATAAAAATATAGTATTTTTGTACTATATTATTTTTCCTAATATATAGTACTTACAATTGACTGAAATATAGTACGGTACTGTATAGTACGGTGGCAACTCTATGCTGGACCCATAAGGCATTAAAATTGAAATTATGTCACACGTACAATAATGTTACGTAAGAACGAAAAAGTTTCCAGGTTATGAAAATTCGCAATACCTTTTAACTTTATTTGTTGCATAGTGTTGTTTTCTTGATATCACAAAAACATTTTTTTAATTGCATATAAAATACCATTCAGTCCATTTATCCTTGTTTCTTACTACTAACTAAACTAATTTAAAGTTTTGTTAGTTTTGTTTTTATTTTACCTACACGTGTGTGAGTAGCGCTTGAATGCGTGCGTAAGTACATTTTTATTGAATGTTTACTTTTATTCAATGTAGCAAAAGTTTATTAAAATTTAGATATATAGATAATTCTTTATTGCACACACCAAAACACATATTCTTTACGTGGTAGACTCTCGCTGCAGCAATATTAAGGTTGAAGCATGAATAGGTCGGCTCGACCAGGCTAGGAGTTGACGCCAGGAGGGCTGTGAGCTCGCTTGTCAACCTGTCTATACAAAAAATAGTTTCCTCGTGACGTTTTTCTTCGCCGCCAAGCACGTGGTAAATTAGCACTTTGAATTGCAGTTAACAATTTCATTGGTACCGGCAGAGAATGCGCCCGGGTAACCCTCGTATAGTTTTTGCAATTCATGAGTGGGGGCGGCCTTTGGATGTAGTTCGACATGTACATGCACAGTAACAACAATAACTGTGTGCACGCCAGGCGGAGCGGAGAGGGCTTCAGCTCGCAACTGACCACCCCGCAGTGTTGCTGTATGAAGAAAAAAAGATGCACAAAGTCCTTATTAAAATTGCGCTATATTTTTAAAAAAATCTGGTTTCTAAAATCCACTAAATGCCGCTAAGTTTTATCCTGTAAATGTATAAGGAAATAAGAAAAAATGCGATTATTTAAAAACATCTTGATTTATTTAAGTAATATTAAGTACTAAAATCAACTAAATTAGACAATTCCATTACGTCTTCATGGTCATCATTACCTCCAAATACCGATGATGAAGCTTCACCTGCTTCTATTCTTTTCTTCACAGTTTTAGTAATTTGTCGAGGACAATTTCAGGTAGGTCTTTACGTGTGTCAGCTTTGCTTAAGAATTTTTTTATTATATATAAATTATATATAAATATATATAATATTATTATATATATTTATATATAATAAATTACTTATATATAAACTTAATATATATTCTTAGACGTTTTTCCATGAGTAATTTATTATAACTTACGCCTCCGTGATACAGAAGAAAATCCTTAATGTACAAGTTTTAAAACAACAAAATAAAAAACTATATATGCACCTATACCTTCACGTGGTAGAGCCGTGCTGCAGTTATATTGTGGTTGCGGCACGAATAGGTCGGCTCGACCAGGGTAGGACCACGCTCTCACAGAACACCAGCGTAAAATAGCAGCTTAATGGTGTTGTGTTTCGTATGGAGAGTGTAGATAACCGGAGACCCATTTTACTGATTTTTTTGATTTTGATTTTTAATTGAAGATAAATGTAGATGTCTATGGGCCACAGCATTCACTTAACATCAAGTAGTCCATGTGCTCGTTTGTCACCCTTATACTATTAAGAAATCCTATCTCAAACTCATCAATTCTGGGCAGTTGGGTAATAAGACTGAATACCGAAGTTAATGATCCGGTAGTGGAATTGGAATTAGTATTTTAATAAAAAAGATATTAAATAACACGGAGCAACTTTGGAGTCAACAGAGAGGCGTACTTTGGAGCTTGGAGGTGACCTTGATTTGGTTTGATTAAAGCTAATCTTACAAGTCCCAAGCACAGACGCAGAGTATCCACAGCTTTCAGTATTATACAGGATACATTTTGGAAAGTAAGCACAGGAATAAAATGGTTTAATTTCTCCCTCTCTCTACCACCATCGGACAAAAAACTCTTCACGCCAAGATCGCCACGCCTTTGTTGCCGATGTATTATTGGTAGGAAACGAATCGCTTCAACATTAGTAGAGCGTACTGCAAAATAGTGGAAGTGCAAGGCTTTGGAAAGACAATCCGATTACAATCTGAGCATCCGAGTCAAGAGTAAATGAAGCCTGCGCGCTTTACCTTTGGTATTCGACTTGAACTTATAATCAAGTAGAATAGTAATCAATAAATTAACTGTTGAATAATTAATAGGTAAGTAAATTGTTAATTTATCGATTATACAAATAACTTCAATAAATCAGTACAAACATATCTACATTAATTAGTCTACAATAGCGACCATTTAGAAAGAGAATATCAATCAAATTTAAGTTACATTCAAAACCAATTTGACATTTTAGTAAAGAAATAAGAGCAATATAATCCTTAACAAAATTTAATAATACAGTCTGTCATTCAACTGAACAAAACTGGGGCAGAAATCAAGTTTTTTAAGCGCCTAGGTAACTATGTAAAATTATTTTAATATACTGGCTGCATAAATGATAGAATAATAATACCTACGTACATATACGAGTGATATATATAAGTATATAAGTAGCTATGTCCACGACTTCGTTCGCGTAGTATCTTTTTCTACGATTGTTTTATAGACGAATAAACTGCTGGTAATTTACGCTTATATTTTCATTTTAACACATTCACCACTGTTCCAACTGAAGTACTTAGTACTTAAATATGACGTCCATATTTAATTAAGTATAATAAAAATTCTGGAATTCCATCATTAAAAATATACCTAAGTACTTGCAAATTAATACAACTACGCCAAAATTTCAAGTCAATAGCAAAATCACTTGCTACTGACAAAATGGCTATGACTCAACATATTATGTAGACCAACAAATGAACAAGTTGGCCAGAATAGATTATGTATGGACTTTTTATGTACGAAATACTTAAAAATATTCACATTCTGTTGTACCGGAGGCCTTCATTAACAATGTTACATACTTTGTTTTATAGTGTCTAACAAAAATAAAATCGCTCACAAGGTTACAGCGCCTCGGAAAGTTGAACAAGTAAGACGCGGCTTTTCGTAAAATCTATGCCCTGACCGTTGTTACAAAGCAAATATTCACTAGCGCTTGTATTCGATCCGAAACGGGTGATTATCAGGTGTTAATATTTGCGGAATAAAATACCCTTTTACAACCGCTGGCAACTTATGGCGTCTACCAACTTCTTTTAAAAAGAAGTTGATTTAAGGCGATTACCGTTATAAAGATTTGGAAAATTTTTATTTAAATAGTTATGAGAGAAAATAGACACCTGTACCCATTGAGTTATACAAGACTAGAGGAGCAAACCACATTACCGCGCGTCGAAAAAAGTGTAACCACTATCCAAACGCGACGACGTAGCTTTGAAACTAATAACAATTTTAAGTAAACATATATTTATCTCACTTACACAAGTTGCGAAAACAATATCGTCGTCGTAAGATTAGAAAAAGATAGACACACAAACATGCAATGGCGGGTTGGTGTGGCTTACTATATGAAATTTTACCTAAAATACGCAATAAAAATGAGTTTTTTTTAAGCTGCAGTTAATTGTTTTTATATTAAAAAAGTATATTTTATTTTAAAATCTTTATTACGTCCCCTTAGAAAAAAAGGGATACAAAGCAAACAATAAAAATAGGTATCTAATAAAATATAATTAATATAAAATGTATACGAAATTATAAATAATATAAAATTATTAATATAAAATAGGTAATAAAATATATTTAAAAGATAATTCAAGAATAAACTAAAATAAGAATAATTAATTATATTGTATGAAAGTTAAAACGTAGTTTTTATTATAATTTCCAAAATATTTAAAATCGGAGGTAACAAATTAACTTACTCCATTAATTATATAGTCTCCCATTAATGTAGGATAATCACAAATGCGGAAAAGTGGCAACATTGAACCTAAATGGCAATATTCGATATTTTATTTAATTTTTTAGTGTTTTAAACGTTAATATGAATATATAAATTAAAACTTACGTATGGAAAGTGATTCCGCTTGATTTATTATGTTTTTGTGACCTTGAAACGCATTCTTTCACTACGCATTTACCCATTTTTTGTTGTGAATCGTTCGGCTTAACTCGGACGGCGTCACCTTGAACACTGAACCGACGTTCGCTGAGTATAAGGCTGTGGCCTTATGTGAAGTGACAACGCTTTGGCGCGGAAATTACTTATCTAGTGTAACATATAAATCAATGCCTGTACCTGTGAAAGTAGCCATGTGATGGCGGCTAAGGGAATCCATCTCTCATTTCGTCCCACGTATGCTGTAAGGTGCGACAATGGGATTTTTTTATATAGAACAGGGGACAAACGAGCATGCGGTTCACCTGATGGTTAATATCGACCGCCGCCCATGAACAACTGCAATATTAGGATAATTGCTGGTACGTTGCCGGCATTTAAATGCCAAAAGCTTCGTATATCTTCCAATAGATGGCGTTATTTATTGTTGAATATTACCAATATTAAAACAAAATTCAACATTGTGACGCAATTGATAACAACATTTCATGATTAGGATAATGACAGGCTTTCAATAATTGAAAGCATAAAAAACGTAGGTATACCGGAAGAATAGCCGTTTTAGCTTAGGGGTAGATTATGTGGCCGCATAGTTCGTGACCAAATTAGATCCCTGCGGAAACTAACGAAATTGTTGACAGCAATTTTATAACTTGATATACCATGTGCTCAGTATAAGGGGATAACGTGAGGGAACCCTACATTTTTTTAAATAAGTAAATACAATTTAATAAGGGTGTGCAGCAGTGGATATTACTATAGAATATCTCTTTTTATTTTCACTTTTAACAGACAGGCGCTAATTTCATAAGAGAAAGAAATTTTAACCTAGCCTAATAATACAGGTGAAATAAAATTGAAAAGCGATGATAGCAAAACTCTAGAATTGGATATATTTCTTTTTAGCTATGACCCATTTAATAATATACGTGGTAAAGCTATGCGTTATTATGGATGTGGCACTACTGGATCGGTCGACCGAGGAATGCTCTCACAGAATACCAGCGTAAAATAAAGAACAGCTTAATAATGCTGTGGTTCGTATGGTGAGTTATAGCACGAATGGGTCGGCTCGACCGGAGCTGGACCACGCTCTCACAGAATACCAGCGTAAAATAGCAGTTTTGTATAGTGAGTGTAGAGAACCGCAGACCCATTTAACTGGAATCGAGGCAAGCCATCTTAGTCCTCAGGGGTGACAACGCATTTGCATTTTGAATCTTGATTGAGGATAGATGTGGATGCCTATGGGCCATAGCAACTACTTACCACTTACCACAGGTGGACTGTGTGCTCGTTTGACACCTAATGCTATAAAAAAAACAGAGACCATTTTTACCAGAAAGGAGGTATTCCATCTTAGTCCTTAGGGGTGACAACAACGAATTCTTAATAGAGGATAGGTAGATGTAGATGTATATGGGCCAAATCGTCGACTATCAGGTGAACTGTGCTCGTTTGACACCCTTATCCATAAAAAATGATATTATTTCAGTCCACGAATAATATACAGTAATAAAAGCGTTACTTATAGTTTGTTAAGAATATTTTAGGTCGATTTTTTTTTGCGCCCGAAGCAAATATGGGCAACCCTCCAGAAAGCGGGGGAGGGAGGTTGGGAATGCTCATAGCATACCACGCAGCCGGCTGCGTGGTTATGTGGCGACTTTTACCCACTAAACCCAACCTTTTAGGAACTGGCTTAACGATCTAACTAGAGATCTCTAAGCCGTATACGAACGCGACCCTCCTTGGCAGAAAGGAGGGCGCAAACTTTATAAGTCGAGTGTCGTCATTCACCATACAAAACAATTCGCGTTACGGTTACTTCTTCATATTTTTGATCCTATACATATTATGATACCTCGGTCCCATACTGCGGAGCTATGAAACAATCCATAGCTGCAACGAACATCACCAAAAAAAAAAAGTTTTATTACACAACCTAATTCGATCTATTGGACACAAGTTATGTAATTCTATGCAGAACTACATATTTGGTTAAATTTAAAAATTGAACATACCACTGTGGTCACACAACTTTTCGCTAATAAATGATATTCCACATACGAAATGAGTCGACCTTACTGCTAGTGTAGCATTAGGTCCATAGGTCAACGAGTGGGCTAACCTGAAATGCGTTTGGTAATATTGCAAATTGTAGCACAAGTAGGCGAGTCACGGCGTCGGAAGGCCACATCTGATAACACGTGGCCGGAGCCGGCGCCTCGATTTGTCAAAATAGACATTGGTTATGCAGTCCGCGATGTAAATCGATATGAGTTTAAAAATTAAATTAGCTAAATGCTCGCGTTACGTCTATTATGAAAAGTTATAAATACACTACTATTTGAATGAGCAAGTGAATGATTGTATAAAGACTCCCTTTGGTTTCGCCGAATTTCCTGTTGAGTATTCGGAAATTTTATGTACTCGTGGTTCAATGACGCTATCGCAGCACTAACTCTATGTATTATTCTGTGTGCTGTAGGTGTGCTGAGCCCACTAAAATCACCGATCGTTAATTGTGAATTATTCGTAGCAACCTTAGTGTTGCCATAAGCTGATTAATCGGAGAAATTGATTGATTCCTGTAAACCAAAACAGTTTTATTTTAGAGCGATTAATTGCCGTATTATGTACCTACGAACATTATAAATAGGTACAAAGACTCACCTCTCAGATATAAATTCCAAATGATCTTCAATTTTCATCAAAAGATTATGACCTGCTGATTTAGATAATCGAAATCTTATCCTAAAGTCTTCATCGTAGTCATATAAATAATTATTCCTTTCTTTTATCCACCTTTTACACCACGTTTTACAACATAATATGTTTCATCTTCACTATCATCACTGCCACTGTTGTTAATCATTCTTCTCAAACGTTGCATTATGTATATAATAAATTGTAATAAATGTTTAGTTTAATTATTATTGAGAGTATATAGCTATATACTCTCAATAATAATTAAACTAAAAATTTATTAATAAAACAGCAATTCAGGAACAAGAAATAGACAAATAATTAACAGCTGACAGCCTGTCGGCCATTTTTAACCGAAGAATAACTCCGTAATCCTTCAAAATCGGGAGTATAAGTCTTCTCTTGGTTAACTATTTATTCTTGGGTTAAATTGTTGGTGAAATGTTAAATTTGATATCCTATAATAACTTATATCATTACTCTTGGAATAAAACTTATCTGAGTTTGGTGAAATCGGCCCTAACGCATGTATGTATAAGTATAATAGGTATACTGCATCAAAGTTTGAATCCCGACCAAAAAAAATTGATAAAAATAATTGTATTTTCAAGGGAAACCGAAAAAATATAACAATTTTATACACGAATTCGCCGAGCCAAAGATCTGAAGAAACATAATAAATAATATAACCCAAATAATAATAGGAAGAAGTAACAGAATATACTACTTGATTTTAAGCATATTATTTGCACAAATTTTTGTTTTGGTCGTAATAAAATTTCCAACCAAATCAATAGGCTAATAAAGTGGCGATGGGGGCAACCATAATGCTTAACGAACTGACGATCGATGAGTTGTGTCGGGCTAGCAACGCAAAGTCAGGAATCTGCATTTAGAAAAAGCCAAAATTTGGGGCTTTTTAGGTGCTAATTACGTGCCAAGTTTAAAACTTCGGTGCTTTAAAATTTTCACCGCAACGAACTGCGTTGCTGGCAGATCTTATCACTGGCAACGCAGTGACGATAATAGATATACGATAAATATTAATAACAAGGAATTAAGTGCTGAAAAATTGTTACGGTCGGATGTAGATTACGGTAATATTCTGGGAATTATCGGGTCCAGGAATTTACCTTACTATAAGGTATGAACGGCATTTTTTGTTCTTTGTTATATGTTATAGATAAGATAGGTCGAATCAAATCTGTACTAAAACCGAATCACTACGCCCTGACTCCACATAGTCTTTTTCTTGTCTGCCCCACCCCTAGAGTGGGGCAGACAAGAAAAAGACTATATTCCTTTCCTCCTAACTCTTGGCCGTTTGGTCTCCCCTGTCGAGGGCTTCCATCTGGTTGATGTAATTTTTGTATTTATTTTATTTTATTGATATTTATGTATATTTATCCTTTCATTTTAATTTATAATTATATATTTATATAATCCAACCAGATGAGAAAACTATATAGATACCCTAATATAATAATAAAAATATGGCGTAGGGAAGTGACGACCCCATCGCCCGCTGACGTAACGATTATGTGACAAAACCGCTACTTCAGCGCAGTCAATCAGCACCTTGCCAAGAGGTGTTAGTGCCGTGCCTCGGCAAAAATTGAAGGTGCAAAGGCCCGCTTGTGCACATGACCCACCATGCAACGGCGCCGGGTCTGGGCGTCTCCCGTTAAATGACGCCCACAAAAATGGGTAATGGATTTGACTAGAATGCGCAAAGGGTCGCTGCCTGAAGGATGCCAGGGCGCGTCTGGAGCTGGCGCTGGACGCGACAGCATGCAAACCGCCAGCCGACGAGCGCGAGGTGCTGCACGATCACCCAGCAGCCCCTCGTATCCATCATCCCCACCAGCTGGCTTGGTGTCGCAGGGTCTTCGCGGGCCCAGCAATCGGCACCCGCCACTGGTGGAGCACGCCGCATGCGTTGGACAACTCAAATGAACAGCAACGCATTGCGGGCATATTTTAGGGCGAAAGGGGGAGAAATTGGAGGTTTTGCGTATCGGGCAAGGATGCATCGACTTTTTGCTGAGCTGGAGCCATCTGTAACCATCACCGAGCAAAACCTTGCAGACCGAGTTCGGTATATGTTGCGCTCAAATACATTTGATGTCACCGAACTCGAACGGCTACGACGTGAGGCTGTTCCTTCATCGGGTGAAAATGCTACGGCTGAGGAAGGATAACTTGCAGACCAACCGGCAAACGTGGATGTCGCCGTGAATACCCCAGTTTTGGTTGATTCAAACGATGATGGAACATTCGCCCAGGAAATGGAACTGGAGCAAATGAGGAGTACATTGCATGAGATGATTTTGGAAACGCGCAGTATGCCTCTCAAAAATTGACCGCGACTTCCCCGCATAGCCCTAAGCAAGCGGAATCGGGCTATCTTGAGGACTCTGAACCCAATGATGGTGACCTATATGGAAGCCAGCCGGGACCTTTGCGAGACGAACTCAATTCTCTTTGGCACCGCACTGGCAATCTGCCGTATTATAGGCGCCAAACTTTCCACGGCTGGACGCACTACTGGACAAAAAAGTGCTATCCCAGCCTAGAGAACAAGAATTGAAGAACGTATCGCAAAGGTTAGGGCCCTCATCGGCAGACTGATATGCTTCAGGTCAGGCAATACCAAGCCAAGGATGGCGTTTGCTGGGACAAATGTTAGTATGTCGCATTCGGATATAATGCAAAAACTGACGGAGCGCATAAGCGACCTGAAGCAGAGAATCGCTGCTTGGGGAAAGCGGATTCGGCGATATACCGAGTGGTCGACACGGTTCAACCAAAATCGTCTCTTCCAGAGTGATCAGAAGAGGCTCTATAAATCATTGGAGCGACCAATGGTAAGTGGAACGGGCCCAGCACCGAATCAGGCCGACACTGTCGCATTCTGGCGCGGCCTGTGGTCAGAGCCCGTAAACCACAGCGAGGGTCCTTGGACGGAAGTCGTAGCGAATCAGTGTGCGGGTATTACGCTCATGGACCCCGTTATCATAACGCCGGACGACGTAGCTGAGGCGGTCCGTAGGGCCCCGAACTGGAAAAGTCCGGGGCTTGATGGATTGCATCACTACTGGCTGAAGGGGTTCATGGTGTGTCACGCTGTGCTCGCCCGACAGTTTCAAGAGGCTCTGAACCAGAAGTCGCTCCCGAGCCTCTTCACTGCTGGGATCACTCATTTGGTTCCTAAGGACCAGGGTAACACAGACCCGAGTAAATACCGCCCCATTACGTGTCTACCGACCATATACAAGACACTAACATCCATTTTGAGCGCGAGAATCACTCGTCACCTGGACACAAATCAGGTGATGTCGCGCGCTCAAAATGGATGTCGGGGCGGCGGTCGTGGAACCAAGGAATCACTCCTCATAGACGCGGTCATTGGCAAAGTGGTGAATCGCAACCGTCGGAACTTCACTGCCGCCTGGATAGACTACCGAAAGGCATTTGACTCGGTGCCCCATACATGGCTAAAGAGGGTCCTCGAGCTTTACAAGATTGACTGTACAGTTCGAGACTTCCTCGGGCAATGTATGGGGCAGTGGAGTACGATCCTCTGTCATCTAGGCGAGCCGATGACGGCTGCGGGAAGCCGCATAAGGATAAGAAGGGGTATTTTCCAGGGCGACTGTCTGAGTCCAATATGGTTCTGCCTCTCCTTGAACCCTCTCAGTACTTTACTGGAGGGCTCCGGAGGGGATTTCAGCTTCGGAAAGGAGGTACAAAAGTGACCCACCTTTTTTATATGGATGACCTCAAGTTATTCGCCTCCAGTCGCTCCCGTCTTGTGGAATTGCTAAACATCACTTGTGAATTTAGCAATTCTATTGGAATGGAGCTGGGGACGGATAAGTGTGCGGTCCTCCATGTTGAAAGGGGAAGGGTTGCTAACTCTGAGGGCATAGACTTATCTATGCCCATCAACTTAAGGACCCTTTCCGAGGCTGAAACATACTGATACCAGGGTATGTCACAGAACATTGGTATCGATGAGGCTGGTATGAAACAGTCAGTTTGCGACGTGTTTTATGCACGCTTGACCAAAGTGCTTAACAGCCTTTTGTCCGGTGTGAATAAGACACACGCATATAACGGTTGGGTCATGCCTGTCCTCATGTATATCTTTGGCATACTCAGGTGGACTCAGACTGAACTTAACGCCCTGGATAGAAAAGTCCGCACTACCATGATGTCCCATCCGAGATTGTCGGTAATGAGGCTGTACTTGCCACGAAAGCATGGTGGGCGTGGCTTTCTGAGCGCGCTCACCATTCATAATCGCGAAGTTTGCAGCCTCCGTCATTACTTCCTGGCGAGATCGGATGATCCATTCTATAGGGACGTCATTTCTAGCGATAAAGGGCTTGCACCTCTATCCTTAGCCAACGAGCAATGGCAGGACCCGGCAGTACAGAGCATTTCCGACCGGGAGACCGTATGAAAGGAGGAGCTCCATGGGAGGTACTACAGGGCTCTACATGAGCCCTTCGTAGATTTAGTCGCCTCCCTCCACTGGCTACGTTTCGGTGACGTCTTCGGGGAAACCGAGGGTTTTGTCTGTGCAATACAGGATCAGGTCATTAAGACCAACAATTATCGGAGATACAACCTAAAGGATGGCACCGCCGACATCTGTCGAGCTTGTCGCCATTCCGGTGTATCACTTAGGTGTTCGGTTAGGTTGTTCGTCGCTTTCTAACTCTGAGTACTTGCACAGGCACAACCTAGTAGCCAGGATTCTACACCAGGAGCTCGAACTGAAATGCGGTCTCATGGATTGGAAACTGCCGTATTATAAGTGCTTACCGGAAGCCGTGCTTGAAAATGACCGCGCCAGGCTCTACTGGGACCGGGCCATCATCACAGACAGGACTATTCTTGCGAATAAACCTGATATTGTACTGATGGACCGGGCACAGTCAAGGATATTTTTGGTCGACATTACCATTCCATATGACGAGAACCTAGTGAAAGCCGAATCAGAAAAGAAAACAAAATATCTGGACCTGGCTCACGAGATGATCGACATGTGAGGTGGGCTGCCGACCGAAATTATTTCTGTAGTCGTCTCTGCGAATGGGATAATCCCAGTTAGCCTCTCGGGTTATCTGAGGCGACTGGGACTCCTTGACGGACCGCTCCGGGCTCAAATGCAGAAGGCGGTGCTCCTCGATACCGCCCATATCGTCCGCCGGTTTCTTTCCCTTTCCCCCTAACCCTCGGCCGTTTGGTCTCCCCTGCCGAGGCCTTCCATCTGGTTGGGCTTTTATTTATTTATGTATTTTTGTATTTATTTTACTTTACTGATATTTATGTATATTTATCTTTTCATTTTCATTTATAATTATATAATAATAGAACCCAACCAGATGAGAAAACTATATAGATACCTATAATAGTAATAACAATAATAATAATGTCCTCCAGACCGAATTTTGGTCACGGCAGCCAGCCTCAACGGAGACTAGCCATCGGCGCAAGACAGGATTATAGTGCCCAAGTGTATGCGCAAGCACAAGTGCACTCTCTATTCCCTCACTCTCGTAATCCGATAGGACGGTAAACCGACACGACCGGAGAGAGATCAGATGCAGGACCAACGGCTTTTGTACGTGCTTTCCGAGGCACGGGGGTGAGACACCGCCAACTTCCTGACTTCGGGCAGCTACTGAGAATTTCTTGACGGAAAACTCAATAATTGATTTTTGGCTCGACCCGGAATTCGAACCCAGGGCCCCATGATCTGCAGTCGCACTACTACAACCACTAGACCAACGGGGTAGTCATCCTGCTTTACCACATGAGTGTAATAAAAGGTACCACTCTCTGTTTGTGCCACTAAGCAGGTGTTGTGTTTCATTAAGAGTAAGAGTATTTCATCTTAGATATCAGAGGTAACAACGTATCAGTAGCCCTTTTTGTTTAAAGTTAATTGCAGATATCCATTCACGAGCTTCAACAACCACTTACCACTTACCTTCAGTTGAACTGGTACCACGTTCGTCACTGTAATTTCATACAAATCTGATCTGATTGCTAATTTGCTTATAGCATCTATGGGAATGCAGGGAAGTAGCCTGTCCGAGTGACATATTAATATAAAACCCCCTGTTTACATCTAGTATACTCTAGCCAACTGCGTGTTTCTCAACTGTAGTAAGGCTACCTTCGCTTACATAACACACTTCAGTTCTAGTTTCGCCATTCCACACAATACGAATATTATATTAAAGTAAAAAAACTATTATATAGTTTATAGTTAGTATTGTAGTTTATAGTTGTAATAAACTACTACAACTAAGAGCCGTGGTACCTCAGTGGTTAACGCTCGCTGTAAATATAACAGAACGCGAGTAACCCGGGTTCGATCCCCGCCGGCACCAATGAAATTGTTAATTGCAATTTTAAGTGCTGATTTACCACGTGCTCGGCGGTGAAGGAAAACATCGTGAGGAAACCTGCATGTCTGAGGAATAAGAAAAAAATATTTCGAAGACATGTGAAGTTCGTCAACACGAATTTGGGCAGCGCGGCGGACACTTCCTTGCCCTAAAACCCTCTCAGAAATGAGGGGAGGCCTGAGCCCAGCAGTGGGACGTATATAGGCTGTAACTTTACTTTTACTTAACTTTAAATAAAATACTATTAAACGAGCAATTCTTGTATATATGTATATATATATATATATATATAATCGGGATCTCGGAAACGGCTCCAACGATTTTCATAAAATTTAGTGTCCAGGGAGTTTCGGGGATAATAAATCGATCTAGCTAAGATTTATTTTTAGAAAATGTCTTTTTGTCCGTGTTTTTAGGCAATTAAAAACTGCTACAATATAGTTAGAATAAGAAGGTAAATTTTGACAGTTTGGTAATGATTATAAATAGCTTATTGGTATAATGGGCGGTCACAAAATCGTAAAACCCCGGTTCGAGCCCAGACCGACCGACCGACTTTTTTATTTTTTTTTTTCAAGTTTCTTTCTTTTTTGAGAAAATATATTTTTTTCGAGCCCTTTTTTTTAGTATTTTTTAAAAACACGAAAATTTAAATAAAAATAATTGCACTCATGATTTTTTATTCAAATAACCAGTTCAGTTTTTTCTGTTATGTCGCTAAGATCAAAAAATATTATTTATAATTCATCAGTATGTAATTTGTATCTAAATATAATTTCCAAAACACACGAATTTAAAAAATCGAGCGAAAAATACCGAGCAAAGCTCGGTCAACCGGGTACTAAACTATTATATTAGATTCAAATATTTTTAAATTCATAATATTTTCTCACAAAATACTTTAGTAGAATTTATGAGGTCAAACAAAGTACTAAATAATATTAAAATAACTTTAGATTAAATTCTAGGAATATTAAAATCGTATGAATGAATTATGTATAAAGGATTCAAAATTCAAAAAGGACATATCAATCCATTATTTTGCATTATCTATAAAAAGCTGTATTTATAGCAATAATTTTACATAACGTTACAATAATTTACGTCAACGCGTATTTTAACCATATAAAATTGAAATGCATATTTTGTGTGTATACCATTGATATACGAGTCCTTCCCAATATCATTACTTAATACAAAGTAAAAAAATTAGACAGCAAAATAAAACTATAAATTAACCGGGTAAAAAGGCCAATTTTTCGTACTAAAGACATATAGGTAGGTATGTGTATTTAAGAAATTAAATGTTACTTCAAGTAGTGTCCTGTCTTAACATTTCTATGCAAACTGCGTCAATCATTTTTAAGTGATGCGTGGTCAAACTAATAAATAGACTAAATTCCAATTTCATTTAACTTTGTTATATAACAATTATCGTGTGTGATACGGTGTTACGTGAAGGAAGAGAAAAAACATTGCTTACTCCTAAGGTACCCACCACAGTTCTCAAATAAGTCTAAACTCTAAAATACATAAGTTTAGTAGTTTCCTAACTACTTATATGTACTTGTGTATTCATAAATCTTGATTATTCCAAAACGTCACATGTCCATACAGATAAAACGGTTGTCTTTCGCTTGGATTTATGCTGCATTGAATTACATTTATTTTCTGTGCAATCTGATCTAATTTATTAACTTAATGTCTGTTGTTGTGACATTAAATTAAAATACGTTATGAGAACTTTCTAAATTTAATGCATAAACAAGTGGCTGTAAACTGTCGAGACCTACATATGATCAAATGCATGTAGTGTTTAGATAAAATGGTCAATTTAAATGTCTATTACTGTCAGGTGGTATAAGGCGTATAAGTAAGGCACCTGCATGTTAAAATTTAATTGAACTGTCTGGTTTTCTTAAGTTATTTATAAAGAACTCGGGGATGGGAATCAATGATTTCTTTATACGTGTTTTACAGCGCCTCATGGAAGTAGAGTTTTTCCTCTGTAAAAAAAAATTATGGAAATTTGAAATAAATCATTAGAAGATTTCGGCAACAATGACATTTAATTATTTTTAGGAAATGGAACTGAACAGTGACTAACGTCATTATACAGGGTTATTTTTCAAAGAGTAGCCAAATTTTAAACTTAAGTTCAAAATTTAAAATTTGGCTACTACCTGAAAATTAAACCTGTTTTTAAAAATGCGAGTTCATAAGACATCACATTAATATCTTTATCCCCTATTTTTCGACTAAAACTATATCACCAAATTGATATGGGAACGCCCCTGAATAAAAAAGGAATCATTTAAATTGTATTTACAATGTACCAAAAAAATTAAAAATGAAGTCGAATTTCAACCTCCGTCTATTTTGGAGTCGGCTAAAAAAAGAGCAGAAAAAGGATACTGTATAAAAGTTACTGCCTACATTGCAAGTACGTCTCACCCGTGAATACGGGCCTCCCATTTCTGAGAGGTTATTAGGGCAAGGAAATGTCCTTCGCGCTTCCCCAATGCATGTTGGCGGACTTCACTTGTCTTGGAAATATTTTTTTCATTTTACATATAGCGATTAACAACTTAATTGATGCTGGAGGATTGCACCTGGGTTAGTTGCTGTCTCTGAAATTTTCAAACGTATTCGCTCAATGGCAAACGAGCATGCGGCTCACGCGGCATAGTAAGTGACTACCGCCACCCATGAATTAAAACAACACCAAGGGAATTGCAAATGCGTTGCTGGTCTTTTAAAAACGAGTACGCTCTTTTTACGCTTTTCAGGGACATTCCAAGAAAAGAGTCTACTCTTTTCTGAAGGTCCTTGGACTCTAAGTTGTATCGGTCTGGAAAAATCGCTGGTGGTAGTCGACTCCACGAAGAAGTTGTGCGACAAAGAAAACTTCTAGTTAATCGCGCAATGGTGGACCGCCAATCATCCAGATGGTATAGATGCGATGTTGAAATTTACCTAACAGCTGAAATTAATTGTTAATCTCGCAGTTTGCTTAATTTGTAGAATCGGCATACATAATCACATTTTAAATCATTTGGATACTTGTGATCCAAAGGGACCTAAACGGAAGCGGTCAAACCAAAAACACACAGACTGGCATTATTAACGGGATTCAGAACTTTTCGTGGTAGGGCGGCGCTACTTTGGAATGAAGTGAAATATTTGATAGCAGAGAAGTTAATTTTTTAGAATAATGTAAGGATTGATGCTTCTTTCTATAAAATTGGTCATATTTTATATTAATCAGATTAGAAATTAATATAATAAATGAAACTACGTATATTCATAAATTTAGAACAATTAATAAGAGAGTTTAGAAATGTGCAAAAATTAAATAGAAAACCACTGAGGCATCGTGTTTTTGTAATTTTTTACATACTAGAAACCGGTAAATGATTTAAAACGTAACTTCTCAAATTTAATGGCATTATATAATAAATAACTTTACCTGAGTGCCAACCAGCGACATTTGATGAAGTAGACCTCATTTCACAAATAATGTTGTTTTGAAACGTATAATATATTATAATGTATGTTGAGTCCGTAATTGCCAACGCTCACTGAAACAACTCCACAAAACTGTATGTTATTAGTCCAAGAACTGAAAACTAAATTAAAGTCAAAATAAGCCAATGAGATGTAAGTTATATATCACGTCACGTCACTCAAAAAGGGACTGTCTTTCTGTCTGTCCATAGATCACTGATGTTTGTTTCAGAGATTATTTCGATAATTGTAACTGGTTATAATTTTAATTTGTTGTAAACCAATTGCCGAGTTGCGGCGACGTAAGAGAACCATCATGGTCATCATCATAATTATAGCCTATCAAAGGCCACAGCTAAACATACGCATTCTGCATAGATTGCCACATATTTGCCACAGTTACTACGCTTGATAGATGTTGGGCAGCTGGTGTTTGAAAAGCGTTTATTTTAATATTCTGAAATGTTACCAGATGCTTCTGTTTCATTTCCCATCTCTCTGTTGCCACTTACAACTCCCACGGAATGCGAGTACAATCAATTGTAATTATATATTTACTAGGTATACTAAATAGAGAGCTGATTTTAACCTTGATTAGCTCCTGACCGATTCTTATTTATTCAGCCAAACTTATCACTAACATTACAGGATCTAATGACCTAATGCGCTAGTGAAAACAGTAAACATTTTAATTATTATAACATATTATAAATAATGCAGCCCTTGTGAATTCACTCATAGAACATACAAATATGTCAACTTCCTCATGGATAAGGTTAAGTAGTCTGGTGGCGCGAGTGCGCGGCGCCTCGCGCAGCAAGTTGGTGCGAGCGTGTGGCACCGCCAGCAGTCGCGGCCGTCGCCTTCGCCACACGTATTTCTCCGGCACATTCAAATATATACCCTCCAAGAAATAAGGATTGTCTATCTTTCCTCTTATTACTTGGAGAATATATGATACTAATGCGAGGTTCCGCCTGACACGGAGTTCATTATAATCCCACCATACCTAAATATTTAATAATTATAGTTTAAGTTTATAATATGAAGGTTTTTAATTAAAAAAAGCAATTTCAATGCCTTTCAAGGAGACATTACAGTGTGCTTCGGCCCTTATTGGAAAAAAACAAGAATGCTGTGCTTTATTTGTTAAGGACCTTACGAAAAATGAGAAGTTAGCAGAAACAGAACACCAGGGAGCTTTGAGACTAAACTTTAACTCTCTAGGGGTATACAAAGTGGTCGCTGGAAAATTAGTTCTTAATTCTCGTCGTATTAGCTGCACATTTGTATTATCTAATTGAAAAATCTGCAATTATAGAAAGACATAACTTATACAGTTCATAAAACTAATAAAGACCATTAGACATCATTGTATGGAAAATATACGCACGTTGGGCAGAAACAAAATAAGATAGAAATATTAAATGTACACTGAGGTACTGGGAGTAAGTGTGAAAATCTTTGATGAATTACGTTTATTATTTTATTTTCAGCTTTATTCCGTCTCACCATCACAGTCTCTTCTTCCAAAGCTTTTATGTCTTTCTTTCTTTCTTTTCTTTTCCTTTTTTTAAAAAACGTTACCCCTACACTAAGATTTTCTCTAGTATCGTGGAGGCAGTTTACAAACATAAATTGCACAAGGACAAACATCCAGACCCGTAACAACTATTTGTAGGCCATACAAATATTTGATCCGTGCGGGATTCGAACCCGCGACCCCCAGCGCAGCCAATCATTGCTAAGCCACTGCGCCACGGAGTCTTCGAAAATGAAGAAATTGTTTTATTTATTTTAATTATCTGAAGTCAACTTTTTATTAAAAGTTTAATTTTTTAACCTTTTGAGAGGACTCAGAAATCCAACAAGCTCGATGCAACAACTAGAATACGTCTAAATAGTTTTACAACAAAAACTTCATCTCCTTTTTTCACTAATAGGGGTAAAATTACTTCTTCGAGTTTATATTGGACTAAATATAGGATTAACGAAGATGTTAAATTATGAAAGAGGATATAAATTATAAAGATTTCGAAGTCTGCTAAAAAGGGAACAGTATATTTTGGAGTGATTGAGATAACATTGAAAGAGTCAGTACCTGGGCGACTGAGCCTTAAATATTTAATAATAACGCTACCATAGAGACTTTTAATTATTTTCTGAGTGGCCCACGTAAAATAGTATATAATAAAAGAATTGATCACTTAAAGTATAAATTTATAGGTGCGATACTTAGTTAAAGTTAAAAGTTAAAGCCTATATACGTCCCACTCCTGGGCACAGACCTTCTCTCATTTCTGAGAGGGTTTTAGGGCAGGGAAGTGTCCGCTGCGCTGCCACAATGCATGTTGGCAAACTTCACACGTCTTCGAAATATGTTTTTCTTATTTCTTAGCTATGCAGGTTTCCTCACTATGTTTTCCTTCACCGCTGCAAATCAGGACCTACAATTGCAATTAAAAATCTAATTGATGCTGGCGGGGATCGAACCCGGATGGCTCGTGTACTGTGAAATTTACATCTTAATACTATCTAATCTTATACGATACTCAGTGTAAGGGTTTAAATACAAAAAATTGCAGTCAAGTCACGATAATTCACGTGTTTTAGCAAGGAAGTTATATCAGTTTTAAAGAGGCCTACATATTATGATTTGAACTAAAATATTCAACCGTTTCTCAACATACAGAGACACCCGGTTCGAGATAAACAGAGCACCGTGTGTGAATAGTTACGAAATTCAAACCAGATTTTGTCTTGCATAGACTAAGTTTACACACAGTATGTACTTAGCCTTTCCTTTATAGATCTAACTTTGACAGGTAGTAAATAACTAGTTGTTATTTGAAATACCACGTTGTTGTTGCTATTATTTGAAATACAAGCGTATATTTTTTCCGCGCTAAATAAGCAAACCGAGAATTTGTACCTGCATTCTATATAATCTATGAAAATTTCATGTCGAATATTTTTCATTTTTTTAACTACTCAAAGCCAATGCTTGATAATTACCCTACCTGATGGTAAGTGGTGGTGTAGCCGAAGATGGTGAAGCTCATTTAGCTTAACAGAAGCCTAGTCACTCTCTCCCTGTCTGGTATCTGGTAAGTCAACATCGAAGAGGTGAAGACGGGTCGAGCGCATGGTCTCAGATGGTGGAACGAAGAGTGAGGAATCAAGATGTAAAATCCCTGTGCACACTCTCCGTAACATATCCTGTAGAAAACCGAAACTCTGCCTACTTGTGCCTGTGTTCGAGACTAGTAAAATTAGTTCAACCAGATTTCGGTCACCAATAAGCTTGTACAAAGAACGAAAAATATTAGTTAGCAGTAAAAGAATCCTTTACATTAAGACCACAGCTTACTATTTGACATTTTGCAACACCAGCCCATATATGGCAATAATACTCCATGCAGCGGACTTGCGTCTTGAGAGAGCAAGTACAAGTGCCTATTTCCTTGAGCTAGCCACTTTGGCCTTGGACTCTCTGAAACGTGCAAAGTTCAGGTTCGAGAAAATTTCAGCTCCCAACAACTGAAGGCGGTCGTTGTATACCAGTGATACATCTCAGAAGGAAGGAGATAAGGTAAGCTGACTCCTTTTTGCAGTGAAGAGAAACACTTGTATTTTGAAGAAGTTGAATTTCACAGAATTGGCATCACCTCATTCGGAGACATATAGTGAGAGATTCACATGCTCAATTGTAGCTTCTCTTTCGGACTGAATTATATTCCTCCTCCGCAACTGTGCTGTCATCTACCGACCCATTACCCATAAACCCTTTGTATCCATTAACAAAGACAAAGTAGAGAAAATCATTTTAACCACAGCTTATTAAATATGAAGCGATAATACAGTAAAATTTAAAAAAAATTGAAAAATATGAATAACCTCTTTACGTGGTAGACCCATGCTGCAGCAGCACATGTGGTTGCAGCACGAATGGATAGGACCACGCTCTCACAGAATAACAGCGTAAAACAACAGCTTAATGTTGCAGTGTTACTTATGGTGAGTGTAGAGAACCGGAGACCCTTTTTACTGGAAACGAAACATTCCATCACACTCTTCAGGGGTGATAATGCATCTGCATTTTGATTCTTAATTGAAGATAAATGTAGATGTCTGTGGGCCGCAGCATCCACTTACCATCAGGTGGACTGTGTGCCCGTTTGTCGAACTTATTCAAAAATAAAACCGGCCAAGAGCGTGTCGGGCCACGCTCAGTGTAGGGTTCCGTAGTTTCCCGTCACAATAAGTGTTCCCACTTATGAGTTTAAAGGTGGGTATCCATTATGTTCGCGCTCCAGCAGCGCTCCGCGCTCCTGCAACTGCTCCGGGTAGTGGGTACGTGCGTGAACATGGAGCGTGCAACATTGCACGCTCCGCGGCAGGCGCTCCGACTTTCCATCCAAGTTCAAAATGATTTTCCTAGAAAGTCCTTATAAAGTTCTACTTTTCAGAATTTTTTCATATTTTCTAAACTTATGGTTCAAAAGTTAGAGGGGGGGGGACACATTGTTTTTTACTTTTGGAGCGATTATTTCCGAAATTATTGACATTATCAAAAAATTATCTTAGTAAACCCCTATTCATTTTTAAATACCTGTCCAACAATATATCACACGTTAGGGTTGAAATTAAAAAAAATCACTTCCCACTTTACATATAGGGCCCTAATAAAACATTTTTTCCAATTTTTATTTTACCACTTTGTCGGCGTGATTGATACACATATTGGTACCAAATTTCAGCTTTCTAGTGCTAACGGTCACAGAGATTAAGCGAGGACGGACAGACGGACAGACAGACATGGCGAAACTATAAGGGTTCCTAGTTGACTACGGAACCCTAAAAAGTGTTCGTTTATTTAACCGACTTAAAAAAAAATTCTTTAATGTGTGTTACCTCAGTACTTTTTTCTAGGTGAACCGAGTTTAATGATTCTTTTTATTTGAAAACTGGTGCTTCTCTTGTGGTCCCATATAAATTTGATCAAGATTTGACCAGTAGTAGTATTTCTTACAAGTAGTAGATTAAAGTTACTTCGACCACGTTGTTCATATTTTATTTATATTGAATTCAGTTGTACAATTTTTTTTAATTTTTACACTTATCGCTAACATTAAAAATCACGGCGCAACGAGGAATGAAGCCGTCTTGAAAAGAGTTATAAGCACGTTAAGAACCACTAAGATAAAAATATTAAACTTGTTGCATTAATAAAACGAAATAAATGACATCGTCATTCATTATTTATTAAAGCCTATCAAATATCCATGAACATAAGCCACGGCCATATAGCTCGAAGAACCGATAGCCGATGGGGAACAAAGGTTCTCGAGTGGCAGTCTCGTACCGGTAGGCGTAGTGTAGTGCGACCCCTCACTAGATGGAGTGACGACCTGGTAAGATATGCAGGAAGTCGATGGATCCAGGTGGCTCAGGACCGTGCTTTATGGCGTTACTTGGGGGAGGCCTATGTTCAGCAGTGGACTTGTGAAGGGCTGTAATGATGATGATGATGATAAGTCATAGGAGTTGGCAACCATAGTTTTTTTTATTATTTTGGGTTATTATCTAGAAGATGACGACGGCAAACACCAATTGATATGGGGTACTGAATTAAGTAGTTTATGCCGCTACTGTACGGCACATACAAAAGATATTGAGTGAAAACATGAATTAATCATAACAGAAGATACAATTTTATCTATACCACTCAATTATTTTCCTATTGGTGATTTGATAAAATCATAACGTTTCGTCCGACGGCGAAATAGCGAAAAAACTAGTCACTTGGCTGCAACCCTGGCACAGATTCGAATCCCGCATTGGACAACTTTTGTATGACCTACAAATTATTGTTTTGGAACTGGCTATTTCTTTATGTGCAATTTATGTATTGTTTACAGTATACGCCTATACGATAACTCGAAAGCAAATCTTATCGACGAACGTTTTAAATAATATATATTTTATTCAGAGGCCTTCAAAGAGCTTCTACTTAATAACTGATTATGAAAAATTATTCTACCTTATTCTATTCATCCTCATTTCTAAATTTATCACGCAGAGAAACCTCGAGCATAGCATTCTTCATAGCTTGCTGGGCGATCTTGACCGTCCTCATACGGCCAGCAGTAAAGGGCCACCTCTCAGATCTATAAGTCATCCCTAGCAGCACGCACTGGTTGTACAATCTAGTTTTCAGGTTTTGAGGTAGGTATAGTAGGTGTCGTTTCCCGAACGCTGCCCAGCCGAGTTGAATCCGTCGATTGACCTCTCGCTCGATGTTTGACTTACCTAGTAGTGCCAGACGTGGTAGAGCCATGCTGCAGTTATATTAGTAGTATAGTTGTAGCACGAATAGGTCGACTCGACCGGAGAAGGACCACGCTCATACAGAATACCAGCGTAAAATAGTAACTTAACGCTGCTATGTTTCGTATTGTGAGTATAGAGAAGTAGAGAACCGGAGACCCTTTTTACTGGAAACGAGCTATTTCATCTTAGTCCTCACGGATGACAACGCATCTGCATTTTGATTTGTCATCGAGGGTAGATGTAGATGTCTATGGGCCGCAGCAACCACTTACTATCAGGTGGACTGGGTGCTCGTTTGTCATCCTATCCTATTAAAAAAAACGACTTGTCCCAGGTAAACATACTCGTCAACAACTCTGAGCTTAGTGCTCCCAACGACATAGCTGTGACATTGACATTACATATGACTTTTGTGTTGTCCATGTTTATCCCAACGGATAGGCCGTTGGGAGACACTATTGAGGTCATTGAGCATAGTGCTAAGGTCCTTCAGCGATTATGCCATAAGGCCTATATCGTCTGTAATTTGAAGGTGAGTGATGTACTCTCCATTGATGTTAATACCATATTATTATTTTGAAGATGAAAACATCTTCCAATGCAGCGGTGAATAGTTTCGGGGATATAACGTCACCTTGTCTTACACCTCTCTGCAGTTGGATAGGTTTCGAACTCTGGTTCTGTACTCGGATATCCATCGTAGCCCTACTGTACAAATACTTCAGCACTTCGATATACCGACAGTCAACTTGGCACCGCTGAAGAGACTGTAGCACCGCCCAAATTTCGACGGAATCAAAGGCTTTCTCAAAACCAAAGTAACCGACATTGCCTAACTGATTACCGACCGGTAACCGATGGATAAAAAAAGTTACCGAGTGGCAGCATCGTACCAGTAGGCGTTGCGTAGGGCGACCCCCCACTAGATTAAGTGACGACCTGGTAAGACATGCAGGAAGTCGATGGATGCAGGTGGCTCAGGACCGTGCTTTGTGGCATTCCTTGGGGAAGGCCTATGTTCAGTAGTGGACTTGTGAAGAGCTGTAATGATGATGATGATGATTCTTTACATAAAATTAAGAAAGAAAAATTTATCAATAAATATTGTGCAGTTATCATTAAAATGTTTTTGGACAAAGTTAAAAAATTAAGGAAGTCCCTCCTTTTACTCAATTTTTATCTAATTTAGAAAAACAAACAAGAAGTAATTTTGCAGTTACTAATTACTATGCACATAAGGCGCATGGAGACAACAATCCGCGTTCCTTGTATGACAGCGGGATCCTAAAAACCATGTGCAACAAACGTGCAGGCCACCAAGGTGCTAATATTGGCATACAATTTGACCCCAAACTAAGGTCACAAATCTCGACCTTGCCTCCGAATCAACGCACGATTATCGTATAAGCTTTAACTCATAATCGTGCAATCTGACACATTGCTCCGGAGATTAAATTTCAAGTTAAAAAATTGCTTTTATTACTAGTTATTTTCCAAGTTTCTCTCTAGTCTTCGCTTATTAGTACCTACGAGGCTGGCACACGAGGACCTTTCTTTCTTACCAGTTGTCGGTTCTTCGAGATACATGGCTGATCCAATGCCACTTCAGCTTACTAATCCATTTACATAGATATTGCTAATTTGTATCAAAGATTTCACTAATAACAGCATGTTAAGCTTTTAGCTTTTTACAGGTGGTAGAGTTACGCTGCAATGTATTATGGCTATTGCATAAATAAGTCGGCTCCAACAAAGAAAGTACACGCTCGCAAAGAATGCCAGCGTAATAAAGTAACATGACGCAGCCGTGTTTCTTATGATGAAACACTTTACTGATAACGAGGCATTACATTTTAGTCCTCAGAGGGAAAGACGCATTTAGCATTTTAATTAGTAATGGGGGATCGATGTGATTGTCTTTGGGCAACAACATGTGTGCTCGTTTGTCACCTTAAATAAGAGGAAGGAAGCCATGGTCAAAACGAGATAGTTCTCTTGACCTCGGATAGATAGTGGAATCAGATGTAAAATAAGGCCAAGAGAAAAGGAGAGGAGGAAGAGAAGCGCATGTTCAGCCAGGCTAATGGCACTTCCTTAGTAAAAATAATGTATACGAAACGGGGGCAAATTTTAATGGCGTCTCTTCTTTTTAATTTTTGTAATATTTCTATCAATGACATTTTTAAATCAAATAGGGTCAAATGTCAAATCAAACGGTTAAATTTATATTTATTTTATTTCAATTCAATTATGTAGATTGATTTTAAATAAAACCGGCCAAGAGCTTGTCGGGCCACGCTCAGTGTAGGTTTCCGTAGTTTCCCGTCCGTCACAATAAGTGTTCCCACTTATGAGTTCAAAGGTGGGTAACCATTATGTTCGCGCTCCAGCAGCGCTCCGCGCTCCTGCAACTGCTCCCGGTAGTGGGTACGTGCGCGAACATGGAGCGTGCAACATTGTACGCTCCGCGGCAGGCGCTCCGACTCTCCATCCAAGTTCAAAATAATTTTCCTAGAAAGACCTTATAAAGTTCTACTTTTCAGATTTTTTTCATATTTTCTAAACTTATGGTTCAAAAGTTAGAGGGGGGGGGACACATTGTTTTTTACTTTTGGAGCGATTATTTCCGAAATTATTGACATTATCAAAAAATAGTCTTAGTAAACCCCTATTCATTTTTAAATACCTTTCCAACAATATATCACACGTTAGGGTTGAAATTAAAAAAAATCACTTCCCACTTTACATATAGGGCCCTAATAAAACATTTTTTCCAATTTTTATTTTACCACTTTGTCGGCGTGATTGATACACATATTGGTACCAAATTTCAGCTTTCTAGTGCTAACGGTCACAGAGATTAAGCGAGGACGGACAGACGGACAGACAGACATGGCGAAACTATAAGGGTTCCTAGTTGACTACGGTACCCTAAAAAGGAGCCGTTGTTCATTTACAGAATTATTTAAAAAAATTAAATATGCATTATAAAACTAGCCAATTAAAACTATGAGACGTCGTGGCGGTGTGGATTTTATATCCTGAGTATGCCAAAGGTACACATGAGGACATGCATGACCCAGCCGATATATGAGTGTACCTTATTCACACCGGACAAAAGGCTGTTAAGCACTTTGGTCAAGCTTGCATAAAACATGTCGCAAACTGACTGTTTCATACCAGCCTCATCGATACCGATGTTCTGTGACATACCCAGGTATCGGTATGTTTCAGCCTCGGAAAGGGTTCTTAAGTTGACGGGCATAGATAAGTCTATGCCCTCAGAGTTAGTAACCCTTCCCCTTTCAACATGGAGGACCGCACACTTATCCGTCCCCAGCTCCATTCCAATGGAATTGCTAAACTCACAAGTGATGTTTAGCAATTCCATAAGATGGGAGCGACTGGAGGCGAATAACTTGAGGTCATCCATATAGAAAAGGTGGGTCACTTTTGTCTTTCCTTTCCGTAGCTGAAATCCCCTCCCGGAGCCCTCCAGTAAGGTACTGAGAGGGTTCAGAGAGAGGCAGAACCAGATTGGACTCAGACAATCGCCCCCGAGTCGAATGCCTTTCTGTAGTCTATCCAGGCGGCGGAGAAGTTCTGACGGTTGCGTTTCACCACTTTGCCAATGACCGCGTCAATGGGGAGTGGTTCCTTGGTTCCACGACCACCGCCCCGACATCCATTTTGAGCGCGCGACATCACCTGATTTGAGTCCGGATGACGAGTGATTCTCGCGCTCAAAATGGATGTTAGTGTCTTGTATATGGTCGGTAGATACGTGATGGGGCGGTATTTGCTCGGGTCTGTGGTACCCGGGTCTTTAGAAACCAAATGGGTGATCCCAGTAGTGAAGAGGCTTGGGAGCGACTTCTGGATGAGAGCCTCTTGAAACTTTCGGGCGAGCACAGTGTGACACGCCACGAACCCCTTCAGCCAGTAGTGATGCAGGCCGTCGAGTCCCGGACTTTTCCAGTTCGGGGCCGTACGGACCGCCTCAGCTACATCATCCGGTGTTATAATGACGGGGTCCATTGGAAGTGTCCAGTCCAGTGGAAACCTTGGCGCCTATGATAAGGCAGATAACGCGGCGCCAAAAAGAATTGAGTCCGTCTCGCAAAGGTCCCGGCTGGCTTCCAAATAGGTCACCAGCATTGGGTTCAGAGCCCTCACGACAGCCCGATTCCGCTTGCTTAGGGCTATGCGGGGAAGTCGCGGTCGATTTTCGAGAGGCGTACTGCGCGTTTCCACAATCGCCTCTTCCAATATTCTCCTCATATGCTCTAATTCCAGTTCCTGGGCGACTGTTCCATCATCGTTTGAATCAACCACAACTGGGGTATTCACGGCGGCATCCACGTTTGCGGTTACAATTTGTGGCGCCGCATCCTCAGCCGTAGCATTTTCATCCGATGAGGGAACAGCCTCACGTCGTAGCCGTTCGAGTTCGGCGACATCAAATATATTTGAGCGCAAGATATACCGTACTCGGTCTGCCAGGTTTTGCTCTGTGACGGTTAAATATGGCTCCAGCTCAGCAAAAAGACGATGCATCCTAGCCCGATACGCCAAACATCCAGTTTCTTCCCCTTTTGCCCTAAAGTACGCCCGCAGTGCGTTTGCGTTCATTGTTTGTGACCAACGCATGCGACGTGCTCCACCACCGACGGATGCCGCTTGCTGAGTCCGAGAAGACCCAGCCAACACCAAGCCTTCTGGTGGGGATGATGGATGCGGAGGGCTGCTAGGTGACCGTGCAGCTCCTCGCGCTCGGCTGGCGGCCCGAATGCTGCCGCGTCCAGCGCCAGCTCCAGACGCGCCCCGGCGACCCCCAGGCAGCGGCTCTATGCGCATTCCTCTTTGTGCCATCATCCATTTTATGGACGCCAAATAACGGGAGACGCCCAAGCCCGGCACCGTTTCGTGATTCGGTCATATGCACAAACGGACTTTTGCACCCACAATTTTGCCTAGGCACGGCGCTCACACCTCTTGGCAGGGTGCTGCCTGACTGCGCCACCGTAGCGGTTTTGTCACATAACTGTTACTTCAGCAGGATATTATTATTATTACTTATTATTATTGGGGTATCTATATAATTTTCTCACCTGGTTGGGTTCTGTAAATATAATAAATTAAAATGAAAAGATAAATATACAGAAATATCAATAAAATAAAATAAATACAAAAACTACATAAATAAATAAGATCCAACCAGATAGGAGCCCTCGGCAAGGGAGACCAAACGGCCGAAGATTAGGGGGAAAGGGAAAGAAACCGGCGGACGATGCGGGCGGTATCGAGGAGCACCGCCTTCTGCATTTGAGCCCGGAGCGGTCCGTCACGGAGTCCCAGTCGCCTCAGATGACCCGAGAGGCTGACTGGGATTAGCCCATTCGCAGAGGCGACTACAGGAATAATTTCGGTCGGCATACCACCCCACATGTCGGTCACCTCGTGAGCCAGGTCCAGATATTTTTTTCGTTTATCTGTTTCGGGTTTCACAAGGTTCTCGCCGTACGGAATGGTAATGTCGATCAAAAATATCCTTGACTGTGCCCGGTCCATCAGCACAATATCAGGCTTATTCGCAAGAATAGTCCTGTCTGTGATGATGGCCCGGTCCTAGTAGAGCCTGGCGCGGTCATTTTCGAGCACGGCTTCTGGCAAGTACTTGTAATACTGCAATTTTCAGTCCACGAGACCGTATTTCAGAGCGAGCTCCTGCTGCAGAATTCTGGCTACTAGGTTGTGCCTGCGCAAGTACTCAGAGTTAAAAAGCGCCGAACAACCGGAGATGACATGCCTAAGTGACTCCCCGGGATGGCGACAAGCTCGACAGACGTCGACAGTGCCATCCTTTAGGATGTATCTCCGATAGTTGTTGGTCTTAATAACCTGACCCTGTATTGCACAGACAAAACCCTCGGTTTAAGCGAAGAGGTCACCGAAACGTAGCCAGTTGAGGGAGGCGGCTGTATCTACGTGAGGCTCATGTAGAGCCCTGTAGTACCTCCCGTGAAGCTCCTTCTCCTTCCATACGGTCTCCCGGTCGGAAATGCTCTGTACTGCCGGGTCTTGCCATTGCTCGTTGGCTAAGGATAGAGGGGTAAGTCCTTTATCACTAGAAATGACGTCATTATAGAATGGATCTTCCGATCTCGCCAGGAAGTAATGACGGAGGCTGCACACTTCGCGATTATGCATGGTGAGCGAGCTCAGGAAGCCACGCCCACCATGCTTTTGCGGCAAGTACAGCCTCATTACCGACGATCTCGGATGATGCATCCTATGGGACGTGATTGTAGTGCGGACTTTTCTATCCAGGGCGTTAAGTTCAGTCTGAGTCCACCTGAGTATGCCAAAGGTATACATGAGGACAGGCATGACCCAACCTTTATATGCATGTGTCTTATTCACACCGGACAAAAGGCTGTTAAGCACTTTGGTCAAGCGTGCATAAAACACATCGCAAACTGACTGTTTCATACCAGCCTCATCGATACCGATGTTCTGTGAAGTACTCAGGTATCGGTATGTTTCAGCCTCGGAAAGGGCCCTTAAGTAGACGGGCATAGATAAGTCTATGCCCTCAGAGTTAGCAACCCTTCCCCTTTCAACATGGAGGACCGCACACTTATCCGTCCCCAGCTCCATTCTAATAGAATTGCTAACTTCACAAGTGATGTTTAGCAATTCCATAAGATGGGAGCGACTGGAGGCAAATAATTTGAGGTCATCCATATAAAAAAGGTGGGTCACTTTTGTACCTCCTTTCCGAAGCTGAAATCCCCTCCCGGAGCCCTCCAGTAAAGTACTGAGAGGGTACAAAGAGAGGCAGAACCAGATTGGACTCAGACAATCGCCCTGGAATATACCCCTTCTTATCCTTATGCGGCTTTCCGCAGCCGTCATCTGCTCGCCTAGATGACAGAGGATCGTACTCCACTGCCTCATACACTGCTCGAGGAAGTTTCGAACTGTACAGTCAATCTTGTACAGCTCGAGGACCCTCTTTAGCCATGTATGGGGCACCGAGTCAAATGCCTTTCTGTAATCTATCCAGGCGGCGGAGAAGTTCCGACGGTTGCGTTTCACCACTTTGCCAATGACCGAGTCAATGAGGAGTGGTTCCTTGGTTCTACGACCGCCGCCCCGACATCCATTTTGAGCGCGCGACATCACCTGATTTGAGTCTCCAGGTGACGAGCGATTCTCGCGCTCCAAATGGATGTTAGTGTCTTGTATATGGTCGGTAGACACGTGGCGGTATTTGCTCGGGTCTGTGGCACCCTGATCTTTAGGAACCAAATGAGTGATACCAGTAGTGAAGAGGCTTGGGGGCGACTTCTGGTTGAGAGCCTCTCGAAACTGTCGGGCAAGCACAGCGTGACACACCATGAACCCCTTCAGCCAGTAGTGATGCAGCCCGTCAAGCCTCGGACTTTTCCAGTTCGGGGCCCTACGGACCGCCTCAGCTACGTCATCCGGCGTTATGATGACGGGGTCCATGGGCGCAATACCCGCACACTGACTCGCCACAACTTCCGTCCAAGGGCCCTCGTTGTGGTTTACGGGCTCTGACCACAGGCTGCGCCAGAATGCGACCGTGTCGGCCCGATTTGGTGCTGGGCCCGTTCCACTTAATATTGGTCGCTCCAATGATTTATAAAGCCTCTTCTGATCACTCTGGAAGAGACGATTCTGGTTGAACCATGTCGACCTCTCGGTATATCGCCGAATCCGCTTACCCCAAGCAGCGATTCTTTGCTTCAGGTCGTCTATGCGCTCCGTCAGTTTTTGCATTATATGCGGCTGGGACAAACTAACATTTGTCCCAGCAAACGCCATCCTGACGGTGCGCACAATCCTTGGCCTGGTATTGCCTGACCTGAAGCATATCAGTCTTCCGATGAGGGCCCTAGCCTTTGCGATACGTTCTTCAATTCTTATTCTCTAGGCTGGGATAGCACTACTTTGTCCAGTAGCGCGTCCAGCCGTGGAAAGTTTGGCGCCTATAATACGGCAGACTGCCAGTGCGGTGCCAAAAAGAATTGAGTCCGTCTCGCAAAGGTCCCGGCTGGCTTCCAAATAGGTAACCAGCATTGGGTTCAGAGCCCTCACGACAGCCCGATTCCGCTTGCTTAAGGCTATGCGGGGAAGTCGCGGTCGATTTTCGAGAGGCGTACTGCGCGTTTCCACAATCGCCTCTTCCAATCTACTCCTCATTTGCTCTAGTTCCAGTTCCTGGGCGACTGTTCCATCATCGTTTGAATCAACCACAACTGGCGTATTCACGGCGGCATCCACATTTACGTTTGCTCAGCAAGTTGTGGCGCCGCATCCTCAGCCGCAGCATTTTCACCCGATGAACGAACAGCCTCACGTCGTAGCCGTTCGAGTTCAATATTATAATTATTATTATTATTTGTGACTACTTACATTCTATTTGTTCAATATAAATGTAATTTTATTTATATTATGTTTCAGATATAAGCTATAGGTGAAGTTAGTTGGGAATTTAATAGGTTCACATGTTAAAACATATTTGATGCAAACATCGTAAATCCGGGGATTTAAAACCAGCTAAAACAATCATTTGTCATTTCATCAGCGGACTTAAAGCTTCCACTATTATTTGTATGTTAATTAGATTTCCTTTACATGTAGCAAAAGATAATATCCCTCCAAAGGCACATTTTGTAAGAATTCTAATTTTGTAAAATTATCTAAATTTTGGTTGTAATTCGATTATGTAACTAAACTCTATTTATAACTATAGTATATATAATATATAACTATAGTAGTAGTAACTATTTACTGGTTTTTTACATATTCATCGACCGATATAAGCTATAACAGCACTAATTTTGAAACCGACTATTAGCAAATTAATCCAATCAATGTTACTAATAGCCTTTTTATTTCTTACTTAATTAATGACTAATATAATTTTTCGTTGCTTATTTTGTTTTTTACATACGTACTAATAATTGTAGAGATATAATTACAAATTGCTGTGTGTAAATACCTACATTGATTTATTATACTCATCTGTATTTTTACTCAATCCCCTCGTAAATTTTTTTATTTCTCATAAATCATTCAATATATAGATCTAACTTTTATTATATAAAAATATCGATAAACATTATATCGAAAACATTATTCGGGGACAGACATTTACAGCACTATTATAATTCGTACTGTTTTCAGCAGTTTGTCAAAAATAAATGTCATGTCTTGATGTTAGTAGAGTAGCTTGGCGCTCTTTCAAACATTTACTTTTACTAAGGAAGTACCACCTCTTAAAAATAGTAATTATCATGTTCTCTTTGTGTTCAGCAGCAAACTTATACGAATTGGTCAGATCAAAAGAAAACTAATATGCTATTCCTTTCTAAGTCGAACAAAACACAAAAGCGATTTATAAGATAGTTATTCTGGTATTTTTCACAAGTGTTTTCAGTTTTCTGTTTGAGGGTGACTCTATCCTGCCACCCCATTGAGGAGCAATGGCATTAAATAAAAATGCAAATAATAATTTTATAAAAATACTTTATTTTTTAATAAATAACAATATAATATTCTAACTCTAACATGCTATAAATGCTTAATATCACTACAACTATTACCTACTTGTTTAATTGATTATATTACACGATCCATTTTCAATGAATCATAGCAAATAAAAGAAGTGCGAACAGTATTAAAACCGATGAATAAATCGTTCATCAACTTTACGCTTATCCGATAAAAGTATTATATAGTTCACGTGCGCAGACATGAAATAGGTATACAAAATCGCACCACTTTTACGTGTCAAAATAATGAATAGTGGTGATCTGGTGACGGTAGTTGTATGTGTAGTGTGAAATTTTCTTACGGCGAAATTTAAAGAGATTTTTTTCGTTTTCTTTTTATCTTTTTATTTCTAGAGACCTAACGATTCTCCTTACTATCATAGGATTCGATAATTTTTAATTTTATTTCTCATCAAGTACAATCTCCGTTTTGCTGATATTTTCAAGTGTATCCTTAAATAATGACCTTTTCTTTTTCTTTTTAAGCATATTACGTTCACTTAATTTAAGAGAAGTACACAGAAGAACACTACTTATTCGTCTCTAAAATCGATTTAATACTTCTACGTCGCTAGATCACCTGGAGATTTTTTCTAACGTCTTATGACAGAATAAATACATATCTAAATCGAAACCAAGAAAAAAAATAAAAAAAAGAAAGGCTTTCCACTGGCACACTAGCACTAAAGCGACATTTAAATAGTTTTCTATCGAATTATGATACAAGTCGCTTTTCGTGGGCCGCTACTCACGACAGAATTAAATAACTTGTATTCTAGAACAAGATCAGAGTTTCTAACTTTCATTCATAGTTGACATTTGCATTCAAAAATAAACCAACCGTTAGAGACTGTTATAGTATTATACATACACTAACTACAATGAATTCTGTTTTTTGACTTTAGTCTTACTTTAAGAGAAAAGGTTTTGAATGACGTTATGGCGCTACTGTCCTTGTAAAAGACCTCTTAAAAGCTAAGAGAGCCATTTTTTCACGTCAAAATTGTAATAATAATAAGTCGATTGATATATAAAACGTTTTTTTTTTTTCGAAAAAGGGCACCCAATAAATTTATAGTTTAGTCACACGTTTCTACTTAAGTAAACATTTTGTTCTAAAAATTCTTTGTATGAAAATCAGTTGGGCAACGTTGGCCACTGCGCTGTACAGGTTAATTCGTAACTTTTTGTGATTAATATCTTTCAACCGTCATCTTTGACCAGTTGCCTATTATAGTTCTTAATTATGCAACTGTAGAGGCGATAAATGTTGGCAGAAAGTAGAGCTAATTTTGGTTAACTATAAAAAATCTTTTTTGGCCACGAAGTCATAAATTTTGCAATGTTCGAGCTTAAAATTAAGAGATAAGGTTGCACTTGGTTTGCCAATATTTTTCGAAGTTGTGGCGGATTATGTGCAAAAAGCGGCCAAAGATGGCGGATATTGCGGCACTCACTCATTCAAATTACTCTGGCGAAGTGATATTTCAAAGGAGCCCACTCCAGAGCCTAAAAATTTAAAACTATAGGACACCTCCGTCCAATGTTACCGATAATTATCGATTAGCAAACTACAAAAAATTAAATTTTTTGTAGTTTACTTGTGATTTGCATTGCCACATAACACATTTTGTAGTTACTTTTATTTTCTATTGTTTTAGAACGTAAAAATAACATTTTCTTTTTCTATGATAATTTGGAAACGATAGGAAGCCGACTTAGTGGCCTCTATTTGTTCTTAGTTCATTAAAAGGTAGTTGATTATGTCAATTAAAATATCTTATTTATAACGTAACAGCCTACATATGCTGGAGAGGCCTAATTTAATTTCTGGGAGGGTTTTTAAGGCAGAAAATTATACGCTACGTTGCGCCAAGTGTGTTAGCAGACTCGCCATATCTTCAAATGTATTTTTTCTACTCAGCCATACATGCAAGATTTTTCCCATGTTTTCCTTCACCACCGAGCATGTGGTAAATCAGCATTTTAAATTGCAATCAACGATTTTAATAATGCAGGCTGAGATCGGTGAACTCTGTTTGCTGCATACCTCATTCTTTAAAAACGGCTGGAACTATTTGCATATTTTTAAAATGAACATAAATAGAACGGAAAGTCAATCAAAGTTTAAGACACTACCAAAAGTAAAAAATTCAATTTAATATATGCGGTAAATTCTTAATAATGGTATCAACTATAGTTGAACGGTTTATTACTATAATATCTAATAACACCAAGGTCAAGGTATCACTTAGTGTTTGGCCAATAGCAAGTTAATTTTGTTTTCAATGTTTAACCATCCTGATTTTGCAACTGCTTCAACTGTTTCAGCACAGTGTCCAAAAGCTTCCGCCTGTCTCTTTCGTTCTTCTTCAATACAGAGAAGACGGAAGACTTTTGCTCGGCTTCCTTGAGTTTCTCGAGTAAGGTGGCGGCGTCGCGCGGCGTCACTAATGCATATTTCCCCCCTTCAATGCCCACGTCGTGAAGATACGACGACCAGTCCCAGCCTGTTATTAGATCCAGCAGTTGCCTGTGGACACATTACACAATATTTTTTTTATATTTAACACATTTGTACCAAAGGTTCATAAGCTGGAGTAGCCACTTACTATAAGGTGGACTGTAAGCTATTATATTCCTTTAACTTTATCCAAAAAAAAAAAAAATATTGACAGTGTGTCTGTACTATATTCTATATTGTACTATACGTCAGGTTCCTAGAAAATACAAAGAGACATTCATCGCTCCTGATTTCTGGCCCTCTGGGGTAGTGTTTCGCCGATACAGGGACGCGCCTATGAAGAAAGTTCCCTAAATAGTGTTATATTTATATTTTAAATATATTTTTAGGTATATATTGCTATGGGCCAATGTTCTTAATTTTTAAATTCTTGATGCCTGAAATAAAGTTATTTTATTGTATTGTATAACGCCATTGTGTCTCAGAATTAATAATAGTACTATGTAACTGTGTCAACATAAGTCTTAGAAGAAACATTGACTGCCACGTTTGTTTAGTAAACGGTCTAGTAAACTCGGTTACTGATCATAGGGTGCTGGGTTGGAATCACGGGCCGGTCCAAAATCAGTTATTAGGTATTTCTATCAAGAAATTCAATTCTCAGTAGCAACCACACAACAACTCAGCAACTGTGCTCACGACCACTGGACCAACGAGGCAGTCAATGAGGTCCTCTAAGACTTTTTCTGTCACTAGGGCGGCGTCACCTTAAAATGAGGTGTAATATTTGACAGATTTAATGCTGCTGCGTTTCTTATGGTGAGTGTAGGGAATCGGAGACTGTTTTTACTGGAAACGGGGCTTTCCATTTTAGTCCTAAGGAGTGAGAACCCATCTGCATTTTGATTCTTAATCGAGGATAAATGTGACGTGTATGAACCATAGCATCCACTTACTATCGGGTGAACAGGTCTATCGTTTGTCACCGTTATTCTATAAAAAAAAGACAAAAATTATTCCATAAAAAGGCAAGAAATGACGGCTCCGTGGCGCAGTGGCTTAGCAATGAGTGGCTGCGCTGGGGGCCGCGGGTTCGAATCCCACACGGAACAAGTGCTGGTATGGTCTACAAACATGGTTTTGTACGTGGTAGAGCCATGCTGCAGTTATATCAGTAGTATAATTGTGGCACGAACGGGTCGGCTCGACCGAGGAAATACCACGCTCTCACAGAATACCAGCGTGAAATGGTAGCTTGATGCTGCTGTGTTTCGTGTGGTGAGTGTAGAGAACCGGAGACCCTTTTTACTGGAAACGAGGCATTCCATCTTAGTCCTCACGGGTGACAATGCATCTGCATTTTGATTCGTAATCGAAGATAGATGTAGATGTCTATGGGCCACAGCAACCACTTACCATCAGGTGGACTGTGTGCTCGTTTGTCACCCTATCCTATAAAAAAAAATTGTTCCGGGTCTGGATGTTTTTCCTTGTGTAATTTATGTTTGTAAACTGCCTCCACGATACAGGAGAAAATCCTAGTGCGGTAGGTAACGTTTTTTAAAAGAAAAAAAAAATGTGTCGTCACTATGTGAGCATTGCCGTTAGCATACCTCAGCGCAGCGAAGTGCTCCAGCAGCTCCCCCTCGCGCAGGCCGGGCACGGGCTCGCCGGCCGCGAACTGCTCGCACTGGATCACGTCCAGGTCCAGCTGGTGCAGCGCGCCCGCCGACACCTGGCGCACGCCCGGCTCCAGCAGCAGGTTGCGCAGGCGCGTCGCTATGCGGTTCGTTGCGGCGCGGACTGCTGCCACTCTGCAATTTTATTTATCTATTTATTACATAATTATAACATCATTACAGTTATATTATTTTGACTGCCTCGTTGGTCTAGTGGTTGTAACAGTGTGACTGCTGATCATGAGGTCTTGGGTTCGAATCCCAGGTCGGGCCAAAAATCAATTACTGAGTTTAGGTCAAGAAATTCTCAGTAGCTGCCCGGAGTCAGGAAGATGGCGGTGTCTCACTAGTAAAGCCGTTGGTGCTGTGCCTAATTTCTCTCCGGTCGTGTCGGTTTACCGTCCCAGCGGATTATGAGAGGGAATAGAGAGTGCACCTGTGCTTGCGCACTTGGGCACTATAATCTTGTCCTGCGCCGATGGCTTGACTCCGTTGAGGCAGGCCGCCGTGACCGAAATTCAGTCTGGAGGACATTATTATTATTATATTAACCAATTAGATGCCATAACTTACCTATATATACGAAAACTACTGTTTTATAAATAATAATAACTATCAAAAAAATGTTACCTGTATAATGGCGGTGTAAGAATATAAACTACCCCATATCATCCCGTGGGTGTCGTATGAGACGACATTGGGAAATAACTCAGAAGATGGGTAGCAGCATCTTCCTAACAACTACTAAAAATAAAAAACGGCGGCTGCCAACCAGCTTGCCAAGCACGGCAACTATGGCAAATATCCTTCTTATGAAAAAATCTATGGGGGCAGGACAGGCCTATATTCAACAGTGAACCTAAACAGACTGTAATAAATATAAAAATTAATACAAAAACAAGTGGTAGAATTAAAAAAATTGTACAACCAACTTCAATATAAAAAAATTGAACATTTTCAGTGTAAAAAGTTCAAAGTCAGTTAAATACGCATTATTAAGGATAATTCAAAAACCACTAGTTCGATCTTGATTTTTCAAATAAAAAAAGAATAGTCAAAATCGGTTCACCCAGAATGAAGTTCTGTAACACCGCCTCCTTTTTGAAGTCGATTAAAAAATATATAAAGGCCTTTGTATGTTGTAATTATGAATCATAGCAAGCAAATATGTGATAAGATTCAAAATAACGCCTACCTTCATTTCCAGGAAGAAGTATTTAAACACTCACCGAGCACGTTCCGGTAGCTGCTCCAATGACGTCAATACGCCAGACAAATAACTAAGCATGTCCGTCACGAAGGCCGAAGCTTGTCCGGTGGGCTCCACTGCAAAAAATATGTCATATAATGATTTGTTATGTACATATACGCGAACACTTACACATTTAAATAAAACTAGTTTTTACGGATTGTATCGCGTATATAATACTTATTTTATATTCCCGACGTTTCAAGCACCTCACAGCACCCATGACCACAGGGGGGGGGGGGGACAGTCCCTAAAACTAGTTTTATCAGGCCTTTCTCTAGGAGTCTATATTACACGCCCGTCACATAGCATACCTAGAACAGAATGACTTCCTCAGCAAACGCTAGTACCAGTTTCGCCGGAATAAGTGAAATGGGGGTCATCTTGGGTACAATACTATATATGTATGGGCTGAGGCCCTCGAATACCATTGGTAAGCAGTTGTTCTTCGAATATTTGTTTCGAATTTTGAATATTTTTAATGTCGTATTTCCTCGGGTCTTCATCACTTTGTTATCTGAATATACTGAATAACTGAATATCGAATTCAACGTATTCGAATCAAACGATTGGCTTCGTCTTTCGTAATGCGTATACTGTTGCGCGGCTAAGTTGACATCTGGCACTAGCGCCATCTAATATCGGGTAACAGAGCAAGGAGAGAGCTTTCCAGAAAATTACATCACTAATCTTTCAACCGACAGCGCCATCTGTTGTCGAAACGAAGAACTAAGCTTCTAGAATGCGCGGCCGCCTACAAGAGGCTAACTCAGTGAGGTTGTCACTCGCGCGTTATAGCTGTCGCGCGCCTTACGTTAACAAAAAAATCTCTTATAAGTATTTAGGCACTTTCGATATTTATTTTTGAGTTTTTATTCAAGTATGGCCACTCAAAAAGCCAAAAAGTACTACATAAGATACGCGTGTTTAAATAACAACAGCAATGTCGACTTTTCATTATTTACTGTTCCAAAGAGTATCGAAATGTGAGATACAATTATTTATAGGTTGATCTAGATAATTATGTACCTAGTTACTGACGCCATAGTTACAGATTTATTACTCGATCATCGACCCGACCACAGCTTCGCAGTTTTCGATTTTTCACGTATAATGTCAGTGACCTTAAAAATCATTCAGTGTAAGTAGGCCTCGCAGTGCTAGTGACTGTTAAATAATGCAGTATAAATAATAATAACGAGTATATACAAGATCAGCATATAATGGTTATTACTAAACACTTACTTGGTCGATAAAAAAAGTAATTGAAAATAGCATCACTTCTCATTACTACTCTTTCATTAATAATGTCGTCGCATTTCGCATATTATAAATAGCAAAAAATGTGAAACGCGTGCGGACACGCGCCTTTGTTAAGTCTGCTCCTACTGAAGGGTTAGGTGTTGTGAGAAAACAAATTGAATCCTTTGATATTAGTTGGTAGTAGAAAACACCGAGGTTAATATGCAACATCGAGAAAATCAGAACGTGAAACGCAGGTAATTTACCTGCTTACCATTTTCTGTTTCACATTTTTAAGCGATACAGACTTGGTGTTGCAGTTGTTCATTGGGGAAAGGGTCATCTGTAGCTGCAGTATAAATTTCACATGACATTGAAGTGTTTTTTATCACACTCGCACACGGACGTAAAATGCATTTTAATTTGGTGAGGTGAGTGAGGTGTCTCCGGATCGTGCATAACAGAACGGGTGACGAGCGTGAGTGTTTATGTTATACAGAACCTTTCATTTTATTTTATGTATTCGTAAGCCGTGGTGGGCCCGGCGTGGATGCTCACATTAAGTTTACTAGCACGCGAGCAAACCAAATTCGATTCTTACCGGCACAAGGAAAACCCTTTTTACTGGAAACGAGGCATTCCATCTTAGTCCTCACGGGTGACAACGCATCTGCATTTTGATTTGTAATCGAGGATAGATGTAGATGTCTACGGGCCACAGCAACCACTTACCATCAGGTGGACTGTGTGCTCGTTTGTCACCCTATCCTATAAAAAAAAAACAAAGAAAACACCACCAAGGAATCTCTATATTCGAGAAATAAAAAACACTCCAATGTCATGTGAAATTTATACTGCAGCACAGATGACCCTTTCCTTTTTTTATAGGAAATGCCGCCCACAAATAACACAACTCGTATTGCAGACGAGTTGCCGGACTTTTAAGAAGGAGTAGGCTCTTTCTTGAAGGTCTCTAAGTCGTATCTGTCCGGAAAAATCTCTGGTGTTAGTCGATTCCACAAGGAAGTTGTGCGATGAAGAAAACTTCTTTTAAATCTCACAGTGGTGGATCGCCAGTCATCTAGATGGTGAAATTGTGCGGCTGGAATTAGTCCAAACAATTCCTCAGAGCACTCCCCGTGGTAAATGGATAAAATACGCAATGAGATGCAACATCAGTGCTAGTGAGACAAGCCGATCGAAAAAAGCTCGGTCGCCGACGATTCGAACAGCCGCGCTGGATGCGAACAAATGGAAGGAGCTGGCACTGGGGAGCCCCAGCCCAGAGATAGGAACAGTATTCCATGTGTGGCCGAACCTACGCCTTGTAAAGTTGCAGGCGGTGTGCCGGCATGAAATACTGTCCTGCTCTACTGAGCCACGCTAAGCCTTTTAGAGGCCAATTTGGCCGTCTCTTCCAAGTGACCGCGAAACTGCACGTCACTCGATATGTCGACGCTGAGGATTCCGATACTGGCTGTGGCAACAAGGGAGTGCCTTGAAACTGAGGAGATACGACGAAAGGGTTCTTTTTAACGGTAAACGCGCAAACTTGTGTCTTTTGAGGATTGAACTGGACTAGATTTAGTCACCCCCAGTCCAAGACTGTTCAACAAAGTCTCGACTTCAGATACAACTTTGTCCCGGTACTCGGCAACATCTTCCCGAGAAATATTGGCACGGCCGGTGTATAAAGCATCACCAGTGCTACCGTCCGCATAGCAATGAATGCACCCTTTCAGGGATTGGGTGCACGAAAGCTGTCTTCCTCAATTTCGGTACTACGTCTTAGGAAGTAAGAGTACCGGAAAAGACGCGTTAAAACCGGTACCAACAACGGAGCACACGTCTTCAGCACAATAGGAGGGACACCATCCAGCCCACTCGACTTGTTGACGTCTGCGCACTGAGCGTTGGGTAAACAGGACATCCTGCATGGAGCACTCACTCCGCGGGATAGTCGGCGGTGTATTTCCCCCGTCATCAAGAGTCGAGTTGTACGCAAAGAGAGAGCCCAGCAGATCGGCTTTGTCCTTTGCAGCATGGGCCAGTGAGTCGTCCTCCCTGTGCAGATATGGGAGAAACGGCTGACAGAAGTTCCCTTGGACAGCCTTAGCGAGAGATCAGAATTTACGTGTTCCCGGAGCAAGACGAATTAGTTTCTCGCCAATTCTGCCGATGTTCTCTGACATTACCTTGACAATGACACTTGAAGGACCTGGATACGGAATTATACTTCTTTTTAAAAGCGCTGGTATTTGCATCCCATGATCTCAATGCGGGAGCCCAGGCTTGGTAGCACACTTGCTTCTAGCGTAATGCAATCTTATAGGAGCTGGTCGCTCCTGTAAAATTGCATCAATGGCTGGGTTCTGCCTCCGATAGATATCACAGATGATGGAATAAAAAGTTTCATTCCCTGTAGCACTACATCAGCGACATAATCAGGAACAACGCTGGGATCATCCGTTGTAAATAAAGCTTCTACTTTCATTTGAAATTATCCCAAATTGAACGTGATTTATGGGCCACAACGTGTTGCCTACCGATCGACCATTACGAATGTGTGCGTGAGTAGTAAAATCAGTAAAACAATGCATTATCACGCATTTTTAATTTAAAAGATAAAAAGGACAATGTTTGGGATTTTTTTATTAATTTTTCTTCAGTTTGCCTATATAAATAATCCTATGTACGTGTAAAAAATGTTACTTAAAGTACTCGAGGCGGGAATGACTAAAAAAAAACTACTAAACTTTTGACACGTAAAAACAGGCCCTTACCTAACAACCAATCATAATTCTCCAAGTCGAGAAACTCATCGACCTTCTTCTCCAGGTTGTTGCAGATTTGCTGCTCAGCGTCGTCGCGCGCCGATTGGAACATGCTCCCAGCTGCCTGCATAAAGGAAGTTATATTTGTAAAATAAATTACATGTATATTTGATATTAAATTATATGTACAGTCGCAAACGCAGTATGTTTGCACGTTGTAGAGCCACGCTGCATCTATATTACGAGTATGGTTGTAGCACGAATGAGTTGGCTCGACCGGGGAATGATCACGCTCTCACAGAATACCAGTGTTTGTTATGGTAAGTGCAGAGAACCGTAGAATCTATTTAAGGAAGGAGACTTGGAAAAATTGGAAGGAAATAAGGCTTTCCATCTTAGTGCTAATGGACAACAACGTATCTGCATATTGATTCTAAATTGGGGGGATAAATCTACGTCAAACCGCATTACTTACCTTCAGGTGGACTGTGTGCTGTATAATCTATAAAAATATATACGGGACCCATTTTCTAGAAATGTCTAAGAACACTCATAATGCAATAGCGTCGAAGGCTCCAAATCAATAAGGGAGGAACAGCTTTACCAGTACAAAGATATGGCTTTGAGCTTACCAACCCACATGATAAGTATGTAAGCAAATCTCTGACTTTATACCAATGTAAAATACCAGCACAATGTTGCAACAGTTTGTTTATTGAGTGACGACAACTATTTTACTGACAACTACACCACTGTAATGCAATTTACATTTTCATTGAACAATTTGTGCTTTGTTAGACATAAATATTTACAAAATAAGTACCTGGGCAACTTAATTTCACTCAGCATTAAAAAAAACCTCAGGGATGACACATATAAAAATATACAAAAATTAATCGCTTACAATTTTAAGATAATACATCGGTGTCACAATGACAAAGACCCACAACAACTCTGCAATATTCACTACATCTGTAACACCGTTTACCAGGTTTACACTTTGGCTGGTGAGAAATCTCTCATTTTTTTTAATGATGGCTGAATAAACACTCGTAGAAATTTCATTGAACAATGAAAACAAACTGGACAGCAGACTGGCTTTTACTTTCTTTTCTTCAATTAGTTCATCATCAGTCCCCAAACAGTCCAGAACTTGTTCTCAACTACCAGAATAATTTGTAGTGATCGCAACGCTCAGAGATGGAGCAGTACCAGAAGACTCGTACCTTGACTTTGCTCCCCTAAATATAGTGACCTTGCTTCCCGTCATTACCCCTGCATACTGAACATCTGGTCATCAATCACGAGACGGTAAAAGAAGATTACGTGCCTTAACCCACTCTGATGGATTCTCTAACGCCACCACTACAAGGTACATTTCAGAACATGCCATAGTAAAAAAGAGTTTAATATATTCACTTACTTGAGTCGTAACGAGTTCGGAGCCCGTGATGTTGCTTATGAATTCATAAAGAAACGACGTCGCGTCCTCCAAGTACTGCGTATCTACAATAATCTGAAATGGAAAATTACAAAAAAAAAATACATTTTCATTATCGACCAAAATCATTTAACCGAAAAAAAAATAGAGTAACGACGCTATAAAATAATTGGAATCAACTCAGAAATGAACTCGTGGCTCAGACATGTGACTGTCACGTGACTCAACAATCAGATATTTGATTCTCAGTTTTACAGTTTTCTATAGCGTAACGACCTACGTGCTTAGCCAAAATGACACGTTTTACGTGAGAAAATAACTGCTTAATGCTGCAGTTTCGGTTGAGGTTCGGTTAAGTGTATAGAAACTGGAGACCCTTTTTACTGGAAATGAGGCATACATTCTTAGTCCTTAGGGGTGACACCGCATCTGCATTTTGATTCTGAATAGATGATAAAATGTAGGTGTATACGGGCCACAGTATCCACTTACCATCAGGTGGACTGTGTGCTCGTTTGTCACCCAACTCTACAAAATACAATAAAAGATTGTAAGATCGTTTACGCTATAGAATATAACTTCTAGTGTTTAATTGAATTAGTTAACATTTTAGAGCATATTCTTTTATCCTCCAAACTGACATAGGGGATGTAGGTGTTTATGTGACGAATCTGTAGTGCTGCGGCTGAGCAAGCAGTTACAGCGCTAAGGGCCGCGGGCTCGAATCCTGCTCGGGACAAGTATTTGTATGGACTACTTAGTAATTGTTCCGGGTTTGAATGTTTGTCCTTGTGCAATTTATGTTTGTAAACTGCCCCCACGATACAGGAGAAATCCTTTTTTTATAGGATTGGGTGACAAACGAGCACACAGTCCACCTGATGGTAAGTGGTTGCTGCGGCCCATAGACACCTGCATCTACTATCAAATGCAGATGCGTTGTCACCCATGAGGACTAAGATGGAATACCTCGTTTCCAGTAAAAAAAGGTCTCCGATTCTCCACACTCACTATACGAAACACAGTAGCATTAAGCTATTATTTGACGCTGGTATTCTGTAAGAGCGTGGTCCTTCCCCGGTCGAACCAACCCATTCGTGCTACAACTATACTACTAATGTAACTGCAGCATGGCTCTAGCACGTATAAAATCCTAGTGTGGAAGGTAACATTTTAAAAAAAATAACAATAATATGTGGGTGTGTAGATTTATGGGTATATAGGTATGTAGACGTGTATATGAGTAGGTGTGTGTGCACCTGCACGAGCTGCATGAGCGGCAGCGGGCGGCGGAAGAGCGCGGAGAGGCAGCCGGTGAAGGAGCGACTGAGCAGCAGCGAGGCCGAGTGGCGCGCCGCGGCCGCGCGCCGCCCGCCGCCCAGCCCCAACCCCGCCGAGTACTTGAGCCACGCGTAGATGAACTCCTTCACCTGCACGTACACCGCCGGCACCATCGCCGAGAACGGGAACCTAGCACACGCGACTTAGTCCAGTTACTGCGCACACGTGTAACGTTCGTCTCGCCCCCTCCCCGCAAACCGTCTCTTTTACACAAGTATTAGAAATGTCAAATCATTGAATATATTAACGCGTATATTACCTCCCCCCTCCCTCCCCACGACCATCGGTGCAGTAAAATACGTGAAAATTCAAGATTATAAAATAATATACGTGATAAAATCCTAAAACAAGTAAAAAAAAGTAAGAAAAACTAGTTTCATTTCAACGTGCAGTGTACTGGTAAACATAAGAAATCATAATGTAAAATCAGTTATAACGTGTAATGGCAGTGAAGTGATACCACTACACCATATCGTCCCTTGTGGGGTGACGTAAGAGGCGGAAGAATGAAGCTAAACCGGAAGATGGGCAACAGCATCTTCCAGATTTCTCAAAATTATAAAAATCTACGGTTGCCATTTGCCAAGCGTGGCAATTATAGCAAAATCCTTCCTATAAGGCAATCTATGGGGGAGGCATATGTGGCAGAAGTGGACTTTATATTCTGTAATGGACACAAATATTATTACCGGTAACTCACATGCAAAGGTTTGTACAAAATGCATGCAAAAACTTTACGTACGGAATGTAGACATGTTCAAACTTACACAGACATGATCAAATGCTTTTCCACTCTGTGATATTGTGACCTTAAAAATGATTTCATTAGTGCAGTTGACCTATTTTGTAGTGATTTTGGGAGATACTTATCATCAGGTAGTATTCAAGATAGGATAGTAGTCAAGCATATATAATATGTAAAAAGAATTACAGCCAAGTAATTATTATATCTAATAATGTAACTTACTTCCTAGGAAATGGCTGAGTCTCCAGTTCATCGCCGTCATAAGGAAAAGTATCCATTACACCGTCATACTCTTCTTGGTTCTCTACCTATAAAGATATAATGGTCACTATAGTCATCACTTGAAATCATAATAAATTATAATACGTTAAATTTTTAGAGTCAATAATTTCCCATTAAAGATAACAAAATTAATTTCTGAATGATCCATAAAACAATATTCATAAGAATTCGCGTGCACAAATAATTGATAATTAAAAATGATGTATAATAACTTGTCTAGTTTCAAAAGCATATCTTTAACTCAATATCTCTGCCTCCAACATCCATCCAACACAATCACACTTAATGAGGGCTAATAATCTTCCGCTCAATAGATGTCGCTAGTCGCGGCTGCGGTGTAGTTATCTGTTACGCAATATCATTATAATTGAGAAGTTGAGTTATAAATAAAAAAACGACGGGTAGCACTCCGGCTGTGCCGGCAGAAGTGAAAACTTGAATATTAACGTTGTGCATTTTTGATATTTTGGAATGGTTAGGGAATAATTTTGCACGAATTGCTTTAATCATCAGTATAAAAGTACTATCATTTATGTGGTAGAATACAATATTTATTTATTGCGCTATCGTACACAAACATGACAATTTATATTACATTCGCGCAAGCGCCTTGCGTCGCCTAAACGAAACAGCAGGCGCAGGCATACATTTTCGCCGCGCCGTAGAAAGAGAAGGGGATACTTCCTCTCCTACGCCGACCGTCTTACGCATTTTCGATCAGGTCACGTGTCCTGACGCGAGTTTAACATTGTTTACCCATAACAAAAAAAGTGTACAGCGCCGTTAAAGAAGTTTTCACTTCAAAATTTATCTGTTTCTAGAGTATGTAAATACCCTAAACAATACCTTGGTGGCTTGCTCTTTAATTTAATTTCACGTTTTTTTTAAATCTCTTTAATTTTTCTACTTTTATAAGTATTCGTAGTTAGGTTTATTATTTAAAATATAAATAATATAAAATATAACTCATATTTCAGAAATAAATATTAACCCTTTCATATTCCTAACAAATTAACCTTCCCCTGCCATGAAATCTGTCAAATATTTCACCTCATTCCAAATTGGCACCGCCCTGGTGGCAGAAAAAATCGTAGGTACCATAATTGATACAAGTGTAATTATTCAAACAAAAGATTGCTATGGCCGCAACAAACTATATTTATTATTATAAGTGTTACCCCACACTTGGATTTTTTCCTGTATTGTGGAGGCAGTTTACATAAACATACTGCACAACAACAAACATGCAAACACGGAACAACTATTTGTGTGTCATACAAATACTTGTGCCGTGCCGGATTAGAACCCGTGACCCTCAGCGTCGCAAGTCAATGCTATACTACTGCGCCACGGAGTATATATCTGAAGATAACGATGTTATTGATGTGCAAGTTGTTTACTACTATTATTATAATAATTATATATCTTTAACAATTGTTTCTGTACTACTGTTGTGTATTTTTGTTATTGCTTGTGAAAGTAAAGTACCAAGTTCATTTTTAAATGATATCTCACCTCAATGGGTAAGAATGAAGCGTTGTCCAAAATATCTCTGAATACGCCCACCCAACGTTGCATTAGAACTTCAGTGTAATGCTCGGCCATTTCTTGAAGTAAAAGCGGCAGTGGATCCGTTGGCAAACCATAGCATCTACAATAAAGTAACGCTTATTTAAACCGCAACTATACAGTGACAAAAGATAAGATAAATATATATATATATATATATATATATATATATATATATATATATATATATATATATATATAAGGTCGGGAAAAGTCTAGACATATTATTTCAAAGTTTAATTAAATTTAATTAAAATATAAACATGCCATTTTTTTCGATAATTTGTTGCAATCTTGTAGGTAGTGACATAATCCTGTTGCTGTAGAAATCTAGGGATTTTTAATCAAAAAATGCAACTAGTATTTTTGACAGCTCTCTTCATGTTAAACTAACACTACCCAAAGAATTCTGAGGAGACCGAAACAGTTTAAAATCTAAGAGTGCAAGCAAGGTCAGGACTATAAATGGTGGATGCATAGACCCTTTCCCGTTTATACGTCTAAATAACATTAATGGCTGCACCAAATATTTTCCATCTTAGATTTTACTCTGCCACTACCATTGTCGAGATTTTATATCTCGTAATTTACGAAATTGTTACCTCATTTTTATAACTGGATGTGTGTGATACATAGTGGCCCATAGACACGATTGAAAATCAAAATGCAGATGCAAACTAAGATAGACATTTTGAAAACTAAGATAGAATGCCTCGTTTTCAGTATAGAGTTGCCTACACACACCATACGAAACACAGTAGCATTAAACTGCTATTTCACGCTAGTATTCTGTGAGGATATGATTCTTCCCCGGTCGAGCCGACCCACGCATGCTGCAGTTAAAATATAGTTGCAGCATAACTCTACCACATATAAATTAGTTGTTGCATACCATTATTGTTCCTGACATTCCTTAGTCCACTTATACGACACATATTTATTTCTTTAACAGCTTAACAAATGCTAATCATGCCTAGATTGGGTCCTAGATTACCACTTGTTCGCTAGATACGCTTCAGCGTGTATGTCTGCAACACGAATAAGGCGGCTAGACTGGGACCACACTCGAACAAAATACCAGCGACCAGAATAATGTTGATGTGTTTCATATGGCGAGTAATGAGAAATGGAGACTTTTTTATTGACAACAAAAATCTCATCTCAGACCTCAAGGTATACCTAGATGTAGGTATCTACCATCATCATTTCATCATTACAGCCTTTCACACTAACTGAACTTAGGCATCTCACCGGTCCAGATATAGTTTTGAACCACCTGTATCTATACTCTTCCTGCATGTCTTATTATGTCGTCACACCATCTACTTGAGGGTTAGGTGACAATGGCCAACAGCAGACACTAAGTACTAGACTATGTGCTTATTTGTCACCCATACTTCTACAAAAAATATAAAGTACACTTAACTGCTATTTAATAGTTAATTATTTACATAATGATTCACTTACTTGATAGTATTAATAAACAGCATAATCTGATGTTTAATGCTCAACATGAGAGTGGGATCCGTTATCAGTGATGTACTCGTTCTCAATGTGGAAGCAACCTTTGTGACCGACATGCTCCATGTGTCCAGAAGCCAATCTTTTGACACCAAACCAGCACCAGTTGTTAAAAGATGCTCTTCTAGAATAAAGAAACCTAAGACAGCGCTCAAGTAGCTCTTCATGCCCTGAATTGAATCGTGAAGATTGCCCGTTGCGGGGATCAGGACAAGACGGGCTTGCTGTTTCCTCTGTGCTCTGAAAAATATTATTTAATTACAGCAATATGGGAATATCACCTTTTATTGGCGAACCTTGTCTTTGGATACCAAATTAAATTACACGCATTTCTGGTGATTGACAGACAAGGCTTTAAGTTCAAGGTTGTCTGATTTTGAAATACAGGACCAAATAGGCTGACCCAAAGTTGACAGGCAGATGATGAAAAGAAGCCATTATGATGGTCACAGTGAACCTACTTCCTTATCAACCCACCCATACTCAAAGAATAAGAATTATATGAATAGTCTGTGATTGTGAATTGAAAAGGATTTTGTTGTGTTGATGACCATTTATCGAAACCAAAATATACCACTATATATTTAGTTTTTATTATTTACATGGTAAAGCCAAGCTTCATTATGGTTGTAGCTCGAATCAGTTGGCTCGACTGCAGCAGGTGCACGCTTTCCCAAAATAGCAGCGTGAAATAGCAGCTTAATACTGCTGTATATCATTTTGTGACTGTAAAGATCTAGAGACCCCTCAAGACAACTCAAAAATAACTAAATATGTGCTCATTCTGTTATCAAAATAAATGCTATCACCTGTAGTACTGAATAAAATCATTCTTTGCGCCAAGCACAGTGTGTATGTGAAGGCATCTGTGAAGAGGACTAAAGTCCACCAGCTCATGTGGGCATTGTGCACCGCTATTATCTTTGCCTGATACTCCCAACATCGAATCTGAAAATGTTAAATTAGTTATTCGTGAAGTATATCTCACTGACAAATTAAATTAAAACGAAACCTTAATCAATCAAATATTTTGTTAAATATGTTTTGTACCTTTTTTATTTTTTACTATGTTGGCCAAACTTCGTCCGAGCATATCTTGAGTTTGCTTTAAAGCCATAGTCCCAACCTGTAACAAAAATAATCACAATTGCCTTTTTTATGGAACACGCAGTAGAGCAATACTACAGCTACATTATAGTTGTAGCTGGAATGGGTTGGCTCAACCGGGGAAGGACTATGCTCTCATAGAATATCAGAGTGAAATAGCAACTTCATACTATATTAGTTTCATATGGCGAGTATAGAGAACCGGATAAACCTCTTACTGGAAACCGGGCATTCCGTCTTAGTCTTTCACAACGCGTCTGGATATTGATTCTGAATTGAGGATAGATGTAGATGTCTATGGGCCACAGCATCTACTTACCATCATCAGGTGGAGTGTGTGCCCGCTTACAACCCTGATTATTAAAAAAAAATTCCCTAGGTGCCATTTTCCTCTTCTAGTGTATGTCATAAGAGTTGACAATAGGATTTTCCGGGAAGTTCGAATGTAGTTCAATACTCAGCAGTGTAACATAACCAACTCAATCTATAATCAGTCCCTAAACATTCTTATGCTGGAAATGGACCAATTCCATGGAAGTGGAGCTAGCCAAGTTGAAATTCTACAATCATTAACGCTAGTAGAGTCCTTAAAAAATGGATGAAATCAAGGATATAGTCACATGTTACAACATTAAGATACTTATACTTATGTGTGTGGGTGTAATTTATCTATAATATTTATATATTTAGAAATATATAAGTATGTTTATCATTTGTCTAGTACCCATAACACAAGCTCTGCTTAGCTTGGGACTAGATGGCGTTGTGTGATAGCTGTGGAATATTATTATTATTATTGTGGGGTATCAATATAGTTTTCTCATCTGGTTGGGTTCCATAAATATATAATTATAAATGAAAATGAAAAAATAAACATACATAAAAACCAATAACATAAAATAAATATAAAAATACATAAATAAATAAAAGCCCAACCAGATGGAGGCCCTCGGCAGGGGAGACCAAAAGGCCGAGGGTTAGGGGGAAAGGGAAAGAAACCGGCGGACGATGCGGGCGGTATCGAGGAGCACCGCCTTCTGCATTTGAGCCCGGAGCGGTCCGCCACGTAGTCCCAGTCGCCTCAGATGACCCGAGAGGCTGACTGGGATTAGCCCGTTTGCAGAGACGACTACAGGAATAATTTCGGTCGGCAGACCACCCCACATGTCGGTCACCTCGTGAGCCAGGTCCAGATATTTTGTTTCTTTATCTGTTTCGGCTTTCACGAGGTTCTCGTCACACGGAATGGTAATGTCGACCAAAAATATCCATGACTGTGCCCGGTCCATCAGCACAATATCAGGCTTATTCGCAAGAATAGTCCTGTCTGTGATGATGGCCCGGTCCCAGTAGAGCCTGGCGCGATCATTTTCGAGCACGGCTTCCGGCAAGTACTTGTAATACGGCAATTTCCGATCCACGAAACCGTATTTCAGAGCGAGCTCCTGGTGTAGAATTCTGGCTACTAGGTTGTTCCTGTGCAAGTACTCAGAGTTAGAAAGCGCCGAACAACCGGAGATGACATGCCTAAGTGACTCACCGGGATGGCGACAAGCTCGACAGATGTCGACGGTGCCATCCTTTAGGATGTATCTCCGATAGTTGTTGGTCTTAATAACCTGATCCTGTATTGCACAGACAAAACCCTCGGTTTCCCCGAAGAGATCACCAAAGCGTAGCCAGTGGAGGGAGGCTACTGTGTCTACGAAAGGCTCATGTAGAGCCTTGTAGAACCTCCCGTGGAGCTCCTTCTCCTTCCATACGGTCTCCCGGTCGGAAGTGCTAAGCACTGCTGGGTCCTGCCATTGCTCGTTGGCTAAGGATAGAGGGGTAAGCCCTTTATCACTAGAAATGACGTCATTATAGAATGGATCATCCGATCTCGCCAGGAAGTAATCACGGAGGCTGCACACTTCGCGATTATGCATGGTGAGCGCGCTCAGAAAACCACGTCCACCATGCTTTCGCGGCAAGTACAGCCTCACTACCGACGATCTCGGATGATGCATCCAATGGGACGTCATGGTAGTGCGGACTTTTCTATCCAGGGCGTTAAGTTCGGTCTGGGTCCACCTGAGTATGCCAAAGGTATACATGAGGACAGGCATGACCCAACCGTTATATGCTTGTGTCTTATTCACACCGGACAAAAGGCTGTTAAGCACTTTGGTCAAGCGTGCATAAAACACGTCGCAAACTGACTGTTTCATACCAGCCTCATCGATACCGATGTTCTGTGACATACCCAGGTATCGGTATGTTTCAGCCTCGGAAAGGGTCCTTAAGTTGACGGGCATAGATAAGTCTATGCCCTTAGAGTTAGCAACCCTTCCCCTTTCAACATGAAGGACCGCACACTTATCCGTTCCCAACTCCATTCCAATAGAATTGCTAAATTCACAAGTGATGTTTAGCAATTCCATAAGATGGGAGCGACTGGAGGCGAATAACTTGAGGTCATCCATATAGAAAAGGTGGGTCACTTTTGTACCTCCTTTCCGAAGCTGAAATCCCCTCCCGGAGCCCTCCAGTAAAGTACTGAGAGGGTTCAGGGAGAGGCAAAACCTCAAAAAAATTATTATTATTATTGTTACCATTCATTTTCATAGTTCTTTTTAACATTTTTATAAGTTTAAAAATTTTATAATATTTAATATAACGTATATATTAAACACGCGAGCCGTGGTAGCTCAGATGGTTAGCGCTCGCTGTAAATTTCACAATACGCGAGCAAACCGGGTTCGATCCCCGCCGGCACCAATGAAATTGTTAATTGCAATTTTAAGTGCTGATTTACCACGTGCTCGGCGGTGAAGGAAAACATCGTGAGGAAACCTGCATGTTTGAGAAATAAGAAAAAAATATTTCGAAGACATGTGATGTTCGCCAACACGCATTGGGGCAGTGTGGCGGACTATTCCTTGCCCTAAAACCCTCTCAGAAATGAGAGGAGGCCTGTGCCCAGCAGTGGGACGTATATAGGCTGTAACTTTACTTTACTTTTTTTACGTACGTTATTTTAGAAAGTCAACATTTTTTCTAATAGAATAAGAATGAGAAACGAGTACACAGTCCACTTGATAGTAAGTGGATGCTGTGGCCCATACATCTACATTTATCTTCGAGTAAAAATCAAAATGCAGAATGCGTTGTCACCCCTGAGGACTCAGGTGGAATGCCTCGTTTCCAGTAAAAAGTGTCTCTGGTTCTCTACACTCACCATTAAACTCCTATTTATACTGGTATTATGTGAGAGCGCGGTTTTACACCGGTCGCGCCGACTTATTCATGCTACAACCATAATATAGCTGCAGCGTGACCTTACCACATTAAAACTTGTCAAATACGCTGGAATTATTAGAAGTCAATTTGACATTTGCAGCGCAGTTACCGCTGGAATTATCATAATGACCATGTTTAATAAATAAGTAAGGTTAAAGTTAACAGATAATAATAAAGTTAAAAAAGCGTACTGAAGACCACAATACCAGACGTATCGCATCTTAGAGGCTGCTTACTTTGCAATTCCGAGTATTGTACTGTCCGTCTGGCTGGGCTAATCTTCGTCGTTGCTGTCTTCTGCAGGGCATTAGTGCCGTGCAGGTCTCGGGCCTCGGGGTATACCCCTTTTACCCGGATGTTCCTCACGGCTAATCTTCGAGATAGCTATACCAATTATAATGAAACTTCATGACCAGATAGAGAGCAATGACGGGAGTGATCTACATTTTATCCGAAAACCTTGCGAGATTTATTTAAAGATCCCACCCAGACGAAGGCGGCGCGCGCATTAGTTTTTAATATTATATAGTTACCTGTGGACTAAGCTTGCGTATATTCTCCAAGAAATCTCGCAAATCTGCCATTGAAGCATCCCGTATCGCTTGTCGGAGCCGGGGTATGTCTGCCGAAATCTGCGCGCACCAATTGTAAGGACCCACGCGTGGGAGCAACACGTGTTCCAGTTGTTCTAGTGTTTTCAGTGCTGGATAATATCTACAACATGAGAATTCACCTTTCAAAGTGTATTACCTCCAATAGAAATAAATAGAAAATGAAACATCATACATTAATGCACTGTACACAAAGCATTTTATGATCTATAAACTAACTAAATAACAATTTTTAAATTAAAACTAAATGACGCTTCATAACATCCATGGACATGTTCATAAAATTAGTTTTATTCAAAGGAATGTTAGATCTCAACATAGTATAAAACAAAGTCGCCTCCCACCTACTGTATGCATAGATCTTTTAAACTATGCAATGGATATTGATATGGTTTTCATCAATAGACAGAATGATTCAAGTGGAAGGTTTATATGTATAATGCATGCATATCATAGTGGGGAAAAGGCGAGAATTTTGAAAATTTGTAATGTGATGTCGTAAAAAACATGTTTTTGTGCGCTTACATAGCAAACGCTTGTTAAACCTTACAAGATAAATCAAAAATATATAATACGGAATTGTATATCTCGAAAAGATCCTCTGCTATCGAGATCCAGAAATTACCCGTAAGAATCCGGGGCGGATCGCTAGTTTGAAATAAGCCAAAAATATTTTGTACACAAAATTTATTTTTGTAACTGTTAAGTTTAGTAGTAATTCTACATTCTTACCTCTTAGCCTCCACTTGTGTCTTTAATTTAGAATATGTGGTTAGGAGTGGCAGACACAGTTCCATCTTCTCGATTGTTGCGGCTATGTTCAGTTCTACCCGGCGAGCACGTATTAGCTCATCCGCTCTCGAACAAAGACCTGAAAAATATATTGTATATAAAAATAAGAGGAAATGATTTATAAGGCCAAAATTTATTCAAATATCTATCTATAATCATGTATTTTTACGTCTCATTAGTTTTAAGATCATATCCAATGAGAAATTATAACAACCGAAAAAAAATATAGTACATTGCACAGTTATTATTTCTCTAACAAATTTTAAAATAAAAAAAATCACCTAATTGACAATAAATACTCGGCTCAAACACAGATTTTATTTAACTTTATCTCAGGTATTACTATTAGAATAATCCTTAAAAGAAAGCTACTTTGAGTTCTCTAAATCTACTCCAATAATACTTTCAATAATTTCAAGGGAGAATAATAACATGGAATAGGAAAAGGGAAAAAGCGATAGATATTTTTAGCACTTCAATTTTATAAATAAAAATAGAAATAAGTATATTCACATTGTTTAATATTAAATTCAATAAATTCACACTTACTTTCCGTTGTCTCTTTAACATTAGAGTCAACATTAGATATCTCTGCATGCAATTCTTCAGCATGAGACCTGACTTGTAACAACTCCCGAATTGAATCTATAAAACCCTGTAAATAGAGTCAAGATATTTTAAAATAATTATATTTTAATCATATAGCATAGTAGCTTTGCATGTTGCCAGTAATGACTCAGTCCATCACTGTCAGCCATTATAAGGTGTCTTAAAATCACTCATCTCAGGTATAGGAAGGCCTAAACTTGGGGTTTTACTGCGTTACAAAAATATATATAACGATATCCACAGAAGAACAACTAAAATTAATAAGCTCAATCAGTAAGCTTAAGTGTCAAAGAGCCAACTATCTCAAAGAACAATCAACAAGGGATGTGAAAGAAAGGCTCTCAAGAACCTCTGCACTGCCTATGCAATGCAATTTGATCTGCCATGTGATCCTCCATAAAGACCGATTTACACTTCGACAAGTACAGTAGCGAGTTAACTTGTAAAGCTGGCGAGTTAAGTTTGAACCTCGTTTGAACGGCAATAAGCGAGTTAAGTAGCAAGTTAACGATTAAGTTGAACGGGATAGCCGGCCGAGCTATTTTTCGGCGAGTTAAGTGCGAAGTGCTGCCCTCTCGCGCGTCTCCCGCCACCCGCAACTAAACTCGCCGTTTGTGTAAACGAGTTCAGTCAACATTTGCGCGCCAAAACGTACAATTGTACTTTTATAATTAAACTCGCCACAAAGTTTGTACGATACTGTTTATTGAATATTTATACGTTTTATATTGAGTTTTAATGATCAAATGGACGGAAGATATCACATATAAATTTGTACAGGAGTATTGAGAACACGAATGTTTATATAATACTTAGTAGAAGTTCAAATTGTAAAATTAAACCTGCTCGAAATGCTGCACTCATGAAAATTCTTAAATTTTTTTTAACAACAACCATTAATAGTCCTCTGACCGAATCATTTTATTCTTGACATTATCCTAGAACCATCTTACGCGAAAACCAGAAAAATTCTGTTGTCTTGAAACGTCATACTCCAACGAACTCTATGAACTAATGTTCTTAACTAAACTCGCCACGAAGACATTGTTTGAACACTACTGCCTACTTAACCGTTTACTGTCAACTGTCCTATAACTAAACTCGCTACTGTACTTGTCGAAGTGTAAATCGGTCTTTAGATTAAGTAGTGACCTAAAAAGGTGGGCATGCAGCTCAGACATGAACTCATCTATTTTTCATGTATTAAAAATTATATGTATTGAACAATCATCTAGATTTTATATATTGATCATTAAATAAAAAGTAAAAATATTATGTGGTATATGTAACAAATAAAAGTAATCTTACCTGATAATAAAAATTGCACAATTTCTCTATCTCCTTATCATGCTGTTTGATTCTTTCATCTAGTTGCTGAACAAATGCATCATGTCCACCTTCTCCCTCATAGACTGATCGGAATGCTGGGCCCCAGTAGTCATCTATACCCTCAATCTCCTGTTTAATTGAAAAGAATAAACTAGTATCAATTACTACTCTGTAACACTTTGTTTTTTTCTTAATTTGCACATATTAATATCAACAGCCTCTTTTGGAGCTGGTCAAAAACCTTTCCAACAATGTGTCGTCTAGAATGTTGGTAGTCTATATTTACAAAGCTGGATAATAAGTTTGATGAGTGTAGGGTCAATTACATTGCACTGTTAAGACTATTTCAGGCTCCATCGCCAATCTATGTATTGTTTTTGTCTGTCTATTTCTGTCAGTGCGTGCACTGCTGTGTGTGACTACTTATGCAGCATAAATTTGCTTTTTTTACTCATTCCCATTCATTCTTACTACATGTTCAAACCACTGAAGCATTCCTTTCATAATCCTGGTCACAAAATTTTCTTGAAACCTACACTGCTTTTATCACACAAATTCTCAACCTATCATTCAGAGTCACCACTAACTTACTTCATAATGACCACATTTCTACAGCACTAGTTCTACTTTCATACTTCTTTTGCCACACCCCACATTCACTATCACACATTAAGGTAGCGACATATTAGTAGTATTATCATTGTGAATACATGTCTTTTTTGACAGAAACAGAAACATTTTTTATTCAATAGAGATTATAAATAATACTTATTGAGTCACTTTTTATTTTACCACTGATTCAGAAAAAACCTCTGACCTGTGAAGAACCAACAAGGTACCCAGCGGGACAAAACATTTACATTCTGACTTCCCCAAATAGAATGATGAAACTCATTTACTCTGTTTTCTGCATACACTCTTCATTCTATATACATACTAGTCCACTTGCTCAACCAACTCCCCTTCCCTCTTTATTGTTATTTCATTCATATATCATTTTACTTTCTCTTTTTTCGTAACTTTTGTTTGTTTTTACTTCCATTCCCCTATCTTTTAATGACGTTCTTTATTACATTAAAGTATCATTTGCACTCAAGCCAGATCAATAATTCTTTACCCACTTGCTACGACTTTCAAAGTTTGCAAACTATCCAAAAGAGACTGAACAGCCAAGGGGAAGCCATACAAGCCTGTCTAAAACCTTTATGGATATCAAACCAGTCTGTGTAGACCCTGTTGACTTTGACACACTATAGTCACATTTGCCAGTGTCAGCCAATGTTTGCCATAAAGCAACCCTGTCCACTCTTTACTGTCCTTTACAAAATCTAAAAATGCACACAAAATCTTCTGAATATTGGCCAAAAACTTATCTATCATGCACCTAGAGATAACCCATACACCCGTTTAATGATTTCTTAAATTTACGCGAACACTACACATTGAATAAAACTATTATTTACGGATTTTATCGCGTTAATTTCTTTAATTTATTTTTATTATTATCCCGACGTTTCGGATGCTTTACAGCACCCATGGTCACGGGGGGGACTGAGATGTTTGACGTCCCAATGTCATAGTTAGTCCGGTTACCTTCAGTTTTTTTAATATTAATTTTTGATCCGATTTACGCAAAACGAGCTTATAGTATCATGAAGTCTTGCAGTGGTATAAAAACCCGCGTGAAGGAACATATAGCTGATGTGAAGCACCGACGCTCCGGGAAGTCTGCAGTCTGCGAACATGTTCAAAATCGTCCCCACCATTACATTAGATTTGATAAACCACAAATTCTCGCAAAAGAACACCGATTCCTACCAAGGATGATACGCGGGGCTATTGAAATTAAAAAACATCCAAATTTCAATAGAGAAGATGGTTGGGTGCTACCATCTGCTTGGGATCCTATAATTAACAAAATTAAACCCAAACCCAAGCATACCACTGCAAGACTTCATGATACTATAAGCTTGTTTTGCGTAAATCAGATCAAAATTTAATATTAAAAAAACTGAAGGTAGCCGGACTAACTATGACATTGGGACGTCAAACATCTCAGTCCCCCCCCCCCCCGTGACCATGGGTGCTGTAAAGCACCCGAAACGTCGGGATAATAAAAAAAATAAATTAAAGTAATTAAACGCGATAAAATCCGTAAATAATAGTTTTATTCACCATACCACCCGTTTCCTATTCTAAATATTACAAGTTGACTTTAAATAATACATCTAGTGACCGACCGAAGATTCGGTTACGGTTGCGGTAAGTTTCGGCAAAAAAAAATCTAGTTTCGGTTTCGGCAAAAAATCTGCCGAACCTTCAACAGCGCCGAAACTCAGTGTTCTTGTTTTTCGGCGTTATTCGAATGAGTTTATAACTAGTGTGTACAAAGTAAAAACACTAGTAAAAAGTATAAGAATCTATGTTGATACTAATAATTATATTAGGTTAATGCTTAATTGAAGTTCTCAATTAGTGAGTAACTTTATTCATGGGTGTTGATTTTCGACAAAATTTACTTAAAAAAGTATTTCTTAATGGTAATTGTTGAATTTTTATTTTTACTTTAAAATAAATAAGTATATACATGACTACTATAATGACTGCTTTTCTTTAACTTAAAATGAATAAAAGTGTAAAATAACATCCTCTTGAAGAACTAGACTGATTTTCCTCCTGAGCCGTGTCTGCATGCTGTTTTCGAGAGTAATCACTTCGCACGCACGATTGATGACTTTCAGCCCCACGAACAAACCGGTTTCCGAAAAGACTTTAGTACCATATCGACTACATACATACCCTGCAGCAAAATTTACAGAAGACGGAAGAGTACAATCTGGCACTTGCGTTGTGTATGTGGACTATAAGAAAGACTTTGATTCTGTCGAAATTTGGGCGGTGCTACAGTCCCTTCAGTTCCAAGTTGACCTTCGGTATATCAAAATGCTGTAGAGTATGTACAGGGCTACGATGGTTATCTGAGAACAGAAGCAAAGTACAAAACTTATCCAACCTCAGAGTGGTGTAGGACAGGTTGACTTTATATCCCCGAAACTCTTCACTGCTGCATTGGAAGATGTTTTCAAGCTACTGGACTGGAAAGTATTAAAAGCAATGTTTTTTGATTTGCTGACAATATAGTACTTATGGCAGAATCACTAGAGAACCTAAGCACTATGCTCAATGACCTCAATAGTATGTCTCAATGGATGGGTCTTAAGATGAACATGGACAAAACAAAGATCATCTGTAACGTCCATGTCACGCCTCCGCCGGTAGTTGTTGGGAGCACTAATCTCAAAGTTGTTGTGGAGCATGTTTACCTGGGACAAATAGTCCGCTTAGGTGAGTCCAACTTCGACCAAGAGGTCAATCGACGGATTCAACAACGGGCAGCGTTCAGGAAATTACGGCACATCTTCTCGTCAGGTATACCTCAAACCCTGAAAACGAGATTTTGGAGGTGGAAGGAAAAGGGAAGTCTCCCGCCGGGTAAGGTGTTCTGCCCGGGGAGCGGCCAACGCTCCGTTTCGGAGCTCCGTCGGAGCTATTCTATATATACTGTTTTTGATTCGGAACTTTAATGGCGCGATTTATGCTTCGATGTGTTTTTAGCTTTTGGTGCGATGACAGCGCCGCCACATCACCCCCCTGCTGCCCCCTGTACAACCGTGCGTGTTACCAAGATGACTTACGGATCTGAGATGTGATCCTTCACTACCAGCTGTATGAGGACCCTCAGGGTTGCTCAGCGAGCTCGGAGAGGGCTATGATCAAGGTTTCTCTGCGTGATAAGCTTAGAAATTATGATATCTACAGTAGAATCAAAATTACCGATATAGCCTAATGGATTAGTAAGCTGAAGCGGCAATGGGCCAGCCATATAGCTCTAAAAACCGACAACCGATAAAGAAAAAAGGTTTTTGAGTAGCAGCCTCATACCAGTATGCAAAGTGTATGGAGAACCCCACTAGATTGGAGTGATGACCTGGTAAAACATGCAGAAAGTCAATGGATGCAGGCGGCTCGGTACTGTGCTGTGATATTTCTTGGGGGACGCCTATGATCAGCAGTGGACTTCTGAAGGACTGTAATGATGATGAATGATAATATGTGTAAAAAATATACTAGATTACAGTTCACAATAAAAAAAAATTTACATGTATGAATAAGTTTTGTTTATGTAGAAACTGATACCCCAACCGAAGGTTCGTTTTCGGTTTTGGTTGAAAATCTTTCTCAATTAACAGCTTGCGTTTTCCTTTCTACTTTCTTATTTAGACATCTATAAACTGCCTTATTCTTCCAATAGCTGATAGTAGTAGTAGTTTAGCCATTCTCTTCTTACCATCGCTTCTTTTGCTTCAACTTTCATTCATACATCATATCTGATATTATGTACGAATTATCATTCCTATCATTTTCTCTACCTTATATCACAAACATTGATTGCTGAATCCACCAAATATCTCTTAACTTTTCCTTCACAGTCTCAAAGTCCAAATCTTTCATTCAAATAAACATTCAAATCTCTTTTTTTTTCCTTTAATTTACATTGATTCTTCTATATTAAATATTTAAATGTATGTAAACAAAGTAATGATAGTATGTTGGAACCTCAGTAAACCCATTTAATATCTACCACCACTGCACTCCTCATTTGTTCATCCATAATTACAAAATCTATCATATTTCTCTTCCTCTCTCTTTCCCATATATACATATTATGAATCTTCTTATGATGAAAGAAAGTATTGATTGCTTATCAAACATACTAGGAGATATATCAAATATATAACAAAATAACTTTTTGTATAAAATACATATATTTTTGGTATTCTTTTAAAATAGAAATTTATTTGAAAGAATATATTCCTAATTTTTTTCTATAACAGTCATGTCAAACTTACAACCCTTAATGGCTTTAAACATAGGAACATAAGGAGGCCCAATTTAAAAACAAAGGTTAGTAAATTTGATAATGCTACCGCTACAAGCAATTTAAATTGAGTGTTTTTGCTCAAGCTTTTTTAGTTTCTAAATGAAGATTATTTTTGAGTAAAATACTTTCAGTCTGGCCTCTAAGCATATCTTTAATTTTGTAAATTTATTCAATATAAAATATGGTTGACATCAGAACTTCAATCACCTCTCATGACACCATTGCTACAAGTGATTTAAATTGAGCGTTTTTGATCATGGTGGCTGATTTTTAGTTCTCGAATGAAGATTCTTGTGTAAAATACTTTGTCTGGTCCCCTAGCATATTCATATGCATGCATGACATAACACCTCGCTTATTTAGTTTAATCATTTTAGATAAAAATTAGCAAATTTAATGTACTTTTATCTATCGGCAATGTATGTTATACACTCTCCCTTCCCCATCCGGATGAGCGTCACCCCCCGCACCTCAGAAAGTGTCCCAAAATGCTGTTTTTTCGAGTTTTAAAGAGAACTGTACACGGTATATGAAGTGTGGAGGTTTGAAACTATCCTTGATGAATTATCTATCAACTTTTATACATACAAAAGAGATATCACTTATAGTTTTTGCGCATTATACCACAAAACATGAATGGTTTTTATCTTTAATAATGGGTACCAGTATGTACCGGCATGTTACTGTTGCATATTTTAACATGAAAAAGTAGTTATTACAACATAACTGTAATATAATGATTTCTTATATTTACGTGAACACTACACATTGATTAAAACTACATTTACGGATTGTATCGCGTTTAATTTTAATTTTATTTTTATTATTATTAAAAAATATTAACACAATAAAATCCGTAAAAGTAGTTTTAATCAATAACTGTAATAGTTAGGTATACAATATCTTAGGCTTTTTTATAGATACTGATGTCCTCTATAAAAGTGTTATAAATCACTTTGCTGTATTGTCAATAGTTTCCACAGCATATGCAAAATAAGGATTTTTCAGCTTTACTATTGAGTATTTTAACATGAAAAAGTAGTTATTGTGACATAACTATAATAGTAAGACATATTATGGTATTGTCTCCTTTCTTGTATATATAGATATATTCTACAAAACAGCAGAACATCACTTTGGTCTCTTGTTAATAGTTTCGGCAGCATACGGGATATAAGGATTTTTTTCACACCATGGTTTACATTATGGAAGTTTTCATATGGATCCCTAACTTTTTTGAAAATATTCTATCACCTATGTTCATCAGGGATAATGTAGGATTCTAATGGTGAAATAATTTTTCAAATCGGTCCAGTAGTTTCGGAGCCTATTCAATTCAAACAGACAAATATTTCCTCTTTATAATATTATTAGTGGACATAAGAACTTCAATCTCCACATCCTCTCTCTTCCACACCTTCCGTTACCACGGGTGCCGCTAAGCACTCGAAACGTCGCGAGAATAAAAGTAAAATTAGTCGCGTAAATATACGAAATGTTATAACCATTCCAAGTTGATAACTTAATAAGTAAAAACTGTGTACTGAAGTAAATAGTAGGCGTATATTAATAATTAGTAAATACCTGAATGGTTGCGTTGGTCATGATAAGAGTTTCGTCCTCAGATTACTTCATCTGAGGTTTCGTCTATCAGGAACAAAATAAACAAGCTCTATACTACAGTTTTATTACTCAAATTGAAATCCCATATTATTGAAAAAACTATGTAAGGGTTGTTTACTGAATGATCAATGATATTTCAGTATATATAAAGGTACTCGGTTATACTGAATTGGATTCTACCGAATATAATTTCTATTGCAGAAAGAGAAGACAAACAAAGGAACTGCTGCCCATAACAAACCTGACACTGACACTCACTGACACTGACAGTCACAGAGTACCTTTGCCTTTGTATCTTTGACTAGAGAAGAAAGAAAGGACATGACATACCTAAGAAAAAAACGTGTATATAATTTTTTTATAGGTACCTAAACTGAGTCTGGCACAAAGGTGGCGGCTTGGCATAGGGCTGCGCACTGTACTTAATATCGATAATGTGGCGCTTATTTAGAAAAAGATTATTTCGTGTAATTCGTCTCAAACACCCGTGTGTTCTTAGATAGGTTTTTTTAAAAAATAAGTATGACGGATTTTTGGCGCCAATTTGTAAGTCCCTAATTTTATTTACTCAACCTATTGATAGGGGTATCAGAAGAAAGAAAATTAAAAGGAGATTACTGAAATGTATAGAAGTTATACCTTTGTTTTCAGTTCATTACTTTTAAGCAGTCGTTTTTTTGTTTTTATAATATAAATATATATAAGTTACACCTATGTTTTCAGTTCATTACTTTTAAGCAGTCTTTTTTTTTTTTGTTTTTAAAATATAACTATCTGTTATTAATGTTACAATTATTTCCCTGGAATTACTAAACAAGAAATACTAATTAAAGAATTTTTGTTTGTTTGTAAGACAATAAATTAGGCTTGGTCATCATACTCACACTAATCAAACTACAATAAATGCAAAAGTTTGAATGTTTGTTTGTTCCTCAATCACGCCAAAAGTATCAGACCAGTTTGAATGTAATAATTTGGCACACAAATAGCTTATTACCTGAATTAACATATAGGATACTTTTTATCCCGATTTGGAGGTCCCGAGGAATAGAATAAGAAATTTCGTAATAATCGAATTCCACGAAAGAAACATATGAAAACAACACACTCACCTCACTAGTCGCAATGACAACTGATATAGTAGTCATTGACTGTGACAAAACATGGCGCCCGGCCGCAGCGAAAAATTGTTGCCATATTCGGTAATGATAAAACTATTGTTGTCCTTTTTTACATACGAATATACTCATAAGCTAAATAGATACGCTGATATTTCGTTACATTTCTACAACTAACGATCTTTATGTCATGTCCTTTCTTCTCTAATCAAAGCTTTGTATAAACTGAAACTGACAGTGACAGTGATAGCAGTAGGTATGTCGATTTATAATCGATTATCTGGAGTCAAATAATATTTTCAGCAGCAATCAGAGCGTTACGTTCTTCGTAACGCTCTGACTTCACTGAGAAAATAAACACAAAAAAAACACTTAAGCGTCTTCCACACACAAACGGCTTGCGATAGCAGCCGCGGTGGCAGCCAGTTATATTCGCTCGCAATGTATGTCTGACTGAAAATACGTGCGGTCATTTCGAAACCTACGAGATGCTGGCCGCTGCCACATGCCCCGCTCTTTCCGCCACCGCGTGTATTATCGAGCACGTAGCCTTATCGGTGGCCTCAGCACGGTCAGTTGCAAATTCTTACAGCAGGCTGCGTGAAAATTATATCACGCTTATAATGTGTAGTATCGTAGTAGCAAGATACGTAGTATACTAGTAGTCTGTAGATTGTATTATTAATTATATTGAGTACAATTTTTCAATTTTTTTTTGTTTTGTATATGTGCTAATTTAATATAATATTACGTAATATTATGTCAGAATTATATTTTAAGGGTATTTTATTTAATATTTTAAAAGGTAAATATGTGAAATATAAAAATATACACTTAATATCAAAAACCATTAGCATTAGTATTGCTTTTATTTACAAATATATTTATTTATATTAAAATAATAGCAAATTGGGCATATGTGCAAACCACTTACGCGGCCGTTTTGCAGGCTTAACGTACATAAGTACAAATTCTAATTTGAACAAGTAAGATTGAGCGTGTACCCGGGCCAACAGTTGAGTGTCAGCGTTGAATTAGTGCAGAGCAGATAAAAGAATATGTTGTAAAGTTGTATTTGTAATAAAATAATATTTAAAAAAAAAGAATATTTTGTAAGAAGCCACGTATCTTCGTTTTTATTACGTGTGTACTTACTCGGGTAATAAATGAAAAAGTATTTTAACTATAAAAATATTTTAATTTCCTTTAAATAATATAAGTTTAGTTGAGAGATCAAACTGTTGATCACTTAAAGTATTAAAGTTATCAAATTCGCTGTTCCTGATGAATCTTGAAACTGTCTTGAATTCAAAACTTCATCACATAGAAGTAAAGCTTTTTCTACGCTCATATCGGGCAGCTGTGTTGCAAGCTTTACTTTCATAATCTGTTGTCGAAAATTTATATGACGAGGTGTTAGCTTATTTCCGAATCTAAGACCTTCATATTGCTGAAGCTTATTAAGATTTATTAGTAGTTACCATTTGATTTGTTTGTCATTATTATCGAACAACATTCTGTTCTTCTCGAAACGTTTTCCTTATTAGTTTTATAACATGGGAAGGGTCTATGAAAACGCAAACTTTTTCTCCCGTGCATGAATGAGGAAAATAAGTCTTCATATTACCGACATAAGGTACTTTACATCCCGAAACTTCAGCTGCACCGAAGTTTGCAGAACTACCACCAAATGTAAGACTTAAAACTGTTACGCCAACCTCATGGCATTTTTGCAAGCATATTTTTATCAAATTTGCCTCTGCAACCAGCATAAATACTAAAGCTTGCATTGCCACAGTGTCATCTTCTTCCCCTTGTATAGAACTTGCTCCAAAATTAACTGCACCCAGTTTTTTATTGTTTTGAAATAGCTTCTGTGCTTTAAGAAGAAAGCTATTTCGTCAAACACTAATGAGCAGAGTATAGGTTTATTGGTATTTGTGTTAGATTGGGATTTTGTTTTTAATTTAAATTTCGTTTTGTTGTATATTTGTCGTTTTCTTTGAAATGCACGGAACACATGCATGAATAATCTGACGGTAACCAAGTTTCTTCGCTGCGATTCTTCTGAACAAATTTGATCCATGATTCTCTTGTGTCATGACATGGCCGAGGAAACCCTTAAATCCAAATAATAAAAAATATTCATTTTAATGCATTAACACGTTGCGGCAACCGTTTGACACAGACTGAGTGATTGGAGTTCGTGCGCTCTAACGCGTGTTACAAACATTTGAGTGGAGGCGTCTTCTCTATTACGTAGTACGTTATAACTCAATAGTTATAGTTGGCGTACGTAATCTTTGTGCAAGTTAGTATCAGTTCTGTGGGTGAGCTGGACCGTTGATGGATTGTTGATCCTGTTTTATCGTTTAAATAATGATTGAAGTTGATTTCGATACACCAAAGTGATACGATTTTGTATATTAAGTGTTTGTGCGTGTGAACTATTAAAGGAATAAAAACATCGACAAAAAGGTACTTCGATGTTGATATAAACCTCATGGTATTTTGATCGCTTAGGCGCCTTATCAACGTGGGTGTCTGTCATCATTAACTGTCCGTAGCAGTCCGTAGAGTTTAGATGTTGTCAAAGTATCCAAAAAACCTCGCAATGGGACGCAACAGCATATTGTGAAGAAAAAATCTTTAATAAACAAAGATCCGGGCATGAAGGTTAGAGAACAGGAGAACGATCGCCGTAGAAAAAGTGTCCTAGAAATATGTACACCATAAGTGAGGCGCTGCGATTGCTAAGTTCGGTCAATAAAAGTCATTTTCAGTCTATTTTTCCGATCAGATGCTAAACCACTTGCACATCCACGCACAATAAAATATTTCTCCAGTTTTTAATGTTTCTTTTTGTCAAAAATTACAAAATTACGGAGCATAAAAATTTTCTCAATAAAAATGAAATGAAAATTTGTACATTATTCAACTAACTTCATCTACTTGTACTTATGAACAGCTAACTTCGCAGTCACTACTCACCGACGTCATAGCTGCTATAAATTCTACAATTTTTAAGGACAGACGGGCTATTCTTTAGTGTGTGGTGATCGTTCTCCTATTCTCTTACATTCATGGATCCGGGATTAACCTATCACTCACTGCGCCCGCCATAACAAAAAACAGCTTTGTACCGAGGCGTCCGTCGTCACCTCAGCTGGCGGCACTTGTTTTAAATATTTATGTTTCTCACGACCTTTCATTTATGTTTAAAGAGGTTTTAGTTACTGTTATTTAAAGCCGATAAGATTTTCGATAAGTAGAAACAATAACCATAACATATAAATGTTTATTTTATTTTGTACAGCTCTTTGTTTCTAACGGATCTTGATAAAGTGTACTTACTGACGATAAATTTTATTTTATGAATGATATATCGTAAGTTTTTATTTTATTTTTATGTTCTTACAATCAATACAACATATTCTTCCTAAATGAACCGAAATTATGCATGTAATAATTATAATAATTCTACTTTTGCGCGCGCTTACTAAACTCATTTTCAAAACCTTTTTGTGTATATATTTTATATCGTCTTCCTTTATTTTTCTTATACAATCATATAGATTATATAACATTTAGCAATTACTAGTAAAAGTATTTACTATGGTATTCAAATAAGAAATATACTATTATTATCTTATTAGAAATCTTGACCGTTACGAATTGTTCGCGTAGAGGTTTTTTATTTCTACTTTGTTATCTTGACCGTTACGAATTGTTCGCGTAGAGGTTTTTTATTTCTACTATGTTATCAATTGAAACATAAAAAGTTACTGTTGTTGTAACTTAAATCATTCAAAAACATTACATAGTAAAGATAAATAACATTACTTACAGTTTTTTTGAAAGAAAATCCAACAAAAATCACAATCACAAAACTTCAACGATTACGCAACCAACCGCACCGGCACGCATAAGCGAATGGCTGTTATATTTGATGATGTCTATGTACCCGAGTGAATATAATGCTACAGAATATTCTTTAGTTCGTTAAGAATCGAATGAAATAGTGTTCAATCGAAAATATACTGTATTTTTATATCCATTAATGACGAAAATAGCAGCACGTAATGCGGACATGTATACATGTCTTCTGTACTTAGCGGTCACAAAACTTGGACCTGTCAACATGTCCACGGTATCTTAGGGGAGGCATGGCTTAAAAGACAAGCATCGAAGTCAAATTTTTTAATTAATAATAAAAAATACAAACATATCAAGATTGGCTATGGTCTGCCAACTGCCAATCTGCCAAATAATTTTTGCTTCATCGGGGGTACGGCGGCGAACGAGTAATACAATAGTTGGGAATATATAAAATAATAAAGCTGCTTTGCAGATAAAACGGCCCAAAATTTCTGTGTGATCGATGTTGCCTTAATTTATACAATAAGTATTCAAGATAATTCAATTTTATTGATATATAGCAAGTCCCGCAACCATGGCTCACTGTATGAGAGTTTTGCATGGCCAAGTAAGTTATAATTTATAAAATATTCAGATTACCTTCTATTTTAAACTTATTATTTGAGTTGAGGTTCATTAAATATACTATCATCGGGATAACTTTGTTTACGATGTTATCATTATAATAGTAAATTGTAGATAGTGGATGATTTCCCGGGTCAACTTGCGTAAAATAAACTGTCTGAGGTCAGTTAGGTCATCTGTAGTATAATCATTTCATTATTATTTGTAATAGTACTGATTTATGATAATGGGTGACAAATTTTCATGGTCAATGACCTGTGATGGTGTTTTCAGGGTAGCAGGACGAGGGCTGTGCTCCTGGAAATTCAACAAAGATGCTTCAGCGTTTCTCCTCTCACCGCCGCAGCCGCTCAGGTAGATTTTGATGGCAAAAATGTGTTCTTTGTAGTGTTTTTAGTGATATCATCTTAATGTTATGTAATCGATTATGGTGTTGAAAAATTTCGTGGTAGCTTAATTTTAATTCGTGATAATGTTGCGTTATAGGTTGCTATGTCGAAATTCGACAAAGCCCCACTGCCATATGAGAAGTTGACAAAAAATTTGGAAATAGTAAAGAAGAGGTTAGGTCGAGATATGACCTTGTCGGAAAAGGTGCTCTATTCTCATCTGGAGGATCCCAAGGGACAGGTTAGTAAATATGTAATTCAGACCGTGTTTTAAAGTTGACCACCCTGAGCGCATATTTTTTGAAGAAGTTTGATAAATTTGAAACACCAAACTTGTGACATCCTGTATTCTATACCTGCTTATTACTGTTTTGGTCAATGCTTATGCTTTTCCGTTAACTTGTTCCATTAAAATAAATATTAAATATATTTAATTTTGTCTCAATTTTTTATTTTTGGTTTGTTCAATCCTCTTACAAATTTCTACAACTAAGCAGCAGTGTACAAAATAATATTTTCTGGATTGAAGCATATGAGAGTCAATATATTTTCTCAGTCACCAATATATTAATAAACTCCATAAAAAACCTTCACCATTCAGATCGAAAATAAAAAGATATGAAATAACTTTTTACAGTCAGTTGCTTCAGCTACTTAAACATAATTTAAATTGTAGTAATAATAACCACCTCTTTCCCCTGATGTAAAATATTTAAACCAGCATTAAATGTTCTGTAAAGCAATTGTCAATGTGCTTGCCAAGTCTAAGGTGAATTCTCCCTACACGAGGGGAGGTCTATGTCCAGCGGAGGACTTTCATGGGTTTTTGTGGGAGAAGAAGATGAAGATGTGGTCTACTTTTTTAATATAAATATAATTCTTAAAGATTCTTATTTAATTTATCATCACTCTGCCAGTATAAAAATATTAGAGAATGTGTTATCTCACATGTATATATTTATTGGTTGTATATATCTTTTATAAAACTGTCAGTGACCAGATATGATAAGCAAAAAGATTTTATAAAGGAGGTTAGACACAATGTTTTGTATGTAAACTGCCTTATATCATATGATGAGGTCTTAGAACTTTGGGATGTATTTCAGGCTTTCTTTCTCTGTCAACTTCTTCAACTGACAAGTTATGTATATTACATGATGTTTCTATTGTTTCTGTGATACTATTAAATTAGAAGATTCGTTATGAAAACAATAACCAAACTTATTTTATAATTTAAAGGACTCAAGTGTTATTTTCTGAAAATTTATTGATATTAAGACCTATTGAAAGGGTGTTTAACATAGTGAAATTATTGGCAAAATGATTGTTGCAACATTTTGTTTACTGTTCATTTATGGTTTTACAAGAAACAAGAATAATGGACCTTAAGAGACATCAAAGTTTGTCCTATTATTTCAGACTTTTTCTTTTAGTATAATTCATATGGGATTTAAAATAAGTTTTTCATCCAATCCAGGACATTGAGCGAGGCACCAGCTATTTACGGCTCCGACCTGATCGTGTGGCTATGCAAGATGCCACAGCACAAATGGCCATGTTACAATTTATTTCATCGGGATTACCACGCGTAGCTGTACCATCAACTATCCATTGTGACCACTTAATTGAGGCACAAGTTGGTGGTGAAAAAGACTTGGCAAGAGCTAAGGTAAGTTAGATCAAAATGAAAATAACAAATTGTAGGTAAACTAATATGTTAAAAAACACTACATTATATCATATACATTTTGTGCATAAATTATTTATTATAATTATTTTAGGTACACTTATTCAATTTATTCATTATAATCAAATTATATATCTTAAGGTTAGTCATAAAACAAAAAAATAATAATAGATAAATGTTCCTTATTAGGACCTCAACAAAGAAGTATACAAATTTCTGGAAACTGCTGGTGCTAAGTATGGCGTGGGTTTCTGGAAACCAGGCTCTGGTATTATCCATCAGATCATTTTGGAGAATTATGCTTTCCCTGGTTTGCTCATGATAGGCACAGACTCTCACACACCCAATGGTGGAGGTCTAGGAGGACTGTGCATAGGTAAGAATAAAATATTTTATTGTATAAATTTTACTAAGTTTTAGATTTCACTATCTAACTAAAAGTCTACCTGTGAAGGTGGGTATAGCATTAATCACTGACTATTGAACAACTTGAATAGGATTAGTGTTGTTGCCTTCACACCAAGCTTTATCTCTTACCACCTAAACCTAGAATGTTTACTACCTAATGATTTCTTAGTTTTATTTAAATACTTACTACCTAATTCCGCATTCACAATTCACTCACTATCTATAACTACTTCTTAGTTTCTGGACAAAAGCAACATATGCATGTATTCGCATATTCATATGCCTTGAAAGATAGGAATGCACTCCTGACAATGATATATGAATAATAAGCATGTAAACAATAAAATATTACAATTAATTTAATAAGTAAACTGTTTAATAATTTTCTTTGACTTAACTATGCATCAATGTGAATTGAGCCTTCCTCTTCTCATACCAAGTCATAAACGATTTCGATAAATCCCAAAGGCTGACTGGTAAAGAATGCTTATAGTGTTAAGTCCAGTATGGCACCTGTTTACAAGGCCGATAAAGTATAGATAAACAAATGCAATTTTATTAAATTAGTGTTATGCAGTTTAATATGTATTTTCATGTAAATCTTTCCTAAATTAGGCATTATTTCAGTAAAAAATAAAGTTAATATAAAATATAACCCATTACATATTCCACTGCTAGACACAGACCTTCCTCCATGCTTAATTGTCAGTCAATGAATTTAGCTTTAAGTATACCTTTTGTTCCTATACTGTTTTTAAGATTCTTAAAATAAATAAACAAAATTCTTGTGATATAATTTATGCAAAGTGTAATAAGTGGTTTGTGGATGGAAGCATTTTGACACCATGCTAATCCTTGCTTAGGTGTTGGTGGTGCAGATGCTGTTGACGTAATGGCTGACATTCCATGGGAGCTGAAATGTCCCAAGGTCATCGGTGTCAAATTGACTGGTAAGTTTCAGTTTTGTTCAGTCTATCACAAAAATTTATTCTTTTCTGCTGATCATTACAAAACAATATTTCTTGATTTAAAAAAGTACTAGGAGTGTTATTAATATAACAAATGTTTTCTTTAACCATGTCCAGTAAGCTTAAAAATGCCTGTCGCTTAATTTTCATTTGGTATAGTCGAAAGGGATCCTGATCCTGATTGTTACTGCATACTCAGAATCGGTTACATTCACTGTTGTGTTCAAATCTAAAGTGTAAGATCCTTTAGAAGTGGCAAGTAATTTGTACTTTTAATCCACTTCAAAAAAAAAGGTTCCAATCCTAATGCCACTGTATTTTTGTATATACTCGTATGTTACGCGATAGTTTTTCCGATTGCTAACTGATTATAATAGGTTTTAAAAAAATAGAATGTAATGTATATTGGTGGTAGGGAGCCACGCCGCAGCTATATTATGGTTTTAGTATTTACTCCGGTCGAGCTGACTCATGAATGGGTCAGCTCGACAGGAGTAGGAACACACTCTCACAGGATACCAGCGTAAAACAGCAGCTTAATGCAGCTGTGTTTCATATGGTGAGTGTAGAGAACCGGAGACCCGTTTTACCGGTATCGAGGCATTCTATCTTAGACCTCAAGGGTGTCAACATATCTGCATTTTGATTCTTAGTCGGGGTTAAATGTAGATGTCTGTGGACCACAGCATCCACTTACCATCAAGTGGACTATGTGCTCGTTTGTCACCCTTATCCTATAAAAAAATATGTTGGTACAATTTAACTTTGAAAAAATAATTTACTGCTGTTCTCTGCTGGTCCTATACTAAAAGGTTACTCAGTTTTGGGATGTTGTAAAGTTTGTGGTGTCACAGTCATGTTGATTTAAAGTAATAGAGACAGCACGAGACTTAACGGCATTATGAAATTGAGTGGCATCTGAGTATTTGGCCATCCTGATCATCATTACAGCCCTTCACTAGACCACTGCTGAACATAGGCCTCCCCCAAGGAATGCCACAAAGCATGGTCCCGAGCCACCTGCAGCCATCGACTTACTGCATGTCTTGTCTTATGTCTTACCAGGTCGTCACTCCATATAGTTGGGGGTTGCCCTACACTACTCCTACTGGTATGAGACTGCCACTCGAGAACCCTTTTTCCTCATCGGTTGTCGGTTCTTCGAGCTATATGACTGGCCCATTGCCACTTCAGCTTACTAATCCGACAGATGATTTGACCATAAGACTCTCAAAAGTGTACTGAAAATTTTTAACATACATGGCGTTCTTGATAATTGACCTTGAGCTTATGTTATTGATACTAATTAATTTAACACATTTGAGTGGACTACCACTCAAATGTGTCAAATCATCGAACTTAAAAAAAACAAGAATAAACTTACAAAAATAATACATTTTCCACATAATGGAGTAGTTGCTCAAGTTGATTTAATTCTTTGATAAACTTTACTTGCACTTGCTTTTTACTTTTTTTAGTTTAATTATATTATTTAAATAAACATTACCACCAAACTAGGAATTTTCACTGTACAATGGTGACGTTTTACATACATAAATTGCTAATGATCAAACATCCAGATGTGGAACCATTGAAGTAATATGTACTTACGTACTAGAACAGCTATTTCAAACAAAACATGTGCGCTACTCTGTGTTCGCGCGGTTGGTTTTTTTATCATAGAATAAACATAGGTAGAATGATCAGTACGTAATAATAGATTGTATTGTTAAATAGGTAAATGATATCGAGAATAATTTTCAAATTTTGTCATATATATATATATATATATATATATATATATTATATATATATATATATATATATATATATATATATATATATATATATATATATATATATATTTGCTTATTTAATATAATATTACATAATATTATATCACAATTACATTTTAATGATATTTTATCTGAATATATTAAAAGGTATCCATGTCAAATATAAAAAACATACTAAATGTATGTTTAACAAAACTTATTAATATAAAATTTAAATTTCATTTATTTAATGCTGGGCACGCGAGAGTTAAAAATGGACGAATTTATTCCACTTTGACTTTGATGTGGAAACCTAAAAATAATATAAAAGAATAATGAGCAGATTTAAATAAAAAAATTGCCCTAATTATGATAACTCATATATGTTTCTACAAAAAAAAAAGTGTATAATAATATATTCGTCCTATACTTAAGTACCCACAAAAATGTCGCATCTAAACAAATTAATTTCATAATCTATATTACATGACACAAGATGGCGTCTTAGAAATAATTTGTTTTATTATTAATTTATAATATTTTTTTATTGATTAAGTCTCTTATTAACTGATGAAAAGGTATACCTTGGTTTTACTGACATTTCTTGAATTATTTGTGCAATATCTAAGTTCACACGACGGCATATTTTTATTAAGAGATTTTTTTAAATCAACACAACACGTGACAACTCTACAAGCGCCTAGCGAGTGACTGATTAAGGTGCGGTGTATGCACCGCAGTTGAGTGGAACAGAGTAGCTGAATGCAGTGTCGCCTCTAGTACTTAGTACATAATAGCTCAATGTGTGGAACAAATTTAAATTATCTCCAAATAATTGTTCCGTGCGGGGTTCAAACCGGGGTCCAAAACCAAACGGGGGTCCGCGGTGCTGCAGACAAATTCTTAGTCACTGCACTGAGGCTTTTGATGCGCTTCTTTATTTGAAGTAGGTTTATCATTGACACCTGCGTTTAAAGACATCACGTGTATTGTTAGCTTAATTATCATTCTATTGTATTCGACCACCTAAACTAATACAAAAACTTTGGATGTTTCATAAATTTATATTCAAAATCTACATACATATAAAACATTTTAGATATTGTAATATAACACGGTTAAGATAATCCGCTTTTACGAGAAAACCTTTCATTCTTTGTATAATATGATTGTGTAATATTATGTTTGTAATACACACCGAAAATTATGTGATTTTTTTCTATAATATCTGAATACGTGAAGCATGTCGCTTGACATAAGTATGGAGTATGTGCTAAAAACTATTTAAAACTTTGAAAATTACTTCATTGTGTTCACTATAAACAATGTAAACATTTTTCCTTTGATATAATAGATAATTAAGTATATTGGAATATATTTTTAACACGCTTTATTAGCTTCGCGTTTATGTATGTAACGGAATCTTTTAATGTAATTGTCACTAATTTGTAGAGACCGCCGATTGACTTGAAAATTTACAATTATCAAGAACCGATGACGATACAATATTTTCATAACTTTATCCTAGTATCGTGATCATGATCACCAGGATAAAATAAAATAATTATCAGGATTACATAATAGCTCATGATAAATGCATATTGTTTAAGTTTTTCTTAACTCTTATATTATTACTATTGAAAACTAAAGATATCAGTTAAGTGTTTGATTTTACTTATAAACCAAATGACATTTCACTGATAAAAGAACGTTTACGCAACGATAAACACAACGCCATCTTAGAATAGATTTTGTAAGTCCTTCTAATTATAGATGTTGGTGGCGCAATTCGAAACGTTTAGTTGAACGCACTTGTAAATCGTAAACATATTTACTTTCTTTTTTGATAACCGCATGTGCTAAAACAAACCTTTATTTCTCATTTGAGAAGGACAAAATCACAAATAAAAACTTTAATTCGTTGATATTTGTGCATTGCGCATCGTGTTTCTGGCCGATATAAATAGAAAACAAATTTGAATGGCTCAGCGCCAGAACGCTAGCCAGAAGCTAGAAATTTTTCAGCTGTACTAAAACTGCGACACTCATTACACTTTTATTCACATGTTTACGAGTTTGGGATTATAAAATGAGAACTAAAATTCCAAAGGTTCGTTAATTTGCAGACTTTTGGACACTTCCTCTCCATTCTGCAGACCTTGGACTTCACAAGTAGCTAAACTGGATTGAGTGTACAAACATTCGAACAATGAAGAAAAACATAGAGATATTCGTAATTCAAAATATCACACTGAAAATTAAATCTCACTTTAAAACATTTTTTATTCCGAATCATACCGCGTAAGCATAAATTGATGAAACACTGTTGCACACAATTGACGATTCGAACAGCTCTGCGCTGGATGCGATCTAATGGAAGGAGCTGGCACTGGGGAGCCCCGGCCCAGAGATGGGAACAGTATTCCATGTGCGGCCGAACCTGCGCCTTGTAAAGTTGCAGGCGGTGAGCCGGCATGAAATACTGTCCCGCTCTGCTGAGCACGCCAAGCTTTTTAGAGGCTAATTTGGCCTTCTTTTCCAAGTGACCACGAAACTGCGCGTCACTCGATATGTCGACGCCGAGGATTCCGATACTGGCTGAGGCAACAGGGAGAGTGCCTTGAAACAGGAGATACGACGAAGGGTTTTTTTTAGCAGTAAACGCGCAAACTTGTGTCTTCTGGGGATTAAACTGGACTAGATTTAGTCGCCCCCAGTCCGAGACTTTGTTCAACAAAGTTTCGACTTCAGACACAAGTTTGTCCCGGTACTCTGCGACGTTTTCCCGAGAAATATTGGCACGGCCGGTGTAGCATCAACAAAGCATCACCAGTGCTGTCATTTGCCTAGCATGCAGCCTTGTGGAACACTAGCGTTAATGGGCTTGTAATCAAAGCATGCACCGTCTACTACTACTAACTGGTGATCCAATTCCAAAATATCTCGGAAAGTCCATAGGAAAGAAGCTTCGTAAGAAGCGTTTTGTGCCAAACCCGATCGAAGGCCTTCGCTATGTCCAAACTAACGGCCAACGCCTTGGACTCTACTGCCTCCGCCCATTTATGAAATAGGTAACCCAGAGGATCACCAGTCGAGCGACCGTGACGGAAACCGTACTGGCGGTCACTAATCAGCTGGTGATCTTCAAGGTACCGCATGAGCTGGCTGTTAGTAATGGATTCCATTATTTTAGATAGAGAACTAGGAAGTGATGACGATAAGCCTATAGTTGGACGGATCAGAGCGGTAACTTTTTTAGGGATCGGGTGCACGAGGGCTGTCTTCCATGATTTCGGGACTACGCCGAGGGAGTAGGAGTACCGGAAAAGACGCGTTAAAACCGGTGCCAACTCCGGAGCACACGTCTTCAGCACAATAGGAGGGACGCCACCCGGCCCACTCGACTTGTTGACGTCCAGGGAGAGGAGTGCTCTGCGCACTGAGCGTTGGGTACACAGGACATCCATGTTTACCCAACGCACACAAATGCATGGAGCACTCACTCCGCGGGATGGTTGGCGGTGTGTTCCCCCCGTCATCAAGAGTCGAGTTGGACGCTAAGAGAGAGCCCAGCAGGTCGGCTTTGTCCTTTGCGGCATGGGCCAGAGATGGCTGACAGAAGTTCCCTTTGACAGCCTTGGCGAAAGACCAGAATGCACGTGTTTCCAAAGGAAGACGAACTAGTTTCTCACCAATTTTGCCGATGTGCTCCGAAAACTTTGATTTATTACTTTTCGTATTGTACAATTACCATTGCTGCTTTTGTTCAACCGTAATACGCGACGCACGCGAAGTTGACAAACACGCCAAGCAATGTAATGTGAAACATTAGATATCATTGTGCATTGCGTATGTTTATAATACGGCTGCAGGCATCAGTCGCTAAATGCGTATGTGTTAAAATGCGGCGACATCGGTTTTGGAAGTAATCGAGCGCTAATTCATTCGTTTTTATTTTTTAGTAATTCAATTTAGTTTCATTAAAAACGCTCGAGGAAGTTTATAAGTCAAAAATATAGATATTGAGATGCTCATAACTTATAACGTACGCTATACTTCTTTAAAATAAAAACGTACGGGTCTAGTTTTTCGTAATATCTACAAGATTTCCAAAAAAATATGTTAATAAATCAGACTATGATTACGATGGGAAACGTTATCACTTTTTGTATAAAAATTTACAGCTTAACTCTTAAATAAGATGTTATATTAAACTGCGAATTTCATCAATAAGAAACATAAAACAAAAAGTACTGTGAAACAAATTGAACCATTTAATGTTTCACAATAAACTAATCATTCTACCGTTTTATATTCGTCACTCTCAAGTATTATATTGATTTGAGCTAGTTGTTCAATTTAAGTTCTTCTGTAGAGTCAATAGAGATCGATTTTAAATAACGGCTCTGTATATTCGCGTAAACGCAGAATATTATGCAAATTGCGCAGCACTCCTATTTCAGATAACACTAAGCTGGCTATAGTTTTCATGTGACATGTATTATGTATATGATAATGATGGATGCACTTTGAACATCAGTTAAACGATAAATGGCCTAATGAGTAGAATTTCTTATGTCGAAACATGTTTTACTTAAACTTCATTTCAAAATTCTTAATTTAGAGCCGTGGTAGCTAAGATTGTTAACGCTCGGTGTAAATATAACAGACCGCGAGTAACCCGGGTTCGATCCCCGCCGGCACCAATGTAATTGTTAATTGCAATTTTGAGTGCTGATTTACTACGTGCTCGGCGGTAAAGGAAAACATCGTGAGGAAACCTGCATGTCTGAGGAATAAGGAAAAAAAATATTTCGAAGACATATGAAGTTCGCCAACACGCATTGGGGCAGCGCGGCGGACACTTCCTTGCCCTAAACCGTCTCAGAAATGAGGGGAGGCCTGTGCCCAGCAGTGGAACGTATATAGGCTGTAACTTTTTAACTTTTTATTTCAATCGGCCGTCTTAAAATCAATTACGTCATGGAAATCAAACTTCACTAGATCTTTTGGTTGTGGCTTAATTATTGTATTAGATAGTTTTAATGCTAATTCTATTCTACTCAAAGAGTTGTAGTGGGTGAAACAGCTAGAAATCCTAAGGTTATGAAGTCTGTGGCTATATAGTGGATGCCTCAACATCTTAAAGCCGCGCTCTCCATGTAAGATATGGACAGGCATTACCAAATACTTTTTCTTATTTAAGATCAACTCAATTCGTTTCAACTGTTTGCTTTAATCTTCTTAGGTGTTAAAACTTTCATAATGATTACCCAGTTCTCCAGCAATGTTGTAGCTACTGATGTATCGATATTGCTCCACTTGTGAACAGTGGTAGAGCCATGCGGCAGCTTTGCTGTTGCACGTATGGGCCGGCTCAAACCGGGGTGGTACCACGACCTCACAGAATACCGGCGTGAAGTGGAAGTTCTGCTTCCGCGTTTCGTCGGTGAGTGCAGGTGGCCGGAGGCCCAAATCCCCCCCCCCCATCAACATGGTAGCGGAATTAAATAAAGATAGACTACCCCAGGAGGGTACCAGCACCCCTGGAGAATCCCTCGCTGAGCATCCACGACCATGTTTCTCCACTTCTGAGCGTGGGTGCTCAGGCTGCCCCGCGTATTCTGGGGGGGGCGAAATTCCGCTCAAGACTACAACTGCTCGGGGCAAACGGAGCAACAAGACCAAGGCGACCCCTGCCACGCTGTCCGTGAATTTCTGCAATATCAGGGGACTTCACTCTAACCTAAACGCCGTCCACTACCATCTCGAGACGGCGAGGCCGGCTCTGCTCTTTCTGACCGAGACGCAGGTGTCCTCTCCGGCTGATGTTTCGTATCTCTCCTACCCGGGGTACAAACTGGAACACTCCTTTGTGCCTCGGGCTGGAGTTTGCGTTTACGTCAGAGAGGACATCTGTTCTCGACGCCTCGGCAGACTTGAAGGTTCGGACCTGTCCATCCTTTGGCTACGCGTAGACAGCGACGACCATCCGCGCGTCTACGGGTGCCTCTATAGGTCCCACAGCGGTAATGCCGAAACAGACCGACTCTTCGACCACGTCCAAATGGCTGCAGATTCGTTGCTACAGCAGATCCCCTCTGCAGAGATCGTGATCCTCGGCGACTTTAACGCCCATCACGCCGAATGGCTCGGTTCACGTTTAACCGATCATGCGGGGAGATCTGTTCATGATTTTGCCTTGGCATATGGTCTGACACAACTGGTTACTTCGCCTACGCGGATTCCAGATGTGGAGGATCATGCACCTTCCCTGTTGGACCTTCTGCTGACCTCTCACCCGGACGGATATCAGATTTCCGTCGACGCCCCTTTAGGCTCCTCGGACCATTGTCTGGTCCGGAGTGTTGTGCCACTCACGCTGAAATCGCGGTTGCATTCTGCAGGCTGCCGCCGTGTTTGGCACTATAGGTCAGCCGATTGGGATGGGATGCGGTCTTTCTTTGCATCCTACCCTTGGGGGCGGGTTTGCTTCTCGCCGGATGATCCCAACGTTGTTGCGGATTCTGTTACTGATGTGGTACTTCAGGGTATGGAACTTTTTATTCCTTCCTCTGTGGTGCCCATTGGAGGCAAATCTCAGCCATGGTTTGGTCGCTCCTGTAAAATAGCATCATGCTATAAGCAGGAGTGCTACCAAGCCTGGGTTGATGCATCAGCGTCCCGGGATGTAAACACCAGCGCTCTAAAAAAGAAGTATAATTCCGCCTCTAGGTCCTTCAAAAGAGTCATTGCCAAGGCAAAGTCAGAGCACATAGGCAGAATTGGCGAGAGACTCGTTCGCCTTCCTTCTGGAACCCGTGCATTCTGGTCTCTCGCCAAGGCTGTCCAGGGGAATTTCTGTCAGCCATCTCTTCCATCTCTGCACAGGGAGGACGACTCACTGGCCCATACTGCAAAGGAGAAAGCCGATCTTCTAGGCTCCTTCTTTGCGTCTAACTCGACTCTCGATGACGGGGGGAGTACGCCGCCGACCATCCCGCGGTGTGAGTGCTCCATGCCGGAAGTGCAGTTCACACAGCGCTCGGTTCGCAAAGCACTCCTCTCCCTGGACATCCACAAGTCGAGTGGGCCTGACGGAATCCCCCCAATTGTGCTGAGGACGTGTGCTCCAGAGTTGGCACCGGTTTTAACGCGTCTTTTCCGGTACTCCTACTCCCTAGGCGTAGTCCCAAAATCATGGAAGACTGCTTTCGTCCACCCGATCCCTAAAAAAGGCGACCGCTCAGACCCGTCCAACTACCGGCCAATCGCCATCACCTCCTTGTTCTCCAAAACAATGGAGTCCATTGTAAACTGCCAGCTCATGAGGTACCTTGAGGATCACCAGCTGATTAGTGACCGCCAATACGGTTTTCGCCGTGGTCGGTCAGCTGGTGATCTTCTGGTCTACCTCACTCACAGATGGGCGGAGGCAGTAGAGTTCAAGGGGGAGGCATTGGCCGTTAGTTTGGACATTGCGAAGGCCTTCGATCGGGTTTGGCACAAAGCGCTTCTTTCGAAGCTCCCTTCCTATGGGCTTCCCGAGAAATTGTGCGATTGGATCACCAGCTTTCTTGCAGATCGGAGCATCAAGGTCGTTGTAGACGGTGCAAGCTCCGATTGCAAGCCTATTAATGCTGGTGTTCCACAGGGCTGCGTGCTATCGCCAACGCTGTTTCTTCTGCATATCAATGATATGTTGCATACCCGTAACATTCATTGCTATGCAGATGACAGCACTGGTGATGCTCTTTACACCGGCCGAGCCAATATTTCTCGGGAAAACGTCTCCGAGTGCCGGGACAAACTTGTGTCTGAAGTCGAGTCTTTGCTGAACAGAGTCTCGGATTGGGGACGACTAAATCTAGTCCAGTTTAACCCCCAGAAGACACAAGTTTGCGCGTTAACCGCTAAAAAGAACCCCTTTGTCGTATCCCCTCAGTTTCAAGGCACTCCCCTTGTTGCCTCAGCCAGTATCGGAATCCTCGGCGTCGACATATCGAGTGACGTGCAGTTTCGTGGTCACTTGGAAGGGAAGGCCAAATTGGCCTCTAAAAAGCTTGGCGTGCTCAGCAGAGCGGGGCAGTATTTCATGCCGGCACACCGCCTGCAACTTTACAAGGCGCAGGTTCGACCGCACATGGAATACTGTTCCCATCTCTGGGCTGGGGCTCCCCAGTACCAGCTCCTTCCACTTGACCGCATCCAGCGCAGAGCGGCTCGAATCGTCGACGACCGAGTGCTTTCCGATCGGCTCGATTCACTGGCGTTGCGAAGAGATGTTGCATCTCTTTGCGTATTTTATCGCATCTATCACGGGGAGTGCTCTGAGGAATTGTTCGGATTAATCCCAGCCGCCAAATTTCGTGAACGCACGACACGGCAAACGTCCCGATACCATCCACACCATCTGGATGCTTGGCGGTCCACCACTGTACGTTTCACAAGGAGCTTTCTTCCACGTACAACCTCTCTGTGGAATAGTTTATCACCGGCGATTTTTCCGGACCGATACGACCTGGGGACCTTCAAGAAAAGAGCTTACTCCTTTCTAAAGGGCCGGCAACGCACCCGCAATTCTCCTGGTGTTGCGGTTGATCATGGGCGGCGGTAGTCACTTAACATCAGGTGAGCCGCATGCTCGTTTGCCCCCTCTTCTATAAAAAAAAAAAAAAAAAAAAAAAAACTTTTTATCTAATCGAAATTTTTCGTTATTAATGAATATTTTCGGATTGGCAACGCAGGAATATTTATTTTTTTTTCAATTTTTAACCACCGACGCACACCAAGTGGTGTTATATGTGTATTTGTCTGTGACATCGAATTTCCCAAACGGATGAACCTTTTTAGATTTTGTTTGAAAGGTGACTCAAGAAAATCTTTTTAACCTTTTAAAGATGATTAGTCCTTTTGGTTTCGGAGTTTTTTTTAATTTTTAATTAAATTTATTTAAGGATATCATAACAACTAAGCTCAACCCTTTTAAGATTTGGTATTAATAACATCTTTACACATACAAAATGCGAAAAGCTTCTCTTGAGATATTTTTAGGAGAATAATAACCGATTGAATTTATGGAAAAAAAGATGGTAAAACTATTTAAATGAAATAAGCAATGTAAGAGCAGTCATACATCTACATTACAAAGTAAGTAAAGTGCAACTTAGCCAAAACAAATTGGGCGGCTTCGACGCCCGCACCCTGCCGAGAGACCAATCATCACTCCGGTGTCCCCCCCCCCTCCCCCTAGTTCTAATGAGGTCTTTGCTGTCATGCGACTAATTGTATAAGTCACTACATGACTACAGTAAATTGTGACTACAAATAATAATACATAACATAAACACTCACGCCTGTCACCCAGAGGGGTAGGCAGAGACTACAGACTTCCATTTGGCACGATCCTGACACACCTCTCTCGCCTCCTTCACATCCATACACCTACGCATACATGCTCGTCGGTTAAGGGTACTCCTAATTTGGCCCATTTTCAATAAATCGCCAATTTGGTCGATAAATTTTCGCCTAGGACGTCCCTTTCCGACTCTGCCATTCACTTCTGCAACATAAATTTTCTTTGTCACTCTTTCCTCATTCATTCTTTCCACATGACCAAACCACCGAAGCATTCCTTTCTTAATCCTGGTCACAACATCATCTTGCAAACCACACTCTTCTCTTATTACACAATTTCTTACCCTGTCGTTCAGATTCAGCCCTAACATACTCCTTAAGGACCGCATTTCTACTGCGTTGATTCTACTCTCGTGCTTCTTCTGCCACACCCAACTTTCACTACCATACGTTAAAGTAGGGACCAACACAGCATTGTGAATTGCCATACGTGCCTTTTTTGACACATTTTGACTCTTCACAATAGAGTGCAAGGCCCCATTTACTCTATTTCCCGCATTCACTCGTCGTTCTATATCCTTATCATATCTCCCATCCCTGCTAAATACGCAGCCCAAATATACAAACTCATCTACTTGCTCGATCAACTCCCCTTCTATTCTTATTTCACAAATCGTTTTACTTTCTTCTCTTTCAAAAACCATAACCTTCGTCTTACTTGCGTTCACTTTCATACCCCTTTCTTTTAATGGTCTGTTCATTAATGTAACCATCATTTGCAACTCGGCCGCCGACGACGCAAGGATAACTTGATCATCGGCGTACAAAAGGCATTTGACGGTTAACTCACCCATTCTTAATCCGCATTCTTCAACTTTCAAATTTTGCAAACAACTGTCCATAAATAAGTTGAACAGCTACGGGGAAGCCACACATCCCTGTCTGACACCTTTATGGATGTCAAACCAGTCCGAGTAGGCCCCGTTGATCCTAACACAAGCACTAGAGTCCCTATAAAGAGACTCCAATGCCTGTATCAAGCCAGCGCTCAACCCAAATGAGTTCAGTGTTTGCCATAGCACATCCCTATCCACTCTGTCATATACAACATACAAATAATAATATAAATAGAAATGGGAATACGAAATGTTGATTTTGTCAATTTTTGATTATAATGAGTCCGAACTGCAGTTGTCTCTCTCGAGCTTTAAATGAGGAAGTATAAGGCACAGCCTGACAGCATTGCATCTGTTAAAAAACTATTTTTCTAAATGTCTTTCCATCAGGATTTCTTCTTAATCAGTTCTGTTTGGTATTATTTAACAACGAAATTAAGGTTTAAAAATGTTACGATGGTTATATAGTTTCTGTAAAATTATAAAAAAAAAAATGTCGGAAAATATGATATAATATTTTTATATTTTATCATATTTTCCGACATTTTATTTATTATTTATTTACTATATTCGACGAGTGTAGTTGTTAAAATTAATATTTCACAAAATGATATAGTATGTGCTGACATTATCAACGTTATTTAAAATTGAAACCAATGAATCAGTCTCACTCGTTCTTGGTCTTCAATAAAATTAAGAGCATTAAAACATATATCAGCATACTAATATCAGAGGAAGGAAAAGAATATTAAATTAAAATGAATATGGTTGTGGTAGATATAAAATCATCTATATCAATCATTGTTTTACATGTCACTAATAGCATGTATTACCGAAACACCAAACAATGTTATTATCCTTAAATATTGTATGTTTTCATGTAGATTTAATCTCTTGACACAAAATATCATGATAAAATTGATAATAACTTGCTGCAACTTCGCAAAATATTATTTTTATCTTACATCAATTGCATTTTATATTGCATCAGTTGAATAAAAATGTGAAAGAATTTTTATTTACTCTTAAGTTATTTAGTTTTGTGTTGCTCTCGGAACTTTGCCATGTTTGTTGATCTAATTTCTTCGTAACAAAACATCGTTACAAAAATGAACATAAATTTAGTATAAAACACATTAACATACGTGGTAGAGTCACGTTGTCACAGAACATCAGCGAAAAATAACTGCTTAATGCTGCTGTATTCCGTATGTTGAATGTAGAGAATCGAAGACCCTTTTGACACGATGCGAGGCATTCCATCTTAGTCCTCAGGGGTGGCAACACACCTACATTTTGATCATTAACTGAGGATAGATGTAGATGTCTATGGGCTACAGCATCCATTTACCACCAGGTGGACTGTGTACTCATTTGTCATCCCCATATTAATACACACACTGAATAAATTTTATATTATTACAAAGTGACTTATAAGACTTCTCAGGTTAAAACAAGGCTCTTTTACGAAAAAAATTTCTCGGAAATATGCGAACTTAAATGAAAATTATGGAATATAAATTAATGTAGTATTGCGCGAAGACTGTGGGTGTCGTGGCTGCGACGGCTCGTGAGAAAGACTTCTTAAACCATAGTTTAAACTTGAGACTGCCAATAAACTGTGTTACGTATTAACAAAATAGTTTACAATTGGTCTCAATTTTAAACTATAGTCTATTTCAACTAAGAAGTACCGTAGAAAATAACTACCGGTGTAAGAATATCTACTACCCCATATCAAGCCGTGGGTGCCGTAACAGGCGACAGAGAGAAACAATTTTTTTTTAAATCATTAAAAATCAAATCAGTAGATGAGCAGTAGCGTCTTCCTAATAACGACTAAAAATAAAAAAAAACTGCAGTTGCCAACCCGCTTGCCAAGCGTGCCAACTGTGTGAAATATCCTCCCCCTATGAGGCAATCTTACGGTAACGGTAAGAACCGTTACGCACTGTCGACTGGTTGCCAGCAACTCAGTCGCGGCGAGTCGCGGAGTCGCCCGGGCAACCGGTAACTAAGTGCGTAAACACCTATTTAAACTATAGAAAGTCACTGTCGACAGTGTGTAAAAAGTCTAACTGTGGCAAAAATACGAACTAAAATGAAAGGAGGGTATTTGACAGCAAATGGCAAATTTCGCGAAGGCTATGGTGCCCCAAGATGTTGGACGACGAAAGATGTTTCGTGACAAAAAAAATCTTTAAATCCGAGACTATCAATAAACCACCTTTAATATAGCGTTTTATTTACATTTCAATAACGTCATTGGGGTTGGATTAACGTATTTTGAAATTGAATGAATTATTTAAGAATTTTATTCCTTTAAGTCGGTTTTTAGACTACAGCGATATGTCTAATTACAATTTAAAAAAAAACGTAACAATCGTAATTACAATTAAAATAGTAACATGATTCATCAAATATCATATTTGATAGGCCTAGTTTTTTCTTTTTTTTTTATAAAATTGGAGTGAAAGGCACTTACAGTCCCAATGATTGTAAATAGCTGCTACAGTTGTTATCATTGGTTTTACACCAGACTTAAAACATTCCTAAACCTTAAACAAGACATATGACCGTATAATCGCTTTAGAAACTGGGTTTAAGTAAAATCAAACTGCGTACTTTGACAGGAGCCCTGATTGAACATTGCTACTTAGAAAAGTACATGTTGATTTTGGGACTAAGCTATTAAAAGATGTGCCGTTTATGTTCCTTAACGTAAGATACACCTCTGCACAGCCTTAATGCGCAACACTCATCTGGGAAACTAATACTTAGCCCAGAAGATGTGAAAATGCCCACTGTTAAGCAAGTTCTTGAAATTGATTAAAGATAGGCATTGCAATAAACTATAGTCATAGTACCGATCACAATAGTTGTTACTGGTCTTAGTGATACTGGTCTTTTTAGACATGCTCGCAAAAAAATCATGTATTCGTTGATATTTAGGATATATTTACTCGCAGGTCAACTGAAAGGATGGACAAGTCCAAAAGACGTGATCCTGAAGGTCGCCGGTATCTTAACTGTGAAAGGAGGTACTGGTGCTATCGTAGAGTACCACGGGCCTGGTGTTGATTCCATCTCCTGCACTGGTATGGCCACTATCTGCAACATGGGAGCTGAAATTGGTGCTACCACCAGTGTAAGTAGAATTTTGGCTTGAATGTTTGAAACGATTTTTTCGTTTTTTTTTAAGCTAATTGTATGTATGTTTGTCCCTTTTCTTATGTGCCTTTTGTAGCCTAAGTAATCCGACGAATTTTAAGTTCAAGATATGGTTTCACGTTTGCACTGGACAATCACAAATAAATTGAGTAGTATATTGGATGACCCTTATTACCGTCTGCAAAAAAATAGGGTGTAACATGTGAACGGAGTAGTTTTACAAAAAAATAAAAATATTGAAAAAAAAACATTTCAAGAATTTTTTTAACAATTACTTTGTCCTTTGCCCTTGAGCCTGCGACCCTGCGAGGTGACAAGATGCCTACTAAATTTATTATTTTATTGCCGTTCCTAATGTAGGGTAGATATGATTTGAATTTCGGATTTTAATTATTTAATTTAAAATTTTTGTTTTTATTTTTTGTAAAATATCAATGCCATAGGCTTCTACCCCGTTTACATGTTACACCCTATTTTTATCAAGACGGTAAAGAAGGTCATCCAGTATGTGTATTTGCAGTGCAACAGGTATATTATATAAACTTCAAGTAATGTTTTATTTTAATTGTGTGATAAATGTATATAAGTGAAGTACTGCCTGCATATTATATCCTGCTGCTGGGCACAGGCTTTATCTCATTGATTCACCTAGAAAGTTAATATTATTTATTCCTCTCCCGACTCTATTGGACGAAATAAGGTGATAGACTCTTTCATCATCTTTTTTACTCTAGTAGTTACGTTGTACCAGTTCTGGCGCACTTGTAGAAAGGTTGTACCAGTTCTGGCGCACTGAGTCACAAGTACGACGTTCGTCGACTCACGATCCTAAAAAAAAAAAAAAAAAGGTTTTGGCATGCTCTGATCACGAATCTGCGGTCCATTTTTGCGTAGGATGCACGGTTCCGGAGATGTGCAGATCAATTAACTCTTATCTAATTGATATCCGCTTCGAGCCTCCACCGTCATTAGCGCTCCATTGTTCTTATCTACTTATCTATTGTCGATTGACTACCGTCATTATCTATTATTCGCAGCGTGTGGGTCGGCTTATGCTATTGTATTATACTCCTTTGTTCCTATCTACAACACTAATCTGAATCTACAATAAAACACATTACCTAATTTTGTTAAAATTTTTATTTATAAAATACAAAATCTTATTACTTATTATCTATAAAATAGGAGCGAAACATCTCATCCACTAACATATCGTCGTACAATGTGTTCTCTGTAAATATACTCGTAAAACTATGCATTGAACATCCCTGAAACTTATATAGCAAATACATTAAGCAATATTCGCCACAAACTGAAGTCCTATCAACATTCCAGTTCCATCTTTTACAATTTCGTACAGGTGCCCGTCCATATGAATCAAAATATTCACCGACGTCATTCGTATCGATATATAAAGCTACCCAATGTGACCCTGGTTTATCATCTGTACCCAAATTGCATATTACCTAGTCAGGTCATAAATTCTATCACATGTTTAATATAAAATAATTGAAACAAGTTTATTCATTATGTAACCATTTATATACCAAAATGAACTTAACAAAACATAGATTCTTATGACACTATAGTTTATTCAAAATGACCTCCGTAATTTTGAATACAGGCCTTCAATCTGCGCGGCCAGTCGTCTATCTCACCACGAACGAGGTCCATGTCATATCGGCGGCTGCCTTAATTAAAGATGTCTTGAGTGACTCGAAATTGGGATGAGGCTTTGAGCACGCCTTTTCCTCCAAGTGTTGCCATATCTTGTAATCTAACGGATTCAAATCTGGATTGGTCTTTGTGTCGGATGAAGTCGATTTCACGCGCCGCCAGCCAGTCTTTTTTTTTTTTGTTTTTAAAGAACGTTACCTCCACACTAGGTTTTTCTCCTGTATCGTGGGGGCAGTTTACAAACACAAATTTCACAAGGACAAACATCCAAACTCGGAACAATTACTTGTAGGTCGTACAAATACTTGTTCCGTGCGGGATTCGAACCCGCGACCCCCAAGCACAGCCACTCATTGCTAAGCCACTACGCCACGGAGCTGGCAAAAGTCCTGTGTGCTCTTCGCTCTATGAGCTGACGCCGAATCTTGTTGGAATACCCAGTGCCTGTTATTGAACATGGTATGAGAAACAGGTTACACAAGGTTCGTCAGGACTGTATTTTGATACACAACTGCATTCGTTTTTAACCTTTCTCACAAAAATGTACCTCTGTTAAGCCCCAATAAGAAACTCCCAACCACACCATGAGCGAGGATGGAAAATGACCCCGTTGGACACGCGGAATACGGTTGCTCGCTTCTTCACTACTGCGTGCGTACACCTTATCATTTTGTTTGTTGTAGCTCTCTTCTACGGTAAAAATTTTTTCATCCGAAAAAAGAATTTCCCGATATTTTTCCCGCGTACCGCTTCAACAAAGCGCGGCATCTCTTCAGTTTCAGATCCATTAGACGAGCATTCAAACGATGTCCTGTTTTTCTTCGATATGCCCGAAGCCCTAAGTCTTCATTTAACGCCGTGGTTCTGCTTAACCCCATCTGAAGGGCCAACAGTTTCTGCTTACGTTTGGGATTTCTTTGAATTCGCACCTTTACAGCTTTTATCACTGCTGGAGTCCTAACAAATCGAGGGCGACCACTTCTTGACCTGTCATCTACACTAGAGTCTTCATTGTATCGTTTGATGGTACGATAAACGAATCTTTTGGTTATATTCAAATTTTTCAGTATATCAAAAAATTGTAATTGGCGTGTAATCGCAACTGCAACACGGTCTTTTTTAAGCGTCCACTCCATATGTAAAAATGAGTAAAATTCTAAAAAGTATACAGTTTTATTTTGATGAATAATTCGAATTCAATAAACTTTTTTGTGGCCAGCATTCTAAAAGGGTGCGTTTGGCAGAAAAAAGCGCTAGCAAGCGCTTATAAGCGCTGAAATAGTTTTCGGCCAGGCCACGATTGCTACTTCAGTAGCGCTGACACAATCCGCCATTTTGCTTATTTAATTTGTTTGTTTTGAAGTAGAGTTAATAAGTTGTTTTGTGCAATATTCGTTTTAAGTAATATAATGACATGAATAAACATATACATGTTATTAAAAATTCATGATTGGTAAGTTTTTAATATGAATACTTTACAAACATATATTTAAATTAGGTTAGGTTCCCCCGTTAAAACTAACATCGTGTCCTGGAGGAAAATAGCTACTTACGATTTGACAGCGCTTACCGCTTACGATCGCCATTTTGCTTACAAGCGCTTGCTAGCGCTTTTTTCTGCCAAACGCACCCAAAGAAAAGTTTTTACTGTGTGACAATACTTATGACCTGACTAGGTATGTACGTTGGTACGTGGGTGTACATGGACAGTCTGTTAGCAGCATAAACATTATTTTCTAGACTGGGGTGAATCTTTTTCAGATGTTGTTGTACATCTAGTGTATCCATGATATTACTGCTATTAGTAGATTACTACAGTACAATCTACTCAATGACTAACATAGGAATGATCAATTATGTGATTTCTAAATATTAAATTGCATTTTTTCCGTTATACAAAACCTATTTGAGTCATCAATACACTGAATAAGACGCAACACGAAGAATGTGAGATAAGGTTGTTGACGCATAAAGTTATTATCAATTCTACTGTAGAAATTCTTTAGATTAGAATTATTACTTACTGGTACTATATAAGACCAAGCAACTGCAGTCATGGAGTTAGTGTATGGTCGTTTGACCGCAGTGTATCTATCAATAATACATTTGTGTTACTTCAACGCATCAAAGGCCATAGATGTAAGTGTTTAATCTATTGACAAACTTACCTTTCTTTCTGTTATTTTTTTACGTGTGTATGATTTTGAACGACAGTCCTGTTGGTCTAGTGGTTAGTGACCCTGACTGTTATGCCGGAGGTCGTGGGTTCGATTCCCACCCAGGACAAATGCTTGTGTGATGAGCACGATCATTTGTTCTGTGTCTGGGTGTAATTTATCTATAATATTTATGTATTTAGAAATATATAAGTATGTTTATCAGTTGTCTAGTACCCATAACACAAGCTCTGCTTAGCTTGGGACTAGATGGCGTTGTGTGATAGTTGTGGAATATTATTATTATATATTATTATTATTTAGTGTTAACAAATTATATTTAAATATTTTGTGTGTGTATATGATTAAGCCGTGGTAGCTCAGATGATTAGCGCAAGCTGTAAATTTTACAGTACGTAACGCGGGTTCGATCCCCGCCGACACCAATTAAATTGTTAATTGCAATTTTAAGTGTTTATTCTATTGACACACTTACTTTTCTTTCTGTTATTTTCTTACGTGTGTATGATTTAGTGTTAACAAATTATATTTAAATATTGTGTGTGTATATGATTAAGCCGTGGTAGCTCAGATGGTTAGCGCAAGCTGTAAATTTTACAGTACGTAACGCGGGTTCGATCCCCGCCGACACCAATTAAATTGTTAATTGCAATTTTAAGTGTTTATTCTATTGACACACTTATTTTTCTTTCTGTTATTTTCTTACGTGTGTATGATTTAGTGTTAACAAATTATATTTAAATATTGTGTGTGTATATGATTAAGCCGTGGTAGCTCAGATGGTTAGCGCAAGCTGTAAATTTCACAGTACGCGACCCAGGTTCGAACCCCGCCGACACCACTTAAATTGTTAATTGCAATTTTAAGTGCTGATTTACCACGTGTTCGGCGGTGAAGGAAAACATTGTGAGGAAACCTACATGTCTGAGAAAATTTCGAAGGCATGTGAAGTTCGCCAACACGCATTGAGACCGCGCCGCGGACATTTCCTAGCCATAAATACAAAGACAATAGCAGAAAGTAAAAAGTTAAAAAATACTTTTTTGACAATGACAGTCATTAGTTGATCATTAGTGAATGTGATTCTGTTTTCTTAAATTACAGGAAGAAAAGAGCAGAAGGAAGAAATGGGATGATGGGAAGTAATGAAGAATGAATTGTTATGTGAAGTTTGTTGGAACAAACATATTTTAGTCACGTGTAAATACTTTTAACATTTTGGTTCAAAATGACACAAAATCTAAAAAATATTAGATACATCATCGACATGGACGGATTTTACATTACATATCCTCATAAACAAGTTCAATGTAGAGAAATGGCTATTCTAGACGTAAAACTATCTAATAAAAATGATTCGTTTATCGATCATTATTTGTTTCGGCCAAGTTATCCTTTCAATTATTTGTCGCCAAAAGACAAAAAAACTGTTCGTTATTGTGAAATACACGTGCACGGCATTCCATATTTTGATGTGACCGAAGAATTAAAATGTGCCTACAAACAAGAGAACATCATTCCCATACTAAATTGGTATATTAGAAATTTGTGCAAAGACGAATTGATCGCATACAAAGGTGGTTCAACAGAAAAACAATTTTTAAAAATGTTGACGACGAATGATAGAATTTTTAATATTGAAGAATACAAATGTCCAAAATACAATGATTTGGTAAATGTCATAAATTTAAACAAACATTATGTGTGTAATAATCATATATTTGCAAAAAATAAACACAAAATTTTACATTGTTCTTGTGACGAAGTGTGGGTTTTTTACAAGTGGTTATTACTTGAAAATAAAATTTAAAATTAATCATAAATTTTGTTTGATTTCCCAAAAACATTAGTTATAGTATACTATATAATACAAAATTGGTTCAACAGAAAAACAATTTTTAAAAATGTTGACGACGAATGATAGAATTTTTAATATTGAAGAATACAAATGTCCAAAATACAATGATTTGGTAAATGTCATAAATTTAAACAAACGTTATGTGTGTAATAATCATATATTTGCAAAAAATAAACACAAAATTTTACATTGTTCTTGTGACGAAGTGTGGGTTTTTTACAAGTGGTTATTACTTGAAAATAAAATTTCAAATTAATCATAAATTTTGTTTGATTTCCCAAAAACATTAGTTATAGTATACTATATAATACAAAATTGGTTCAACAGAAAAACAATTTTTAAAAATGTTGACGACGAATGATAGAATTTTTAATATTGAAGAATACAAATGTCCAAAATACAATGATTTGGTAAATGTCATAAATTTAAACAAACGTTATGTGTGTAATAATCATATATTTGCAAAAAATAAACACAAAATTTTACATTGTTCTTGTGACGAAGTGTGGGTTTTTTACAAGTGGTTATTACTTGAAAATAAAATTTCAAATTAATCATAAATTTTGTTTGATTTCCCAAAAACATTAGTTATAGTATACTATATAATACAAAATTGGTTCAACAGAAAAACAATTTTTAAAAATGTTGACGACGAATGATAGAATTTTTAATATTGAAGAATACAAATGTCCAAAATACAATGATTTGGTAAATGTCATAAATTTAAACAAACGTTATGTGTGTAATAATCATATATTTGCAAAAAATAAACACAAAATTTTACATTGTTCTTGTGACGAAGTGTGGGTTTTTTACAAGTGGTTATTACTTGAAAATAAAATTTCAAATTAATCATAAATTTTGTTTGATTTCCCAAAAACATTAGTTATAGTATACTATATAATACAAAATTGGTTCAACAGAAAAACAATTTTTAAAAATGTTGACGACGAATGATAGAATTTTTAATATTGAAGAATACAAATGTCCAAAATACAATGATTTGGTAAATGTCATAAATTTAAACAAACATTATGTGTGTAATAATCATATATTTGCAAAAAATAAACACAAAATTTTACATTGTTCTTGTGACGAAGTGTGGGTTTTTTACAAGTGGTTATTACTTGAAAATAAAATTTAAAATTAATCATAAATTTTGTTTGATTTCCCAAAAACATTAGTTATAGTATACTATATAATACAAAATTGGTTCAACAGAAAAACAATTTTTAAAAATGTTGACGACGAATGATAGAATTTTTAATATTGAAGAATACAAATGTCCAAAATACAATGATTTGGTAAATGTCATAAATTTAAACAAACGTTATGTGTGTAATAATCATATATTTGCAAAAAATAAACACAAAATTTTACATTGTTCTTGTGACGAAGTGTGGGTTTTTTACAAGTGGTTATTACTTGAAAATAAAATTTTAAATTAATCATAAATTTTGTTTGATTTCCCAAAAACATTAGTTATAGTATACTATATAATACAAAATTGGTTCAACAGAAAAACAATTTTTAAAAATGTTGACGACGAATGATAGAATTTTTAATATTGAAGAATACAAATGTCCAAAATACAATGATTTGGTAAATGTCATAAATTTAAACAAACGTTATGTGTGTAATAATCATATATTTGCAAAAAATAAACACAAAATTTTACATTGTTCTTGTGACGAAGTGTGGGTTTTTTACAAGTGGTTATTACTTGAAAATAAAATTTTAAATTAATCATATATTTTGTTTGATTTCCCAAAAACATTAGTTATAGTATACTATATAATACAAAATTGGTTCAACAGAAAAACAATTTTTAAAAATGTTGACGACGAATGATAGAATTTTTAATATTGAAGAATACAAATGTCCAAAATACAATGATTTGGTAAATGTCATAAATTTAAACAAACGTTATGTGTGTAATAATCATATATTTGCAAAAAATAAACACAAAATTTTACATTGTTCTTGTGACGAAGTGTGGGTTTTTTACAAGTGGTTATTACTTGAAAATAAAATTTCAAATTAATCATAAATTTTGTTTGATTTCCCAAAAACATTAGTTATAGTATACTATATAATACAAAATTGGTTCAACAGAAAAACAATTTTTAAAAATGTTGACGACGAATGATAGAATTTTTAATATTGAAGAATACAAATGTCCAAAATACAATGATTTGGTAAATGTCATAAATTTAAACAAACGTTATGTGTGTAATAATCATATATTTGCAAAAAATAATCACAAAATTTTACATTGCTCTTGTGACGAAGTGTGGGTTTCTTTACAAGTGTTTATTGCTTGAAAATAAAATTTTAAATTAATCATAAATTTTGTTTGATTTCCCAAAAACATTAGTTATAGTATACTATGTAATACAAAATTGGTTCAACAGAAAAACAATTTTTAAAATTGTTGACGACGAATGATAGTTTTTATGAAATTTGTTACAAAATTTGACTTCCCACATACACTTGGTCCTGCCACAATAGCAGTACGCGGCAGAAAAACAATTTTTAAAAATGTTGACGACGAATGATAGAATTTTTAATATTGAAGAATACAAATGTCCAAAATACAATGATTTGGTAAATGTCATAAATTTAAACAAACGTTATGTGTGTAATAATCATATATTTGCAAAAAATAATCACAAAATTTTACATTGTTCTTGTGACGAAGTGTGGGTTTTTTACAAGTGGTTATTACTTGAAAATAAAATTTTAAATTAATCATAAATTTTGTTTGAATTGTTTACACCAACACTTTCATTTTTTATTTTTCACCTTAGAACTTTAGACGTGTAATGTTTCACTTTATACATCCGTGTACTGCTATTGTGGCAGGACCAAGTGTATGTGGGAAGTCAAATTTTGTAACAAATTTCATAAAAACTATCATTCGTCGTCAACAATTTTAAAAATTGTTTTTCTGTTGAACCAATTTTGTATTATATAGTATACTATAACTAATGTTTTTGGGAAATCAAACAAAATATATGATTAATTTAAAATTTTATTTTCAAGCAATAACCACTTGTAAAGAAACCCACACTTCGTCACAAGAACAATGTAAAATTTTGTGATTATTTTTTGCAAATATATGATTATTACACACATAACGTTTGTTTAAATTTATGACATTTACCAAATCATTGTATTTTGGACATTTGTATTCTTCAATATTAAAAATTCTATCATTCGTCGTCAACATTTTTAAAAATTGTTTTTCTGCCGTGTACTGCTATTGTGGCAGGACCAAGTGTATGTGGGAAGTCAAATTTTGTAACAAATTTCATAAAAACTATCATTCGTCGTCAACAATTTTAAAAATTGTTTTTCTGTTGAACCAATTTTGTATTATATAGTATACTATAACTAATGTTTTTGGGAAATCAAACAAAATTTATGATTAATTTAAAATTTTATTTTCAAGCAATAAACACTTGTAAAGAAACCCACACTTCGTCACAAGAACAATGTAAAATTTTGTGTTTATTTTTTGCAAATATATGATTATTACACACATAACGTTTGTTTAAATTTATGACATTTACCAAATCATTGTATTTTGGACATTTGTATTCTTCAATATTAAAAATTCTATCATTCGTCGTCAACATTTTTAAAAATTGTTTTTCTGTTGAACCAATTTTGTATTATATAGTATACTATAACTAATGTTTTTGGGAAATCAAACAAAATTTATGATTAATTTTAAATTTTATTTTCAAGTAATAACCACTTGTAAAAAACCCACACTTCGTCACAAGAACAATGTAAAATTTTGTGTTTATTTTTTGCAAATATATGATTATTACACACATAATGTTTGTTTAAATTTATGACATTTACCAAATCATTGTATTTTGGACATTTGTATTCTTCAATATTAAAAATTCTATCATTCGTCGTCAACATTTTTAAAAATTGTTTTTCTGTTGAACCACCTTTGTATGCGATCAATTCGTCTTTGCACAAATTTCTAATATACCAATTTAGTATGGGAATGATGTTCTCTTGTTTGTAGGCACATTTTAATTCTTCGGTCACATCAAAATATGGAATGCCGTGCACGTGTATTTCACAATAACGAACAGTTTTTTTGTCTTTTGGCGACAAATAATTGAAAGGATAACTTGGCCGAAACAAATAATGATCGATAAACGAATCATTTTTATTAGATAGTTTTACGTCTAGAATAGCCATTTCTCTACATTGAAAATGTTTATGAGGATATGTAATGTAAAATCCGTCCATGTCGATGATGTATCTAATATTTTTTAGATTTTGTGTCATTTTGAACCAAAATGTTAAAAGTATTTACACGTGACTAAAATATGTTTGTTCCAACAAACTTCACATAACAATTCATTCTTCATTACTTCCCATCATCCCATTTCTTCCTTCTGCTCTTTTCTTCCTGTAATTTAAGAAAACAGAATCACATTCACATGATCAACTAATGACTGTCATTGTCAAAAAAGTATTTTTTAACTTTTTACTTTCTGCTATTGTCTTTGTATTTATGGCTAGGAAATGTCCGCGGCGCGGTCTCAATGCGTGTTGGCGAACTTCACATGCCTTCAAAATTTTCTCAGACATGCAGGTTTCCTCACAATGTTTTCCTTCACCGCCGAGCACGTGGTAAATCAGCACTTAAAATTGCAATTAACAATTTAAGTGGTGTCGGCGGGGTTCGAACCTGGGTCGCGTACTGTGAAATTTACAGCTTGCGCTAACCATCTGAGCTACCACGGCTTAATCATATACACACACAATATTTAAATATAATTTGTTAACACTAAATCATACACACGTAAGAAAATAACAGAAAGAAAAATAAGTGTGTCAATAGAATAAACACTTAAAATTGCAATTAACAATTTAATTGGTGTCGGCGGGGATCGAACCCGCGTTACGTACTGTAAAATTTACAGCTTGCGCTAACCATCTGAGCTACCACGGCTTAATCATATACACACACAATATTTAAATATAATTTGTTAACACTAAATCATACACACGTAAGAAAATAACAGAAAGAAAAGTAAGTGTGTCAATAGAATAAACACTTAAAATTGCAATTAACAATTTAATTGGTGTCGGCGGGGATCGAACCCGCGTTACGTACTGTAAAATTTACAGCTTGCGCTAATCATCTGAGCTACCACGGCTTAATCATATACACACACAAAATATTTAAATATAATTTGTTAACACTAAATAATAATAATATATAATAATAATATTCCACAACTATCACACAACGCCATCTAGTCCCAAGCTAAGCAGAGCTTGTGTTATGGGTACTAGACAACTGATAAACATACTTATATATTTCTAAATACATAAATATTATAGATAAATTACACCCAGACACAGAACAAATGATCGTGCTCATCACACAAGCATTTGTCCTGGGTGGGAATCGAACCCACGACCTCCGGCATAACAGTCAGGGTCACTAACCACTAGACCAACAGGACTGTCGTTCAAAATCATACACACGTAAAAAAATAACAGAAAGAAAGGTAAGTTTGTCAATAGATTAAACACTTACATCTATGGCCTTTGATGCGTTGAAGTAACACAAATGTATTATTGATAGATACACTGCGGTCAAACGACCATACACTAACTCCATGACTGCAGTTGCTTGGTCTTATATAGTACCAGTAAGTAATAATTCTAATCTAAAGAATTTCTACAGTAGAATTGATAATAACTTTATGCGTCAACAACCTTATCTCACATTCTTCGTGTTGCGTCTTATTCAGTGTATTGATGACTCAAATAGGTTTTGTATAACGGAAAAAATGCAATTTAATATTTAGAAATCACATAATTGATCATTCCTATGTTAGTCATTGAGTAGATTGTACTGTAGTAATCTACTAATAGCAGTAATATCATGGATACACTAGATGTACAACAACATCTGAAAAAGATTCACCCCAGTCTAGAAAATAATGTTTATGCTGCTAACAGACTGTCCATGTACACCCACGTACCAACGTACATACCTAGTCAGGTCATAAGTATTGTCACACAGTAAAAACTTTTCTTTGGGTGCGTTTGGCAGAAAAAAGCGCTAGCAAGCGCTTGTAAGCAAAATGGCGATCGTAAGCGGTAAGCGCTGTCAAATCGTAAGTAGCTATTTTCCTCCAGGACACGATGTTAGTTTTAACGGGGGAACCTAACCTAATTTAAATATATGTTTGTAAAGTATTCATATTAAAAACTTACCAATCATGAATTTTTAATAACATGTATATGTTTATTCATGTCATTATATTACTTAAAACGAATATTGCACAAAACAACTTATTAACTCTACTTCAAAACAAACAAATTAAATAAGCAAAATGGCGGATTGTGTCAGCGCTACTGAAGTAGCAATCGTGGCCTGGCCGAAAACTATTTCAGCGCTTATAAGCGCTTGCTAGCGCTTTTTTCTGCCAAACGCACCCTTTTAGAATGCTGGCCACAAAAAAGTTTATTGAATTCGAATTATTCATCAAAATAAAACTGTATACTTTTTAGAATTTTACTCATTTTTACATATGGAGTGGACGCTTAAAAAAGACCGTGTTGCAGTTGCGATTACACGCCAATTACAATTTTTTGATATACTGAAAAATTTGAATATAACCAAAAGATTCGTTTATCGTACCATCAAACGATACAATGAAGACTCTAGTGTAGATGACAGGTCAAGAAGTGGTCGCCCTCGATTTGTTAGGACTCCAGCAGTGATAAAAGCTGTAAAGGTGCGAATTCAAAGAAATCCCAAACGTAAGCAGAAACTGTTGGCCCTTCAGATGGGGTTAAGCAGAACCACGGCGTTAAATGAAGACTTAGGGCTTCGGGCATATCGAAGAAAAACAGGACATCGTTTGAATGCTCGTCTAATGGATCTGAAACTGAAGAGATGCCGCGCTTTGTTGAAGCGGTACGCGGGAAAAATATCGGGAAATTCTTTTTTCGGATGAAAAAATTTTTACCGTAGAAGAGAGCTACAACAAACAAAATGATAAGGTGTACGCACGCAGTAGTGAAGAAGCGAGCAACCGTATTCCGCGTGTCCAACGGGGTCATTTTCCATCCTCGCTCATGGTGTGGTTGGGAGTTTCTTATTGGGGCTTAACAGAGGTACATTTTTGTGAGAAAGGTTAAAAACGAATGCAGTTGTGTATCAAAATACAGTCCTGACGAACCTTGTGTAACCTGTTTCTCATACCATGTTCAATAACAGGCACTGGGTATTCCAACAAGATTCGGCGTCAGCTCATAGAGCGAAGAGCACACAGGACTTTTGCCAGCTCCGTGGCGTAGTGGCTTAGCAATGAGTGGCTGTGCTTGGGGGTCGCGGGTTCGAATCCCGCACGGAACAAGTATTTGTACGACCTACAAGTAATTGTTCCGAGTTTGGATGTTTGTCCTTGTGAAATTTGTGTTTGTAAACTGCCCCCACGATACAGGAGAAAAACCTAGTGTGGAGGTAACGTTCTTTAAAAACAAAAAAAAAGACTGTCTGGCGGCGCGTGAAATCGACTTCATCCGACACAAAGACCAATCCAGATTTGAATCCGTTAGATTACAAGATATGGCAACACTTGGAGGAAAAGGCGTGCTCAAAGCCTCATCCCAATTTCGAGTCACTCAAAACATCTTTAATTAAGGCAGCCGCCGATATGACATGGACCTCGTTCGTGGTGAGATAGACGACTGGCCGCGCAGATTGAAGGCCTGTATTCAAAATTACGGAGGTCATTTTGAATAAACTATAGTGTCATAAGAATCTATGTTTTGTTAAGTTCATTTTGGTATATAAATGGTTACATAATGAATAAACTTGTTTCAATTATTTTATATTAAACATGTGATAGAATTTATGACCTGACTAGGTAATATGCAATTTGGGTACAGATGATAAACCAGGGTCACATTGGGTAGCTTTATATATCGATACGAATGACGTCGGTGAATATTTTGATTCATATGGACGGGCACCTGTACGAAATTGTAAAAGATGGAACTGGAATGTTGATAGGACTTCAGTTTGTGGCGAATATTGCTTAATGTATTTGCTATATAAGTTTCAGGGATGTTCAATGCATAGTTTTACGAGTATATTTACAGAGAACACATTGTACGACGATATGTTAGTGGATGAGATGTTTCGCTCCTATTTTATAGATAATAAGTAATAAGATTTTGTATTTTATAAATAAAAATTTTAACAAAATTAGGTAATGTGTTTTATTGTAGATTCAGATTAGTGTTGTAGATAGGAACAAAGGAGTATAATACAATAGCATAAGCCGACCCACACGCTGCGAATAATAGATAATGACGGTAGTCAATCGACAATAGATAAGTAGATAAGAACAATGGAGCGCTAATGACGGTGGAGGCTCGAAGCGGATATCAATTAGATAAGAGTTAATTGATCTGCACATCTCCGGAACCGTGCATCCTACGCAAAAATGGACCGCAGATTCGTGATCAGAGCATGCCAAAACCTTTTTTTTTTTTTTTTTTTTTTTGGATCGTGAGTCGACGAACGTCGTACTTGTGACTCAGTGCGCCAGAACTGGTACAACCTTTCTACAAGTGCGCCAGAACTGGTACAACGTAACTACTTACTCTATATCATTATATATTACGTATGCAAATCTTATCTTTATTATATATACACAAATTTTGTATTATTTGATCATACAGGTGTTCCCGTACAACTCCCGCATGGAAGCATACCTTAAATCCACTGGACGCCACGATATCGCAGCCACCGCAAATTCTTACAAACACTTGCTGACACCTGACCCCAAGGCGCCATATGACCAGGTTTGTTTTTAATTTTAAAACAATTAATACAATTTTTTTTTATAGTATAGTGTTGTGTGAATAAGTCAACTAGCGCCATCTAGTGTCAGGAACGAGAGCGAGGGGAGCTTTGCACAGAATGACATCACCGATCTCTCGACCGACAGCGCCACCCGAGGAACTAAGTTTCTAGAAAATCTATACTCGAGCTCTCGGTACCTTACGCGTGTTTACTTGAACATTCCGGATATTTTGCTAATTTGAATAAATAGGTGGCGCAAGATGCGATCGAGACAGAGTTGAATTCAGCGACACAAGCGACGCTTCGGAGCGAAATTAAGTGAATTAGTGTGTTTAATTATTAGTGTTTTAACTTTAATTTGTGTAAAGTAAATTAAAGTGTTAATTTAGGTAATTTTATCGGCAATTTTTATTGTCACGAACCTCAAGCTCGTAACAATTGGTGTCAGAAGTGGGATAAAATAATGCCGATTTTACCTAAGGAGGAAACGGAGGGTGTCCGTACCCGAAGTCAACGCCAGCAGGAGACGGACCAGAGGAGATTTGGTGGTGCAACGCCGCAGATGTCTGAGGGCCAGCTGCCGGCCACGGAAGCCGGTCCGTCAGCAGCTTCTACGTCTGTGGCACCTGACTTAGGTGCTCTGATGGTGATGCTGCAGGAGCAGGCTCGCCGACAGGAGGAACAGGTCCGTCGGTTGGAAGAGCAGCTGCGGGGCGGACAGGAGGAACAGGCTCGCCGACAGGAGGAACAAGCTCGCCGACAGGAGGAACAGGCCCGTCAGCAGGCGGAACAGGCTCGTCGGTCGGAAGAGCAGATGCTCCTCATGAAGGACCTTCACGCTACCTTTGGGAAAGAGATAAGGCAGGTGAAGGATAGGGTTGCTCAACACGACAACCGCCTGGCGGAAGCTGAAACCCGAATCGAAGAACATGAAACCCGAATCAACCATGTGAACAATCGGGTTGACAACGTGATGGCTGACGTGAAGAAAACGCTAAACGACCTCAAACTTGGGGATGGAACTACAGCTCCCGTAGTAGCTGCAGCACCTTCGCTACGTGGATTCAAAGTGCCGCTGTTCGACGGGACCTCTTCCTGGTCGGCCTACAAAATCCAGTTCGAGGCCGTCATGGAGGCGAACGGCTGGAATAAAAGCCAAGCCATGACTGCACTCACCCTAGGCCTGCGCGACCAAGCCTTAACTGTGTTGGAAGCTCTCGGTAAGAAAGTGACCTATGAGCAGCTTCTGGAGGCCTTGGAGGCGAGATATGGTGACGCTCACCTGGAACACGTCTTTCGCGCGCAGCTTAAAGATCGCGTGCAACGCAGCAACGAAAACCTGCAGCAGTGGGCCCTTGCGGTGGAGAAGATGGTTCGTAAAGCATACCAGTCTGTACCTGCGCTCATTGGAGGGAACCTGGTGCAAACATTCATCGACGGCATCCGCGACCTGGAAGTCAGAGCTGCTGTGAGGCTCGGGCACCACGATACGCTTAAGGACGCCTTGGCCCATGCACTGGAGGTAGAAGCCGTGCGGCAGGATCATCGTTCCCATCGCGTCAGGGAGGTTATAGCAGCTACAGTTCGCGACTGCAACAAAGGATAGAGCCCTAGGTGCTATGGCTGTGGGGAAAAGGGCCATCTTCGATCCAGCTGCCCTAAGCGAACCCTAGAAAGGGAAGGTGAACGATCCCAGGAGGGTAGTGCGGCCAACAGCACCGCCCAGCAGCAGCAGGGAAACGAGTAAAAGCCAGAACTGCGGGGCGGGTGCTGGCTGATGTTAAAAGAGCCCCAAGGATCTCGATCTCACAAACCCATGATGGGAACAGTCTAATCATCAAGGGCGAGGTCAACGGAATGTCGTGTAAACTGACCATAGACACTGGAGCCTCTCGTACGGTTGTTAGTTCCCAACTTATAAGTCAGTTCCTTGGGGACTCCGCATACAACCGAGAACGCATTAATTTGGTAACAGCCACCGGTCAGCGTATACCCGTCCGTGGAGAGAAGGAGATGGAGTTGAAGCTTGGCAACGTGATCTACCTGCATAATGTCATCGTGGCGGATATAATGGACGACTGCATCCTAGGCCTAGACTTTATGAGGAATAATTGTTGTGAGATCGACGTTAAGCAAGGTGTTTTGAAATGTGGACAGGAGGAACTTTTTATGGAAGGTGCGTTACCAGGGAACGTGTACAGCGTTAAGAAGATTGTTCTTCCGCCGAGATCGGAAACGATTGTTCCGGTTAGTCTTCCCCGAAATGCTGGGCAAGCTCACCGTTGTGTACTTGTGGAAAGGGTAAACAATGACCTTCCATGGAAAGTAGCTCGAACCTTGGTCAGGACCACTGATATCTCAGGAGTACGTGTGCTGAACCTTTGCGACCGGGACCAGATTATAGAAAAAGGCACATTAATTGGTACTTGTGAGGAAGTGGATTGGTTACGTCGGTGCCAATATATATCGAGTGGGACCCCCAGCAAGGACGCAGAAACGAGAGTGACCACACTTTTGGAAGACTGTCGCAGTGTTCTGTCCCCGAACGAATTGGTCAAGGCGAAGAAGTTGTTACTCGAGTACGCCGATGTATTCTCATCAAACGATGCTGACATAGGAAAGACTGGTTTAGTTCAACACAAAATAAACACAGGTGAAGAGTTGCCTATCCGTCAGCGGCCAAGACGATTGCCGGTAGCACGTGAAAAGGAAGTGGAAACCATGATTGAAGGAATGATGAAGGATGGTGTTATTGAACCTTCCTCTAGTCCATGGTGTTCGCCAGTGGTGCTGGTGAAAAAGAAGGGTGGCAGCATGCGGTTCTGTGTTGATTATCGCCGTCTGAACGACGTTACAAAAAAGGACAGCTATCCCTTGCCAAGAATTGATGACACGCTTGACATGCTTACAGGAATAAAATGGTTTAGCATGCTGGATCTAAAAAGTGGCTACTGGCAAGTTGAAATTGACCCTAAGGACAAGGAGAAAACTGCGTTCTCGACGGGAAAGGGTCTGTGGCAATTCAAAGTAATGCCGTTTGGGTTGTGCAATGCTCCTGCAACGTTTGAAAGGCTGATGGAACTTGTACTTACCGGGCTAATTGGCGATGCCTGTCTGGTCTACTTGGATGACATCATCATCGTGGGCCGTACGTTTGAGGAACACCTTCAAAACCTGGAACGCGTGCTTATGAAGATTCAGAGTGCCAACCAAGTCAAGTTGAACCCGAAGAAATGTTCACTATTCCAACGGCAAGTTAACTTTTTGGGGTTTGTAGTATCGGAAGAAGGTATCCGCACAGATCCAGAGAAAATCGCCGCTGTCAAGGATTGGCCGGTCCCAAAAGACAAGACGCAGGTTAGAGCATTTTTGGGTTTGTGCTCCTATTACCGGCGATTCGTGAAGAACTTTGCAGATATAGCCAAACCTCTGCACAAGCTAACCGAGGAGAAGCGACATTTCTGCTGGGATGAAAGTTGCAATATCGCATTCCAGGAGCTCAAGGACCGTCTGTGAAAAACACCTATTTTGGGATACCCTGACGCAAGCAAAGAATTTATAGTTGACACAGACGCAAGTGATATAGGACTTGGCGGTGTGCTGTCTCAACGGAGTGGTGACCAAGAGGTCGTGATAGCGTACTTCAGCAAGTCGTTGTCAAAACCGGAAAGGAACTATTGTGTCACAAGACGCGAATTGCTCGCTGTGGTAAAGTCGTTGCAGCATTTTAGCAAATATCTTCTGGGACGAAAGTTTCACTTACGAACTGACCATGCTGCACTAAAATGGCTATTGCAGTTTAAAAACCCAGAAGGACAAGTTGCGAGGTGGATTGAACTACTGCAGGAATACGACTTTGAGATCGAACATCGCAGCGGGAAATCTCATGGCAACGCAGATGCATTGTCCAGAAGACCTTGTCCTGAAGATTGCAAACATTGTACTAGGCAAGAGAGTAAGGAAGTGGTATCCGTAAGGATGCTCAGGGCAGACCACCTCAGCAACGAGTGGAAGGACAGCTTACTACATGCACAGCAGGAAGATCCGGACATCAAGCCGATTCTGGCATGGATAAAGGCCAGTGCCCCCAAGCCCAAGTGGAGTGACGTCTCAGCGATGAGTTCGACCACTAAAAGCTATTGGGCCCAGTGGGACAGCTTGCTGCTTCAGGATGGAGTTCTGTGTCGTAAATGGGAAAACGTTCGGGGAGACAGCTGTCATTTGCAAATGGTTGTCCCTAAAGCTAAAGTACCGGATGTTCTACAGCTGTACCATAATGATTGTTCAGGAGGCCATCTGGGAGTTAAACGAACTCTACTGAAGATCCGAGAACGGTTTTACTGGGTCCACTGTCGAAACGATGTCGAGGACTGGTGTCGCAAATGTACAAGTTGTGTGGCTGTAAAGGGACCTCAGACTCGTAGTAGAGGTGCATTGAAGTTGTACAGTGTGGGTGCACCATGGGAGAGAATAGCCATTGACGTGGCGGGGCCGTTTCCGGAGAGTGAGAGCGGTAACAAGTATTTCATGGTTGTGATGGATTACTTCACTAAGTGGCCAGAAGTCTTCGCCATTCCAAATCAAGAAGCTTCAACAGTTGCAGATAAACTAGTTCATGAAGTCTTCTGTCGTTTTGGAGTACCTTTAGAGATTCACAGCGATCAAGGAAGGAATTTTGAGTCTCAAATATTCCAGGAAACTTGCCGAGTTATGGGTACTCATAAAACAAGAACGACTTCTTATCACCCGCAATCTGATGGAATGGTGGAACGATTTAATCAGACATTGGAGAGGTACCTAGCAAAAGTTGTAGACAATCGGCAACGAGATTGGGACAAGCACATACAACCGTTTTTGTTGTCATATCGAAGTTCTGTTCACGAAAGTACAGCAGTGACACCAGCTTTCGCAAACTTTGGAAGAGAATTACGGCTGCCTGCAGACCTGATCACTGGGATACCACCTGATGCCCCACGCGGTATAACCGATTATGCATATGACTTGCGGAACAAAATGAATGACATTTATGAGCACGTCAGACAATCGGGCCAGCAAATGTCTGAGAAAATGAAAACCCGGTATGACCGCAAAATGAACAATAAAGGGTTCAACGAAGGTTCATTAGTGTGGTTGCACAATCCAGTCCGCAGCAAAGGGAAATCTCCTAAGCTTCAAGCCAAATGGGACGGCCCGTACCGGATTGTAACCAGGATCAACGATGTGACCTACCGGATACAGAAAGGCGCAAGAGGGACTCCTAAGATCGTCCATGTGGATCGCTTGGCGCGTTATTATGGGACCGATAATGCTCAGGACGAGCATGTCTTAGGAAGGGGCAGTGTTGTGTGAATAAGTCAACTAGCGCCATCTAGTGTCAGGAACGAGAGTGAGGGGAGCTTTGCACAGAATGACATCACCGATCTCTCGACCGACAGCGCCACCCGAGGAACTAAGTTTCTAGAAAATCTATACTCGAGCTCTCGGTACCTTACGCGTGTTTACTTGAACATTCCGGATATTTTGTTAATTTGAATAAATAGGTGGCGCAAGATGCGATCGAGACAGAGTTGAACTCAGCGACACAAGCGACGCTTCGGAGCGAAATTAAGTGAATTAGTGTGTTTAATTATTAGTGTTTTAACTTTAATTTGTGTAAAGTAAATTAAAGTGTTAATTTAGGTAATTTTATCGGCAATTTTTATTGTCACGAACCTCAAGCTCGTAACAATAGGTTGACAAACGAGTGCACAGTCCACCTGATGGTAAATGGATACTGTTGCCCATAGACATCTACATTTATCCTCGATTAAGAATCTAAATACAGATGCTTTGTCACCCATGAGGATTAAGATGGAATTCCTTGCTTTGGTAATGTAGAAAGAATGAATGAGGAAAGAGTGACAAAGCAAATTTGTATGGCAGATGTGAATGGCAGAGTCAGAAAGGGTCGCCCTAGAAGAACGTTAATCGACCAAATTGGCGATATTTTGAAAATGGGCCACATAAGAAGTACCCTTAACCGACGAGCATGTATGCGTAGATATATGGATGCAAAATGAGGCGAAAGAGTTATGTCAGGATCGTGCCAAATGTAAGTCCGTAGTCTCTGCCTAACCCTTCTGGGTGTCACTCGTGAGTGTTTATGTATGTATGCCTTGTTTCCGTTAAAAAGAGGTCTCTGGTACACTCACTGTACGAAACACAACAGCGCTGAGCTGCTATTTTACGCTGGTATTCTGTGAGAGGGTGGTCCTTCCCCGGTTTTGCTACAAAATTATAATATAGCTGCAGCTACCACATTTAAGTAACAGTTGATATTGGAAATTTCTTTGTAGAGTAGTTATTGTGTAAAGCAAAAGATAAGATTGAAAAATTACACCACATCAGTCAGATACAACTGATAACCTTTCCAACATCATTTAAGTAAATGAAGATATAAAATTCATAACATCCGGTCAGCGTAGCAATCTTCAATGAATCATAAAGAGAAATGAAACATAAGCAAAATTTGATTTCTTCTAATACAAATACTACTACACATTGAATAAAACTAATTGTCCATCATCGTGTTAAATTTATTTATTTATTAAACTTTATATAACATTATAATATCGCCCAACTGTAAGGACAGCTTGCGCGCAGCGTGCGCATATATAACGACAGCGTTTTCTTAGTCACATTAAACAAAATCAGTGTTAGATTGTCGAAAATAACATTCACGTTTTACATAACAAGAACTATTCTTCTCCTCCGTCCGCTTTGAAAAGACAAAATGCTGGATGTTCCCATTTACGCCTAGATGTTATTATGAAAAAAAATCTATGCACTAAATACCACTATAATATTTTAAGTACCATTGTCTTCTTCCTTCTTATTTTAAAAGAAAAATGGCAACATTGTTTAACCAATGATTCACTGCCAATGTTATTAAGGTTAGAACCATTGGAGTGTATTCTGATTACTAGTTTTAGAGACAATTTTAAGCACTATCTTCATACTATTCGACATCCTGATGTTATATGTATATTATATTATATGTTTTTTATTATCAATTATCGATATTATCTATGCACCAAGTTAATTTTTAATTTTTAGTTGTTACTTCCTCCAGGTGGTAAGACTACTTTTCTGGCTAGGAGTGTTTCTGCCACCAAATAGCAGTGCTTGCACTGCTGCTTTCCGGTCTGAAGGGTATAAGAGAACCAGCATAATTACGGGCTGGTGGTGAGGCATTCCATCTTAGTTCACGGAGGTGACAACACATCTGTAGCCCTCTTTGTTTAAGTTGTTTTTCCATGGACTGCAATAGCTACATACCATCAGTTACCATTAGGTCATTTGTCACTTCTGATTTATAAAAAAAAAGATGAAAATTAAGTAGTTTTTTTAATCAAATGAAACTAATAAATACTTTCTATTGGTTACAGCTTATCGAATTAGATCTATCAACTCTCGAACCACATGTAAACGGTCCCTTCACACCTGATCTGGCCAATCCGATCTCGAAGTTGGGTGAAGCTGCTAAAAAGAATAATTGGCCCGTGGACATCCGGGTTGGTCTCATTGGATCTTGTACTAACTCCTCATATGAAGACATGGGTCGCTGTGCCAGCATTGTTAAAGAGGTAAAGAAAAGCTCTAGGGTTCTTTTGTTTGTAACATTTTACTTAATTCATATTCTAAATATTAATTATGTGTGTAACTTAGAATGTTTAAGGAAGGAGCAAATACGAAATATTTATTTTTACAGGCAATAAGCCATGGTCTGAAATCTAAGATTCCATTCAACGTAACACCCGGCTCCGAGCAAGTTCGTGCCACCATTGAGAGGGATGGCATTGCACAGACTCTAAGAGACTTTGGAGGCACCGTAAGTAAAAGGATTATCCCCATATTTTAATAACTTTTGTACTTATAGTTGAGCAGATTGAATAAATATACATCTTTTATTGTTTTGTCTGCCATTGCTTGTCAAAAATAAAATTGGTAATTAATTGAATAGGCAAGTTGGGAAAAATATGTTCCTTTTAAAATGTTCCATTCCATCTAGTTTTATCATGCAAAATTCAAGCGAAATATCTGATTTTCAATTATTTAAGGTTAAAAAATGAAGTTTCTTTTTTAATTTTAACTTTATTATAAATAGCCTGATTTCAGTAATTTATAACTACCTATTCAGGTGCTAGCAAACGCCTGCGGACCTTGCATCGGACAATGGGACCGTAGAGATGTTAAGAAGGGCGAGAAGAATACGATAGTGACGTCATACAACCGTAACTTCACCGGCCGTAACGACGCGAACCCAGCCACGCACTGCTTCGTCACCAGCCCCGAGCTAGTCACCGCTTTGTCTATTGCTGGTGAGAAATAAATTAATCTTATTGTATGATTTAAGCATAAAGACATATTTATGTTTACTAGTGCTCGAAATTTGACTCATTAAATTTGTAAGTTTGTATATTAAGCAAGCTGTATGACATACAGCTTATAGGTATATTATGTATTATCTTTGCTTTCAACTGCAAATTAATATATAAAACATAGTTATTTAATATAAAAATATTAAATAAACTCTTTTTTACCTTAGTGTGTGTAACCTATTCCACTGACTATTGAAAAAGGTACATCTCATGAAAAAAGAAATTTGTCAGTAATTATTTAGTTGGCAATATTTTAAATTTCTTTTGCGACAATCTCTATACTGCTTTTTTATTAACTGGCTTTACGACTCTGGGCTCTAGCCCTTCTGAGCCTATAATTTTTTTCGGAATCTTCATTTTTATATTCTTTTTCTTCACAATATGCTGATGCGTCACATTGCGAAGCCCTTGAGAGATTTTAACGACAGCTCAACCCAGCGAACAGTTGATAAGACGACAGCCACTCAAGTTCATAAGGTGCTCCAGCGGTAAAAATAACTTGAGGTTTATATCGACATCAAAGCACTTGTTTCGTCGTTTTCTCTAATAGTTCACACGCGCGGACACTTAATTCACAAAATCGCATCAAGCGACCAAACAGGAGCGACAATCCGTCTACGGCCAATTTCCTGCCAAAACTCTACACTGCGCTACTATTTGGCCATAGACTATTATGTGTTTGACAATTGACATTGGCAGTATGAACGAAAACCATTGTTTTATTTTGTGTATTTGTGACATATTATAAATTTTAACTTTCTGCACTCGTTCTCCTATAAAGTTTTCGCGTATTAATATAATATAATGTTCATTTTCATTATGGTTTTGATTATAAACCGAGGTGCCTATATTTGCCACCCTTGTTATATAAAAGAAAATGTTCAACTTTGCTACCATTTATTTATTTTTATATGAATTTTATGGTTATAACATTGTAACAAACTATTTGTTAGGCAAATTACAAAAAAAAACTTTTAAATTTGTCCTTAGCGCTATTTTTATAAATAATATTTTCAGATAGAAAACGTAAAATATGATTGTAGAAAAAATCCATAGGGAAAATGAAACACTTTGTAATTTGAAGAAATCTAGCATTAAGTTTGGATCATTACATAAGATTAAGATCTTATAGCTTCAACAGATGGCGGTATAATCATCTTGTTTATAGCCTCATTTACATTCAGCCACTGCTACTGCTCCTCGCGCTGCCGGCAATACTTCGCTAAATACTGCCGTAGCAGCAGTGGCGAAGCTAGGGCTCCAAACTAGGGCAAGCCCAAGATATGGTTTTGTTGTTTTTAGCAGTTTAATAAAAATACACCAATCTTGAGTTGTCTCCACTCTTTAGTTTCATATTCAGTGGTGACAAAGACGTGTTTAACAAAGCACACAGAAAGCATACTACCGCTAGATATATTGTATGACATAATATGCAATTGCACACCTTCGGTGGTTTGGCATGGCAAAGCCAGGCTTCTTGGCTCAATAGTAATTGCTATATAAACATTTCGTAGCTATATTTCATTATAGAATATTTTGCCATAGGTTAGAAAGAGAGCGATCGTCTTCTCGAAAGCCTCATAAAAAGCCCACGCGAGCGAGGGAGACAAATAATCGCTCTATTAAAACTCACTTTATGACAGCAGCAGTATCGCATAACAGAGTAATTTTGTATAAACGTATCGCTAAGGTCATCGGTTGACATGTGTCGAACAGTGGAGTGCGCGGGAAAATTGAAATAATTTAAAACAGTTTATGAGTTATTTTATTAGTTGATATTATTGATTGATTCAGTTTTAATAAGGTAAGCCCGGCTTTTCGGCTTTAATGGAAGCTTCGCCACTGCGTAGCAGGATCGCGGGAAGTGTGTATTTACACTCTGCCCTACCACTCATCACTTTCGGCTTTCGCCTATGGCAGACGTCGAAGTAATTACAGCGTCCGCACTTTGTCTTCTTACAATACAAAATTATGTTAATAATTTAAAAAGATATCACGTTCAAAAGAAGATAGATATAAAATTTATTTGCTTAAAAACATGGTACATAAGATCATCAATGACGTGGAACTGACATGTTTTGCCATAATTGGCTTGCAAAAATGATATGAAATACAGCTAATTACACAAACCCAGTGTTAAATTATTGCACTGCTTAAAAGTTAGGTACAAACATTCTTTTTGAATTCAAATATTATATAAAACTAGCTTGCCAGGCAGACGTTGTTCTGCCCGTTTCGACGACCCTTTGTCATCTCCTATTAAAAATCCTTAAATTCGAAAAAAAATTGTGGGTCACTTAGGGGCAAAAAAAACTATCCTATCTCTCAAGTTGGACCAAACTGCACACGGTGTGAAAATTTTATTAAAATCGGTTGAGTAGTTTAGGAGTCCATCGCGGACAAACAACGTGACACGTAATTTATATATATTATGTAAAATTAAATACTTATAACAGATCTATTTGAATTCATATAAAGTGAATTGTTCATAAATTATTAATTGAATTATTACATTATTGTTAAATAAATAATATTAAATATTATATGAGGTTAGTTAAGCTATTATTATTTTTATAATTACACTACAGTATAAATTAATTCATAATTTTAATTACAATAAAATTATAATTTAAAAATCTCAGGCTATTATGCAAATATAACCATTTAACTTCTTTTACATTTTAATAAATAAATAATCAATATGAGTTACTAATCGTTTTTAGAAATAAAATTTCAATGTTCGTTAATTCCTTAAACTAAATTTTATATTAATATAATAAATTTGACGAATTTATAATTAATACTACTACTATGCGTACTATGTTATCTCAAAAAGAAAATTCGTATTCATAGAAGATGTTGAATTCCATATAGTTTTTTCTGATTCCGGCAGTTCTAAAAACTTTATTGTATTTTCATTATTCCACTTGAAAGCCATTTTGGTAGATCGTACTTATTTAATAACAAGACGGCACGCACCATTCAACCAGGTGATTGGCGCGAAATGAGCGATGGAGCTGAATGTGAACACTCACTGCCGCTCGCACTGCCCGTCCTTTGAGTTCCGCACGAAAAACCGATATTTGAGCGAGCGTAGGGCAGTGGCAGCGGCAGCGGCAATGTCAGCGCGAGTAGCCCGTTTACATACTGCCCTGCCCGCTGCCCTGCTCACTTCCCTGCCCAACAGGGCTGAATGTAAATGGGGCATATGACAAACGTAAATTAAAATAAAAGTCAAACAACTGAACTATTTTATTTATATCACTGTAATTCTCAAATTGTATTTTACTATATGAATAATATAATATACCCTTTATATAACCTTTGCTTGAGAATTGCAAAATCGGCTTTAAGTTGATCTTAAAAGAAATATAAGTTGAAGTAGTAGGTAGTACGTGAGTAAATAATCTTTCAATATTTTCACAGGTCGCCTGGACTTTAACCCACTTTCTGACGAACTAACGGGTGCTGATGGCAAGAAGTTCAAGCTGTCTGATCCCTTCGGTGATGAACTCCCTACAAAGGGCTTTGACCCTGGCCAGGACACATACCAACACCCACCTACCGATGGCAAGAGTTAGTATTGCACTGTAATAAAATAATCAAATAATTACCATTATTGCAAGTCCACTTTTAGGATCTTACTTTCTCAAAGCTCTACACTTACTTGTTAGTATGAGGCTTCTACTGGTCAGCCTGTCTTCCTCATTAGAGATTCTTAAATAAAAACCTTTAGCACACTTCAAAAAACCGGCCAAGTGCAAGTCGGACTCGCGCATGAAGGGTTCCGTACCATCATAAAAAATTTATTACACGTCTCCTGTATGCGGGACCCCTTTGTTTTTAAATATAATTTTGCTTTACTATAAGTTTTTTCTTGCGAATATGGAAATACAAACTTTGTGAGCATTTCAAGCGTCTACTTGTTGCTATTATTAAGACCGAGAAAAACAAGCCAAAAAAAGTTTCTTGTATTTTTAAAATATTATTATTTTTATAATTTGTTGTTATAGCGACAACAGAAATACACATTCTGTGAAAATTTCAACTGTCTACCTATTACGGATCATGAGATACAGCGGAGTTTCGTAATAGGGTCCCGTTGGTTACCCTTTAGGTACGGAACCCGAAAAAAGAAAGTTGTGAACTGATATTAATAATTCTTTTTTATTAAATAAGCTTTAACTAATTAAAATTGAAGAAATATTCTACCTCTAAGAGTGAAGAAATAGGGGATAAAGTTTTTAAAGTCTTTATTTTCTTTTTTCCAACCTTAGCTTGGACGACATTCTGGTCGTTACCTTGACCGTTTGATACTCCTTAGTCAACTCAAAGAGATCAAATATCATATCTACCTTGAATAAAAAATACAAAGTACTAAAGGAATAAAATAATTTCCACATATTAAATTCGATACCCTGGTATTTTTTCTTTCTTTTCATTCCTTTTAGTTCTTAAAATCGGTATATTTTTTATTAAAAATCTTAATAATACTGGCAACGAATCTGCTATTTGATTAGTGATTGGGAATTAGTGGTAGGTGTCTTCAGTGAGCATCGTACATTTGTTTCGCAATGATCACAGAATTATTTTATTTATTTAATCTTTATTGTATTCCTTAAAACAAAAGAATACAAGGGCGGACCTAATGCCTTGAGGCATTCTCTTCCAGTCAACCCATGAAGTGGTGAGGATTTGATGTAGGTGTGGCAATATTGAGTAAAAGAACACAATACGAATGATAACACACACACACACATAATATATACATTTTACTAATAAATAAACTATACCTATATGGACCATACAGTTATATAAATACAAGCATATACAATGTGTCTGGTCATCGGTGTCGGAGATTTTGGGGGGTTGAAATATGGTAAATTTTATGACAAATCACTATCCCTATGTATTTTTTCTCTCTCCATGATGAAATAACAGCCATTTTGCCTCGAGGCACGGGCGCTTGTACTGATTAAGCTATGTATGTATAGCCATGGTAGCTCAGATGGTTAACGCTCGCTGTAAATATAACAGAACGCGAGTAACCCGGGTTCGATCCCCGCCGGCACCAATGAAATTGTTAATTGCAATTTTAAGTGTTGATTTACCACGTGCTCGGCGGTGAAGTAAAACATCGTGAGGAAACCTGCATGTCTGAGGATTAAGAAAAAAAATATTTCGAAGACATGTGAAGTTCGCCAACACGCGTTGGGGCAGCGCGGCGGACACTTCCTTGCCCTAAAACCCTCTCAAAAATGAGGGGAGGCCTGTGCCCAGCAGTGGGACGTATATAGGCTGTAACTTTACCCATGTAGAAGTCCTAGGAAGACGAAAGAGGACTCCTTTGATAGCTAATAATGTGGACAATAAATCAATGATAACAATTTTGCCGTTTCTTTTTATAAAAGAGCAGAAGAGAATTATATTATGATACCGCTATATATACGCTCTATTACCATACCAAAATAATAATAGATACAATAATTTCTTGAATGATGTAGGTATATTATAAACACATTATACTAATATGTATAACAATAATACATATTAATTAACAAGATGCAAAGTTATTATCTGTTACGCTCTTCTTAAATACCAATAAAGTTTCGCAATCTCATATGTTAGTTGATAGAGTCCCATAACCTAACCATTGTGTTCACCCGGAGGATAGGCGATAGAGAATCGGCTTCTTAGATATGAAACAGATTTTCTTTATTTTAGTTATGGTGAAAAATTAGCACACGGTCCATCTTATGGCAAGTGGATGCTGTGACCTGATGCTGTAATTGATGTCTATGAGTCACAGCAACCACTTACCCTCAGGTGGACTGTGTGCTAGTTTGACACCCTTGATCAGAAAAAAAAAAGATTCCCTGGCCTTTCACCTGTATTGCCTTAATGTTGAACAAAGACCACCTTGCCTTTTTTGATTGATTAACTAACAGGATAATAAAAGATTTTTTTGGTCACAGAGGTGAATGTTGACGTTTCACCCACTTCCGACCGGCTGCAGCTCTTGGAACCGTTCGAAAAATGGAATGGCAAGGACCTCACCGACATGACAATTCTTATCAAAGTGAAGGGCAAGTGTACCACTGACCACATCTCAGCGGCTGGACCCTGGCTCAAGTACAGAGGACATCTTGACAACATCTCTAACAATATGTTCATCACGTGAGTGAAGCTATTTAAAAAAGATGTCATTTATACTCATGATCCGTTCATCAATTTTTCAGTATGGCAGCGCTACTTAGGAATGATTAATTATTTGACAGATTTTTTTGGCGGGGGAAATTATTTTGTTAAAAAGTTTAAAAGTTATATTTCGTAATAATTAGATTAGAAATTGATAAATCAAACTGCTACTATTTTATAAGATAAAATTTGATGTTATTTAAAAATTCATGTTTTGTTATTATAGATGGAATTTATAGGTGTACTAAAAATAAACAACTTAATAATCAATAGCAAACTATAATATCTTATGTAGTTTTCATCTATACTTAATGTAATAAATCTGTAGAGAGGTCAATTCTGTACATGAAATATATTACCAAAATAACTATCAGGGGGTGATTAGTGATCGATACTGATGCCAAAAATGCAAACAGTAAAATATTTGTCTGTCTGTCTGTATGTTCGTTATAGAAACAAAAACCACTCGACGGATTTTAACGAAACTTGGTACAATCATTCTTCATACTTCTGGGCAGGTTATAGTATACTTTTTATCACACTACGATCAATAGGAGTAGAGCGGTGAAGGGAAATGTTGGGGAAACGGGAGAAATTACTCCATTTTTAAGCTTCCGTCGCGTGTACAGCCTTAATGGTTAAAGTTACACAGAAATCATATATAACGGAAATGTTCTCCATAAAATTATATAAAAATATCCCACGACAGCATACGTCTGTCTTTTATGGTTGACTCACAATAACACGTGTAACTCCCGATAGCTTAGCAGTTCGGAGCTTTCTGATTATATTTGTCTACTCTTACGTTTATAACACTCTCACTCATCCCTAATTAAAAAAAGTTAATATTATTATCTATTCAATAAAAAAGAATCATAGAAATCGGTATAGAAACACCAAAGCTATACATGAAATACGCTAATAAGCCATCGCGCGTGTATAGTGAATCATGCTATAAGGATTATTTTTGTGTAACGGACGCGGGAGGTATAAAAAGGCGGGTGCGAATGCGAGCTTCGTACAATATTTGGCCGTTCAGAGTGTTCGACCTTATTGACAGACAATAATTGATTTTAACAAACCGTGTTTATCAGCGCGACTTTTAGTCTACTCTTACGTTTAATAATTTATTTTTAGATTTCTTTGGTTGTTATTTTATAAAATAGGTATTAGTTATTTTGGTAGTGTTTAAATATTTCTTAGTATTAGCTTAATTATAAATTTAACTTTTTTTATTTAGCTGTAGTTTTAAATAGGTACCTAGGTATCAAATAGGTTATTTCATTTTATTAGACGTAGTTTAGGTACCTACTTATATATTTTTAAGAATTTAATTTTGGATTTAAGGATTTATTTAGGATCTGTTTTATTATTTAAGTAGGCATTTAGATTTTTTTAAGTGTATGGTAGCTATAGTTAGGACCTCTAACGTAGATTATTTTGATAGGTAACTGAATGCCGTCGATTAAAAATAAAATACACAATGCCACCTAAAAAACGATTATCTTTATCTCGAAATTCGAGAGGAGCTAAGAGAATGAGAAATGTGCGTTCTCAAGAATCGGCAGAGGAAAGAGCACATCGGTTAAACTCTATGAGAGTTAGTGCCTCAACTTCTCGAGCCAATGAAAGCTCTCCAGAAAGAGAGATGCGATTAACAGCTGACAGAGTGAGACGAGCTACATCACGGGTGTCTCAAAGTTCTTCTCAACGAGAGCTAAGGCTTATACCATTCACCGAGAACAACATGTGTTATCCCGAGAAGCTGAAACTGCTTCACACCGAGAATTGCGGCTCACAGCTGACCGCGAACGGCATACATTATCTCGCGAGTCCGAAACCTACACTGAGAGGGAATTACGTCTCACAGCTGACCGCGAACGGCATACATTATCTGGCGAGTCCGAAACCTACACTGAGAGGGAATTACGTCTCACAGCTGATCGCGACCGGCATGTACTATTCCGTGAGTCCGAAACCTTCACTGAGAGGGAATTACGTCTCACAGCTAACCGCAAACGGCATACATTATCTTGCGAGTCCGAAACCTACACTGAGAGTGAATTACGTCTCACAGCTGACCGCGAACGGCATACATTATCTCGCGAGTCCGAAACCTACACTGAGAGGGAATTACGTCTCACAGCTGACCGCGAACAGCATACATTATCTCCCGAGTCCGAAACCTACACTGAGAGGGAATTACGTCTCACAGCTGAACGCGGACGGCATACATTATCTCGCGAGTCCGAAACCTACACTGAGAGGGAATTACGTCTCACAGCTGACCGCGGACGGCATACATTATCTCGCGAGTCCGAAACCTACACTGAGAGGGAATTACGTCTCACAGCTGATCGCGACCGGCATGTACTATTCCGTGAGTCCGAAACCTTCACTGAGAGGGAATTACGTCTCACAGCTAACCGCAAACGGCATACATTATCTTGCGAGTCCGAAACCTACACTGAGAGTGAATTACGTCTTACAGCTGACCGCGAACGGCATACATTATCTCGCGAGTCCGAAACCTACACTGAGAGGGAATTACGTCTCACAGCTGACCGCGAACAGCATACATTATCTCCCGAGTCCGAAACCTACACTGAGAGGGAATTACGTCTCACAGCTGACCGCGGACGGCATACATTATCTCGCGAGTCCGAAACCTACACTGAGAGGGAATTACGTCTCACAGCTGATCGCGAACGGCATGTACTATTCCGTGAGTCCGAAACCTTCACTGAGAGGGAATTACGTCTCACAGCTAACCGCGAACGGCATACATTATCTTGCGAGTCCGAAACCTACACTGAGAGTGAATTACGTCTCACAGCTGACCGCGAACGGCATACATTATCTCGCGAGTCCGAAACCTACACTGAGAGGGAATTACGTCTCACAGCAGGCCGCGAATGGCATACATTATCTCGCGAGTCCGAAACCTACACTGAGAGGGAATTACGTCTCACAGCTGACCGCGAATGGCATACATTATCTCGCGAGTCCGAAACCTACACTGAGAGGGAATTACGTCTCACAGCTGACCGCGAACGGCATACATTATCTTGCGAGTCCGAAACCTACACTGAGAGGGAATTACGTCTCACAGCTGATCGCGAACGGCATGTACTATTCCGTGAGTCCGAAACCTTCACTGAGAGGGAATCACGTCTCACAGCTGACCGCGAACGGCATACATTATCTCGCGAGTCCAAAACCTACACTAAGAGGGAATTACGTCTCACAGCTGACCGCGAACGGCATACATTATCTTGCGAGTCCGAAACCTACACTGAGAGGGAATTACGTCTCACAGCTGATCGCGAACGGCATGTACCATTCCGTGAGTCCGAAACCTTCACTGAGAGGGAATCATGTCTCACAGCTGACCGCGAACGGCATACATTATCTCGCGAGTCCGAAACCTACACTGAGAGGGAATTACGTCTCACAGCTGATCGCGAACGTCATATTTTATCTCGAGAATCTGAAACTTTTACTCAATATGAAGACCGTTTGACAAATGATAGAGGGTGCACCATAATATTATTCGATCTCTTGAAGACGAACACATGAGCATGAACAACGACTAGAGTCGGGACGCGAATATTACAATTCTTTGAGACAAGAACGATTAATAAGTTTGTCTAATGAAAGATTAAGATATGAAAATATTCGGTCTCTTGAAACGGACGGACAGCGAGAGGCTCGTCTTACTGCAGACAGATTTCGACATATTCTTAATGACTTAGATGTTGAACTTATTTGTTGTAGAATGCAAATTCGGTGGCGTGGTCCGACAAATATAAAAGTGGGTTTGCTTATAACCTCACAATTGATTACAGATCATTTTCTGTAATAGGCGATATGAACGTAGTATGTACTTTTTGTAATGCTTCGTAGTGGAGTAAGGAGTCGGCTGGTTTCTGTTGTTCTGGAGGTAAAATAAATTTGCCTTCGTTCGAAGATCCACCGGAACCTTTGAAGTCACTACTTTTAGGGGAACATGTGCAATCTAAACAGTTCTTAGACAATATTCGCACTTATAATAGTGCGTTTCAAATGACATCTTTTGGTGCTCAACAAATCTCAGAAGGTCATTTCATGCCTACTTTTAAGATACAAGTTCAGGTTTACCATTTGATAGGATCCCTTTTGCCTGAAGACCAACCTAAGTTTCTTCAAATATATTTTGTATCCGACTACAACAAACCGTCGAATATAAGAAATCAATATTTCCCGAATTTAAATACTAAACTTATTTCACAACTTCAGAACATGTTGCATCAGGTTAATTCGTATGTATGCAGTTTTAAATCGGCATTAGAAGCTCTTCCTCAAGATGGTGATAACAATTATAAAATTGTTATAAATGAGGCGTCCAACTCAGGAACACCCTGGGCGTTATAACGTTCCATCCATGAATGAAGTTGCTGTAGTATTGGTCGACCAGGAATGTGGTAGGCGTGATATCGTTATCCGTTCCAGAGACTATCGTTTACAACGTATTTACGAAACCCACAGGGTTTACGACAGTTTGTAATATCCTTTGATATGCTCTCGAAGGGAAGATGGTTATAATTTCGCTTTATACCAAACTGATCCGCGTACAAGCGCACCTAATTATAATAAAAAGATATCATGTCTTCAATTTTATTCTTACCACTTGCAAGTGAGACGGAATAGATTTGTATACTTTCAACGTTTTCGTGGCTTATTCAATCAGTTTATTGTTGACATGTACGCAAAAATTGAAACCGAAATATTAGTTTGTATACGATCTAATCAAAGGCAGCTGCGCTCTGAAGAATAGGTGCACCTTCGCGATGCCATGCAGCAAGATAATGAAACGGTGAATATGAGCCGTTTAGTTATTTTACCCTCTTCTTTTACTGGTGATCCACGCTACATGCACGAACGTACTCAAGATGCTTTTTGTTACGTAAGAAAATATGAACGTCCCGACTTATTTATTACTGTAACTACCAATCCCAAGTGGGATGAAATCACTCGGGAGCTAATTGAGGGTCAAGCACCGCATGACCGCCATGATATAAGAGTTTTTCATTTAAAATTAAAATCAATGATAGATCTACTTACCAAAGATAACATTTTTGGAGATGTATTGTGTTATATGTATAATGTCAAGTGGCAAAAACGCGGCTTACCACACGCACATATCCTGCTTTGGTTAAAAGATAAGGTTCGACCTAATGATGTAGACAGTTCAATCAGTGCTGAAATTCCAGATCCGATTTCAGATCCCGTGTTATACGACATTGTTAAAACTCATATGATACATGGTCCATGTGGTGCATTCAACGGGAATGCTCCTTGCATGCAAGATGGTCGTTGCACTAAAAGATATCCAAAAGCATTAGTGGATGAAACTGTAAGAGGACATGATGGATACCCATTATATCGTCGCCGTTCAAGAGACAATGGTGGTTTTACTGTTGAAAAGCGATTGTCTGGACAACTGGTTACTTTAGATAATAGGTGTGTCGTTCCGTATTCGCCTGTGTTGTCTAGAGCATTTCAAGCTCACATAAATGTTGAAATGTGTAATAGTATAGAGTCAATAAAATATATTTGTAAGTATATTAACAAGGGCAGTGACCAAGCTACATTTGCGTTGAGAAATGAACATGATGAAGTTACTGGATTTCAGTCAGGCAGATATATCAGCTCTTCAGAAGCTGTGTCGCGGATCTTAAGGTTCAACATTCACGAAAAATATCCACCTGTGACTCATCTGGATGTTCATCTTGAAGGCGGTCAACGTATATATTTCAACGCCGAAAATGTAGATAGAACGATTTGAGAACCCTAGACAAACAGCTTTCTTAGCATTCTTTCGACTTTTCCAAACTGATGTTTTTGTAAAATTTATTTTGTATGAGGAAGTTCCATCGTATTATACCTACGATAAGCAACGAGGTGTCTTTAATCGTAGACGCCGTGGCAGGCCTGTGGATGGCGAGTCAGGTATTTTCATAGAACATGTTCTTGGTAGAGTGTATACCGTTCATCCTAACAACGCTGAGTGTTTCTATTTGCGATTATTATTACATACAGTGCGAGGACCAATATCATTTATAGATTTGAGAAAAGTAGACGATGTTGTTTATCCAACTTATCATGCAGCTTGCCAAGCGCGTCGTTTGCTTGAAAATGATCAGCATTGGGATGACGCTTTAGCAGAATCCTGTGTTAGTGATAATCCACGACGGTTACGCCATTTATTTGTAACGTTCTCACATTTTGTAATTTGTCAGATGCTGTACAATTACGGGAAAAATATAAAGAAAAATTTGCAGAAGACTTTCTTCGGAATATATCTCACAATGATGAAGGCGCAACTAATGATAATTTCCGTGATCTTGCCATAAATCTGTGCTTATTAGCTCTTCAGGAGGACTTACAGCAGTAGGCAGTAAATAACTCTGTGAATATGGTTTGCCAACACCAACCTCAGTAGGAGAGGTTACCAATAGGGAATATTCCGCAGAGATTGGTTACAACTCAATGGAACTGCTGGCAACATTAGAAAACGGTGTCCCAATGATGACTGCAGAACAACGTTCAGTCTATGATAGCGTGTGCGAGAGTGTTCAGAATAATTTGGGAACAATATATTTTTTTTAGAAAAAATATTAGTAATCCTATTAATTAACATTACTAATATTCCCTTTAACCACTCCTGGTAAGCTGAAAATGCTTGTGTTAGGTGTAGTTCACGACAGTAGTCGAATGGTGGATTCGAACCCGCGACCTTTTGAGTTCGCGGTCCGCGCCTTGCCACTAGGCTACTGTCGCTTGAATATGGTTTTTAGATGCACCTGGAGGAACTGGGAAAACCTTTAGCTTATGTTCGAAATCAGCGTAAAATTGCTCTTGCCGTGGCTTCATCAGGTATAGCTACAACATTGCTACCAGGAGGTAAAACTGCTCACACTATGTTTAAAATACCAATTGATTTAGATCGCACGGAAAGTCCAACCTGTATGTATATTTCAAGAAATAGCGACAAAGCTATAAGGTATTACGTGAGTGTAACTTAATCATATGGGATGAATGTACGATGGCCCACCGAAAAGGAGTAGAAGCGGTAGACAGAACTTTAAGGGATATGAGAGAAAATGATCGACCAATGGGCGGTATCACGGTTTTATTTTGTGGTGATTTCCGACAAACCTTACCGGTAATACCACGGGGAACCCGAGCTGATGAGGTTAGGGCTTGCCTAAAGGGCTCTTATTTGTGGCTTAATATACAATCGGTACATTTGACTATAAACATGCGAGTGAGAACTGGAGATAACCCGGATGATCGTCAATTTTCTGATAAATTATTAAAGATTGGTGAAGGTACCTATCCACAACTACACCAAGGAAAACTTATTCTGACGCCTGAGTTATGTTGTATAGTGCAATCCCAACCACATATTATATCTTCGGTTTACGGTGACATAACAATTATATTAAATAGGGACAATTCTTGGCTACGCGAAAGATCCATTTTAATTCCTCGCAATGACCAGTCATCTGAGATTAATAACAAAATACTGTCGAACATACAGGGGGAAAGCAAAGTTTATGGTTCAATAAATAGAATGGTCGATGAACAAGAAGCTACTAATTACCCGATAGAATTTTTAAATACTTTAAATATGCCTGGACTTCGTTCTCATGAAATTTGTTTAAAAATTGGCATTCCGATTATTCTGCTCCGAAATTTAAGACCATCACAACTTTGCAATGGAACTCGGCTAAAAGTAACCCAATTGCAACAAAATATAATCGAGGTTCAAATTTTAACAGGTTGCGGTGCAGGAGAAACCGTCTTTATTCTCAGAATTCCAATTTAAAAGAACGCAATTCCCAGTATCGGTGTGTTATACAATGACAATTAATAAGGCTCAAGAGCAGACTTTTCGTGTTGCTGGAGTAGATCTCGGTGTCAGTTGTTTCTTGCATGGTCAGTTGTACGTCGCTCTTTCCCGGGTTAGCAGTTCTAGAAATCTTTATGTTCACGTGCCGGACGGGTCAACTTTCAACGTAGTTTACCCGGAAACTGATAAATCTTGTGTTTTAAATTATCCGTTTTTAATTTATTTTGGTATTATTCAAACTATTTTTATACGTGGTAGAGTCATGCCGCAATTATTAGCTTTTTACTGGAAACGAGGCATTCCATCTTAGTCCTCACGGGTGACAACGCATCTGCATTTTGATTTGTAATCGAGGATAGATGTAGATGTCTATGGGCCGCAGCAACCACTTACCATCAGGTGGACTGTGTGCTCGTTTGTCACCCTATTCTATATAAAAAAAAAACTGTAAATGATTACCAACTCTAAATAACCTATATCGATTTTTTTAAGAATCGAATATTGTACGTTCCCACTTTTTTATTGGCATGCTTGGCGCAATAAGTCCGACAGCTGTCAAAACGTATTTCTTAGATTTGGTTGACTATAGTGAATACTACATAAGGTATGTCAAAAAGAGTATAAACATCCAAAGGAAAATTAATTTACTCGTCTTAAAAATTGGTGGCTGTCCCGTACTTTTGAAAGTACATTAACAATTTCGAAGACTTCTTTAGATATTTAATCGTGGTCGGATTAAAATGTCGTTTAAATAAAATAAGTAATATAATAAATAGGTCCAAGTAATACTAATATGAATAAAAAAAGAATCATCAAAACCGGTAGTTGGTAGTTATGTGCGTTTCCCATCTGTATGGTTCACTTTTCATAGTCCGTGATTTTTGTAGAAATGGCAGCCACTATATTGAAAATAAAACATTCATTAAAATTCATGATTTCATATATTCAGGCCATCTAGCGTCTATTTTATGTACCACCTTGGGTGTCAATCAGTTGTTCGATAAAGTGGCTAGCTACCTTGTAGAATGAAGTAGGTGGCGCTATTATAATTTTACTCGAAAGAAAATATAATATCTATGTGTCTAATATTAAAAGGATTGTTACATTTATTTACTATAAAATTATGTTTTCTTGTATTTTATGCCGAACTTGTAGTTTAAATTATAATATTAAATAAATCATTTGCCGTAAAGTTTTTGTATTTTATATTTCAAATTCATTTGAAGGTTTCGATACTGTCGCGTGTTGCAGCTCACATGTTTTTTTTTAAGAAGTACCTTCAGAACTGCTCTCTTAACAGTACGAAATGGGGTGATAAGTTGTTTTCGCTGCCATTACACGGAAAACAAAATCATTCGCTTTACAACTATTAAAAATAGCAATTATTATTTCTACATCTGCTCTACTGTTTAATATTTGCCATAACTGGCAGGTTGGCAATCGTAGTTCTTTTGTGATAATGGGGTAGTGGACTTTCCTACGGCGGCTAGTGTAAATAAATAAATAAATACACGGTTAGTGTAAATAAATGAAAATGCGCAAATACTTTAGCACTGTTCAATTTTAGGATGATGTTAGGTCTAGTGCTGTATCTGTAGTTTGTCAGTGACTGTGACACCATAAGACTTAACATCTTTAAATAATCTAGTTAGTGATTGAGTATTTAGCCTTAACAATCAGTTTTGACCCGCAGTGCAACGAACGCTGAGAACGGCGAGCTGAACAAGGTGCGCAACCAGCTGACCGGCGGCTGGGGCCCGGTGCCAGCCACGGCGCGCGCCTACAAGGCGGCGGGCACGGCCTGGTGCGTGGTGGGCGACGAGAACTACGGCGAGGGCTCCAGCCGCGAGCACGCCGCGCTCGAGCCACGCCACCTCGGCGGCCGCGCCATCATTGTCAAGTCCTTCGCCAGGTGCGTTCGTCTCCGGCACTAATGTGTGCTCACGTACAGGCGACAGGTGCGGCCTGGTGCGTGGTGGGCGACGAGAAGCACGGCGAGGGCTCCAGCCATTTAAAAAAAATCACTTCAATGTATCTCCTAGACTGGCAATTCAAATCAAAAACTGTCATAGCTGCGGATAGTGCGGGTGCCGGCTGTGCAGGTAAGCTGACGCAGATGTGACTGACGCAGTAAATATGCAACTGCGTCACTACCACAAGACCAACGACTGCCTCGTTGGTCTAGTGATTGTGGTAGTCCTGGGTTCGAATCCCGGGTCAGGCCAAAAAATCAATTATTGAGTTTTCTTGTCAAGAAATTCTCAGTAGCTGCCCGGAGTCAGGAAGTTGGCGGTGTCTCACCCCCGTGCCTCGGAAAGCACGTAAAGCCGTTGGTCCTGCGCCTGATCTCTCTCCCGGTCGTGTCGGTTTACCGTCCCCCATCGGATTACGAGAGTGAGGGAATAGTGAGTGCACCTGTGCTTGCGCATACACTTGGGCACTATAATCCTGTCCTGCGCCGATGGCTAGCCTCCGTTGAGGCAGGCCACCGGGGCCGAAATTCGGTCTGGAGGGCATTATTATTAAATATGCAACGCAGTTGAGCCTGACGCCAGTCACGTAACTTTATATTCAGATATGTGATTCTCAATCATTTTTATAGTATTTAACTTTCTGCTTTGAAAATTTATATTAAATAAAATAAAAGTAGGAAGTTATAGATTCGGTTCGATTTTGAGAATGCTAGTTTTTATCAGATCCCTACGTTTTGAGGTCCAAGGAAACTGTACCGACTATTTCCGGTTGGACGTTCGGCCGTCTGTGTGTGTAAATAAATTTTGTCGTACGATATCTTCAGAACGGTTCAAACGATCGAAATGAGCGATATGGAGTTCGAAAGTATTCATTGAGACTTCGACCTGATTAAAAATTAATTGATTCAAAATATATTTCGAAAAGAAAAGTCGGAACACCAGTTTTAGTGGAAAATCCACTCCAAGTTGGCAACATTTCGCAACTCTGAACGAACGAACGCGCCGCATTGTATGACGTCTAATCAGCATGCCTCGTTCAATATTCGGATACGGATATTAAACGAACATATTCAGATACCTACCGCGTTTCATAAATGCGGCGCGTACGGTGCGGCTGTGCGAGGTTTCATAATATTTTTTTTTCTTTTTAAAAAAAACTTCACAAGGACAAACATCCAGACCCGGAAGAATTATTTGTAGGTCATACAAATACTTGTTCCGTGCGGGATTCGAACCTGCGACCCCAGCACAGCCACTCATTGCTAAGCCACTGCGGCACAGAGTTGTCAAATATGATTTCATATAACGAATTCGAAAATGCTGCGCGTGCAAATGTGCGTTCAGCTTATGGTATACATACATATATTGTTATAGGTCAATAATATTCTTAATTTTTAAGTCCTTGATGCCCGGAATAAAGTTATTGTATTGTATTCTATATATTAAGATGGTAAACGTGTGAATATTTCATTCTCAAGAAGCCTACTTTAATTTCGACTATTTTGAAGAACAAACTCTTGCCTTCAATTTTAAAAACCGCTTTCCATATTATTGATGTTTATTTCACTATGAAATTTTTTTATTACGCAGAATCCACGAGACTAATCTGAAGAAACAAGGTCTGCTCCCCCTCACGTTCGCAAACGCGGCCGACTATGACAAAATCCGACCGGACGACAAAATCTCGCTGCTGGGCCTTAAAGACCTCGCACCTGGCAAGGTAATGTAAATCTAACCTTCACTTTTCTTCAACTTGAATTACATTTATTAAAAACACGTGAAAATTAAAAAAAAAATACTAACGCTAGTGGACTATATTGTATTCCCTTAGTCAAAAGTATCCTTATGATTCATTCGGGGTAATTAGTAAGTTTAAAGGTTTATATAGTAAATAGATAGACCTTAATAATTCAAGAAAATTGTTTTATTCATGAAATTAGGAATCTAGGTATTTAAGGAGTCTTTATTAGTTACGCAAAATTACAAAATATGTCTAGTAAACTTTTGAGTTATGGTCCAAAAGTTGCTCGAAATGGTGTTCGTGTAATTTTTTGCCACTGGGGTCACCCTTTTCTTTTCCGAACTTGGCTTATACTGCCTTGTATCTAAGATATAATTTTGTAAAATATTATTACTATTTACAATTGTACTCCCTCGTTAGTCTAGCTGTTGTAGTACTGCGACTGCTGATCATGAGGTCCTGAGTTCGAATCCCGGGTCGGGCCAAAAAATCAATTATTGAGTTTTCTTGGCAAGAAATTCTCAGTAGGTGCCCGGAGTCAGGAAGTTGACGGTGTCTCACCCCCGTGCCTCGGAAAGCACGTAAAGCCGTTGGTCCTGCGCCTGATCTCTCTTCGGTCGTGTCGGTATACCCCGTCCCATCGGATTATGAGAGTGAGGGAATAGAGAGTGCACCTGTGCTTGCGCATATACTTGGGCACTATATAATCCTGTCCTGCGCCGATGGCTAGCCTCCGCTTGCTTCATATGGGATGGAAAGTATTTGCCATAGTTGCCACGCTTGGCAAGCAGAGTGCCAACAGTGGCTTTAAAAATGTTGCTGAACATCTTTTAGTTTATCGACGATAATTTAGATTCCTCAGTAAAAATATATTTAGTATTTATATTATTGATGCTTCATTATTCCCCTTTTGTTTATAGCCCGTCGATTGCGAAATCAAGCACAAAGACGGCAGTGTGGAGCGCATCAAACTTAATCACTCTTTGAACGAACAACAAATTTCCTGGTTCAAAGCTGGTTCAGCACTGAACAGGATGAAGGAAATCGCTGCCGGCAAGTGAAGGCTTGCAGAACAACCGTAGATCATACGTGTACTGGATTTAATTTGTAGAGATTTTTTTATGAGCCATAGACAACTGTAAGATACTTTTTAAGATACTCTTCAAGAGCAATTAACAGTATATTGTATGTACTGTTGATGATAGCCATACTTTAAGGTTTAAAAGTAAAATCAGTGCATCATTATAAAACTTAGTTGAACCAGTTTTCCTGTCATATCGCATTTCGTACCCAATGTTCGGACAATACGTGGCTGCGATAATAATTCTTGTTGATAGTTTGTAGTACAAAAGATATTTAAATTTAGTGAATGAAATCAAAATCTTTTACTTTTTACCAGTTTGTATGTTGTTGATGATTTCTTTTAGTTTCTAATTATTATTTATGTAAATACCTATATTTACCAACTATAAATAAAATTATGAATTAATACCTTGTTTTTCATTCTTTATTTTGCCTTACTAAAAGTGTAAGGGGCTTGTGGGCTACAACTGCAACTTTAACCCTTTTCCCGTCCCATGAATCATATATTAACATTTCGATTGTTTTACTATTGTGTCTATATCGCGGACAGGGATGGACTGTTAAAGGTAAGTATAAGATTAAATCACGGTTTAAAGAGAGTAACAGTTGTGAAACGAATGTGCAGAGCAGGAAATTGGTGTGCACCAATATCTTTGTAATAAGGCACTTCACACATCTTTGGTATCTCATCATACAATTTTACCTTTTTTTGATTAAAGTTTTAAACTTTAAAGCTATGCTAGCGCCTCTTTGACTATTACATACCCAATTTCACACTCGAAGATTTCACATAATAATGACATCCACTTGCCACATGTGTGAACACCAACTTGCTATTTGTCACTTGTCATTTGTCACTCGCACTTGTTACTTCTCAAAATGTAAACCGGGCTTAAAGCCCGGTTTACATTTTGAGGCCAGTTAAGTTTGCAGGTCGATTCCAGTCCAAAAAGCCAAGCCAAAAGTCGATAGTATGTACGAGAGCCACGTAAGTTGAATTAGGAACGGTGTGCAGTAAACAAAGGAGCAGAGCGTACTGAACTGACTTGCTGAGAATAATAACAGCTTCTCTACCTGCCCTGTTGTTGTCTCTTTTTAACGTAAATATCTCTATCTATCTATCTCTCTCTAACATCTAAGGTATGTATGCCCCATTAAAATTCCTAGAAATTGTAACAAGAACCCATTTTGGGCATGTAGTAAAAGTGATTACTGACAATTACAATTTAAGGTATTTGGCCCCTGTTAAGAAATAATAGACCCATATTTTTTTATAACTTGTTTTCCTAGAGTATTATACCATTTTGGAATGTTGGTTAGTTGCGTCAATTTTTAAAAAAAACTTGCCATACTAGTGTTCATACCCTTTTTTTGCACCACGATAAGTTAAATTTGGTTAAAAGTAAAAGTCTTCAAAAAATTTAGGGAATAAAAAAAGTTTCATTAATTTTCGTGATAAAACAAGAGTTATTCAGGATTTTTTAAGAAGTGTGGTAGATAGCAGTGCTATTCAGGTTGCCTATAAAAAAAAAGAAACAAATATTAAAAAAATTGTGGTCATGGTAGTGAAAAATATCATAAACGGTCTCAATTTCTGAAGAATTTCATTTTTTTTATATAACTTAAAATATAATGGGGATATATTTTTTCTTTTTTTTCCCGATTAGTACGGGGCAGGTCTATCCTCCGGTGTCGGCTTATCGTTGAATTTTGGGACACGTTGTATATATATATATATATATATATATATATACATAATGGGTCCCACATATATGCAATAAATGAAACCATATACTTGTTATCGCCTTTGCTGACGATATACAAAAAATGAACGTAATAGGTCCAGTAATTAGGTCAAAAAGTAGAGTTTTAATTTTAAGCAAATTTGAACACTATAGAATTGGGTCACTAAGTCAATGATTCAATGAACTTGATGAATCCTTGAACATTAAAAAGCGAAGTTGCCACGCAGTGCAAACTATTGGTATTGCGACATATCGACAGCGGTGGCTTTTGTCGGCGTGCCACCCGCGTGCAACGTTGTCACTCTTCCAAGGGGTCAAGGTACGTTGTCTAAACAGAGTGTTCACTTTTACTGAATTTATTTTAATATTTATTTTGTTTGAATACTTATTTTGGTTGAAATTTCACTTTTTTATTTTACAGGTTTTAATTTAATATTTAATTTTTCTACACTTCTACGGACTAGTACTACTTGTGGTTTCATTTATTGCATATATGTGGGACCCATTCTGTATCCTATACTATTAAACGAGCAATTCTTGTATATATGTATATATATATATATAATCGGGATCTCGGAAACGGCTCCGATTTTCATAAAATTTAGTGTCCAGGGAGTTTCGGGGATAATAAATCGATCTAGCTAAGATTTATTTTTAGAAAATGTCTTTTTGTCCGTGTTTTTAGGCAATTAAAAACTGCTACAATATAGTTAGAATAAGAAGGTAAATTTTGACAGTTTGGTAATGATTATAAATAGCTTATTGGTATAATGGGCGGTCACAAAATCGTAAAACCCCGGTTCGAGCCCAGACCGACCGACCGACTTTTTTATTTTTTTTTTCAAGTTTCTTTCTTTTTTGAGAAAATATATTTTTTTCGAGCCCTTTTTTTAGTATTTTTTAAAAACACGAAAATTTAAATAAAAATAATTGCACTCATGATTTTTTATTCAAATAACCAGTTCAGTTTTTTCTGTTATGTCGCTAAGATCAAAAAATATTATTTATAATTCATCAGTATGTAATTTGTATCTAAATATAATTTCCAAAACACACGAATTAAAAAAATCGAGCGAAAAATACCGAGCAAAGCTCGGTCAACCGGGTACTATATATATATATATATATATATATATATATATATATATATATATATATATATATATATATATATATATATATATATATTATATATATACAGGAGGAGCTCAAGAAGTTTTACTTCAGTCGTGTGGACACTCGTTTTCGAGCTATTGAAGTTAAAAGAAATGGGTATTCTTAAGGATTTAAAAGTTGTTATGAAGTTAAAAGTATCATTTTAATGAATTCTCTTCTCTTTATATAGAGGCAAAGGGAATGCCAAAGACAAATAGTGAAATAACAAATAATATTGTCAAAGGATTGAAAAACAAATAAAAAAGCAGGACTTGTCGTAATATAAAAATAGTGGTTTTCACTGAATTTGATCGTTGATGTAATAGGCTGGTAAAGAAGGATATAAAATAATTTTATTTGTTTTTTATATTGTTAAATTTTTCTGGAATTTGAGTTCGCTCCCTTACAGTAGTACGTTTGTATGATGTATGTGCGTACGTATGATATGTAATTTTGGCCTCACATATCTTGTAAACAAATAGTGATACCAAACCGATTTATTTCGATGTACAATTAGGTAATTAGAATCTCATAAAGTTTTAAAGTAGTTGTCTTTTACGATACGTCCGGCACGTATCATATGGATGTAATGGATTTCCCTTAGCCAAAACGTGACCGGATAGCTTGCGATTATTTGAAAATATATGTTTCGTTGAAAATTGTATGGCATCGTCATTAATAAGTTTGAAATATTGCATGCCATATATATATATATATATATATATATATATATATATATATATATATATATATATATATATATATATATATATATATATATATATATATATATATATATATATATATATATATATATAGGAGGAGCTCAAGAAGTTTTACTTCAGTCGTGTGGACACTCGTTTTCGAGCTATTGAAGTTAAAAGTATCATTTTAATGAATTCTCTTCTCTTTATATAGAGGCAAAGGGAATGCCAAAGACAAATAGTGAAATAACAAATAATATTGTCAAAGGATTGAAAAACAAATAAAAAAGCAGGACTTGTCGTAATATAAAAATAGTGGTTTTCACTGAATTTGATCGTTGATGTAATAGGCTGGTAAAGAAGGATATAAAATAATTTTATTTGTTTTTTATATTGTTAAATTTTTCTGGAATTTGAGTTCGCTCCCTTACAGTAGTACGTTTGTATGATGTATGTGCGTATGTATGATATGTAATTTTGGCCTCACATATCTTGTAAACAAATAGTGATACCAAACCGATTTATTTCGATGTACAATTAGGTAATTAGAATCTCATAAAGTTTTAAAGTAGTTGTCTTTTACGATACGTCCGGCACGTATCATATGGATGTAATGGATTTCCCTTAGCCAAAACGTGACCGGATAGCTTGCGATTATTTGAAAATATATGTTTCGTTGAAAATTGTATGGCATCGTCATTAATAAGTTTGAAATATTGCATGCCTTAAGCGCAAAGCGCGTAGGGATGTCTACTAGGGCCTAAAAATCAAGAATTCGACGATTTGTCGCATGAAATCGTATCTAACAATCATATTGAACATATAAATGATATAAAAAGCACCTTGTCAGAAAGGTAAATGGTTGTTGAACTTATTTTTTTAAATCGGTTAATTCTATTTCTACATTAAAAAAAGTAGTTTTAGTGGCTTATGGTGTAGATTTATCGAGTCCGCATGGAGGCGTAAGTACACAGAAATAGTAATAATTAAAACGATTTCTGTGAGTAAACACGATAACTTTTAAAAACAGCAATTGTTCAACTCAATCTATATTTTAATCTCTTCATATATCATGTGGGGAAGCCATGGAATATAAATGGCGATTTAATTTTGTTTCGTTTAGTTAAAATATTTTTTTTAGGCTGAGTAATTCCGTAAATTTTGGTGTTAGCGCAGCTTTGTAATGAAATATTTCACTAAATACAAATACACTCACTCCGGCCTCCGTCATGGGTCACTGTACTGTTTGTTGACAGCGGTTCGTGATGAACTTCCTAACTTCGGGCAGCTGCTGAGAACTGCTTGACGAAAAAACTCAAGAATTTATTTTTTTGCCTGACCCGGGATTCAAACCCAGGAGCTCATGATCAGCAGTCGTACTAAAACCATTAGACCAAGGAGAAAGTCTAATGTATCAATATATAATCGGAATCTCGGAAACGGCTGCAACGATTTAAACAAAATAGTGTTCAGAGGGTTTCGGGGGCAATAAATCGATCCGATTCAGTTTTAGAAAGCCGTTTTGTCCGGGTTTTCGGGCAATGAAAAACTGCTACAATATAAGGTTTTTTGAAGGAATTTTGACCCTGTAAGTGATCGTAATAGCTCAAGTGGATATCGGCCCGTCGCGAAATCGTAGTGCCCTGGTTTGCGTCCTGTCTTCGGTCGGACTTTTTCCCTTTTTTTTTTCAAGTTCCCTTCTTTTGTGAGAAAATCTAATATTTCGAGCCCTTTTTTAGTATTTTTTTTAAATATAACATTTTTATTGCACTTATGATTTTTTAATCTAATAACCAGTTCAGTTTTTTCTATTATGTCGGTAAGATGAAAAAATATTTTTCATATTTTATCAGTATGTAATTTTTATCTAAATATAATTTCCAAAAAAAAAACCAAGCAATGCTCAGTCTTCCAGGTACTGTTTATAAATCCACGAGAGAATCACTATAAAGAAATGTGTGGTGGTGATAATATACAACTGCAGTGTTGCTTTGTTTTCTTTTTGCTTTCTTTAGATGTCTTTAAAGAAGAGTGCCAGCTAATGATTTTGACCATCTAGGGCTACATTACCACTTACCATCAGGACTGTAGTCAGGTTCAAGATTTTACATATTCAATCAATCAATGTTAAAAAAAATATCAATGGGAAAGGTCAAATTAACAACCCACTTTTAGCTTTTGAAGTTGGTTAAAAACACCCCACTTATAAATGTTAATTTGAATAAATCAAAAATGTAATACAATTAGTGTAAAACTATTTTATTAAGCAACAGTTTAGTCTTCATTGTCTTCATTATCACTGTCTGCATTGATGTTGAAATAGCGTAGTTCATATGCATCATGAGCAGATGCAACCACACGGAGCCAGTCTCGCAGGTTGTTCTTTTTGAGGTATCGCTTTGTTAAGTATTTAAGGTACCTCTTAGAGAAGGGAATGTCTGAAACAATAAGAGCATTACTATATTTAAAATGTAAAACATTGTTTATGCGTCAAATGTTTACAGCTAAGTTTTTGTTATTTATTTTAATAATCAAATCCGTTAATGTTTTTATGAAATCAAAACGCTTTTTTGAGCCTAAATTTAACAACCTGAGACCTACCTTTGTAGAAAGAAGAGTAAGATGGGGAATAAAATTACCTCCTTAAGCTACCATCCCATTCCTTCCCACAGAAATGTATAATTTTTAAATAAGTTTTATTTTTTAAAGTGCAATCATAACCTCAATTTTGTGCCTAATAAAGCGTGTTATCTCTACAAACTATTTTGTACACTGTTGTCTATGTCACTGAAACTGTGTTATCTTAATCAAAAATATTAATGCACATATCAAGTATGATATGGGAGAGAGTTGGTTATGGCGCACCTAAGTGTGTATTTTTATGTATAACAAATGTCTGCAGCTTTGGGATGGCTCAAGGGCACCTTCAGCCACAGCTGAGGCTACTGCTACTGATTGAATATCAAATATATCAAATATATTATGATATAGTCAACATAATGATTTTTTATTTTATGTGTGTGATTATGATCCCGGCTAAATTTTCCAATATGGACCATCGATTTCAAAGCTCATATTTTTTTTGTAGATAGTACTCACTAAAAGAAAGCGTTTTGCAAAGTTTTAGGTTGCGGAAACTTACGGTTCATGAGATATATTTTTTAAACTTTTCATACAAATTGGTAAATAACACGCAATTACAAAATAAATTTGACAAATGATTGATGTTAAACGTCAGTTAGTGAAGGGTTCCGAATATTTTGAAAGTATCGATACCTACTCTATACCAAGTATCGTATCAATACTACTTGGTATCGAGTACATTTCGTTAATTTTGGAGACGAAAAATTATGACAAAACAATTAGATGCATAGGAAGAGCTGATAAGTGCAATTATATATGTATATAAAGTAGACTAAAGTTTACTCTATTTAAGTTCCACCTTGGTACTTGTATTTCATTGTTTGCAACTTGTTTGTATTTCTTAATTAGTACTGCTTTTGTACTTTTATTTTATTGTTTGCAACTTTCTGTATTATCTAATTCTTACTACAATAAAGTGTTTACTTACTTTTTTAATATTCAAAAAGTACCCAGAACCGAATCAGAGCACCCCACTATCCACGTGGTCTTGTCTGCCCTACCCCTAGAGTGTATATAAGAGCCCGGAGGCGCGGAGGGAGAGCAGTGCCCGCCCGCCGTAGGGAAGCGCAGACACCGAGACCGAGCCCAGGTGCCTGTGCTTCCCTACGCTAGGGCGGAGGCACTGCTCATCCCGCAGCGCCGGAGCTGCCACGGAGCGCCGGAGCACAACTTCCCGGCTTCTTACCCCCCTAGTCTCCAAAATTAACGAAATGTACTCAATACCAAGTAGTATTGATACTTTTGATACGATACTTGGTATCGAGTATGTATCGATACTTTCAAAATATTCGGAACCCTACACTAATTTACGTTTGACATCAATGATTTGTCAAATTCATTTTGTAATTGGTGTAATTGCGTGTTATTTGCCAATTTGTATGAAAAGTTTAAAAAAAATATCTCATGAACCGTAAGTTTCCACAACCTAAAACGCTTTATTTTAGTGAGTACTATCTACAAAAAAAATATGGGCTTTGAAATCGATGGTCCATATTGGAAAGTTTAACCATGATCCCTGAAAATTACATTGGAAATGGGTACTATCATCTGCATCACTGAACTTTTAACAATCATTGTAATGTTAACTTTAATAATCCGACAGTAGTATCAAGCATGCACTTTGTTGATAAGTTAGTTGGGGCTCTGCATGGTCATGCAATTCAAGCATTACACTACTTGAAAATGCATGAAAAGATTAATTGCATCAATGCTCATATCTTTAACCCGTTGAAGTTTCGAGCACTGACCATAATTAACAGATGCAGTCAGTCACTGAACATCAATAAGACATGTAATCTTAACCATGAAACACAAGCCTTTTTCTATACATGCACTATTACTTTTTTTATAATCCTAGGATACCCTATTTTAGATTATGTGAACAACGACTCTGCATGGTCATGCAATTCAAGCATTACACTACTTGAAAATGCATGAAAAGATTAATTGCATCAATGCTCATATCTTTAACCCGTTGAAGTTTCGAGCACTGACCATAATTAACAGATGCAGTCAGTCACTGAACATCAATAAGACATGTAATCTTAACCATGAAACACAAGCCTTTTTCTATACATGCACTATTACTTTTTTTATAATCCTAGGATACCCTATTTTAGGTTATGTGAACGACAAGATAAAATAATTAGCAAATAAATGACTGTATGACTATACCTGCACTGACGGCAACTTTTGTCTTGTCTCTAGCGACAACAACGTGATTTCCTAGGTTATTCGTTTTACCTTCAACTTTAACATGCTCTTTCAGATATTTCTCGAAGTTACCGACGTCCAAGATACTGTCCTCAGCAGGATGTGTGCAGTCGATAGTGAACTTCAAGTTAATTTTTCGTTTCATACCCTTGCCGCGGATTTTGCCACCCTTGATTCCCTTCTTACCAGTTTTTTGGTGTAATTGAGCCTTTTTAGGGGCGGGTTTCTTTGTAACCGCCATTTTAACGACCTGAAACGTAAATATACTATTTTTAACACTATCCGACGGATATCTAAAATAATATTTTACCGTTTAGTATATTTTCAATAAATAACCTACAGAACACGTGTAATAGCTTTCGTGAAACCTGCAAAATGGCCGACTTTGACATATAACAAATACGATAAAGTTTATGGAGTATAGAAGTAAGGAGTACAGACTGTGTATTAAAAAGTGTCCATAAGAAAACCGTTAAATGAGGGTGGCGCCACTATAACTACGTGGTAAATTTTAAAGAACGCACCGAAAAATATTAATAGGATAGACGATTTTTTCGAGGTGCGCAGTTTAGCAGCACACTTAAACCGTCGACAACTGCTAAGTTCATTTCATCCCAGTAGCTACTCCAGCGCTGTTGTGGAGAGTTTTTGAACCGTTATTTACTGCTTACAGATGGCCACTATTTCAAGGTTTCTCATCTTCATTCTACTATGGGAGTTGGTACTCCTTACTTCTACACTCCATAATAACGTTGTTAAAGCGTAGACAGATATAGGATTCTCTGTCTACGTGTTAAAGACAATCAAGAAGACAAAGATCTTAAGCCATACAGTCTAATCTGATATTTCTTTTACAAAATTCAACATGCGTTATGCTGATGTCTAACATTGCGCAGTTTTTATGAAATTTGGACAACTGTTTAACATAGCAGACTATTGATGGCGATAGTTATATCACTCGTAGTCACTAAGATTTCACCATCGCAGATATTGAATACATGAAGCTGCACCACTTTTACGTACTATCAAGATCCACGTCAAACCATTATTCAAATGATAATACAAGACCAGCAATTAGCCGGCAGTCAAATTTCCGCTAAAATTCGTACAATAAAGTTGTTGCGACGTTGTTACGATTCCTCAAATAAAAAGCAAAGGTACTATAAAGCAACAAATATTTCATACATTGTATAAAATGTATGAAATAATTGGCTTACACTTACGGGCGCTGGCGTCTGGCCGACACGGCGATGCATCGGCGATGACTCCCACTGGAGCTGTCGCCGGTGCTGGGACAGCAAGCTTCCCACTCGGTGCCGGCAAATAAAACTGCATATGTATTTTGTACGGGTTGTAGTCAAGAAATTATTGAGTCTCTTCGTTCATGCGGAAGTAATTGAAATATTTTTGAAGTCCATTTTCAACTTTTAAAATAGGGTATAATACGTTCCTTCTCAATATCTTATTTTTAATATTAAATGAATTCAAAACATGACTTCTCTGTATTGAGTATATTTTCGTGTTAAATGTAAGAGATATAACAAATAAATACGAAGACTCGGCGATACCATTTTTACGTGTTATGACTGCCCAAAAACCGAGCGTAGATCGGCATCGGTACCGGCCCAGTAAAAAACGAAGTCCCGGCACCGCCTCTGTGCCGGTGCCGTGCCAGCAAATGGAAAAGTGAAATTATGCAGAAACTAAAAACATGAGCATTACTCACACTCACATGTAATGTTATACGTGGTAGAGCCATGCTGCAGTTATATTAGATATATAGTTGTAGCACGAATGGGTCAGCTCGACCGGGGAAGGACCACGCTCTCACAGAATACCAGCGTGAAATAGTAGCTTAATGCTGCTGTATTTCGTATGGTGAGTGTAGAGAACCGGAGACCCATTTTACTGGAAAGAGGCATTCCATCTTAGTCCTCACGGGTGACAACGCATCTGCATTTTGGTTCGTAATCGAGGATAGATGTAGATGTCTATGGGCCATAGCAACCACTTACCATCGGGTGGACTGTGTGCTCGTTTGTCACTCTATCCTATAAAAAAAAGTTTCTAACACCACATATTAAAAAATATGTACTTTGCAAGCTTTCTAGCACTAAGCAATTTTTTTGGGCGTAGGTCTCTTATAATGTAGTCCAATGAAATGTTTATTGGTTCAACTACGTATATTAGAGGTATATAGAGTAGATTTTGTTAAAATGTAATAGATTACGTGCTCATCCATTCGAGGATACGTTTTATAACTATATCTTTTACTCTCCATTCTACGTGTAAAGCATAGTGTATCGTCTTACCCAAATACTTCCGCTTCTTTTATTAGTACTCTCCAATACACTCTTGTTCTCTTTTTTGTTTGAGTTATAATGATAACGGTGGAAAAGTGGGTCAATAAAACTCAGGACTAGGGCAATTATTTAGAATAAATGTCACTGTACTAAAGAAATATAATCATTGGTGTATATAGGAATATTGACTTACATACTGAGAATGTGAAAAGAATAACTAAAGTTTAAATCACTGGTATGTCGTCTTTTATATTGAGCATGCACCTGTATTTAATTAAAAATCTATTGATACAGTTTCATGGTGATTACATTTTTGGGATAGAAGAAACTTAAAAAATAGTTATGTTTCAATGAACCTAACGAAACTGCAAAAGTTTTTAGTAATTTAGAATCGTGTTCGTGGTTCGAGTACATCCATTGTTTCAAATATGACTACGGAATAACATTTCCCATGATGAATGCATTCCCATGCATGAACTTCGAGGTCATTTTTTTATCTGTTATGATCTAATGCTTGACCTTGACTTTAAAGATTTCCGCTCGTTTCCGCTTGAGTTTTGACCAGTAGTATGCATAGATTATAAAATGGTAATACTAGGTGAAATTATTTACCAGCTCTACCTGTTATTGTTACTTTGTAGTAGAAGTTTCAGTATTCTGTTCCAAAATAACAGAGCTTGGCGGAATTTTCTTTTAAATCGTTAATATAATGGAGTTCCGCAAAGTAAGAACTGATTCTACTATTAATAGTAAAATAGTGTCGATAGAGGACAGTTATATACTATATTTGTATAATATCATAGAAACACAGCTGTGCAGGGTACAGTATTATTAACTGCAAGTGCCATAAAGATACCTAGTTATTTACATTTAACAGATCACATCTATACTAGATAATAGGTAAATATATTTTTGTAATCACTGTTACCCACTATACTCTTTGGCCATAGTCTTTGACTTTGTCATAATCGAAATCGATTCTTGAATATGCATTTATCTAAATCTAATAGGATCTAATTACATTACCTCGATAAAAGTGAATTGAAGCAGTTTTAGCAAAACGCGTAAACAGAATGTTGAACCTTTTATAAGAAATAATATTAGTGCGTGCCATAAGAAGAATATGTTTTTATTATTCTTCAAAAAAATCCTGATGACATTTACTCAGTTTTACAGTTCGGAATTTAATCGATAAAAATGATGGAAACGGCTAAAAGATAAATGATAATAAGATGGATAAATGTTTTGTTGCCTGCGGCTGTGATGATCACGAAGGAGTAACAAAAGGCGATTTAGATCGCTTTACCGATAAAATTGAAAATGTCTTGAATGATGAAAAAGGGAGGCGACTTTTTAGGAATTTTATGTTTACTACAAAAATGAAAGACGGGCGAAGAACTTTAGATTTTTTAGAACACATTGAACGATTACTCAGTTATACAGATGATGCTGAAAGTGCGTCCTACCGTAATTACCTCAGAGATTATGATCGTTTAATGGACGAAGCAGAACGGATAGAAGAGTTGGATTTTGCTACAATGGAACGACTAGCTATTGCCCGTGACTCTGAAAATAAGGAAGATATGATAGATGTATTGAAATTAGTGAAGGTTGAAGCTATTAAAGCACTGCGAAGAGAATATAATGCTTTTAGAAGACACTTTATCCCATCTAAATAGATGTCTTTAAGAAATACAGTGCCTTGCTTTAATAAACTGTTCCAACATATAGTTACAACTTACAGTGCTTAGTTTTTAAACAGACTTAAAATGAGTTTGAAATTGTTTTGTTATTGTTATTATTATACCACAGATTAATATATTACTAGATGTGTATTAAAAGAAGTGTGAATTTCGTCCTGATAATGTGATCATGTTTTTATTTATGAAGTATAGAAATATACTTGCATGCAATAACTTATTTTTGTTTACAATGACCATATGTAAAATAAATTTTTTATTTTATTCACAATTATTGTTTTATTATCTACTCCAGTTTTCTACCCCACAAAGGTTGGAAGTCCGATTAAATTACTTTAGTAAATCTTTTTTCTACTAGATCATGGTAATCACCATATCTTCCAATAATTTCCAAATATACTTACATTTATTAACTTATTTTTTACTTAAAATAACCTGAATGATGTGTAAAATATTTTTATGGTATTTACTTGTGTTTTATCATCTACGTCAGTTTTGCCCCATACATATTGTTTTCTCTTTCTCTCTCTCACCAGATCATGGCAATTACTGATAACTTCCAAATACTATCAGAAGCTACTGACTGCGATAGAGGAGTAAGGCAAATTATTTGTTTTAGCATTGATATCCTCATTGAAATCTGTCATACAAATGTGTTGCCAAAATGCTAACATTAAAGTAGTACAATTAGATGTAGGTATGAGAATCATAAGTGGTGGAAAGTACTTGGTATAGACAGCATAAAAATAATTTTATTTTTTATAATCATACAATTGTAATTATACTTTAAATGAATAAATTACATGTTGTAAATAATTCTGAGATGAGATTAATTTGTAATGCTTTGCAAATGACTTCTTAGTGAAGTGATTTTAAATATTACGTATGATAGCTACAGACAACAAAAAGAAATAAAAATATTGAACAATATCAATTAAAAAAAATTATCTGAAGGCAAACTGGAACCGAAAATTCATATCATTTACACTGATTTAAGTTCTCCAACCGTTTTTTCTCATTATACAGGCCGTAAACAGAGATGCGAATATTGTGTGGTAAAGACTGCACAAAGTCGGCAGCCTTCACAGACCTGATAGAGAAACTAAGCCACCTTTTATGATTCAATTTTTTATGCCAATAATCTATACAGATAAATAAAATTGAAGTGTCTGTTTGTAATGTCAAAATAACATTTTTTACTAAATGCATATTGAAGTAACAATAACAGAAAAACAATTTTTTAAATTTTTGTTTATCTGCCAGATTGCTCCGGCTAATCTAGGAAATGGCTGGACCGATTTTGACAGGACTTTCATTGGCAGATAGCTGATGTTATAATAAGTAACTTACGCTACTTTTATTTAAGAAAAACCATAAAGGCTCCGCGTAAAATAAACTAATTATCAATGTTCTTACAATGATGATTGCTCAATGATCAAATGATGTTGCTCCAGCACTTGTTCAGATGTTAACATAAATTAATGTTCTATTCTTATAAAAAACAAATTTCTCAAGCCAGAAATCTATGAAATCCAACCGTAATAAAGTTTAGGCAAACAAAGTCGCAAGGAACAGCTAGTGTGTGATAAAGTATGATCACTGACGATTTTCAGAAATATATTTATGCTTTAATTATAGCTAGATATGTGTGCTATAGTTTCATGTTAATAAATATTATTTGCTTACATTTTAAGATTAGTAAACATTGTTTTTTTAATGCAAATAATTTATATTTTATTAAGAACTATTTCACCTTAAGAATAGTAAATTGCGTGATCTCTTTTTTAGCGATGATGGTTTTATAGTATAATAAAAATAAGCTTTTTTATAATACATTCCTTTAATTATGCATATAAAACAAAGTTTCACATGAATTGAATAAAATATCACAATATCTGTGACTAAATTAGTAACTAAATTATCATAAAAGTCATTAACATAAAAATAAAATTGCACAAAATTATTGTACATTACATAAAAAATTATGTTGAAATTTATTTTTAATTTATCTGTATATATTTCAAGCTCATGTATGTAGTGAATGCATTGTTTATTAAATATTTACCTATGTAAAATGGTTTGAGATAAGTACAAATGAAAACCATTTTTAGATACAACAAAAACTGGAATTGTTTGCCTTATTACAAAATATAAAAGCATAATATTATGTACTTGTTTACTTTAACAATTAACAAGTATGTTTTTCACAATTAATTAAAAAATGTAAGACATATATTTGGGTTAATTTAATAACACATATTTCAATACTGAAATAAATCCCTTTATAATATAATGGGACGGTGTTATGATTAAATCCACTGTATGTACAATAAAATACAAGCACATTCACACTATATTAATATTCACTAAGACTGGATTTTAATTTTAACAATGACATGTGTATAAAATAATTTAATTATAATTACATAGGTATTAAAAATGATCCTTTTTTCACTGATTATTCTAACGCGTAACTTGTAGGCAATGTATAACATTGTTACACATCTCATTATATCTATACAACACATCTAACATTTATTATATCTTAACATATTAAATTATATTTAATTCATTCCAGATTCTATAAATTATATTTATTTTGAATTCTCTGCTTTCTTATCACTTTCCAATAAGAGTCCATATCTCACTTGAATAAAATAGTATATTTACATTGTTAAATCCTTTTCATTAAATGTAAGTATCACTTCATTGTCATTTTAGTTATGTTTTCTATGCATAACTAAAATGAGATTTATCCCTAAGTCTTCTTCCAAGAATAGTACATCTCCAGTGGCTTATTAACCTGGAAGAATAAGTTGTGTCAGAACGGGTTATTCTGTTTATACACCCTAGACAGGGTGGTTATAAAATATAGTTAATAATATAAACACAGTATTGGAAATAGTACAGTATTTAACAAATTTTAAAATTTCAGAGAGAGAGAGAGTCAATCTATGTTCAACAGTAAACTTTAAATAGGCTGTAATAATGATGATGATTAAAGTCAGGTTAGTATCAATAAACATTTCTCAATGACAAACTCAAGTACGTAATCTTTTGATACTCCTCATTACGATGTCAGCGGCTTAAGATAATTGCTAATTAATAAATACATATACATTGCTAATTAATAAACACACATAAAAACAGTATCTCAGTTACCAAGACCAGCTCCTCAAGAAGCTATACTTGGGATAGTGTTTTGTGACTTAAAGCCTTGTGAACGATTATGTAACATTGACAGCAGGTTTAGAATATCATTTATCACATTTCACGTTATAAAGTTGTTTTCTACTTAACCTTTTCCATGTCCCATGAATCGTAATTGTATGTTCATTTCAATTGTTTAACTATTGTGACTATTTCACAGGGGGAAACTGTTTTAATGTTTAATGGTGTAATGGTTTAAAGTGCTGTGGGTGGGTGCAGTCACATGCAACCGCTTGGGATTGGACGGACGCATGCGACTGCATGGGATTTTATGGGGATTGAAGTGTGAGTGTCTGTGGCCCACAGAGATTCACATTCGATTAAGAATTAAAATGCAGATGCATTGTCACCCCTGAGGACTAAGATGGAATTCTTTGATCCCAGTAAAATGGGTCTCCGGTTCTCTACACTCACCATACGAACCACAGCAGCATTAAGCTGCTATTTTACACTGGATTTCTGTGAGGGCGTGGTCATTCCCCAGTCGAGCCGACCCATTTATGCTACAACCATAATATTATACGAGGGGTGATCCAAAAGTAATGATAATTAAAATAAAACATGGTAATTAAAGTTAAATACATACATACATCCATAAACACTCACGCCTGTCACCCAGAGGGGTAGGCAGAGACTAGAGACTTCCATTTGGTACAATCCTGACACACCTCTCTTGCCTCCTTCACATCCATACACCTAACGCATACATGCTCGTCGGTTAAGGGTACTCCTACTTTGGCCCGTTTTCAATAAATCGCCAATTTGGTCGATAAATTTTCGCCTAGGACGTCCCTTTCCGACTCTGCCATTCACTTCTGCACCATAAATTTTCTTTGTCACTCTTTCCTCATTCATTCTTTCCACACGACCAAACCACCGAAGCATTCCTTTCTTAATCCTGGTCACCACACCATCTTGCAAACCACACTCTTCTCTTATTACACAATTTCTTACCCTGTCATTCAGATTCAGCCCTAACATACTCCTTAACGACCGCATTTCTACTGCGTTTATTCTACCCTCGTGCTTCTTCTGCCACACCCAACTTTCACTACCATACGTTAAAGTAGGGACCAACACAGCATAGTAAATTGCCATACGTGCCTTTTTCGACACATTTTGACTCTTTACAATAGAGTGCAAGGCCCCATTTACTCTATTTCCCGCATTCACTCGTCGTTCTATATCCTTATCATATCTCCCATCCCTGCTAAATACGCAGTCCAAATATACAAACTCATCTACTTGCTCGATCAACTCCCCTTCTATTCTTATTTCACAAATCGATTTACTTTCTTCTCTTTCAAAAACCATAACCTTCGTCTTACTTGCGTTCACTTTCATACCCCTTTCTTTTAATGATCCGTTCATTAATGTAACCATCATTTGCAACTCGGCCGCCGACGACGCAAGAATAACTTGATCATCGGCGTACAAAAGGCATTTGACGGTTAACTCACCCATTCTTAATCCGCATTCTTCAACTTTCAAATTTTGCAAACAACTGTCCATAAATAGGTTGAACAGCCACGGGGAAGCCACACAGCCCTGTCTGACACCTCTATGGATGTCAAACCAGTCCGAGTAGACCCCATTGATCCTAACACAAGCACTAGAGTCCTTATAAAGAGACTCCAATGCCTGTATCAAGCCAGCGCTCAACCCAAATGAGTTCAGTGTTTGCCATAGCAAATCCCTATCCACTCTGTCATAGGCCTTTTCCAAGTCCATGAACGCACAAAAGACCTTTTGGTTTTTGGCCAGAAACTTCTCCGCGATCATGCTGATGATTAAAGTTAAAATAATAGTTTATTTTTCTACATAGTCTCCTAACAAATCAATACATTTAAATTAATTAAGGATTCCCTTTGAAAAAAATTCTTTGTCTTGACCCTCCCAAAACGCATCAACAGCGGCCATTACTTCGCTATCGTCTTCGAATTTCTTGCCTCGGAGGCGTTCCTTGAGCTGAGGAAAGAGGTAGAAGTCACTAGGAGCTAGATCTGGCAAATAGGGAGGGTGTTCGAGCAGTTCGAATCCCGTTTCTTGAATGGCAGCAATCGCAACCGCGGCTTTGTGAGCCGGTGCGTTGTCTTGATTAAACAGCACTCCAGCTCGCAGTTTGCCGCGTCTTTTTTCCTTAATGGCCTCCCGTAATCTTCTTATTTGGTCTGCGTAGTAAGAGCCCGTAATAGTGGCTCCCTTTTCCAAATATTCCACCATAATTATGCCTTGAGCGTCCCAAAAAAACAGATGCAATAACCTTTCCCACCGAACTTGAAACTTTGAATTTCTTTTTCATATGCAACTCGTTCGCAAGGATTCTTTGAACGCTGCCATATGAGATCCCTGTGACCTCAGCTACATCTTCAATCTGCCAACACAACATCTTCGACTTTTTTCACGTTGTCTTCAGTGAGGAACGTGAATGGGCGTCCTTCGCGATGTTCATCTTCAGTGGATGTTCTGCCCAGTTTATACCCCTTGGCCCAGCGTGCAACTGTAGAATATGGAGGAGCAGAGTCCCCCAATGTTTCCACTAAGTCACTGTGTATGTCTTTTGAAGACATTTTTTTCAAACAGAGGTACTTGATGACAGTTCTAATTTTGTTTTTCTCCATGTTGATGTTATCTCTTTGACAGTTTGTATTCAAATGAATGTATCTCCCGGAAATCGTGATCTATTTATATGATTTTTTAGGCTGACGTAGCAAGTATATAAGCAAGCAAAAACTTTTTTTTTTTGGATTTTTATGCGGACCTGAAGTAACCGATTATCATTACTTTTGGATCACCCCTCGTAGCTGCAGCGTGGCTCTACCACGTAAAAAATAAAAGTGATGAATAAAGGAAAGTAGTAATTACAAAAATTAGATGTTTTAGTTTATTACCTTCCAAAACTTATCATTAATCTGCCTCAGTGTCTGTGATCCAGCCAGTGGCACAAACTGACCAGGAGACGGGGCAACATAAATGCAGAAATTGAGAAGACGGTATGCTTCTGGCAACTCTGCATCTAAGTCTAAAGTGAGGCGCATTGCTAAGTACTTGCTGAGATGGTCCACTGAAATCAAATAAATAATAATATATATAATAATATATAATATATTCCACAGCTATCACACAACGCCATCTAGTCCCAAGCTAAGCAGAGCTTGTGTTATGGGTACTAGACAACTGATAAACATACTTATATATTTCTAAATACATAAATATTATAGATAAATTACACCCAGACACAGAACAAATGATCGTGCTCATCACACAAACATTTGTCCTGGGTGGGAATCGAACCCACGACCTCCGGTTCAGCAGTCAGGGTCACTAACCACTAGACCAACAGGCCTGTCAGGCCTGTGTAAAAAATATATTAAAGTAATAAGATTAATTGTAAAGAAAAATGAAAGATAAGATTGCTATACTAAGTAATCAAAGAAGTTAATATGTATAAAGAGGAGTTTTCACTGTATGATTCCCATATATATATGATATCAATGATATCAATTCCCATAAATCATAACATATTTTTTTTCATCTCTGTCAATAAAGTAGTATGGCGGTACTACAAGCTCTAAGTTGTAATGTGGTGAACTCAGGACTAATATACGAATGCCATCAATAATTAAATGAGGTATGTAAGCACAACAATGTGACTGTGCAACGGATTAAGGGACACGGTGGATCTAGAGGCAATTATGTAGGGAAGGGAAGGGGATCGGCTCTGGCCACTATAGGGCCGGAACCATTATTACCAATCCCCTTTGGTTACGCTCATTCACTGGCATGTAGAAACTTTTGTAAAATTTTTGAAGACAGTAGACAAGACAAGGGGAGGCCCTGCCTGGAATAAAGAGTTGTCTAACCAAGGTTCTAATAAGACCGAACAAGCCACAGATCAGGATAGTAACAAGTGCTATCACAGCACATGGCTCCTTTAACAAACATTTATTTACCATAGATGTTACAGATAGCCCCCAGTGCAGGGCATGTATGGGGGAGGAAGAAACGACAGCTCACATGTTGCTGACATGTCCAGAAGTCGCTGCATACATGTCGCTGCTAAACATGTCGGCACGCCAGAATCGCTTCCCTAAGTTACTTGCAACATCAAAGGACTGTTGAACTTCTTCAGGGGGATTTCATGGCTTGAATAATCACATTATTCCTGCCCACACGCAAAATACGCGCTTAGACGTGGAGTTGCGGAAAACAGCCCATCGTAAACTAAACTAGGATATTGATATGACATAATGATACAGTTTCACACAGTAATATTTCAACAGCTTATTGTCTCTCCTAAGGGTTGAACAAAAAGAGGCTCAAAATCACACAAATGAAAAGAATCTTACCAGATGCATTAGCTGTGGTTTTCAGGTATCTGACAGAACTATCTCTTAGAGCTCTCATTAGCTGGTTATCTCCAGTCATTTCTGTAGGATGTGGTTTAAACACTAATTCTATTTCATTTGGGTTCAATGGTTCTCCTTCCCCTTCAGTATCCATTGAGTTCTCACCTTCAGTTCTGGAATATAGGAATCCTTCACAGATAAAGTTGGACATTTGGCCTGATTATCTTCTATCTACCACATTATCCACTCAAGCGTCCACGGTGACTGTAGTCCCCAAAAAAATTCTTGCATCAACTGATGGACAGTTGACTAAAACTAAAACAGTGACTAAAGTTCACCGAATGACATCATTCGCTTTAAATGTGTACAGTGCTAAAGACCAATGTTAATAATACAGTAGAAAAATAAGAGATGGCGCTATTTGAAATTTGTCATCCATGAGAGTGAATTTTATCTTTGCAATGGCAACAAAATATTTAGAAAAAAAAGGTGAAAATAATAGTTCGCCATTCTTGTTTGTGGACTGTTAAAGTGTGTGGAGCATAATCAAAAATGTGATTAGTTTTCTGTTTTTATACATTATTTCTAATGTTATTGTACATCAAATTAATTGTGAAGATATTTCCTTTAGGAAATATGTATCATTACGACAGTTCCAAAATGTTTACATATAATAAATTTAGCTTGAAATTTTAATCACTATATGCGATCTTCGTTTTTTATTATATGTTGTTTAAAATGTATTCTAATTGGTTGTTTTTGTTAAATAAATGCTAAATATAAAATAATGCTTCACTATTGACACTATAGTAGCCATTTATAAATTAAATATGTTGAGATGTGTCTAGAAATTATTAAAATGCAACTCATGCAATTCATGATTGCGTTGGGGAGTGAATATTTATATTCAGTAAATGTTATATATTTATCTACACTGAGTAAATAATATTGACATATTAGTATTATGTTCAAGGATATATCATATACTATTAAAATATAAATTATTGTCTCCAGTAACTATTATAATTTTTATGTAAAACTCGAAATAATAATAAATACAATCATTTTTTTGATATTCCCAACTTTAATTTGAGCAATTTTGTTTTAACAAAATGGAATTCTGATTTTTTTGAGCTTTTCATGAATATTTTTTTTATACTTTAATGTAGCTATAGTAGTTTTACAGAAGTAATCATTTTTGTTGAGATGGTCTTGCACGGTCATAATAAAAATATGACATTTAATACGCAGACAGGTGGGGTGAGAGTCACTCACGCGGTCTGGACGCTTGAGTGGTTATACAACTTGTTTTACTAACTCCATTAGGCTATTTATTCTTGTCCTGGTACAATGTCCCCATGGAAAACACAATATTATGAAAACTCCAAAAAAGCTAGATTCATTTAAATTTAAAAAAAAAAATTAGCCATAGTTTGTGCACTTTACCAATCCAAATCCAAGGTAATTATAATTAAAATAAAATATTTATCTTTTTTTTTATAAAAGTGACTAACTAGCACACAGTGTATCTGTTGGTAAAGATATAATGTAGCCCCTTAACTTCTACATGTAATCTCAACCAAGAATAAAAATAAGATATGATGTTAGACCTAAAAACTAAGACAGAATGTGCACAATGAACAAAGCAGTATTTATATATTTCAATAAAAGATTGGTCTAGATATCAATCTATCTATAATACATAAAAGATAGAAGTGACTTTTCCTATAGTATTTTGATGAGCATAATGAATGGACATCACCATTATAAGATTTGAATATCGTATTAATAGAATTTAAGCAATAATATAACAAAAAATAACAAGCAATATCAATCTAGAGTACTAGTAATACATATAGAGCCTTTAAGATATTTAAATTAAAACAACTATGGAGAAAACAAAGTGCTGATATATTTAAAGTAAGAGCGAAATAAAATACTTTTATTTATAGTAATTTATTAGCAAATCATAAAAGGAAACTTTTCAGTTAAAGAAAAAATTTTAATCAAATAATAATTCTATTTTAATTATATATAATTTATAACAAGATATAATTGATTTTTAATTCAATGTTATAAAATTCTATAAAAATGGAAATGATATATTTTAACATAATTATATTTTAAGGACCTTAATGTAACTTTAAAACTATTATAGTATTTTAAATAAGTCAGCACCCTTGGACATTAAAATGTAAAAGAAATCTATGCATGTTGCACATATATAAAAATTGGATCTATAAACTGATTAAGAACTTTAAGAGATTCCCCTTACAGGCAAAGAAAGTATCTCTAGAAATGGTTGGAAAATTTAGAAGTGTGGCAATTCTTTCCAAATCAATTATATTATTTTAAAATGTTTAAAAACAGACCTGCCATCACTAGATTCACTTTCCTCACTGCGTTCCGATGTTACAACAGACTTTGCCCTTTTAGTTGTGCTTGTGTTTTTGGACACAGAGCTTACATTTGAAGGTACAGGAGATGGCGTGCTTCGTACCGAAGCGGGGTTGGATGTGGATTGCCCTGGTGGCGTCGGATTACTAGTTGGTGGAGTCCCGTCTTTAGGAGCTGAAGAAGTACTTCCATTTTGAGCTTGTTCCGAAGTACCGTTAGAATTTGATGGATTGCTGTTCTCTTCTTGATTTTTCCTCGACCGTTGTGGTCGATTTTGCGATTGAAGCTTTATTCCTTCGGTAATAGAATTCACTAAAGATGCTTGGGAATGAGACATGTTTAATTTAGCTAGTACACGCTCTTGGTGAGCTTCATATTCATCCCTACTGGGATAAATCTTGGATATTAATAGATCAAAATTTGGATCTGGTCTGAGAGAACGCTTCGAAACTAACTTCTTGCGACATGTTGGACACTCTTTGTTGCCTGATCGAAGTGCAGTAATTATACAGTCTGAACAGAATCTGTGGAGGCATTCTTTCGTTGTCATTGTTTTCTTTAGCATGTCTAAACAAATTGGACACATAAGTTCGCTGTGTAAGCTTCGTGGGGATACCGCTATTTCCGTGGCATCTGTAATAACTTCTTGTGGTGTACGATGGAGCTCGTATAAGGAAAGCTCCCATGTTTTGTTCTGCGAAGGCTCCGTGGAAGACATGTTTATGAAACTATAAATAAAATTAATTAATTAAACATTGTAAGCGCGATCTCTAATCCACCACCATAGTTTGTATTACTCAGTGTTGCCAGATGTCTTGAACCTTTTATCTGTATTAGACACTGCTAAAATCTGTATTAAATCTGTATGCTATTTAAACTTAAAATCTGTATAAAATCTGAATAATTTAATAACCCAAAATAGAATAATTGATCATCATCATCATTGCTTTTTTTTGAAAAACAAGGAATAACTTCTAATGTGATAAGCAGATAAGGTTTGATTATCGTTATTAAATAAAAATATTTTTTATAGAGTAAGGGTGACAAAAGAGCACACAGTCCACCGATGGTAAGTGGATGCTGTGGCCCATAGACATTAAGCTTAAGAATTAAAACGCAGATACGTTGTCATGCCTGAGGATCAAGAGGGGATGCCTCATTTCCATTAAAAAGGGTCTCCGGATTTCTACTTTCACCATACGAAACACAGCAGTATTAAGCTGGTATTTTACGCTGCTATTCAGTGAGAGGGTGGTCCTTCCCCGGTCAAGCGTCAGCTATTATGGTTGCAGTGCTGCAACCATAATATAGCTGCAACGTGGCTCTACCACGTATAAAATATACACTATACACTAAATTTTTTATATAGCAAAATTGAAAACATTAATTTAAGCAAACAACATATTAAAACTCAAACATTTGCCAAATGAACATATAATTACTTTATTATTTTCAGTCGTACATATTTTATACGCAGGGCGTTAGTGTAACCACCATTATCCTTGAAACCAGTGGTTTGGTTTCACTTTCAGAACGTAAATTCAATGAAAAATAACAACTTTTTTTTAGTAAAATCTCAATTTTTCCTTAATTCCTCAATTTTACATGTCCTAAGCCAGGGTGAAAGTATGAAGGAAAAGTTACATCACATGTGTACCTATTGTGTTTTTATTGGAATGTAGTGTTGGTAGCTAGCGCGGGCGCGGGTATCCATGAATTTACGGACGATTTCGGACAGAAAACTCTTAAATTTTATGAAAGAAAATAGGGTTTTTTTTAGAATTCGGATAAATATTTTCATATTAAAGCCAACTACCTATGGTTTTAGTGACAACGGTGTTGACACTTACACCTTGTATACATATTTTGTAATACACTTGTAATTCTACCATACTAACTAATTACGTTGTGAAAAAATAAATTAACCATAAAGAATATAATCATGAATGTGTGTAACGCGGTATCTAGTCACTTATTTTGCTTCATTCTACTTTAAGTTGAATATTATGGTAATCCAATCAATAGAGTTAGAAAACTCTATATAAAAATCTGTACCCAGTGCTAATCTGTATCACACACCGAAAATCTGTATAAATACGGGGAAATCTGTATATATGGCTACACTGGTATTACTGGACCATAGAGTAGGGATGTTCGATGATCATTGATGTTCGATGATCATCGATGTTAGAAATTGAAACATCGATGTTTTAACATCGATGTAACCACACGTTAAACATCGAAACATCGATGTTGCCACATGTCAATGAACCAATAATCGATTAATAAGAACTTGTGAACAATGCGAACCCGTGAAATCAATATCACCTAAATATTTCATCTCCTATTAAAGGTTTAAAATTTTGAATAATTAAGGAATCCTAAATGCATCGATCACCTAAAAAACTATCATTATGTTGTGTCAAACTCCCCGTCGAGTGTGAACTGTAATGTCACAGTAACTGCTTTCGCTTTGTTATTGTGGTGTCGTTATCGGCTGTCGCCTAATAACTATTCTACATAAATTGATATTCAAATTAATTGTTTTTTTTCCTTGCTGTCTATACACACATAATTTTGAAACAATAATATGTATCTACACTATTTAATTATATTTAGCTGTTTTATAGAGCTTGGGATAACAAGTTTATGGTTTGCTTGACGTTTATCAGAATACAATCGTGAGCATAGACAATTTCACTGGAAAGTGCATTCTACAGTGCATTTTATAAACGGCTGTGGATACTTACTGCCTGGGCTGCCTGATTAAAAATTGTGTAAACAAAGGTGACGGAAAAGTCTATTATTTTGTTTTTGTGAAGTTTGTTAATTTTTCCTCTATGATCATTTTTTATTTCGCGATAGGAGTAGTTAATATAAAACTTATTTCTAAATCGTAAATTAGGATAGTAAATATTCTAATACCAGATTTATAATTGTATAGGAACATTTAAATATCAAAATAATAATATTCATCATTATCGGCAAAAAATATAACAAATTAACTAAATATTTGTTAAGTTTTTCCCATTTTTAAATGACTGTTTCACACTGAATGTGTTATTAATTTCTTTAATTTCATAAATAATAAACCATAAACAATACTACAAATTTTTTGTACATCTAATTTTAACCTAGGTACATGTGCTATAACATCGATAATGGCCAACATCGATGTTTTGAGTAGGATAAACATTGAACATCGATGTTAAGCTATCGATATCAACATCGATGTCATCATCGATGAACTTTATTCGCCAGTTAAGATAGGCAAATGTCTTAGATCTTACAGTCTAGTCAAAGGTGTATATTGTTTTACAAAAATTCTTCGTATTAGTATGCTCATGTCACTTTATGAAGTTTATTGAAAATGTTGACTACAATGAAGATAAACGTAGCGGACAGACAGATGTAATGTGATGAAAATTTGTATAAAAGCTGAGAAATCTACACACATTCATGATTTTGTTAATGTTTGTGTAGGGCTTGTAAAAATAAAGCGAGAAAAAATATCGGTGTTTCTTTCCTTCGCGTTGTATTACACAGCCCTTTCCAAGAAATAGATACAAATATATGTAATTATTATATCGGAAAAACGGTAAACGTTAGTTCTGTTCTATATTAATTTGTTTGCACCTAACAGTAATTATACACACATATAATTCTGAGGGAGAGAAAAAGGTTTCATGTGGGTGACCATTGTAGCGCTAGTAGTATAAACTCATAAACACGTGTTTCATATATTTTGGCTTGGAGATGGCGTTCTTCTCTCGGTAGAGAATAATTGTGTTCTGTGGACACTGGACAGATGATTTCGAATAAACAAACTAGAAATTTATTCACACTTTAACAAAACTTCAGAGTTATAAAGTTTATACTAATTATACTAATATTTTTATACTAATTGTAATTGAAATATACTGTAAAGTAAATACTTCCAACGATTAAAAACTGCGGGCGTAGTTGACGATGCTCTAGCACGCTCAAAATAGCAACGCAACGAAAATAGATGTACACTACGATAATATCAAAACAAGATGGAGTGCGTGAAATCACTGACACAGGTCGAACCTAGACAAGCGCTCGCGCCGCAGTTAACGCAGATAGCCGGGGCCGTGAAATATACGGTACTTTTATTTAATTCATTAAAAATAGTAGTAGTTTAAGCAAATGTTGATGATAATTTGGTATAGTTTTTACGTAAAAATGATGTAGAACTACGGAGATATTGGGGCTTGTATCGAAGTTTTTTCGGTCGGCTTTTTGGCCGATGTTTTTCCTTACGTGAAAGGCATATAACGAAAATGTATTTTATAATTATTAAAGTATAGGATATTTGTGAGATAAAATTTTTTGTCGTGACAGCGTCTAATAAATCGATGAACGCCGCCGGCTGCATGCACGAAAAAGGATGACTCATTGTCTCGTTATGCTCCAGCCGAGCCGAGCACGATGGGGGCGAGAGCGCGGCAAGAGCGAGCGAAAGGCACGTTCGGCTTGCGCTTGCGCCGCATGAACTAGTAAGCAATCATTTCATCAATGTTTTGTTATGATGTCACGTTAAATTATCGTCCGTAAACCGATTTTTTTGATGGTCGATATTAATAGAATCTACAAATTAGAACTCCCAAATCATGTCTCTCAGAGTTTTGGTCTAGACACACATCGGGAGAATGATTATTACTAAATAAATAAATACGACTACTACTGTTTTTACCAAGTAATTGTTAAAGAAGTTAATTGTAAAACGTAAAATATATAATTTCAACAAGGAAACTTTGTAATTTCGCGTTTTTCTGCCATACTCCTTTTAATAGAGTGCTAAAAAGTAACGGTTGTGGGCCACCTTGACTACCAGCATGTTTTATCATGTCATCACTCCATCTCATCACCCAACACTGCGCTTGCTGGTATTTAGGAACCTTTCTTCCCCATCGGATATCTTCGTCACATGCAAAGAAACTGGGAGCACAACCCTCTCCATCACTCACTGAGTGAGTTTGAGCTTCCTCATACTGCCGGAAGTGAAGAACCGCGTTTAGTTCCATAGGTCATTAATGCACTGAATGTTCTCTTTTATTTTTAGGTTAGAGCGTTTGTTTCATTGTTTTCAATAATAGTTGTTAATTTTAGTTTAGTTTTTAGTTAATGCATATGCACAGATATTTAATGCAGGTACAGGTACAATACGTCAGTTTGTTAAGTTCCTCGCAAAACTATGTTTCTTTTTGGTAAAATTAATATCTGTAAAAATATATACTAGGTACTCAATGCCTTAGGTTTTAGAACTTTTTATGAATTTAGTGAACTTGATCATCAGCTTCACTTCTTTGCTCTTTCATCGTTAAAATCATGAAGGTTGGAGAACAGGAGGACGATCGCCGTAGAAAATAGTGTCCCAGAAATATGGACACCATAAGTGAGGCGCTGCGATCGCTAAGTTTGGTCAATAAAAGTCATTTTCAGTCTATTTTTCCGATCAGATGCTAAACTATTTGCACATCCACGTTGCACATACATGTTTCTTTTTGTCAAAAATTACGAAATTATGGAGCATGAAAATTTTCTCTCCAATGACGCGGAGAAAATTTGTACATTATTCAACTACCTTCTTCTACTTGTACTCATAAACAGCTAACTTCGCAGTCACTACTTTCAAGGACTGACGGGCTATGCTTTAGTACGTAGAAGTAGCTTTGCCCAAGTCGGGTCCCTTCATTACGGGGCTGCAGACTTTCTGACCTCACGATGTTTTATATAACAACATAATAATATATCTCTGTAACTTGACTACCTTTGAATGACTGAAGGCAACTCGTTGGTGGGTGAGACAAACATGATCGAAAATGCATTTACTCAACGTTAGTGACATAAACCCTTTCCGATAGCAAAATTATTACTATTATCTTATAACTGCCTTTTGGCTATAACTGCCTTTTGGCTATATCTGCCGTTGTATTGGTTGGTGGAGCATATGTGTCGACCTCACGCGGGAACCGCATGCCAGAAGCTGGAGGGAGGATCTGAGGAGTCTTTCAAGGCTGCGGCCGAAAGCCGCACAACAAGGGACCCCATTCCCTTGACGTGAGCGGTAGACTCATGACACGCTCTGTGCCTAGTAGCCGTTCTGATCGTGCAACAGGTGGTGATGCTATACACCTACTTCACGTCTGCAGGAACGGCGGTCTGGCAGGTGGTGGTGCTCACGGAGGGTTGCCAGTGTGCCTATTTGCCTAAACCGTTTGATGTACATTCACTGTGGCTGGATTTATTCGTATTCTGTACGGCGTTTACACGCATTGTCTTGAATGACCAAATTGTACTTACATAATATTATAATCTGTTTTGTGTTTTGTTATCTGTATATTTTTTTGTAGTGTACAATAAAAGTATATTCATTTATTCATTGATATGCGTGACTTCGTTCGATGTTTGTGTTTACGCACTACCAAGGGGCCAAGCCCTCTTTTATTGGTTCGCCAGTTATTTTGCTGTAGACTACGGTCCAGTTCCCAACTTGACGTCCTCTGCGGGGGGAACGCGTTAAACGGTTGGCGCTCACCACGCACGGTGTGTGTGTGTCTCCCCACATTTTTTAAAATAAATGTAGGAGAGCGAAACCCTTATATCGGGTATTTTATATATATAAATATATATATATATATATATATATATATATATATATATATATATATATATATATATATATATATATATATATATATATATATATATATATATATATATAAATGTACATATTGTGAGCCTTTCAAGTAAGAGTTTTATGCTGTAATAAATTGTCTAAAGAAATTTGAGACGTATTTAAAGGGCAGTAAAGTAATAATATTAACTGATCATAAAGCATTATTGTTTATTATTAATAAATAATAATGCTTTATGATCAGTCAGAGTCAGATATGTAATTATTATATGTTAGAATCACTCGATGGAATATTAAATCCCAAAATTACTGTTATAAGGAAATGCGTGCAGAAGCGTTGCATATTTCTCCGCAAATCAATACAGAAGGTTCAACTGCTCGATCCAGTCGACCCAAACGTCGCAGGCACATCACACAATGTTACTATACCTACACTAAATTGGACAAACACTGTTAGGATTACGAATGGGGCGCGTCGCACCCGTGGACGAGCACGACGCGTTCCAGCACACACCGCGTACACACCGTACACCCACGTTCCTGGACGGTTCTCACCGCCCAGACCATCGACCGACACGAGCTGAGCTGTCACTGACGGGGGTCCGCACTCCCCCCTTCGGACAGCAGTTAGATAGTTATCGATAGATAGTATAGATAGCCCTGAGTCAGATGAAGCTGTAAGAGTCGCATAGACTAACAGCGTTAACATCCAGAAACTAGACAGAAGGTTCAAGCCCTAGAGAAGTTAAAAAAAATTGTTAGGTCAACTATTAGTTAGATACAGATAAAATACTAGTCGTTTCTTTTTAGATATCTTTTTTTCTAACATTTCCGTTAACTCTTTCCACAGCAGATTTATGGTGTCAACCTTAGATGAAGTCATGAAGGTCCCTGGACCGAAAGGCGGTTTTTTCAGAGATATTCGGTATAAATTTACCAATTCGTAGTCGGCAATAGAAATGATTACTTTATGAAACTAAGTTTGTATAAAAAGGGTTATAATATTAAGGAATTTATGGATGATTATGACCCCTGGGAAGGGTGATCGCTACCTAGCTATTTATAATATGTTTTGTGTTGTTAATTGTAACATACATGATTGTAAGCTGTTATTAAAAAAAATAGTCCCTCTGGATTTCTTGCTAGTTCTTCCCAGGACAGAGGTTTTTTTAGGCAGAGGAAAAGTGACTTTTAATAAGTATTGAGTATTATTTATAATCCATATTGAATAAAAAAGTTTTTCTTTCTGTTACTGTTTCAATATATATCTATTGTTCGTCTGTTCCCTGTTCCTTCGTTGTCACAGCGTGATGGGACGGGAATCTGATAAGATCAGAAAGTGATGATGTAAATCACGCAGGGCTTTCTGCTTTAAGCTTTGGTCTTTTGATCGTGACGCACAGCGCTGCGGTATGCGGCATGCGGTGCCAGATACATGATCGTAGGAAAAACATGTAGAGGTCTCTTGTTTTTTTTTGCGCCTGAAGCAATTAAGGACAACCCTCCGTTAACTGGGGAGGGAGGTGGAGAATGATCATAGCATACCACGCAGCCGGCTGCGTGGTTATGTGGAGACTTTTACCCACTAAACTCCACTTTTAGGGATTGGCTTACTGATCTGACGAGAGATCTTTAAGCCGTAAACGGACGCGACACTCCTTGGCAGAAAGGAGGGTGCAGGCGGCGAAAAGCCGCTCAAAAGTGTGCCTAACTAAGGCAGATTAGGGATGTGTTAAGTAGGCTCGGCCTGAGCCGCCAAGAGTTCAGGTCAGCCGAAAGTTTCTCGTTTTTCTTTCAGAGAGTTTCTCGGTCTGCGCACACTGTAGCGAGTGTGAAGAGGGGCTGCATAGGCAGATGTCTCACGAATGAAGCGATTTGAGTGGCTGGTCTCTTGTTACGTCGCAGTATGCGTTAGCGGTGAAGGGCAAGCGCGGTGAAGTGGGGCGCAGGTACTTCGCAATGCGCGGCGTTGTTCTCGTTCCGACGCTGCGGTGTGCGTCACGGGTTGACAATGGATTTGTTTGAAGATAATTTAATACAATTAATCCGCAATTATCACTCTTTATATAAAAATAAAGACAAACTTTTTTATTTCTCCTCCTCAAACAAAGCACAAATTTCAAAACTATTGTTCATGTTGACACGTCCGCTTTGGTAGCTGCGGCAAAATCAACCGACCACTTCTCCACAGGGATGTTAAACGCTACGTCGTGACGCTGTGTTTGAGCCGCATACCGCCGCGTTGTGCGTTACGATCAAGAGACTAAAGCTTTACGTGCTTTTCGAGGCACGTTGGTGAAGCACCGACAAATTCTTGACTCCGGACAGCTACCGTGAATTTCTCGACAGCAAAACCCAATAATAGATATCTGCACCGACCCGAGATTCGAGACGAGAAGTTAAAAGGAAAAATATCACAAGTAGGCTTAACAAGTTAACGAGTGTTAGTCGACCAACTTATAAAATGCACTTGTATTAGTAAAAATTTCGTTAAAATTCTATATAAAATGACCTAAAACTAGTTGCTACTTCGTCAAGAAGGAGGCTGCCACTCGAGACCATTTTTACCGAATCAGTTGTCGGTCCTTAGACATGTATGGCCGGGCCATTGCCACTTCAGTCACTGCTTACTTACTTTACTACTAATCTGTTGGGCTATATCGGTAAATCTGGTTCTACTGCGGATGTCCTCATTTTCAAGTCGATCACGCAGAGAAACCCCATATCTCCATAGCTCGTTGAGCAACCTTGAGGTTTCGCATACCGCCAGCAATGAAGGTCCACGTCTTAGATCCATAAGTCATCACTGGCAAAACGCACTGGTTGTACAATCTTGTTTTGAAGTTTTGAGGTATGCCTGACGAGAAGATGTGTCGTAATCTCCCATGAATTCACATAATACGCCCATATTATCAAGAAGACTCCTTCTAAATTGACGTATTGCGACGGGCAACTTCTACACAACTACTCCCTACGACAACTGTACGTTGTGCGTGGCTTGACACGTTCTGGGCCAGGTTCATTTTGTTATGAGCTTTGGAATTATTTAAACTAAATGTTTTAATATGGTGATAAATGTTCTAAAAGCTATAAAATAGTCTAAAGCAAAAATGACGATTTAAAATTATTAAAAATTACGTTTCAGATAACTCATTGATTCCTATTGATTTCTGAACACGAAACTTAAGGGGATAGAGTAAGTCAGCTCAAATTCTAATTTCGTCCCCACTTGCCCGCGTGTCGTATGCTATGTACCGACATGTTTGTAATCACTAATACTGTAAGTAGAAAGGTCGTTAGACACTTATTTCATTAGGTTTATCATATTTATGCCTGTTTCTTAACGCCAACCTAGTCGCTTCTTATTTTTATTACGGTTATTTCCCATTTTAATTTTACGTCGTCCTGTTGCGTAATGTGTATTCTGATCGTAAGCGACACAACTTCTCCCTTCAAAAGCCAGAGCGATACTAACTTTCAGTTTATACAAAGGTACTCTGTGGATACTAACGGGGCGACAGGAATCAAGCTTACGCGCCGATAGTTTAGGTAATTTCTTTTTACAGTGAAAATAATGGTATTTTAAAAAAAGTAAATAACATAAGCACTGCTTTATAGTTAGTTCAGTTAGTATGCAAAGTTTCATGATCTTATTTAAAGTATTTTATGAATAACAGCGGTTTATTGTTTATTTTGGAGGTAACTTTGGATTTTTTTCTATCGAGAAAATTTTACGAAATCATGTTTTTGTCTAACGTAATCCTTAACATTAATCCTGAACTTTACCATATATTTATTTCAAAATTAATGCTGCAATATTTTCGGCATAACGAAGGATCTTGCTAAGCCATTTGAGATTATATTTCCCCTTAAATTGAATAATTTAAGTGAACACTGTGATTTTTGCCTCGAATGATGTACTTCGTTTTTTATAGAAATAGTTTCGTTTTTGGGTTTGATTAGCCGTCATTATTGAATTTGATTATCGTGTAGTGGCGGTGTAAGAATTTCCACTACCCCATGTCATAGGTAAGAGGTGTCAGAGGGAAACAAATCAGGAGATTGGCAGCAGCATCTTCCCAATAAAAATGAAAAGCTGCGGTTGCCAACCTACTTGCCAAGCATGGCAACTATGGCAAATATCACATCCCTATGAGACCGTGAGCCGTGGTAGCTCAGATGGTTAACGTTCGCTGTAAATATAATAGAACGCGAGTAACCCAGGTTCGATCCCCGCCGGCACCAATGAAAGTGTTAATTGCAATTTTAAGTACTGATTTACCACAAGCTCGGCGGTGAAGGAAAACATCGTGTGGAAACATGCATGTCTGAGGAATAATAAAAAAAATATTTCGAAGACATGTGAAGTTCGCCAACACGATTGGGGCAGCGCGGCGGACACTTCCTCTCCCTAAAACCCTCTCAGAAATGAGGGGAGGCCTGCGCCCAGCAGTGGGACGTATATAGGCTGTAACTTATGGGGCAATCTATGGGAGGGAGGGGGCTATGTTCAGCAGTGGAGTTTTGGCTCTAATGGTAACAGTAATCACTATTAACTAGATCACACAAAAATACATTTAGTGTTGTTGAAAATGACGTTGAAGTAATGCCTAAACATTGACTGGAGATTTCTGTAATTTATCTAGGAGCTGAATAGTTTTAAAATGTGGTCTGGAAAACATATTTAATACTTACATTCTTATTAAATTCGATCCCTTGATTAAGAGTTGCCACCTTTTTTTTGAACATTATTATAGTATTTTCTCAAAATAGATGCAAAAATGTAGTACTTTTGAGAAATTCAGGTAAAAAGGTACACATTTATTTTTAATCTTTATGTATTTTTCCGTATATATTTGTTATTGTTCTTCGCGTTGGCCATCAATGATCTAACCAGCTTACCTTCTACGTTACCTATAAAATAATTATAGGAGTCTGAGCAATTTAGATTCATAGGTTCAATTCAAAGGGTTAACCCTTACCTTGGCACGGTGAATTGTAGGATACGATAAATAAATTAACGATTAGTTTTTAATCAAATTAATACATGCTCTTTTTTCTTCTTCTTTTAATTTTAAATTCACGGTGGAAAAAAAATTCCGTAAAACTTAATTGTTCCAGACTTCCAATCACAGTTAATATAAAAAAGCGCGACAGTTGAATTATGGATAAAAGTATAGTATTTTGCGTACTATATTATTTTTCTATAATATATATACAAATGACTGGAATATAGTACGATACTATATAATATATTATTGTACGAGTGGCAACCCTACCCTTAATCCCTAATTACTCCATCCTTTAGAGAAATTCTTTATAGAAGGAACATAGATCTTGCTAAAATCTGATGTACGGTGGCCACATAAGAGAATTCATCGTTTCATATTTTCTCGCGGGTATCATAATCGCTATGAGAAGTGTCAGAAAAGTCTAAATGGCGGCGCTCTCGTATTGTTCACGCCGGGCGTAAAATACTCGAACTGCAGACGAGGAGTAGCGTTAAACGCGTGGACCTGATATGCGAACTTGGAAGCTTCTTCACTTCTTTGTGGAATTGGCTACATTTTCGGTCAGATACAGCTTAGGGAATTTTAGAAAACAAGTTTACTTCTCTTTAAAAGGCCGGCGACACACCTGCAATGCCCTTGGTGTTGCAATGGGCGGCGGTCGACGCTTACTACCAAGTGGGCTGTTTACTTATCTGCCGTTCACCTATAAAAGGATTTTTTGCCTGGCTACTACGGGAGAAGATCGAGAAGATGATGACGAAGAAGAAGACCAGAAAAAGAAACAATAGTCACTCATAAACTGTAAATGATCCATAGGAATTTTGTTAATAACAATAATAACGTATTTTTTCTGTAACTCTCTCATTAGATCAATTGATTAATTTATTTCACATATTAAAGTAATGAAAAAAAAACAACAAAATTATTGTAAAATGATTTTTAATATCAGACTTTGTCAAGTTGGCAAAATGTAACTACATAAAATGTGAAATACATTTTCATACACTGCGGTGATAGCTTTAAACATAATTTTACCTAAAATAATTGGTACAGCTAAAAACTATACGTATAATATTTCTAACATGCAACACTTATTTCCTTTAAACTTTGCAGTCTACCTTAGAGCAGCCCACGACGAATCGGAATCAGTATTCAGTAGTAATGTTTGATAGTTCGTGTAGAGTAGTAATTTAATTTTTGATTACAGCAGTTATTGAATTGAAATTTTTTATAAAAAAAAGCTATTCCCTGATTTAATTTAAAAACTAAAGCTACTATCATATTACAATCTTAAAAATAAAGGCAGCAATTAACTTCTTTTCTTATAATATTGCCTACCGTAATGTGCAATCTACCAATATAAAAAAGAATTAACTTTAAATGCAGTTTTTGATAACTTAGTATAAATATTTTCAAATTGGAAAAAATAATTTAAAATTGTGAGATCGAAATAGTTTTTTTTTAAATTATGAAATCCGATGCTTGGTTTCCATTTCGAAAATATTTTTTTAGGAATAATGTTCGCTTTAAAAACAAAAGACAGCGGCGTATACACACACACGTATACGTTAACTTATGTCTAGGGAATAATAATTTAAATTCGTTTTGCAGTCTTAATAAAATATCTAAGCACCTGTTGATCACCTTATTATTATTACAAAAAGCGGCTATATACACATAGTGGATCAACTATAATACATTTCGTTTAAAATATCAAATAATTATGATATAGTTAATACCTAGTTTAAGAATTCTACGTTTGCGTTTATAAACATTATGTATTTGAATTGGATTAATTGTTACCAAACGTAGTTTTGTTTAAAAAAATCGTAAATAATTTTATTATTTGTCATATCTTAAAACTAAAGTTCTTGTTAACATAAACAATGTTGTTAGTAGCGGTTGTTTGATAATAGCACAGTTTAAAGTTAGACTCTTCAAACTGTGATATTAGGATGTCAAAACTTCAAGTATTTCTTTCAAAAGCTAATGCCCTATATAATTGTAGTTTAAATAAAGCCTCTTAGGCATACAATAAAAATACAATGGATGTTCTAAAAAAATTATGAAACCAAAGTGAAAAACAGTTTCATATTATTGTATGCATATTGAAATATATAACATTAAAGCATTTATTAATAAAATTAGATTTTATTACGTGGGTCTATGCTAATGCACGTTAAATTTAAAATATTAAATTCATTTATCTACATGAAGTTCTCTCAATTGAGTACAGATGCTATGTATTGTTTTTTTTATGTTAAAATAAGCATGTATTCTCCCTTAAATCATAACCAATTATTACAAGTGACATGTTCTCGAAGTGAGAAGTCTCAAACATCTAAATTATGGCAACAATTTGTGATATTGTGCCGAGTTCTTATTTTTCTCAATGACGTAAAACGATTTTGGCTTGCCGTTTCCCGAGTAATACTTCCTAAATGACGGTTTTTTCGCTGGTACGTAGTAGGCAAGTGCTTCTAGAGAATTCGGATGATAATTCTCTCCTTTAGGCCATGTTGGTGAGTTTTCCACATTAATGATATCATCATCAAATCTTGCCTGTGGTCGATTTTTAGCGATTTTATGCAGCGTGGGTAAGTTCCAATGGTAAACCTTAGCTGGTTTCCCGTTGCTTGTCATTTGCAAGGGCAACGTACGCGCGACTGCCGGGGCGGGGTCCGAATGGCTGTAGTAGCTCGTGTTTGGTGGTAACTTAATGACGTACATTCTAGAGTCGCCGTTACCGTGCCGTCTGCCCTGTTCCGCTAGACGTTTTCGGTGGTGAGCAGCTGGAATCCTAAGCTTCTTCAGGCCGAGTGATCTGAGGAGTTCGTGTGTGGTAGGATCTTTCTTGTCGTGGGTCAGGTTGTTATCGTTGGATTCCCGTGTTGATGCGGCACAGGTTGCGGCTATTGTAGCAACCAGAATTAGCACCAACGTACTGTAACAAAAAAAAGAAATCGATAAATTTAATGTGTTATTTTATGTATTAGGTGTTTATGTGTTTAATATAATATATTGAATTATATATTTTTTGTTATAATATATTATATTTGTATTTTATGTTTATGTATATATATGTATGTATATGTATGTGTATGTATGTACGTATGTGTATATATATGGAAGTTTGTAAATTTGTATTGTATTGTATATTTTAATAAAGTGTACACTTTGACTACTTCTATTTCCTTCAACTATCCTTCAATAGGCCTGCTGGAAGAAATTTATTTATGGAATAAGCAGTGCCTTTGTACATAATTTTGTTTTTACCATTTTCCTATCAAAGTATGTGTGTACATAAACTGTTAAATAAATAAATAAAAAAATATGTAAGTAATATTTTTCTGTATCATCTCATTCCATGGATGTTTCCCTAAGTTACATCGACTTAGGAAAATGTTCATAACATCTTGTGACCTCCGATACATGTTGGTATCAGGTATTTAGGCAAGATGAGAAAGACTCGCATTGGTGTCCAGGAAGCGGGGTTAAAGGTGCCAAGACACTTAGTACTACGAATCGCTAATGCGCCTGTAAATTGTGGTCATTACGGCAGATTCTCTCTTTACTGAGAGGCAAATGTCCAACAGTGGGTTGCTAAGGGGGTGATGAAAAGAGGAGGAAAATGATCATTGATTATGCTTTAGTGAGTACACTTAAATGAACCTGTGCTGCGAAATGGACCGGTCTCAGTGTAATAATAATAATGTCCTCCAGACCGAATTTCGGTCACGGCAGCCAGCTTCAACGGAGGTTAGCCACCGGCGTAGAACAGGATTGTAGTGCCCAAGTGTATGCGCAAGCACAGGTGCACTCTATATTCCCTCGGACCAACGGCTTTACGTGCTTTCTGAGGCATGGGGGTGAGACACCGCCAACTTCCTGACTCCGGGCACCTACTGAGAATTTCTTGACGGAAAAACTCAATAGTTGATTTTTGGCCCGACCCGGGATTCGAACCCAGGACTTCATGATCAACAGTCGCACTATTACAACCACTAGACCAACGAGGCGGTCTCAGTGATAACACTGGTTTAAAGTCATAGAACGTTGTACATACGTGTAGAAATTTCGCACCTGTAGATAAGAAGAGCACACTTCCGATTATTTATTATAAGTAGTTTATAATGTCTGCGTCACGTTTTTATTAAGTCACTTTCTTGTTTGCTTGTCTGTCTTGCAACTCAAATTTCGAGCATTTCCCGATGAGCTAGAGACATGAAATTTTGAACGTGCTCTTAGCTGAGTATCGGATGACAATGAAAAAAAAAGTGACTTTCTATCTATATTGAATAAAAAAAGTTTCTGTTTCTGTTTCAATGTGGAAATATGAAAAAAAGGTGGTGTATTAAATTTATTTTGTACAAAATTTAAAAAAAATCGCTTGTTAAATTAATGTTTATTTAAAGAGTAGACTAATTAAGATTGACTATTTATTAGGAAAACTCATATAATTGTAAGCTGCCTATTTATGATTAAATTACTGAAAATTATCATGATTATTTTCGAAACAAGAATTGCCGAATGTTTTTTTTATAGCAAATAGAATCTTAGAATGCTAACCAATTGACTACAATGCTGTTTTTTTACCAATTTTAATTTTAAAACCAAATTTTATTACGGCTTAACATTTAATTACTTCTCTTATTAAAATGAGTGAGATGAAAGAGAAACGAAATTTCCTATGTCAGATAGACGTACAATGTATATATATTAATAAAATATTAATTACCTACGTACGTGCTCCTCTATTTGAAATAAACTGCTATTTTAATTTTATAACTGCTAAGATTATTATTCAACATAAAACCTGTAAAAGCAGTTTTATTAAAGGCTATATGCATTACAAAAACGCCACCCTAACAGAACCAGACATAAAAATTGATAGGTTTCTTTAAAGGCGTCCATATTCATCTTAGAACGAGGCAGTACATTGACATGACTAAGTTGTTTGATTAGTTCGTCGATGGCTCTCAAAAAGTCAAATAAAATGGACGCAACGCCATAGAAATCAGTTGTTCTTCGTGAATAGCCCGGTGTCGTGTTGTAAAAGCAATTAGCATAATGTACGCGTTTACGGTTTATGTGTGGGACGCAACGAGTGCTTCAAGCATTAATATAATAATTATAAACAAAATTTGGAAGGTATTTCTAAAAACTACATTTGCCAACCCGCTTGCCAAGCGTGGCATTTATGGCAAATATCCCCCCTGTCCTGTTGATATTTTTTTTTTAAATTTGGGATTTTCGATATATTCATCATTATAAATATATTAATATCGGAGTTTTACATATAAGTTTATTTATACATATATCGAAAATCCAATATTTTAAAATATATCAACAGTTTTAGTTTGAACTCATCAGTTGGAATGATCAGTTTAACTGACCGTGGTGTGTGGCCTCCATAATACACCTCGCCCGCTTTTTCACGTCCATATGCCTACATACATACATGCTTGATCTTCAACATAGCGCCAATTTGGTCGAGGAACTTCCTTTAGTCTTCTATTATTTTTTATATATCTATTTTATTGTTCCTTTTGTTTCATGTTATAATTCTGTGTTTTATGTCTGTCTATTAAAAAAGTTTTTATAATAAGGACCTAATTATGTCGGAGCAACATTTTCTTTTGTAAACATTAATATTTCTCAGTGTACTACGATCCTTACATCACGTCAGCGTGCATTCACGAAGCAAGTTTGTTCGTTATAACACTAGTCTCGCATAACTTAGAGTATTTCGCTAGCATTTGCAAATTTTATTCGTTACTAGGAAATCGAGACAATGTGCCGTTGTGCGCTGGCTTTGAAATGTATCCGCTCATTACGATGCGCTTGTAGTAATGGCGGCTTTATGTGAAATGAACGATTGGCGTAGGCGAGGCCACACATAAAGTTTTTATAGACCCTCTCTGTACAAACCCTAATGACATTCATGAAGTAACAATTAAGTAAACGATTCTAGAACATTTAACACGGCTATTATGTTCTCTTTTTAAATCTAAGGAAATGAAGATTCAACAGTATTCCACGTATAAAAATAACTTCTTAATAAGAAGTTATTTTTATACGTGGTAGAGCCACGCTACAGTTATATTATTATGGTTGTAGCACGAATGGGTCGGCTCGACCGGGGAAGGACCACGCTCTGACGCACGGACAGAATACCAGCGTAAAATAGCAGCTTAATACTGCTGTGTTTCGTATGGTGAGTGTAGATATCCAGAGGCCTTTTTTACCACCATTCCATCTTAGTGCTCAAGGGTGACAACGCATCTGCGTTTTGATTCGTAATCGAGGATAAATGTAGATGTAGCTGTCTATGGGCCACAGCATCCACTTACTATCAGGTGGGCTGTGTGCTCGTTTGTCACCCTTATACTATAAAAAAAGAAGTTATTCTCTTCAAAGCCAACTTAGGGTATTTAGACGCGCCTTAAAATTTCAGATTCGCTAACATCAATAAAATTAATTGCAGTTTTAAAAACTAATCTTTCCACGTGCTTGGCGATGAAGGAAAACACTGATGAAACCAGTATGGTTGGGAAATTAGAAAATATATCGAGGACTTGTGAAGTCCGCCAACACACATTGGGACAGCGCATCGGCGTTGACTTTCAGAAATAAGATTAGAACTGCGCCCTGCAGTGGGAAGTATACTGTGGGATAGTTAGAAATGTTTGTGATATTTCTTAACATGTTTGCTGTTATACATACTTAAACCGTACATCAGTAGTGTCAATTTCTTTGCAATGTTGCCGGATAGTCGACGTTGGCACAGTTATACCTTTATGGGTCTGACCGCGTCGAGTAATTACTATGGGACAGGCTCTATAAATCACAGTCGTGCGTTAAAAAACGTCTACTGTATATCATAGGGTTAATTCAATGGTCAATGGCTGCAAAAAGGAAATAATATTCTATGTTTTACTATGAATATTTATAAGCTATTATCCGTGCCTTATTCTTCAAAGACAACCTTAAATAAAAATAATACATTTATACAAAAATCAAAATACATTTTTTTTTAATAAGTAGTATAAGTGTGACACAATCCTTCTGATGGTAAGTGGATTCTGTGGCCCATAGACATTTACATTTTTCTTCGATTAAGTATCAAAATGCAGATGTGTTTTCAGCCCTGAGGTCTACGATGGAATTCCTCACTACATTTTTCTACTAAATAAAACTACTTAAATTCTTTTTACGCTCGGCAGTTTTGAAGGAAACAATTATAAAGAAGTAGAGTTAAAGCTTATATATTATGTCCTACACCTGGGCACAACCCTCGATTGACTTTTGAGATCGGCTTTGCAACAGGAAAGCTTACAGCTCGTTGCACTAACGGTGTTTACATGTTCTTGAAATATTTTTTGTTTTTCGGAAATCCTAGGGTCTGGTCACCTCTACTTTTGTTAAAGAATGATTAGCAGTTGGTAGTTTTGGACAGTATTCAGGATTTATCACTGTGTTTGAAAATCGGCCACGAAGACATCATCAATATCCATTATGATACATTTGCTTGCTCGAATTATAAGTAATGTATCCGGCATAAACATATGTTCAAATATTTGCTTGAACTGGCTACCTATATACCCACTATCGAGTCGTACAAAAAACAAAAGATCCTTTTGTTTCTAGTTCACCATCTTTCAATGGAGGCTATAAAATCTCAAATACAGTAAATAACTGGGAATGAGCGGATAATAAACCGTAATTTATTACAATCTAGCCCCATAAACCATAAAGTGCATGCTATGTATCCGGCCCTTATAAAGAGAAATGAAAGAATCCTGCTTCAGTACATTTCTTGTTTTCCCATGTGCTCTATCTATGTAAATCGCGGTTATGTACTCTATTTTGCAGTACGAGTTTTGAATTTATTTATACATTGTCGTTTAAATGTTAAAGACGCATAACTTTTTAAAATGGGAATAGTGGTGCTGGTTGTACAATTACATTAAATTGGCCTTATACCCTTGTAACCGTTTAACGGTGTTATTAATAAAATATATAAATAAAACTTAAATTTTCTTTTTTTGTCTTTTGAACAGGAATCCAAAGAGTAGATAAGGAATACATAATATAATCACTACTTCTTATAGGTATGTAATTCAACCCGACACGTTGGCCTTGAAAGATTCAAAATAATCTACATTTTACTAGGTACTTTCAGAATATTCCTCGTATTTTAAACTAGTATGTGAAGCATGCACAGTTTTAGGAGTGTGCAATACACAAGTAGAGTATATAATTATTGAATGTATATTTGATATAGTGTAGTAATATATATTAGGAGTGATTTCATTTAGAAGTGAATTTTATATTAAACCATAAGAGAAGTTATCAATATATAGTTTCAGTAATATTCAGCAATGAAACAAATATCTAAAATCAATAAATAGTTTTCACTTACGCACCTGGCCTCTTATGGACTTAAATATGTTTCTGACGGATAAGATATACAGAATGTACCTACTTTGTATGGGAGAACTCAATAAAGATTATTTCATTTCTTAGTTTCAATTTTATACCCAAAAACCGAGGTTATAGTGAAGGACTGATGGCAGAAAATTTTACCAGAAACGGTTTAATAGGCTTATTATGGGAACAATACAAACTATTACCATTCACTACCAATTATTACCGGTGCGATGGTATCGGTTTTAAGCTTACCCAACCTTGTGCGGCGAGCATGACGATTTTCAAATAATGCTTAACAGCTCTCGCAGTCTATGCAAGGGCTATTTGAAGCTATGGGCTTTAGCCAGTTGTTGTTGTTGATGACAGTAAATATGTTTATATTATTGTTATTTATGCGAGCGAAGTGACAAACGATATTACACTCTACCAGATTGTAAGTATCTGTTGGTAACTTCGATCAATATAATTAATCGAAGGTTGATAACCATAGACACCTGTAACCGATTTCGAACAAAAAAGGCTACAAATGTGTTTTACTAAGATGTACTGGTTTAATGAAACACTTCAGATTGGAGCTAAAAATATTTAAAAAGGTAGTGCTTATCTAAACTAACTCCTAGGTAGAACAGGTGTCTTATGCTTAAATTCCAAATCGCTACTCAATTGTCAAACGCCACTAAGTCTCGTGCTGTCTCTATCATTTTAAGTCTAAGGCTAAGATCTATAGACCGTATTTTGATTTTGCTCAGACTTTGCTTTCGAGCTAAGGCAATGTCGTTATTTATAGAGCTAGCTTCTAAGTCGTGCTGAGCGCGCGCTTAACAAAGCCTAAGTCTATTATTTATTCTGTGCCTAAGTCAACGAAATCGACGACTTACGAAAAACTCAGGATATTAACCAAAACCACCATATTAGTTTTGTATTGTTGTTTTTATGTTACTAATTATTTATAATAATAAATAAAGTAGTTTTAGGCCGTCTTCTAGTTCAATACCGGATAGTAGGACCGGGAGTCCAAGTTCCAAAGCCATTTTTTTTTATATTTTAAATGCCTAATGCATAGATCTCAGCCTCAGCATCAGGCTGAGATCTATAGACCGTACTTTGACTTTGCTCAGACTTTCCTTACGAAAAACTTAGCTGAGTATATGCTTAGCATAATATTTAATTCTGAATTTATAATTGCATCGGGCTAAGATTAAGCAAAGCTTATAAAAATCAAAAAAAATATTCTTTAAAAATCGTAAAAATTTAAATTGTATTTCATAAAGAAGTTGTTATTACATTTAACTAATTTTAGTTTAAAATATTATCAGAAAGAAACCGAATGTTTGGTCAGCCGGTCACGCGTTGTGATGACACCTCGAGACTTAACGACATCTTAAGATCGAGTATTTGACCATTACGCCCTTGTAAGTAACGTAGTCACTTAATATTCAGCAAGTTATTTTAATATAGTTCGACTATATTTTACAAAAAGTAAGTTGGACTCAGGCAATTAAGGTGGAGTACCGGTTCGGGAACCGAGTCAATTTCTCACACGCCTTGTAATGGCCATCGCACACGGGGCGCCTAACGATTATGGTCATCTAACATAAAGATACAATCTAAATAACACAGTTTGACCTGATTTTATGCTAATGAAAGTGCACTATAAATAACAGTCTTTTTTTTTTCAAGAACAGGTATGTGTAGCCTTACTAAATATATTAGCCTAGGAGTATACATAAGTAAGCTATGCAAATGTATATTCTAAGGCACTAGCTCTCTTGACCCTTGTGACCCGAATACAGAAGGTGCACTAACATTGCCGTTTAGTAGTTGAAGGCAGAAAAGGAGCCTATACCGACAAATGTGAGGAAACAAATATTTAGGAACAACCGCTTTTTCTATATTATTAGTCTGCTAAACTCTCATAACGCGGTCTTTGTGAAAATAATACTCTTAGCTTTATATAAAAAATGATCAAATAACTTTTTCTACTTTTTTACTTTTTGCCACATGTAGAGCCATGTTGATGCTCGCACGCAGACTCAACGATTTCCAGTTTCCCGAACAAGCCGGTTTCCTAAAAAACTTGAGCTCCATAGACCACAAATATACCCTTCGGCAGATTGTACAGAAGTCCGAAGAGTATAAACTGCCACTTTGTCTTGCGTATGTGGACTACGAGAAAACTTTTGATTCCATCAAAATTTGAGCGGTGCTAAAGTCCCTTTAGCGGTGCCAAGTTGACTGTCGATATATCGAAGTGTTGAAGTGTTTGAACAGTAGGGCTACAATGGTTATCTGAGTATAGAACCAGAGTATGAAACCTATCCAACAGCAGAGAGGAGTAAGACAGGGATACGTAATATCCACGAAACTCTTGACCGCTGCATTGGAAGACGTTTTCAAGCTACTCGACTGGAAAGGATGCGGTATTAACGTGAATGACGAGTATATCGCTTACTTTCGGTTTTCCGACGATACAGTCCTTATGACAGAATCGCTGGAGGACCTTAGCACTATTCTCAATGAATTAATAGTGTCTCCCAACGGATAGGTCTTAAGATGAACATGGACAAAACAAAAGTCATGTGTAATGTCCATATCATACATATGCCGGTCGTTGTTGGGAGCACTAAACTCAAAGTTCTTGACGAGTATGGTCAACTCGGCTGGGCAGCGTTCGGGAGATTACGACACATCTTCTCGTTAGGTATACCCGAAAACCTGTGGATCTGAGACGTTGTCCTTCGTATGAGTAAGCTCAAAGTCACTCAGCGAGCTATGGCGAGGGCTATGCTTGGGGTTTCTCTGCGTGATAAACCTAGGAATGAGGATATCCGCAGTAGAACCAAAGTGACCGACATAGCCCTACGAATTAGTAAACTGAAGTAGCAATGGGCCGGCCATACAGCTCGAAGAACCGAAAACCAAAGGGGGAGAAGGTTCTCGAGTGGCAGCCTCGTACCTGTAGGTGAAGTGTAAGGCATCCACCTACTAGATGGAGTGACGACCTGGTAAGACATGTAGGAACTCGATGGATGCAGGTGGCTCAGGGCCGTGCTTTGTACAATCCTCGGGGGAGGCCTGTGTTCAGCAGTGGACTTGCGAAGGGTAGTAATAAATGAATGAAGAGCCATGTTGCAGCTATACTATGTTTGTAGCATGAGGGGTCGGTTCGTCTCGAAAGGACCACATTCTTACAGATTATCAGCGTAAAATAGCAGGTTAAACCTGCTGTTTCGTATGGTGAGTGGAGAGAACCGAAAATCATTTTTGCTGGAGTTCGAGTATAGATTTAGATCTGAATAGGTGACAGCATCCACTCATCATCAGGTGGACCGTGTGCTCGTTTGTTACCATCATGTAACTAGGATGGGAGGCCATTCAACTTGTTTTTTTAATTTTGCTTTATTTACCCCGTTGTAGTCGCAGTCTCAGAATCTAAGACCATCAAAGAAAGTTAAATGGAGCGCTGGGTACATTAAAATTGACGCCGAAACTATACTCAATTTCTTGACATACATTCACGCACACGTTTTCTTTTTACTTTATTAACAGCCCATTATTGTCCACTGCTGGACGCACACATATGGACCTATAACCATGTTGTTTTTTTGCAAATGTCTATCTATATATAGCCCAAGTTTATCTCTGTTGCTCTCAGGTTTTAGTGAAGTAAATAAAACGTTTATTTAATAGCAGATATTTTTTACCCTTTTTCTGTTTGCTTGGAATGGGAATGGTAGAAATTAAACTTTTATGTTATCGTTACGGCTGCTTGTACAATTAATAATAATTAATACAATTAATTATGTATGACCATTGAGTATTCAACCAACTTGGTTTCATACCTACTCAAAGTGTATGACACCTAAACGCTTGCAATGTACAAAAAAAGAACAAAACCTTTTAAAACAAGAAATTTCCTAAATACAAATTTTATTATATTGTAGTTATTATTGTTTTTTTTTTTCAATTAGGTATAATCATGTGCAATTTGTAGAAAAAAAAGTTGTAACGAATACCCAGCATGTTGCTTTGCGGTACGTAATATGTGTTCACGGTGACTTATGTACTATTTGGGAATATAAAACAAAACATGTACCATAATTGAATTAGGTCTTGGATGCATCTAGCATAGTTCACAGTCGACTGTGCAGTGTGAGCTGGCCTTAAAATCGGTGACCGCTTGACCTCGACTCCCGTCGGGTCGGAATGCGCCGGTCAACGCACCGCGCAAAGTAATGTCGCATGCATTTTCAAGCCCTTGACGTTTTTTGCAGCTATTTTTCAATTCTAGACAAGTTATTTGTGTTCGTATAAACAGGTTTGCGAGAATTCGTCTGGTGTCCTCGATGTTATGAGAATCGGTTATAGTAATTGTTCCAAAAGTTTTTGTAACATTTACTATGTTCTAAAAGTTACTATACTACTGTGTTGTAAACATTAACCTCTGACATGCATTTAATTTACGTACGTACAATTAGGTATATAATGAAAATGAAAATGAAAAATGTTTTATTAACAGAAAAAAATACAATAAGTAATATCTGTTGGTTTCCTCACTAGGCAAGCCTGTATCGAGGAAACCTGAGACCAAAGTTCATTAGGCGCTATTTTATACACCTTATCAGACATATTGTATTAACATATACACAAAACAGCAATTTAAAAAAAAGTAAAAGCTACACGTAAATTATCTGTGAAATATATTAAAATAGTTATGGTTGCTTGAAAATTTTAAGTGTTGATTTATGTGATAAGAGGAAGAAAAAACACGCAGAGGGTAGCAAAGCGGGCCTCCTAAAAACCTCTCAGTAACGATAGGGGACAATGCCGAACAGTTTTATTATTTTGTATAGTATATTATATATATTTTGTCTGTGTAAATATATATGTATTGTACTGTCTTATTTCACCCTTCTACTCCTCCTTATCTAAAGGAGAAGTTTGGTTTTGTTGGGCTTTCAGGGGAACCTCTACGCTCTTCAAGAAAACTTATTTTAAGGGTACCAACTCATAATACATCTTTCTTTAATAAATCTTTTACTGTCCAGTCTATTAAGCTCTGGAATGCCCTACCTTTGCATATACGCGAAGCACAAACTATTGTAGTCTGTAAGCGACTTCTTTTGCGTGTTTAAAATCTTCACGTCACGTCAATCATCACGTGAGCATTACTTGATCGTTCGAACATCATTAGGATAAATTATGTGATTATATAGTTTTTGTATTTATTTGGTTATGTTATTGTTCGAGGAATATATATATATATATATATATATATATATATATATATATATATATATATAAATATATATATATATATATATATATATATATATATATATATATATATACACATTTTAATGTATTAGTTATTTATATGTTGTTTTATTGCATGTATATTGATATTATATTAGGTATATTTATGTAGCACCTATCTAGTATTCACTGTTTTATTCCTTTACTCCTTTGGTTGCCTGGAAGAATATCGAATATCTAATCTGCTCTTTGTTATGTTCTTTGTAAATTTGTTTGTGGTGTACAATAAAGTATATTCATCCATTCATTCATATATATTACTGTTTAATGGCGTGTAGTGGCGTTTTAAGAATATCAGATACCCCACACCGTCCCGTGGGTGTCGTAAGAGATGGCAGCGGGAAACTGACACAGGAGATGGGCACCAGCATCTTCCTCATAACTACTTAAAATAATAAATAACTGAACTTTAATTAAAACCTTCACTTCAAAGATTAACTTGCACATATAATGGCTTTTAAAGCTGGTGCTAAGACAATATGAATTGATTCTATACTTTTTTTCTACTTCTATAGGGGAGACTGGGGCTGGTAGTGACAGGGGTAGTAACTACCTACCAGGGCAACGGTGGCTAAAATGACAAAACTGACTGAAAGATACAAATTAATGATCACGCCACCACCGGCTAGCACGCCGCGCGAGCATGTGGCGCCAGGGCTTTTATGAGAGGAGCCCGTACATGTTGCCGTCGAAACCGCAAGATAGAAAAAAAATTCGTTTTTTCGTAATATTGGTCTACAACCCTTTTCCTGTAAAGCAGATATGTGTGTGTTGTGTTCTGTGTGCCCTAATTCTTTTGTTTTGCAACGAATCTACGTTTATACATTTATACTTATTTCTGTTTTTACTACTTAACCTTAAAAGGTCAGTTTTGGCGTTGGGGCTAAAAGTGACATTTGCTCGGGGCAGGTTGTTACTTGTTACTACCCACCCCGTAGTGCTGCTTGCCGACTGATATAATTTGAGCTACATAGTTTGTAGTTTTTTGTAGGATGAGGAAAAAGCAGCAGTTATTTTGGAAGAGGATAAAACTAAAAAAAATCGTGGCATCGCAAAAGATATTGGATTGTGTCATATGTCGCTAACAAGATATTCTAGTCGCTAAGAAGAAACGAAAAGAAGCAAAAGGGGAGGGCACACCTTCAATCTCCCACAGTTGGCTACCAGAAGAATAGACAAGTTTTCAACGATGAACAAGAGGGCATTTTAATGATTTACTTGATTAAAAGCAGCCAAATTTACGACGGATTGACACCAAAAGATGTCAGGCAACTAGCATTTGCCTGTACACTTAAGTACAATATTGCAATGCCGTAATTTTGGCTTGACAATAAAGAAGCATCAGTTGATTGGCTGACAGCATTTTTAATATGGAACCAGTCTTTGTCCGTAAGATCGCCAGTAGTACTAGCCTAAGTAGGGCTACGTCATTTAGTAGTTAGTTACTAAACTGTTTGTTAGCTTTCAGGATCTGATTGTTTTTGAAAGAGAGATTTTATTCATTTTTTGTTCATGTGATGAGGAATAATATGTGTTTTGTTAAATTATTGTAAGCTTTTGTTTATTAAAGAAATATATGATTATCTACCGGGTTGAAAGTTACCTAAATTTTATTTTTATGAGGCGTATGTCTAAAAAATAAGATAATAATTTTGTTCAACGAAGTTACTATGTTTTTGTTTCGATGAGGCAAGAGACTGTTATATCGACATTGTAGTTTGACATTGTATACATAATTATTGTAATAAACTGTCATAGTTCTTAATAAAAAATGTTATATTACGTTTGGTTTTTGTTGTAACATTTTGCGCCTTATAGTGTAACAACCAGCCCGCTGGCGCGGGGCTAAAAGTTACACGCCACTTCTCCCAGAATTCATTCATTTATGTCACTTCTAATAGTCTGATATCCAAAATTGTTTTTAAATTAATAACCCGAATAATTACTTAATCAAACAAACTAATATTCCGGTAAAACAATCAAACAAACAAAAAATTGTGACACTTTATAAAAAAATGTCACAACCAGCCCCAGTCTCCCCTACCAAAGGAGATGAAAAATCACGACTATTTTTAAGTCTTGATATCATAGGTATTATATTTTTTATTAGACGTGGTAGATAGAGCTTTGCTGCAGCTATATTATGGTTGTAATACGATTGGTTCGGCTCGACCAAGGAAGGACTACACTCTCACAGGATACCAACGTGGCGTGAAATAGCAGCTTAATGTTACTGTGTTTCGTAAAGTGAAGGTAGATATCCTTTTACTGGAAACTTAGTCATCATGGGTGACAAAGCACCTGCACTATGATTCTTTATCGAGGAGAGATTTGGACGTCTATGGGCCACAGCAATTACTTACCATCAGGTAAGTGCTGTGTGCTCGATTGTCAATGTCACCCTTATTCTATAATATTATGTGTATATACCTACTCGTATAAATTGGGTATTCTGTTATGAATTCTATTAAAGTTATGTATGATACATTACTATGCTATTGCCATATCCTTTCATAGCAAAATCTATTTATATCGTTGATAGAAATGTCACCCTCCGCAGACGGGTAAAAGAAGACATCCATTTTAAGCAGCAGTACTCGAATTCTTGAACATTACACGCTCAATAATGTCGCCAGTCAGGATATTGTCATTTTTTACATACATTTCGCTCACTTAGGAAAATTCTCGTGTTTTATATGTATACAATGGATGCGTTTGGCAGAAAAAAGTGCTCGCAAGCGCTTGTAAGCAAAATAGCAATCGTAAGCGGTAAGCACTGTCAAATCGTAAGTAGCTATTTTCCTCTAGGACACGAAGTTAGTTTTGTGGCGGCGCTGTCGTCGCGCCGCAAGAACACACTGAAGGTTAAATTACGCTATCAACATTCCGAATCATAAAGAGCATATATAGAACATCTCCGAACTATCACACGGAGTGTTGGCCGCTCCCCGGGCAGAACTAACCGACGTGATCTGAATACGCATCGACAAACAACCTTCGGAAACTACATTTTCAAGATTTCGTTATTATCCTCAAGAATTCCCAACATTCACTATTGAAAATTGTCTTCTGCAGTCTTCAGTTCCTGCAAGCCAGTCCAACTTGTCTTCATCTCGACTCACCACAGATTTATAAGGCAGACTTCTGGCACTTGCTCCGGCACATCGTTCTCACCAGCATCACTTACCAGTGCGTAGTACGGCATGCATTACACATCGGCATATTATTCGCACCGGTGTCACTTGCCCTTACGCACACAGCATGCATTCCCCACCGGCATTAAAAGGACACACCGGCAATCGGACTGCACTATCGACCTCCGGTCTGAGCAGGGGGGTGATGTGGCGGCGCTGTCGTCGCGCCGCAAGCAAAACACACCGAAGCTTAAATCACGCTATCAACATTCCGAATCATAAACAGCATATATAGAACATCTCCGAACTATCACACGGAGTGTTGGCCGCTCCCCGGGCAGAACACCTTGCCCGGCGGGAGATCTCCCCTTTTCCTTCCACGGCCACAGTTTTAACCGGGGAACCTAACCTAATTTAAATATATCTTTGTAAAGTATTCATATTAAAAATATTAAAAACATGTCACTATATATTAAAACTAATATTGCACAAAACAACTTATAAACTCTACTTCAAAACAAACAAATTAAATAAGCAAAATGGCGGATTGTGTCAGCGCTACTGAAGTTAGCAAACGTGTCCTAGCCGAAAACTGTTTAGTTTCGCCATTTTGCTTACAAGCGCTTGCTAGCGCTTTTTTCTGTCAAACGCAACCATTGTTTCCTTTTTATAAGTTTGAACAGTTTCTTGCGGTTGTGGTTATGGTATTTATTATTTAACGAATACGCCATATTGCTATTTCAAGATGTAACCAGAGTTGTTAAAAACCATTTTTAATTTACCAGAGAGTGGTTTTATGTTACTTTAATTATTTTAAGCTTGGTTAAGCAAAGTCAAGCCTCTCAGACAATTAGTGCTCGCTGTAAAGTCACATTACCCGAGCAATACGGGTTTGATCCCCGCCGGCACTAAAGAAATTGTTAATTGCAATTCTAAGTGTTGATCTACCACGTGTTCGGTGATGAAGGTAAATATCGTGAGGAAAGCGGCATGTTTGAGAAACAAAAAAAAATAGTTTGAAGACATGTGAAGTTTGCCAAGATGCATTCGGGCAGCGCGGCGGACACTTTCTTGCTAAAACCCTCTCAGAAATGAGAGGAGGTCCGTGCCCAGCAGTGGGACGTATATAGGTCAATTTAAACAAAGTTAAAAGGACAGTAAATCTGGTAATTAAAACTAATTAAATTTTAATAAATACCGACTTTAAAACAAAAAATAAAATTCTATGCACTGCATTACAGCCTATAAAGGTCCAAAATCATAGGAGGGATTTTGCCATAGTTGGCATGCTTGGCAAGCGCGTTGGCTATAATTTTGAGTTGTTATCAGGACGACGCTGCCCATGTCCTAATTTGTTACCCTCTGTCGCCTCTTCCGACACCCGTGGGACGCTGGGCAAGTGGATATTCTTACACTGCACTACACGGGATCAATTTGTGTAAACTAGATAGAATGGCTTCGAACACAGGACACTATTACCCCGCCTAAGTGTTTTGGTGTTCTGGGACTATTAATCTCTAGGCCTAGAGTCGAATTAAGTTGAGTTTAAGACTTCAGAATACCAATCCTATCATCATCATCATCATTACTGCCCTTTACAAGTCCACTGCTGAACATAGGCCTCCCCCAAGGTATGCCACAAAGCACTGTCCTGAGCCACCTGCATCCATCGACTTCCTGCATGTATTACCCTATACTTCGTCTACCGGTACGAGGCTGCCACTCGAGAACCTTTTTTCCCCAACGGTTGTCGGTTCTTCGAGCTATATGGCCGGCCCATTGCCACTTCAGCTTACTAATCCGTTGGGCTATTTCGGTCACTTTGGTTCTACTGCGGATATCTTCATTTTTAAGTTTATCACGCAAACAAACTCCGAGCATAGCCCTCTCCATAGCTCGGTGAGCGACTTTAGCGTCCTCATACGGCCAGCAGTGAAGGACCACGTCTCAGTTCCATATGTCATTGGCAACACGCACCAACCCTAATCTTAACTTAATTATTTTTAATCTTTATAAAAGAATATCCCACATGTAAGGTAAGTACAATGTCCATATGTGCATAAAGATCTGGAATAAGAAAGATCTTTTAAATAATATGTTCAGCCGTTTCCGAGAAACTTGTCAACTATAAACATATTCTATACAAAAACATACGCATCGAATATAGAATTTTCTCATTTTATGAACTCCGTTAATAAAGTTTGATCACATATAGAATAATTTAAATTATTTATTCCTTACTCTTTTAAAAAGTTCTTTTGCGCAATTCAATGTCGTCTTATAATATGCCGGCTGCATACAAGAGGAAGTTATTTCAAGTCGGAGTTATTGTGTATTTCATTATCCTGAGCATATTGCTTATTTTTTTGCAACCGCACGCCGGTCAACGATCTGCTATAACCGCAAACTCTTCATTTGCCTCATTCCCTGTTCCATCGCATAAACAACCTAGCCATGTGAATTTGTCGTAATTTCTTCTACAATCTTCTGAAAGTATTAGTAGTGATGGGAAGTAGGAATAGCATTTATTTAATGCTCGCCGACCCCGCGGACGTTATCCTGCCCTTTCTGGTTGGTGGCGCGATGAGTTTCATTTTCACACACACGTTTCTGTAGATTTGTTATACGTAAAGCTAAATCATATTCAGGACTACTAGAATCATCAGCAGCCATAATGACGATAAACTTTAAAAAAAAAAAAAAAATTTAACCCTTTCTTTACTCTTCTGTAAGGGGATAAGAAGTTGCATATATGTTACACACAATCATTTACTAAGCTACTACTGCTTACATTAAAAAATATATGAAAATCAGTCCGGTAGTTTTTGCGTGAATCGCGAACACACAATTTTTCTATATGTATAATGGTGAAGTAAATATAATTTTCACTGTTCTTGATCTTGATATACATATGTGGTGGAGCTACGCTGCAGCTATATTATGGTTGTAGCACGAATGGGTCGGCTCAACCGGGAAAGGACCACGCTTTCAAAGAATACAAGCGTAAAATAGCAGCTTAATGCTGCTGTGTTTCGTATGGTGAGTGTAGAGATCCGGAGACACTTTCTTACTGCAAACGAGGCGTTCCATCTTAGTACTCAGGGGTAACAATGCATCTGCGTGTTGATTCTTAATCGAGGATAAATGTACATGTCTGTGGGCCACAGCATCCACTTGCCATCAGGTGGACTGTGTGCTCGTTTGTCACCCTTATGCTATATAAAAAAGAATCAAAAGAGCATTGGTAGTACATGATATAAGCGGTAACTGTAAATTATGCAGAACCAAACAACCAGGGTTCTATTAGCGAAGACGCGAGAATTACAATTTTCCCGCTGTCTTACCACGTGCTCGGTGGTGAAGGAAAACATCGTAAAGACACCTGCATGTCAGAGAAATAAAAAATTATTTTAAATACATGTAAAATCCACCATTGCGGGAACGCGGCGAACGATTATTTGCCCAAAAGTCTCTCAGAAATGGTGAAGTCTTGTAACTTTAAGAGAAGAACGGCTGTCAGTTTTAACATATCTTATACGCCAGGTACACTAATTGTGTACGTAGTTTTCATGGTCTGAAGCCTTTGAGTATTAAACCAATAATACTCAAAGTCTGAAGCCGAAGTATCGTGGAACCAAAGCCTAAAATTTCACATCACAAGTAAAGAAAAATTTCCGAAAATAGTTAATTTGTAGTTATATCACACATGCAGTTGGAGCTTCGAACTCGATGTAGACCGTGATGAATGGGACAACATTTTTTTCACTGAACATTTAAGTTTGCTAACGAAAGTAATAAACTACTTACAGCCCATCTGATGGAAATTGGCCATGGTTAAGCCAGATGTATTATCACCTCTGAAGACTAAGATAGAATGCTTCGCAGCCCGTAGTTATACTGGCTTTCTTCACCCTTTAGACCTGAATGCCGATTGATTGATGCAGAATGAGTGTTGATCTACGTCTCATAGGGGGGAGATATTTATCATAGTTGTTACGCTTGACAGGCAGGTTGGCAACCACGATTTTTTATTTTATTGATGCTAATAATAAGAAAGTACAAAACCGCATTATATGTTTTTCGAGTTAGAGTATGTATTCCGTTGGCTGTTTCTTTGTCCAAACTCTAACGGCTTTCCATCCTTTAAAGCCTATTAAAGTTCACTGCTGAACATTGGTCTCCCCATGGATTAATTTATAGGGGGGTTTTAGCCATGGTTGCCACACTTGGCAGGCGGGTTGGCAATCGTAGTTATTTTATGATTTTGAGTTTTATCAGAAAGACGCTGCAAGTGAGAAAGTGCAAGGCACTGCTATTTGGCGGCAGAATCTTAAGAGGGTGGTGCTTACTTAGACGGATCCCTGGGCAAAAAATGATCATCTGCTATGAGAATTATCTCCAGTAGAATTATAGCAGCCGACAAAACTCATATTCCACGACTCCGTTTCTAGATTAGATGGCATATTTGCAGAATATAAGGGTGGGGCTAAAAATTAGTGTTAATTTCTGTACCTTCCTTTTATTGAACTTGGTTGCAGGTTGGGTACCTTTTTTACCTTTGGACTACAGTAGCCACTTCTAATTAAGTCTCCTAGCCAATTTGCCACTTTATTCTTAGGTATGTATAACACTCAACCGTGTAGTGATGGTGTAGGTGTCGCGCTGGTTAATGCATTTTAAACGATATTTGGTTGTATGAAATAAAGAAAACGAAAAATCTTGAGAGCCATGTAATCGTGAGAACCTTTGGAAACCCAGTGTTGCCACACGGCTAATATATTTTACGTGAAATGTTAGTGTTGCTACATACAAACAAATGTTGCCATACGGCATAATTATATCTTAATGTTGCTACATAAACGCAACAGCAGGAATATCCACTACCTACCTCATATCGTCCCGTTGGTGTCGTAAGCGGCGACAGAGGGAAACTAAAACAGGAGATTGGCAGCAATATCTTACTTATAACTCCAAATTTTAAAAAATGTTTACGTAGCGTGACGACTACGGGGAAATCCCGCCTATGAGGCAATCTATGGAGGAGGTCCATGTTCAGTCCCACGCTCTCACAGAATAACAGCGTAAAATAGCAGCCCATTGCTGCTGTGTTTTGTATGGTAAGTGTAGAGAATGGGACATCATTTTCACTGAATACGAGACACTCTAAATTCGGGGGTGGTAACGCACCTGATGGTAAATGAATATTACGTGTATTTTTGATTCTAAATTGAAAATACACGTAGTATCCATTTACCATCCAGTGAACTGTATGCTTGTGTGTCTTCTTTATTCTGTAAAAATGTCTGCGTTACGCGTCAACTCGAAATGTTATTTTCATGTATCCGAGTGAGAGGTGGTTCTAATGACAATCCGGACGCTCTTCAGTTCACGTATACGATGCGGAAACTACTGTTCTGAAATAGTACCAAGCCCAGCGTCAACTCCAATTGTACAGATTCAAATTACGAAACAACGCCTATTTTCGAGTTTAGAAGTACAGAATGTAATTTTACAAACTCTTTTTCCCGACAGTTCACAAACCAGTAATGAAGACAGACACGTAGACGAATTTATGGATCAAGTGGATAAAAATACTGTATACGCCAAGATGATCAAATATAAACCCGGCCTAGAATAAGCGGTTCTATGTATCAGATGGCTCTAAACTTTACAGTATTTCCTTTTTGTATTCTTTTACAATATTCAAGAATACTGGTGACGAGATGAAAGATGCCTAACTTGTTACGTAATATAATATTTCATAATAGTAATAATTCAAGAGCATTTAATTATGGCCTAATATAGATAATTAGAAATGCTTGTAAACGATGCACTTTACTTTGGAAAAATGAGATGTTTTTTTTAAAAAAAGGTATAAAACATGTAGGTAATTCTAGGAATATATGGAAAATCCGGTGTACGTGTTTGTCGTAATCATAGTAATGTGATTATCCGCGATTTTACAAGCGCAGTGCATATAATCGACGCAATCGTAGTACGACTGTGGTTTTGTAATAACGTAATTGAAAACTTTATTATGACCAATCGAATGTAGTGGAATTAAGTAACTGTTCAAAATGTTGTGTTCCTGTTCAATTTGTAAAATTAGTTTTTTTAATTTAGACTATTAAAAACGTTTGAACAATAACATTGATTTGAAAAGAAATGAAAAAAGAAATGGTTACATTGTTTCGAATTTTGGTTATAAATATAATTTCCAAAAGACTATACCCTCGAACACGCCTGTCACCCAGAGGAGTAGGTAGAGACTACGGATTTCCATTTGGCACGATTCTGATATACCTCTCTCGCCTCCTTTACATCCATATATCTACACATAAATGCTCGTCGGTTAAAGGTACTTCTAATGTGGCCCATTTTCAAAATGTCGCCAATTTGGTCGATAAACTTTCTACAAGGGCGTCGCTTCCCGGCTCGGCCGTTCACATCTGCCATATAAATTTGCTTTGTCACTCTTTCCTCGTTCATTCTTTCTACATGACTAAACCCCCGAAGCATTACTTTCTTAATCCTGGTCACAACATCATCCTGTACACCAAATTTTTTTCTTATCACGCAATTTCTCACCCTGTCATTCAGATTCAACTCTAGCGTACTCCTTAAATATCGCATTTCTACAGCATTTATTCTACTTTCATGCTTCTTCTGCCACACCCAACTTTCACTACCTTACATTAAAGTAGGGACTAACACAGCATTATGAATTACCCTCAATACCTCTATCTAATATCTAATTAATATTATGCCCTCGAAGTTATCATTTGTCATGCTGTCATGAGGAGGCAACACTTTTATTATATTTCGAGGTGATCGGAACGTGGTATATTGATTTTTGTCTTTGTTGACAAAAATACAACTTCAATATAATAATATTGTAGTGCCGCTTAATTCTTTCATTTTGAATTGAAAACAGTTTGTAAACACCTCTAGCAATTTTCAGGCAGTAAACTTACTGTACCAAAATTTCTAAATATTACCGTGTGATGGCGGTTTTATTATATTCAATACCCTGTATCATGCTGTAGGTGAGGTAAGATGCGACAGAAGAATACAAACAAGAAATCTAGTTTCTGTGAGGTTAGTGCTGTTAACCTTTTGGCTTTTACAGCTTCATTGGTCTGCAAGTAAAAGGGGGTGGTTTTATATTATTCTCAATGTTACTAAGTAACTATGTTCGCCTACGACGTGACAGTTTGAAGTGCACATAGATGTGTTATCTAACGCCCGGGTTATCTTACGGCCGACAAACCAGAGATGGGCAGAAGCGTCTTCGTATGTTAGGTTTTTACTTAGTTAATTTAATAAGAATATAGTTTGTTTAAGCAATTGACTTTTTATTGGCAAATTTACTTTATTAGAATGGCAACACTATAAGTAAGGGAGGAGATGCGGTCAGGTTGCAGTTGCACGAGGCAAAGACGGTTAGACGGCATTAAATGAGGAGGAGCGGAGGGAGACGGTTGTGTCGATTACTTAACATAGAATGAGACCAAATAAATGTAAATTATAGTTTAAACTTAAACCTCAGGGCATAATAAAAGTGTAAGCAGTAATCAGAGAATGTAATATTACACTAATATAAGCTAGAAAAAAAAACTGCAGTTGCCAATCCGCCTGCCAAGCGTGGCAACACTTTATGAAGAAGCCTATGATCACTATGAATGAATGAACATCTTTATTAAAAAACAGCTGCTTAGTCATACCAGTGGTATATAACTAGTGAGGCTATGTGAACTGACGCTTTTTTAAACATGAAAGAGTTGTATGTGTACATAAAACAAGTACGATTAATCATTTAAGCTAAATTAAAATGTCATTAGACAGGATCCTGTCGTGCTAAACGCGACTCAAACGTAAGACGATTGGCATTTACAAGCAGCCGGGGAAGGCGTCGGATTACTTAGTCCCGACGCTTTAATAGTGTTGTGCTAGGCTTACGTTTTATGATTAGTGACAGAAGAGCTCACAGTTCACTTGACAGTTGTCACTGGCGCTAACTCGAAATGAGGTAGACAGGTCACTTGTTCTGAGGAATATAATGCCAAGATAGGTTGTGGGCCTCAAAACCTGTAATTAATAGATAACAATAGGTGCCTAATTGCTAAAAAGCAGAACTATTAAGCTGTGGAAAAAGTTGATTCTTATTTCATTATATGAAATCTAAATTATCTAAATTGTTAAATCTAAATTATATCGTTATTAGTAACAGATATATTATATATTCTCGTCAAGTATACCTCAAAACCTGAAAACTAGATTGCGGTGACCAGTGCGTGTTGCCAGTGACGACTTACGCGCCCAGCGAGCTAAAGACTGGGCTATACTCGAGGTTTTTTTGCGTGATAAACTTAGAAATGAGGATATCCGCAGTAGAACCAGAGTGACCGACATACCCCAACGGATTAGTAGGCTGAAGTGGCAATGGGCCGGCCATATAGCTCGAAGAACCGACAACCGTTGGGGAAAAAAGGTTCTAGGGTGGCAGTCTCGTACCGGTTGGCGTAGTGTAGGGCGACCCCCCACTGGATGGAGTGACGACCTGGTAAGACACGCAGGAGGTAGATGGTGCATGCAGGTGGCTCAGGACCATGCTTTGTGGCATTCCTTGGGAGAGGCCTTCGTTCAGCAGTGGACTTGTGAAGGGCTGTAATGATGATGATGACTACGACGATATATATATATATATATATATATATATATATATTTTGTAAGCCACAGGAATCACATACCATTAGGTGGACTGTGTGCTCGTTTGTCACCCTTCTTCTATTAAAAAAAATCTTAGAGCATACTCAAAGCCTCTGTAAATAAGCTAAATAGGTAAAATTTGAAGAGTATGTGGTAGATGCATTAAAAACATTAGTTAATTTTTGCTGTGATGCTTTAGAACAATGGCTTGACGTCATTATGGCGAAACAACACGCTCTTTGTCTTGATAAACACATTTTCACTCAATTGCTTGCTTTAATCTCAACAACTATTCAGAATCGAAGGCTCGGCAATAAAACTTATAATGAGAAGTACCTTTCCAATTATACGATACGCTCAGCATCACCTTGTTTCCCGATAAAAGAACGGGTGTTTTTTTTATAGTATGGGTGACAAAAGAACTCGAAGTCCATCCGATGGTAAGTGGTTGCTGAGGTCCATAGACATTTACATCTATCCTCGATTACGAATCAAAATGCAGATGCGCTGTAATCCGAGAGGACTAAGATGGAATACCTCGTTTCCAGTATAAAGGATCTCCGGTTCTTTACACTCACCATACGAAGCACAACAGCGTTAAGCTGTTATTTTACGCTGGTATTCTGTGAGAGCATAGTCCTTCCCCGGTCGAGCCGACCCATTCGTGCTACAACTATACTACTAATATAGCTGCAGCATGGCTCTACCATGTGTAAACTGTAATGTTTCACCACTGTAAATGTAACTTACTCATGCTTATCTACAATCTTTTTTTAAACCTTTTGTCGTAATTTACCCAAATTTTGTTGCTCATGATGTCGATATTATTCGTTTATTCTGACTTTTACAATTAAGGGGATATAGTAAGTAGTAACTCAGCTCAAATTCTAATTTCGCCCCCATGTTTGTAATCATTAATACTGTAAGTAGATAGGTCGTTAGATACTTATTTCATTACGTTTTGATAGTATTATAAAGTTGATGATACTTGATGCATCCGGGGACACGCGTCCTTATTTCTTATTATTTATTTATCACGAAATGCTGTGTCGAGCTCTTCGTCTCATTATCAGAATGTTTCACTCCTTTTTTGTTTGGTAAATTCAATGTTAGCTTATTGACGCTTGTGGACTACAATCGACCATGTTTTGTTTTCGTAGTTTGTTAGTACATGCAGGATAGAAAATAAGGTTTAATCGTTTTTTATTGCTTTAATAATGAGTCAACTTCTGACCTTCTGGACAAAAATTTCACTAATTTAATGAGTATAAATTATTAAATAATACTAAGTAAAAAGTATTTCTTCAATTATTTGGGAAAATACATATGTCCCGTAAATAATCAGCAAGAGTAGTTTTTTTTTTCAAATTATCGATGTCGCCGCGGTCATCACTACTGCTAAATTTCTCGTTTCTCCTACAGTGTTTCTATTCGCATAAACGTAGTGATTACTCTTTGCTATTCGCGTTCAGAATCATAATAATCAGGTGAATTTATTCTGCGAAACTGTTTTAGGTCGTTTTTTCGATCGCACGCGACAATGGCTGACACGCATCCAATTGTCACTAAGATGCCGCTTGGCTTGTTATCTAGTTATTTAGAGCAAAATAATTGGTGAACGGGTTTAGGTCGTTCGAGTTGCGATATTTAAAAAGTCCAAGCTACAATCGAAACGAAAAATATATTCCATTACACACACATGTGATTATGTGACATTCAATATACAAATATAATAAAATGGACAAAGTAAAAATTGCGTGGTTTATTTATTTGAATAGACAGAATTATAATAAAATAAAAATAATTATAGTTAAGTCTTTAAATACTTTCGGAGTTGAGAAAAGCATTAGATACTCATAATAGAGAAACATTTTGTTTAAAAAAGGCAAGCGTTACCAACGTATCATTAAGTAAGGATTTAAAATGCACTGGAGACAAATTAATGCGATCCTTTGAAATTGCCCCTATTAGTCTGAATTAAAACTAAAGAGTAGCGCTCACAAAAAATGGCCACCTTTGAAGCAGAAGTAAGACGGTGCGGTATGCTGGTATGCTAACGAGGTGCGAAGTTGTGTACATATTTATATATTCTATAATGCTGTGTTTTTTTGTTGCCATGTGTAAAAAGTGCGATTTATATTTTACTATTAGCTTAATGTGATGTATGATTACGCCGTTTTCTGTATTTTTAGAAATCCAAAGAAATATTTACTACTCACTTAGATTTACATGGCTTTATCTATTTTTTCACTTCTTTGATCAGGTATATTTTTCGTGCTTTTGATACTGCATTTAGTAGAAATCGAATATTGTCGCAGTAGAGACCAAGAAGAGAAAAAACAATGCATCGATTTCAATTTTTCTACATAGTAGAGCGACGCTGCAGCTAAATTATGGTTGTAGCCCGAATGGGTCGGCTCCACGGAATACCAGGGTGAACTAGAGGATGGAGATACCCTTTTTACTGGAAGCGAGGCGTTTCATCTTCATTCTCAGGGGTGACAACGCATCTGCATTTTGGAAAGACCGCATCCTATCCTAATCGGCTAACGTATACTGCCAAACATGGCGGCAGTCTGCAGAATGCAACCGCAATTTCAGCGTGAGTGACACCACACCGTACGAAACAATGACCCAAGGAGCCAAGAGGGGCATCGCCGGAGACCTCATATCTGTCCGCATGAGAGATCAACCGAAGGTCCAACGGAGAAGGCGCATGATCCTCCACATCTGATATCTGCGTAAGCGAAGTAACCAGTTATATCTACCATATACCAAGGTAAAATCATGAACAGATCACCCCGCATGATCGGTTAAACGTGAAAAAAGCCAATCGGCGTGGTGGGCGTTAAAATCGCTGAGAATCACGATCTCTGCGGAGGGGATCTGCCGTAGCAATGAATCTGTAGCCATTTGGACGTGGTCGAATAGTCGGTCTGTTTCGGCATTACCGCTATGGAACCTATAGTATAGAGGCACCTGTAGACGCGTGGATAGTCGTCGCTGTCTACGCGTAGCCAAAGTATGGACAGGTCCGAACCTGAACCTGACTGCCGAGGCATTGAAAACAGATGTCAGAGTGTTCCAGTTTGTACCCCAGGTAGGAGATATACGAAGCATCTTGCAGAAATTCACGGATAGCGTGGCAGGGGTCGCTTAAGTCTTGTTGCTCAGCTTGCCCCGAGCAGTTATTGTCTGGAGCGGAATTAAGCCCCCCCCCCCTAGAATATACGATGCAGCTTGAGCACCCACGCTCAGGAGTGGAGTAGCTTGGTCGTGGATGTTTAACGAGGGATTCTCCAGGAGTGCTGCTACCCTCCTGGGGTAGTCTGACATTTGATTCCACCACCATGTTGATAGAGGGGAGGGGGGGAATTGGGCCTCCAGCCACCTGCACTCACCAGACAAAACGCGGAAGCTGATGTTCCACTGCACGCCGGTATTCTGTGAGGTCGTGGTACCACCTCGATTTTTGCCGGCCCATACGTGCAACAGCAAGACTGCCGTGTTTGCCTTACTCTATAAAAAAAGGATGTACAGTAGGCGTTCGATAATCCGGCGCTCGCCGATCCGGCACGCTCAGTAGTCCGGGACTTCGGGACTCAGGTAGCCCGCTCTATAATCCGGCATTTTACAGAGCTAAACGCCGGACTACTGAGCGTTTGGGTTGAATTGATCGAGTAGTTTCTCTCTTCTCTCGCTCGGCAGTTCGTACTTAACATAAACACAAATACATACGTGTTTGTGTTTATGTTAAGTACGTAATTTTATTTTTATAATAAATTCACCTAACCATATTAAAATAGTATCTTACTGTGGATCTATTCTACTTCATAAACAAATTCGGATTATCGAATTTGTATATGAAGTAAGGCAGTTCCGACAATCCGGCATAAAGGGAAAAGTCGGGTGCCGGATTATCGAGCGCCTACTGTATATCTTTTTTAAATTTTGGTTCAATAGAACCTATATAGAATATAAAATTTTCAATTAATTTAATAAAATTAAATGAAAATTTTATATTCGAAACTAAATGTAAAGTAGATTTTCTGAAAAAATGAAATTCTGAAAATTAATCGTATCATTCCGTGGCGTCTGCAGCCGTATGGTTACACACTGGTATTATTACCCACTATTGTGTTAGTTAATTGAAACTGCGCTCCCGACATCGTACCCCTCGTTATCTCAGACTTGGATTCTGTTAGGCTTCTTAGACGGAGTAATTTTATTTTGCAGGCTTTCAAGTTAATTGAAACGAGATACTGCTGAAGTATTTACATTTAGATTATAAGGTGGTGCCTTACAAAGATCTATTGCGATAAAGTACTTGGACGACAGAATAAAGTGACAGAGTTTTTAGAAGAACTTTTTTAAGAACACATATTACTATTGGTTAAAAATAATCGACTTATTGGAAACAGAGTTATCTAAGGTTAACTATGCCATCTGGCTATTAAAATAGAGTAAATTTTGACGATGATTAGAGCTGAAAGATCACCTAAAATACTGAATTCAACCAGATTCTTTCTTCAGGGTACATGTTTGGACAGTATATTTTAGAACAGGGCGAGCGACGGCGGTTTATTTGATGGTAAAAGAGACCGCTCATGAATATCTGCAAATGTTTGTGATTGCATTGGTAGAAAAATGTATGTACCCTAAGGAGGCATTCCATCCTCACCTCAGGGATATAACGCATTTGCACTTTTATTACTACCCGGGAATATATTGTGTGATGGAAAAACATAACTCCTAAATTTTCCTGATCCCGTGATGTTAAAAAAAGATATAGGACATGGGTAGAGCAGAGCATCTTTGCTATAAAAATTAACCTTCACGCCGAATTTCAGTCACGGCGACAAGTCTCAATGGAGACAAGCCATCTGTGTGGGTAAAATTACATTGCACGAGTGTGTGCAATGTAATTTTACCCACATGCACCTCAGTAGGTTATATACATACTAGTTATATACATACTAGCTTGCCAAGCAGACGTTGTTCTGCCCTTTTCGACGACCCTTTGTCATGTCCTATTAAAAATCCTTAAATTCGCAAAAAAATTGTAGGTCAAACATGGGCAAAAAAAACTATCCTATCTCTCAAGTTGGACCAAACTGCACACGGTGTGAAAATTTGAAAATGTTATTAAAATATATATATTCTTTCACTTTCAGAGTACACGATGGGATGGATATCAGACGCCCTAATAATCAATAATAACAATAATAATAAACTGCGGTTGACAATTCGCCTACAAAGCGTAGTCCCACTATTAAGCAATGTTTAAGGGAGGCCTGTTTTCAGCAGTGGATATTAGATAAGCTGTAATGGATAGATTGTTTGATTTGATAGATAGATATATGTCTATGGGCCATAGTGTACACTTACCATCAGGTCGGATTGTGTGATCTTATGTCAACTGAGGGCTGATTGTTCAATCGTGAAATAAGAGTTTACATCGATAAATCATACTAAAGTGAAACAATTGAACTAAATGCGCATACAACAGTAATTTTTAATTTGTCAATATTGCATTTTATCCTATGAATAAATTTTATCCGAGGATTAAAAAATCGACTTAATAAAAAAAAACTATGGTCCTTTCCAAGAACGCATCAATATGCAAAGTTTGACAGATTTGCTTTACTCTTTAGAATGTTGACATGTTATAAATAAAGCTGTGATTATGTGTTGAGAAGTGATACCAGTTACTGATGTAATAAATAGCATGAATAAATATTTTCCAATCGCCATGAATCCTGTTGCATCGCAATCTGCGGTACAAAGTATCGGCATAGCAATTAGCACACTCATGCTTTTATAGGGTGCTCAGGACTTGTTAGTGTTTTTCAATGGTAGTCAATGAAATTGAGGCATACAATGAAGTATCGTGAATGGTCAATAAACTGAACGCAATATAGAAACCCCTTTTTAAATAAGTGTTCTCTAAACTCCCCGAAACAATTATTTATAGGATAAAAGACACTTCTTGTTCCATGATGTGAAAATAGAACCTGAGGTCCCGCGGCGACGCAAGCAAACGCTCGGTCACTGCCCTAAAGAGCCGTAAAAATATAAAATATATTTTTTTTTTTACGGAAAATGTGAAACAATGAAGAAAAGACTTGAAAACCTCCAATTATATTTTTTAATTAAAAGGCATTACAATATAGTACCATAAAATTAAATTTTGACATTCTATGTTTAATTTATGGAGGGTAGAGTTAAGGAGGACTATCGAAATGCGTTAAATTAGGGTGGCGTTTTAATAGCAGCAGGGTAAATTTTAAAAATATTTTTGTATGTAAAAATAAATTTGAACTATTTTTAAATGTTTTACAACAGTTCACACCAAAAAACTACCAAACGTATTTGAAGTTTACAAAAATACAATAACTCTCCACGTTTTCTCACAGCAGCTTTTTTGGGTTATATTTAAAAAAATATTTTTGGACTACGTGAATTCTTGAAGTTTTGTTTACTGTACTGTAACTATCTACTCTAATCACTAAAAATATAATATTTTTAACTTGGCACACTTCAATCACACTTCAAGGAGCCGTGGTAGCTCAGATGGTTAACGCTGCTGTAAATATAACAGAATTTAAGTATTTTTAGATTTAGTTAAATTTTAGTATTTTTTACTACAGTTGCTAAAACGGAAATTCGGGGGATGTGTTGTCCACTTCCTGTCTACATGTGTTGTTTGCACAAGTGCACTGTATTCCCTCACTCTCAAAGTTCATGTAACTAAAATTCGACATGACCAGAGGAAAATACCATAAGCTGATTTTGGGCTGCTCCGTGGTGCAAATTCGGGACTCGATTGCGCTAACTAACTAGACCAACAGCAAAGAAAAATGAATAAGCAGTTAAACTGTGCCACTAATTATAAGTATAAAGCAAGTAGAATTTATTTTATACATACATAAATACTCACGCCTGTCACCCAGAGGGGTAGGCAGAGACTACAGACTTCCATTTGGCACGATCCTGACACACCTCTCTCGCCTCCTTCACATCCATACACCCACGCATACATGCCCGTCGGTTATGGGTACTCCTAATTTGGCCCGTTTTCAATAAATCGCCAATTTGGTCGATAAATTTTCGCCTAGGACGTCCCTTTCCGACTCTGCCATTCACTTCTGCAACATAAATTTTCTTTGTCACTCTTTCTTCATTCATTCTTTCCACACGACCAAACCACCGAAGCATTCCTTTCTTAATCCTGGTCACAACATCATCTTGCAAACCACACTCTTCTCTTATTACACAATTTCTTACCCTGTCATTCAGATTCAGCCCTAACGACCGCATTTCTACTGCGTTCATTCTACTCTCGTACTTCTTCTGCCACACCCAACTTTCACTACCATACGTTAAAGTAGGGACCAACACAGCATTGTGAATTGCCATACGTGCTTTTTCGACACATTGTGACTCTTCACAATAGAGTGCAGGGCCCCATTTACTCTATTTCCCGCATTCACTCGTCGTTCTATATCCTTATCATATCTCCCATCCCTGCTAAATACGCAGCCCAAATATACAAACTCATCTACTTGCTCGATCAACTCCCCTTCTATTCTTATTTCACAAATCGTTTCACTTTCTTCTCTTTCAAAAACAATAACCTTCGTCTTACTTGCGTTTACTTTCATACCCCTTTCTTTTAATGATCTGTTCATTAATGTAACCATCATTTGCAACTCGGCCGCCGACGACGCAGGAATAACTTGATCATCGGCGTACAAAAGGCATTTGACGGTTAACTCACCCATTCTTAATCCGCATTCTTCAACTTTCAAATTTTGCAAACAACTGTCCATAAATAGGTTGAACAGCCACGGGGAAGCCACACAGCCCTGTCTGACACCTTTATGGATGTCAAACCAGTCCGAGTAGACCCCGTTAATCCTAACACAAGCACTAGAGTCCCTATAAAGAGACTGTAATGAATGCCTGTATCAAGTCAGCGCTCAACCCAAATGAGTTCAGTGTTTGCCATAGCACATCCCTATCCACTCTGTCATAGGCCCTTTCCAAGTCCATGAACATTGGAAGCGGGGGCGGACCGTGAATTTTTGGGGCCCTGGTCTAATACTACTAAGAGGACTACTTAATTTCTCAAGTAATTGGCATTTTGTCAAAAAACTGTTTTCTATAGCGATGTAGGTATACGGTACAGGAAAAAATAGGGCAAAAATATTTTATTTATATAATATGACTTAACGTTTGTTACAAATTGTTGTATACAAACAGCCACCGTACGGCATTACTGCTAAATTTACAGGTTATGTGTGGTTAGGATAACTAAATTATAAAGCAACCTTTCTGCATTTTTGTGCTGAAAATTCTTTTATTTCCTCATCACACTGTAAGTTCATTGTTAATTCACAATTTACGGAAAGGACTGAGAAATGATTTAGTTCGACATCGTTGTCCTAAATTTGTTATCTATGTACGACATCCCGGAGAAAGAGCGTTCCGCTTCACAGCTAGTGATTGGCAATCTTAAAAAAATCTTTAAGATAGTATACAATAATATATATATATATATATATATATATATATATATCCCTCAATTAGTCCGGCCCTGCTCGCAAGTAACACTAAACTACCTCCTCAATACTAGAATAATATACAATAAACAGGTTATAAATAATCCAGTCCTGAGAGTTGCTGTAATTATTAGACTCGTAAGTTTTGTTTCGTAACACTAGATGAGATGGTCTCTTATACATGACTAAATACGTAAATTTGTTTTAAAAATAAGTAGAGATGTCAAGTAACTAATTGCACTGATTTGTGCATTTTTTACTTAACTATAATTTTAATTATTATTGTATAGATGTCAAGTAACTAATTGCACTGATTTGTGCATTTTTTACTTAACTATAATTTTAATTTATTTATACGTGGTAGAGCCATGCTGCAATTATATTAGTAGTATAGTTGTAGCACGAATGGGTCGGCTCGACCGGGGAAGTACCACGCTCTCACAGAATACCAGCGTGAAATAGTAGCTTAATGCTGCTGTATTTCGTATGGTGAGTGTAGAGAACCGGAGACCCTTTTTACTGGAAACGAGGCATTCCATCTCAGTCCTTACGGGTGACAACGCATCTGCATTTTGATTTGTAATGGAAGATAGATGTAGATGTCTATGGGCCGCAGCAACCACTTACCATCAGGTGGACTGTGTGCTCGTTTGCCACCCTATTCTATATATATATAATTAGTTTAAGTCAAATGTGAAATCTATATTTATATAATTAAATCAATTTAGTATAATTGATCTCAATTAACTTTTGTAAGCTGACGTAACCGTTATGATTATTTTGACGACTAGTGCACGAATATGAATTCTATAGCGTAGGTGTACATTTTTTAATTACACAGTTACAAGTACTGACGTTAATCAAGACTACGAGTTGTACAAGTTTTGATTTGTTTTTGTAAGTTTTTTAAGTTATTACTATTCAATTTTTTTTTTGGTTTGGTTGTATTCGCAAAGCACATATGCAAGTAGAAACATGTAAAAAAGAGTGATAAATTCTGTAAGAAGAGCTAAGATACGTTTGTAATATGAAAATAAAAAGGTTTCGTTATTGATACTTCTTCTTACTATAGGAATCTTTTTTTGAGGAAAATTATCGAAAATCCAGGAACAATAAGTTATGTTATATACGTGTATGGGTCGGCTTGATCTGGGTTCCACACTCTCACAGAATATCAGCGTAAAATAGCAGCTTAAGGCTGCTGTGTTTCGTATGGTGAGTGTATCGAACCGCAGACTATTTTTACTGGAAACGAGACATTCCATCTTAGTCCTCGGGTGTGATAACACATCTGCGTTTTGATTCTTAATCGAGGATAAGTGTAGATGTTAATGGGCCACGGGATCCACTTACCGTCAGGTGGACTGTGTTCTTAATTGTCACCCTAACTCTATAAAAAAAGTAAATAAACCGTATACTAAAAATGGAAAATAATTTATGACTGTAGCGTGAATGAGTCGACTTGAACGGATAGGGACCACGTCTCTAAAATAGCATAATAACGCTGTGTTTTTTAAAATGACGATACTATAGATCTATAGAGCTTTCAATTCCAATGAGTATAGGCAAGTCTTTTAAGAAACGATATATATTTATTTATTTAGGATATATTTATTGATATCAAACTAAAACACTGAAAATTATTACGACTTATGGTAGCGACGTGAGAATTTCCATCATTCCACTTCGTGCCATATGCCGTATCTTATGTAGGAGGTGACTATGAGAAAAACCAGAATTTCTTAGGATTTCCAATAGATGGCGTTATAACCCGTCGTACGAGATGCAATAACAACCACGGGAAGCTAAGCTAGGGTGCTTAAATACTATCCTACCTCACGGTGAGTAGTATTTCAGCCGAATATAGTAAAGCAGCCGAATATAATAATTGTCTGTCTCGTTAGTCTAGTGGTTGTAGTAGTGCGGCTGCTGATCATGAGGTCCTGGGTTTGAATCCCGGGTCGGGCCAAAAATCAATTATTGAGTTTTTCTGTCAAGAAATTCACAGTAGCTGCCCGGGGTCAGTTCTATTTTAAATTAAGGCTTTATTTTCTTTATCCATTACTCAGAATTAGTTTCTGTTGCTATTTCTTTAAATCATACTATTGCAATAATATAATAAATCGGTTATTATATAATTATTTTTATTTATATTTTTAAATATATTTATTTGTATGTAAAAAATAAAAGTAAAGAAATGTTTAATTATAATTAGCATTTAATTACACCATCAGTACATATTTTAACAGATCAATCATAAAAAACCTATGCTCTTTATACAATTTTTTTCAGTAAAACAATGTTTAAAACATTCATTCCAACAACCAACTAATCTGAGGGTATACAAAAGTGACCTCCACATTTTAACGTTCTTTAGACATTTCTAGTATATAAAGGAACATACGAGTTTTACAGCGAAATATGGCCGTATAGTAATGGCAGAATTCAACCAAATACGCAGCTTTTTTCTGGCTGAATTCTGCCACCACACAAGTGTGAGGGTATTTATGAAACAGCCCATATTCAACAACGAATTGAAAAGTTAAGAATATTAAACACACCGAATTCCTTGGGATAAAATTTTAAGGAAAAATTGTCTGTGTGAATCATAATAAGTGCTGGCAACTTGTATTCGTGAGTCATAATGCCCTTCAGTGGAATAACTTGATCTTATATTACCGCAGTATTTAGTAGAAACTGTTTACTAGAAAACAAGTAGTTGACTGTGCGCTCGTTTGTCATCCTTATTTTATAGAAAAATAAACAAGTGAAGTTAAATATAATTTTTTATATTAAGAATAATACATAAAATATTTTAGGTGGTCTAAACACAGCACAGGGCCCCTCTTATAATATAATAATATTCCACAACTATTACACAACGCCATCTAGTCCCAAGCTAAGCAGAGCTTGTGTTATGGGTACTAGACAACTGATAAACATACTTATATATTTCTAAATACATAAATATTATAGATAAATTACACCCAGACACAGAACAAATGATCGTGCTCATCACACAAACATTTGTCCTGGGTGGCAATCAAAAAAAAACCCACGACCTCCGGCATAGCAGTCAGGGTCACTAACCACTAGACCAACAGGCCAGTCAAGCCCTCTTGTTATTAAAAAAAGTTATAGAGCCTAAGCGTTCGTTGTAAATTCATTTGATAATCGTCGTATACTTAATCGCTTAACTGTAAATATCAATACATTTAATAGAGTTATAAAAGCTGTGTATTAAAATGTTTAATAACCTGTTAAATTGTTAACTTTATGTATTACAATCAATGTAGTTTTCAAGCTTCGAAGGTTCAACCTTTTTGTGTGGTAAACGTAAATCGATGTGTGTGACAGAAACCAAAAACGCTGCAGCTATATTATGGTTGTAGCACGAATGGGACAGCTCGACCGGGGACCACGCTCTCACAGAATACCAGCGTGAAATAGCAGCTTGATACTGCTGTGTTTCGTATGGTGAGTGTGGTATCCGGAGACCTTTTTTTACTGAAAAGGAGGCATTGCATCTTAGTCCTCAGGGATGACAATGCATCTGCGTTTTGATTCTTAATCGCGGTTAAATTTAGATGTCTATGGGCCACAGCATACACTTAGTATTAGGTGGACTATGTGATCGTTTGTCACCTTTATTCTATAAAAAAAGCGAAACAAAGATCAGCGATTGGCAGTGGCGTCAAAGGTACAGAGTGAGACATCTACATAGTAGTAGTAGTTTAGTAGCTCTATATTAAAAAGGACGCCTTTGTCAAAAGACTTTTCTTCAGTGAGTTATTTAGGAGCTCACATAAAGAAGAATACAGATAATGCCATGTAGTGGTGACGTAAGAAAATCCACTAGCACACGTCTCGCATCGCCAGCACCATCTTCCCGATAACAGTTCAAAATAATAAAAATTGCCGCTGTTAACTCATCCGCCATCATTTAATAGAATGCCTATTCGGCATGAGGCATTCTATTAAATGTGATGATGATGATGATAGTCAACATAAACAATAAGTTTTACTTCTACAATTAATGGTAATTTATAGAATTATGCAACTATGACCAATCTTAACTTCTCTCGACTATCATTACAAGATTCACCAAAGACAATACTTTGGTCAATCCCGTAAGGATATTAGTCTTAAACGGAGTAGATGGATGTTAATAAATAAATTAAAGTACTTAATGTTACTAATTTTTACGTATTTCATTAGGTTCAATTTAACTTTTTAATTCTTGAGGTTTCGGGTGGTTTACAGCACCCATGATCACGGGGAAAAATCCGTAAAAATTAGTTTCATTTAATGTGTACCTAGTCTTCGCGTAAATATAAGTAATCATTAAATTAAAGTAATATCTATATTTCTGTGTGACCGAACTTTAACAATCGTACCAACCAGTGAAAGCAAAAAGCAGTGTTAATTACACTGCTCTTTTCGCCCATGATACTGCACCCTTCGGCGCCCATCACAACCAAAGAGTTCCCACCTCACCTCACTAAGATACTCCAAGCCGCCGTCAACCGCTTTGGTGATTGGTTCCGCTTATGGAGAATCGAAGTGAATCCTGAGAAAAGTGTAGCAATATACTTTTAAAGGAAACCCCCCCCCCCCACTCCAATCGTCAAAACACAAATCCACGTTGATTACGTATTCATTACGATACGATTTTTTTTATTCTTTTTGATTTTATTTTTATTTTGTTAACAATTGTTAATGAAATGTACCTATAATGGAATCCGATACACTTATCACTTGCGTCTTTGAAGTAAGTATTTAAGGTTTTGCATACTTTTAATAATATTAATAAATCAGTTATTTCGGATATTATATGCATATATTGTCTTCTATATATATTATAAGTAAATTAAGATCTTCTATAAACTGTTACTGTTTTCAAAGACATCTAATTGACTGTAACTAATTTCGGCTAAGTAAAGAAAAAATGATTATTCTACATGAGTATTCTTAAACTGTATTGAATTGTTAATGCAACAAAAATTCTAAACATTTTGTAATGTTTACTTAGGATATTATAAAAACAAATAGCGTGGTTGTTGAATGAGGCGACTTTGAAAGATCACAGTTAAGCTTTGTTGGTGGCGACGTCAATGAGGAATGTCAAATATATCATGACTTAGAATAGCTGAAAAACTGTCTTGTCTTGTATAATATTCATATTATATATATATATATATATATATATATATATATATATATATATATATATATAGGGGGATAAGTCGCTCGCGTCCGTAGGCTTCGACCACCTAATCCTAGGCCCACCCTACACGTTTCCCCCGGGTGGTGCTAAAAGAGCGACAAAGCCGAAAGAACAGACTCTGCTACTCGCCGTGTGGTAGCGGCGTAAAATATGCCACGCCCTAGTTTTCGCACCATGAGGCAAAAAGTAAAAGAAATGGCCCCGAGTTCCCGGCGCCCCTTTAATGGGGCAGGGGTGCGAAGAATCTCCGGGAGGAAAACCGGCGACGAGGTTCGCCACCCGTCACGTTCTGTCTCCCAGAGAGGCGAAAAGTGGATTGCAGAGGCCCGTCTGGCTACGTTGAATGTATGTGGGGCAATGAATGATAAAATGGATGAAGTATGCGATATGATGTATGATAGAGGAATAGATGTATTATGTGTAAATGAGACGAAAAGGAAGGGGAAGGATGTCACTGCACTTGGCATGTATACCGCATACTGGTCTGGTGTAGACGAGATCGAGCGGGCATGCCAGGGAGTAGGAATCATCCTTTCAGAACGAATGGGCCAATGTGTGAAAGAGTATGAATGTGTAAGCCCAAGACTGCTATGGATACGAATGAAAGTGGGCTTAAAGAAGTTGTTTGTGTTAGGGGTCTACGCCCCAGACATGTCTAAGCCCACTTATATCCGGGAGCAGTTTTGGGAAATGGTAAGGATGGTGCTAATGAAGTGTAAGGGAAATGAAAATATTATTATGCTAGGAGATTTTAATGGAAGGGTTGGGGTGAGGAGGCTTGGTTATGAAAGGATATTGGGAACGTTTGGTGATGAAAGTATAAATGAGAATGGTGAAAGCCTCCTCACCGTATGTGTGGAAAGGAATCTTTTTGTGACGAACACTTTCTTTCGTCATAAGAAGATTCACATGTATACTTGGGAAAGAGGTGATGATAGAAGCATGATAGATTTCATAACTGTGGATGAAAGAATGAGGAGCGCAGTGGTGGATACAAGGGTTTACCGGGGGTCCAACGTAGGGACGGACCACTACCTGGTCTTATGCCGAATTAGGGGTTTATTCAGACGTTGGCGGCATAGGACATCTGTGTCTACCACTGCGTTACAGCGTATAAGAATTGAGAGGTTACAAGATGAAGATTTGAAAGACAAGTACAAATGCAGACTGAGAGAAAATATAAGTCATTTGGATGAGTTGTGTGTGAATGAGTTAGACTTGGAGAATGTGTGGCATAATGTTAAGAAAGGTTTAGTGGATGCAGCTACCGAAGTATGTGGTGTTAGTAAGAGAATGAATGAAAGGAAAGACAATACGTTATGGTGGGATGACGAGGTACGTATGGAAGTTGAAGCAAAGAAGAGAGCATGGCTAGATTTACTAGCGACCAAAGCTGGTAACTCTGGCGGTAAGAATGATGAGAATGAAAGAAAAAAGGCAGAGTTTAAACGTTTAAATAAGAGAGTAAAAGAATTAGTTGAAAGGAAAAAGCAAGAAAGAACGGATAGGAATGATAGAAGAATATCGGATAACTTCCAGGCAAATATTAAAATGTTCTGGAAACTCGTAAGAAATACCAGGGGACTTTCAAAACAGCCTAGATTGAATGCCATACGAGACGAGAATGGCTGTATCCTGAATGATGAAATGTTGAGTCTAAAGAGATGGAAGGAATATTTTGAAAGCGAATTTATGAGTGAGGAGAAGTGTGAACTAAATGAAATAGAAATTCCGAAAGAAGATGAAAGAGATAGGGAGATAAGTATGGATGAAATAATGAAAGCAATGAAAAGCATGAAAGTAGGTAAGGCAGCCGGATATGATAGAGTTTCACTCGAAATGCTAAGGGCTGGAGAGGACGTGGTGGCAGGCCTGCTGTACACCTTGTTTAATTTATGTTGGGAACTAAAGCGGGTACCGGGAGACTGGTGCAAAGCCGTGATAGTCCCAATATATAAGGGAAAAGGGTCACAGCAGGACTGTAAAAACTACCGTGGTATCAGCCTTCTTAGCATTGTGGGAAAACTGTATGCTAAGGTACTAATTGAAAGAGTTATGAAAGAAACTGATGAAAAAATTTGGGATGTGCAAGCGGGATTTAGAAAGGGAATGGGGTGTACAGATCAAGTCTTTTCCATGCGCATGATCGCGGAGAAGTTTTTGGCGAAAAACCAGAGAGTTTTTTGTGCATTCATGGACTTGGAAAAGGCTTATGACAGAGTGGACAGGGATGTGTTATGGCAAACGCTGAACGCATTTAGGTTGAGCGCTGGTTTGATACAGGCATTAAAGTCTCTGTATAGGGACTCGAGTGCTTGTGTTAGAATCAACGGGGTCTACTCGGACTGGTTTGGCATCCATAAAGGTGTCCGACAGGGCTGTGTGGCTTCCCCGTGGCTGTTCAACCTATTTATGGACAGCTGTTTGGAAAATTTGAAAGTTGAAGAATGCGGGGTAAGAATGGGTGAGTTAACCATCAAATGCCTTTTGTACGCCGATGATCAAGTCATACTTGCGTCGTCGGCGGCCGAGTTGCAAATGATGGTTACATTAATGAACAGGTCATTAAAAGAAAGGGGAATGAAAGTGAACGCAAGTAAGACGAAAGTGATGGTTTTTGAAAGAGATGAAAGCAAAACGGTATGTGAAATAAGAATAGAAGGAGAGTTAATTGAGCAAGTGGATGAGTTCGTATATTTGGGATGTGTATTCAGCAGGGATGGGAGATACGATAAGGACATTGAACGACGAGTGAATGCAGGAAATAAAGTAAATGGGGCTCTACACTCTATTGTGAAAAGTCAGAATGTGTCAAAAAAGGCACGTATGGCAATTCACAGTGCTGTATTAGTCCCTACTTTAACGTATGGTAGTGAAAGTTGGGTGTGGCAGAAGAAGCACGAGAGTAGAATAAATGCGGTAGAAATGCGGTCCCTAAGGAGTATGTTAGGGCTGAATCTGAGTGACAGGGTGAGAAACTGTGTGATAAAAGAAGAGTGTGGTTTGCAAGATGATGCGGTGACCAGGATTAAGAAAGGAATGCTTCGGTGGTTTGGTCATGTAGAAAGAATGAATGCGGAAAGACTGACAAAGCAAATATATGTTGCAGAAGTGAATGGAAGAGTCGGAAAGGGACGTCCTAGGCGGAAGTTTGTCGACCAAATTGGCGATATATTAAAAATGGGCCAAATTAAGAGTACCCTTAACCGACGAGCATGTATGCGTAGGTATATGAATATGGAAGAGGCGAGAAAGGTATGTCAGGATCGTGCTAAATGGAAGTCTGTAGTCTCTGCCTACCCCTCTGGGTGACAGGCGTGAGTGTTTATGTATGTATATATATATATATATATATATATATATATATATATATATATATATATATATATATATATATATATATAATACAAATTGTAAAATACTTAGGACAAAATGTAAATTACTTAGGTCAAAATTTGAGTTTAGGTCATACTATTTAAATAGATGTAGATATTATGGAGCTCAAGTTTAAACTAGAGTTTGTCTCTAGAGCGACGGTTGACAGCTGCGTCACAAATGCGAGACGGATCGTAATACTATTAAGTAATTATTTATAATTTACTATTATGTCCAGGAAATAAAAATTTTAGAAGCGACAGTAATCTATTTTTATATTTAGGATAAGTCCACCTATTGGTAAGTGGTTGCTGTGGCCCATGGACATGTACCTTTTCTATATTTCTATCTTTGATTAAAAATCAAAATACAAATGAGTTTTCATTCGTATTCGAGAATAGATGCAGATCCGTGAGGACTAAGATGGAATGCCTGGTTTCCAGTAAAAAGCGTCTCCGGTTTTCTACACTCAGATACGAAACACAGTGGCGTTGAGCCGCTATTTTACGCTGGTATTCTGTGATATGAGTGGTCCTTCCCCGCTCGAGTCGACCCATTCGTGCTACAAATATACTACTAATATATCTGTATCATGCCTCTACAACGTAAATATCACATGGTTAAGGATGCGGATTGCAAGCACGGTAAGTCGTGAATTCGAATCCGACTACTGTCGTTAACCAGTACCAACACTAGCATTTTGCTTTAATTGCAGTGGTTAATGAACGTTTCAATAATGTTAATATCTTTACAATTCTTTTCTTTAAAAAATTGCCATTTTGCGTTCTTTTTATCGCCACAAAATGTTCTTGCCATTTAAACCATGTTTATGCTGGTTAATTTTTTTATAGGATAGAATGACAAACGGGCACACAGTCCACCTGATGGTAATTGGATGCTGTGGCCCATTGACATCTACATCTATCCCGATTACGAATCAAAATGCAGATGCGTTGTCACCCGTGAGGACTAATATGGAATGCCTCGTTACTAGTAAAAAGGCTCTCCGGTTCCCTACACTCACCATATTAAACTATTTTACGCTCGTATCTTTTGAGAGGTCCTTCCCCGGTTGAGCCTACTCATTCGTGCTATAACTTTACTACTAATATAACTGCAGTATGGCTCTACCACGTATAAATTCACTTATATATTCCATACTTCTGGATTTTTGTTAATTTTTTGAATGATAGTAAATACAACTTTCTTTAAAAAGTAGGTTTTCGTTTAATTTAAATGTTGCCGGAACTTGTTTGCGGAACGCAAGAAGCATATTAATCGCATCTATTCTCGTATCATGCAATACTTATTTAGGTCATTCCTTACCAGGCATGGAAAGGAGAGACACCGCAAAAGGGGCGCCATTAATTTAGTGACATGGGACAAAGCACGGAACCGCCGACCCCGAGGTCGGCGACCGCGTCTAGCGGGAAACGCACCTATACCGAACTTATACAACCACTTAGCGCGTGCTCACAAACTTATGGGACATCCGAGTTTGACATTGCGTGTTGTTTGAACTTCTGTCAAATATGTATTGTGAAACTAGCACATCTTTATTCAATTTATTTGAATGTAATTTAGTGTATTACCTCAACTGTTTGTTACTGTAGATCATTTATTGTACACTAATAACAGGACAGGTATATAATCAAAGTATAGATCCACAATTGTAAGTAGATATTTATGTGTGTGATAGTATATTGTTATTACTATTACGAGTATAGATTGTTTTGATGGTAGAGTAGGTACTTCTGAACACCACACAGAAAATAACGTTAAAAAAGTTAAATCAAAGTAAAGTGATATACCAGATGACCTTTTTTACTTACTGGAAAAAAATGGGGTATTATAACATGTGAACGGAGTAAAAGCCTATGGCATTGATATTTTACAAAAACTAATAACAAAAATTATGAATTAAGCGTTTGATTTTTTTATTAACAATTATTTTGCCCTTTGCCGTTGAACTTGTGACCCTGCGAAATGACAAGGTCAAAGATGCCTACAAAATTTTTTTTATATAGGAGAGAGGGCAAACGAGCATATGGCTCACATGATGACAAGTGATTATCGTTGCCCATGAACAACCGCCACCAGGGAAATTGCAGATGCGTTGCCGGCCTTTGAAAAAGGAGTAGGCTCCCTAAGTCGTATCGATGCGAAATAATCTCTAGTGGTAGTTGATTCCACAAGAAAGTTGTGCGAGAAAGAAAACTTCTTATAAATCGCACAGTGGTGGATCGCCAGTCATCCAGGTGGTATGGATGGTATCGCGAGTTTTGTCACGGCGTGCTATGATGAAATTGTGCGGCTAAAATTAGTCCGAACAATTCTTCAGAGCACTCCCCGTGGTAAATGCGATAAAAAACGCAAAGAGATGCAACATCTCTTCGCAGTGCCAGTGATTCAAGCCGATCGGAAAGAGCTCGGTCGCCGACGATTCGAACAGCTCTGTGTTGGATGCGATCGAATGGAAGATGCTAGTACTGGGGAGTCACAGTCCAGAGATGGGAATAGAATTCCATGTGTGGCCGAACCTGCGGCTTGTAAAGTTGCAGGCGATATGCCGGCATGAAATACTGTTTATTGTTTTATTGCCATTCGTAAAGTAGGGTGGATATGATTCTAAAATCGATAGATTTTAATTTATTTATTTATTTAATGCAAATCTTTGTGCCATAGACTTCTACTCCGTTCACATGTTACACCCTATTTTTTTCCAGACGCTAAAAAAGATCACCCGGTGTACAACCCACAGCTGGGCGCAGGCCTCGTCTTATTTCTAAGAGGGCTATAGAGCATATTTATATATTTTTAAATTAAGTAGACAGTGCCGTGAAGTTGCGGTCAATTAGTCCCGTGGAAGTCGTAAGACGCGGCTACGAGAAACACTAGAAAATTAAATGGCTTCTGATAGCGGTATAGTAACAATCATCTCGTTTACGACTGACGTAAAATACAAAGACGGCCCAGCGCGGCGCCCGTCAAAGCAGCGTTAAAGGTTTACGCTTAAAGAAAGACGCCTGGATCAAGGGTTGCCAGCTTCCGTTTTGTGATTGAGAAGATTTGGTAAGATTACATAAAGGACATAGGATAAAAATAAAGTATATCATATTGTTGTCAATAAAATACTGTTAGGGTAATTATAATATTAGCTGCGCCACCTAAAGTACCTAAAATAGTTCCCTGACTGATAAATAAAAAAAACTAAACTATTCCGCGTATATACCTACGCTCCTCCTGAAATTAATACCTAGAATTATAATTCAACATTGTCATATGTGGCGACTGCCTCGTTGGTTTAGTGGTTGAAGTAGTGCTGATCATGAGGTCTTGGGTTCGAATCCCGGGTCGGGCCAAAAAATTAATTATTGAGTAGTTGCCCGGAGTCAGGAAGTTGGCGGTGTCTCACCCCCGTGCCCAGGAAAGCACGTAAAGCCGTTGGTCCTGCGCCTGATCTCTCTCCGGTCGTGTCGGTTTACCGTCCCATCGGATTAGGAGAGTGAGGGAATAGAGAGTGCACCTGTGCTTGCGCATACACTTGGGCACTATAATCCTGTCCTACGCCGATGGCTAGCCTCCGTTGAGACAGACAGCCGTGGCCGAAATTCGGTCTGGGGGACATTATTATTATTATGTGATGATATTTTAAATTACTATATGAAATAGTTTAAGGGAAAATCACTTGAGACAAACTTTTTTTTTATATGATAGGGTGACAAACGAGCACACAGTCCACATGATGGTAAGTGGTTGCTGTGGCCAATAGACATCTACATCTATCCTCGATTACGAATCAAAATGCAGATGCGTTGTCACCCGTGAGGACTAAGATTGAATGCTTCGTTTCCAGTTAAAAGGATCTCCGGTTCCCTACACTCACCGTACGAAATACCGTAGCATTAAGCTACTATTTCACGCTGGTATTCTGTGAGAGCGTGGTCCTTCCCCGGTCGAGCCGACCCATTCGTGCTACAACTATACATCTAATATAACTGCAGCATGGCTCTACCACGTACAGACTGACACGTTAGAGCTACACGTATAGACTGACAGACATTCCGACGGACTGACATAAAAGTGATTTCACAGATCTTCCGTTTTGATTATTTTGGTATGGAACTCTAAAACAGTAAAGAAGTTAATGGTAAAAAGTAAAAGGTGATTTTTTGAAACGCAGTTTTGACGTTATTTTTACTGAAGTACACAATGTAATACAATATATATACAATATATATAATATACAATATATATAATATAATACAATAATGTTAAAGTTAAATGTCTATCGTGGCCTTATGTATTTAAATGCATTTAATTAAAATTAAAATTTAATTAATCTGGCGCGTCCAAATGACGTTTTTTGTTGAAATGTACTATTTTCTAAAAATACCTTTCGCAATAGGCTAAAATGGGTGTAAATTACATAGTGCAATCTGCAAGATGATATTAGCATCTTAGATTTAATGAGTGACCACTGTTTTCTCAACTATTCTTCTTAAATATAAACCCAACTCCAAAGTATCCGTACTAGTAGTATACAAATATCTTTGTTTAGAAGCACTTATGAATAGTAGGAAATATACAGTTAATCTATTAATGTGTTATTCGAACCATACAAATGCTGTAAAATTATACACCTAGACACCTAGTGTTGTATAAAAACTGTGAGCCCGTCATAACCGGCAATGCCGTTGTTTATAGGTGTGTGGTTCCGCGATATTGAGGTTAATGGTTAAACTTTAGGCTTTTTATATCATTAAATGTATATGTGTATATATATTGTTAAGAATTAACAGTGGAGTTGATTTTTCCGTAACTGTGTAGTTGCGAACGTCAAAGGGCCGTGGTTACAAGTCTATATAGAGTTATATCTGTGTCTCCGTTGTATGTCTACGCGAGCTATACATCTTGAAGCCGTTACGGATTTAACGAATCGTTGCAAGAAGAGGTCACTGTAGGAACTTGTGGAGTGACAACGCCTCAAGCTTTGTAAGAGCCGCAAGGGAATTAAAGTGTATGTGGGCTATGGGAGGCAGACTTTCGGTCGGCTAAAAAACATTTATCGAGAATAAACGGAACTACAAAGGTAACCTATAAGCAAATGGCAACAACTATTGGCATTATGTAATGTAAATATACGACTCATGATTTTAGTTACATCCAAAATTAATATTTGTGCAAAACACAGGTTTTTGGGTATAGATGTGATTGACGCCCAACTACAACATTATTAAAGCAAATATTGGTTACTTACTTTTAGGAATAATAGCGCTTATAGGTGCGTTTGGATATTTACGAAATGAAATTTACCTTTATAAAGAGAGGGTTGTGCTTTTCTTTGGATTTATTTTAGAAAATATTTTTGATTTTCGAATAGACCTAAATTTTACTTTCCTTAAAGACATTTTATTAAAAAGTGACTCTAATAAGTACTGCATTCGTTATCGTTTTCTTTGGGTAACTTGTGAAATATATTTCTAAGTATATGTCGCTTTTAAATCAGTATTAAATTAGAGCCAACCACCTTTTTAAGGTTATGATTAATTACGGATACATAGAAGGCAGAGAAAATTTTTCTCCCAACAACTACTTTTTTACCTCGTTACTCGCGTGAATAGAAAGCTTTTCTTCCGTCCTATTTACTTTTTATAACAAGCATTAATTTTGAAACGTGTTCCAAGTTAAATAAACATGTCATGATATTTTTTTTTATAGGATAGGGTGACAAACGAGCACACAGTCCACCTGATGTTAAGTGGTTGCTGTGGCCCATAGACATCTACATCTATCCTCGATTACAAATCAAAATGCAGATGCGTTGTCACCCGTGAGGACTAAGATGGAATGCCTCGTTTCCAGTAAAAGGGTCTCCGGTTCTCTACACTCACCATACGAAATACAGCAGCATTTAGCTACTATTTCACGCTGGTGTTCTGTGAGAGCGTGGTCCTTCCCCGGTCGAACCGACCCATTCGTGCTACAACTATACTACTAATATAACTGCAGCATGGCTCTACCACGTATAAAAGATCGGGCCGGGAACTGTCAATTAAATCGAACCGCGCTTAAAACATTGAACTTTCGGTTTATGCGTTTGTACAAAGGTACTACTTGTTTATATTTTTATATTTTGACGGCTTTATTTTTTTTTGTTTCAATATTGCTAAAAAGTCTCAATTTGCTACACATTGACACATAGACCCTCTTTTAAAAGAACCCAAATAAAAAGTTTCACCTCATTTTTTTTTTAAATTTCGTACATATTCAATACTGAAAGCTAACATACTTAGGATACTCGTATGTCTATTGGTAGCTGACATATCAACATATTTAGTGAGCGATTTGATAGTAGTCTGGTGCTGAAAGTGCGAAATATACCTTAGTTTTACACAACTTCCTGGTGTCATAAAAACTAAATCAATATACTTAGACATATATTAGTATTATTTGATTTATTGGTTCTTATATTTATTAATTTAAATAGGAACCTAAAATGACAGACGAATACAAAATATTTTTGTTAATACATTCAGTAATTCAATATAGCCTGTCAAAAGTCCACTACTTGACATAGGCCTCCCCTATAGATTACCACATAGGGAGGATTTTGCCAGTGTTACCATGTTTAGCAGATGGATCAGCAACTACAGTTCTTTATTATTTTAAGTAGTTATCAGGATCTACAGTATTATTTTTCCTCTGTTTGACTCGTACTTGATTCAAAATGCTCGACATATTGGGAATAAATAAATACTAGTTAGTTATAATTAAGCGCGACAGCAGACGTAGCGTGTTTAGTATTTTAATACACGGTTATGTCTACGTCCAACTTCGTTGCTCCGCAGGTCGGAGGTTTTAAGCCCTGATCCTGATAAATGTATCCGATGCATACGTGCTCACAACACGACGGTACGTCATACTGTTCAGTTAAGGTTAACAAAGGCATTTAATAGGTTATCTTGTTAGTATTCGCCGAGTTCGACTTCAAAATGTAATTAACGCTTAATTTATAATTGGACAAATATGTGTCTGTAATAGTCATAAATAGTCGAGGTTGAGTAGATCAGAGGCTTGAAGTTTGTTTTAAATTTTTTACACGAGCAAATTGAATAACAGGCTTCGGTAAAGTCAATACAGAATTCGTATGTTTCGAAAAGCCAAGCCACTCTTTCACGCGGTAGAGCCACGCTGTGCTATATTAAAGTTGTATCACGAATGGGTCAGCTCGACTGGGGAAGGACAACGCTCTTATAGAATAACAGCGTAAAATAGCAGCTTAATGCTGCTATGTTTCGTATGGTGACTGTAAAGGACCGGAGACTCTTTTTTATTGGAAACGATGCATTCCATCTGAGTCCTCAAGGGTGACAACGCATCTGCATTCTAATTCTTAATTGAGGATAAAGGTAGATCTCTGCTAGCCACTGCATCCACTTATCATCTACGGGGCTGTACACGTTTGTCACCATTATTATATAAAATAAAATACTCATTCACATCATCAGAGTTTTTTAGATTTATAATTAGATAGCAATTTCCAAAGCAAAACTCACCAAGCTAAAAGCACTAAAACGCACGGTGAATTGACTTGCGATAAAAGGCCATAAACATAATTGATTTTTCAGGTATTGTTGATTGTGAAGCGATAAGAAAGGTAAACCGAACGACAGTTGAATAAATGGAAGAAGGAAGTACCGATTTAAAAACAGTTTTATAGTTTTAATATTCTAGCTCAGCGACAAGCCTGACTGTCCCTTCTGGGGCACTGGGTACAAACACAAATGCATATGCCCGGTGCCCCAGAGGGTGGCAGATACTTGAATTAAATACTACTTTAATTAAATTGTAACATTATTGTAATAATTAATATTCAGTAGTTTTTTTATGTTAAATTGAATTGAATAAGATTAATTAAAATTAAATAGGTAGATTATATTTGAATTGAATTGAATTAAAATAAATGGGATTAAATTTATTATAATGTATGTCACTTATATATGGACTCAGTCTGAAATAAATTGATTTTATTTTATTTATTTTAATAACACTCATTCGAAAGCAGACGTTAAACCAGCCTGTATTAGAAACCGAGAATTTTATGGTTACGTAAGTTCAGTAGTAACTTTTTATAAGCTATTATTATAATAGTTTAAAAATAATAATATTACTATATATTATTTAAAACTGTGTTAAAACACGTTATCGGAACAGGGACAAGTGTGAAGAAGGACCTGCAATCGCACCTGCTAAGCGTATTTGATCTTAATCTCTAGTATTTAAACCGGTTTTAATTTACCTTCACAATTGATTTTATAGAATTATTAATACTTAAAGACACGGTAGCTGCACGTTGACAATAGTCGGCATTCGTCCTTACCTGAAAAAAAAATGGACAATTAGACAAGGTGTAGGGGTATTTTAATTACATCTTATTAAAAATATTTATTTTTCCTAAAACATGTAATTCATCTAAAGTTGCGTAAAAACTTAAAGTTACAGCTTATATAAGTTTCACTCCTGGGCGAAAGCCACCTCGCATTTATGAGGGAGCTTTTAAGGAAATCATTGTCTATCATTTTCGTAATCTTTAATATAACAACATATTTAGTTTTGTTAAAGATTCCGTGTACGTTCCGAGATAAATTGTTTTGAATAGAGTGGTTGCATTAGCTCAAGGCGACTATAAAATTATTATTTCATTTCTCATAGGGAAATTTGTTTACTATAAAACCTTATACTTTAAGTTAAAGGTAGTCGAACTTAGGCAAATACTAATATTACATTAAATTTTTTTAAAACGAAATGCTCATACATAATTTATAGCTTGAATAGTGCTCGGCAACGCAATATTATTAATATACGAGGGCGCCATTGAAAATTTCGGGAATCTAGGAAGTGACACAACATTACTATTTAAAAATATATTTATTGCTTTTCGAAGTATTCTCCGCGAAATATTGACACATTTTTCCATACGATGGAACCAATCATTGAAGCAACCATTCCATTCGGAAGTTGGGGTCTCCAAAATGGCCGTTTTGCAGGCGTCCACAGGTTCTTCAGGTGATGAAAATCTCTGTCCACGCAATTTATTCTTTATTTTAGGGAAAGTATAGAAATCATTAGGGCTTAGGTCGGGGCTGTACGGCGGATGGTCTAATAATTCTATGTTTTCTTGCTCTAAAAACTCTTTTGTTCGGTGTGCGGTGTGAGAACTCGCATTGTCGTGATGGAGGATGATGCGGCGGTTGCAGTTCGCTTTACGGAGTTCAGAAACGACCTGTGGCAAACAAATGCCAGCATACCATTCTGCATTAACCGTTCCTTATCCCTCAAGAGGAATAGTCGTAACATGGCCGGTTTTGGAGACAAACGTGGCCACCATTTTTTTTTGCAACACTCCGTGAATGAACAATTTTTGTTGGCTTTAACTCATTTTCGAACACCCAAACTCGTGACTGGTTTTTTGTTTCGGGTTCGTACGCGTATATCCAGGATTCGTCACCTGACACGGTGATGTATACAGCATTTGAGGATCCTGCGTGGAATCTTTCGAGAGTTTTGACGCACCAAGTAACGCGAGCGGCTTTTTGCTCTTCACAGAGGGAATGCGGTATCCATCGGGAAAACAACTTTTTTACACCTAATTGTTCATGTAAGATTATTTGTATTTGACTCATGCCAATGTCTAAAGTTGCCTGAATTTCGCGGTATGTCACATGTCAATCTTCCTCAATCAGCTTACGCACAGCATCAACGTTTTCTTGGGTGACTGCAGTTTTTGGACGACCTTGACGGGGATCATCACTGAGCTAGACACGTCCACGTTGAAATTCAGCAAACCAGCGATAAATTGTGGTTTTGGATGGGGCTTCATCACCAATGCAGAAATCATCCGGTCAACACACTGTTTTTGTGTTAAACCACTTCGAAAATCATAATAAATCATCGCTTTTTAATTTTCTCGAGTCAATTCCATTTTCTCAACGAATAAACAAGTTTGAGAAAACGTTGTGACAAGACCGAGAATCTTTTTTTAAATAAATAAATGGTATTCGATTTTTAAAACCAAGGAGTTTTCAATTAAAAGGATTTTAATATGACAGAAACAGTGGAAATATTCCACTCCCGATACTTTTAATGCAGCCTATGTATTACACAAGTGGTAAAATTAATAATTTTGTACAACTGACTAAAACTGAATAAAATGAGAATATCATCATCAATACATCGAGTATTCGAAGTCAATTAAATACGCATTAATAAGGATAACTAAAAACTACTCGTCAAATCTTGAGAAGCATCGGCTTTCAAATAAAAAAAAAGAATCATCAAAATAGGTTCACCTAGGAAAAGTTTTGAGGTAACACACATAAATAACGTACAGTCCAATTAAGTACATTCTTTATTGAATTCGGTTCAAAAGTGAAAGTCTGGATGGTGGTCACTCAATCGAACTTAAAAAGCTGAACGGATTTATGGGTGGTGCAAACCGGGTGTGCAACATATCAGAATCAACTTCAACGTTTCGAAATCGGTTAGGTATAATGAAAGAAAATGTACGGGGCACGTCAAACCAAGTCCGCAAGCAAGGCAACGCTCTATGACTGTAATGATGACTGTGAGAGATGTCGAGACGCTAACATCGATGATTCGACGAGCCTTTAACTGAAACTAGTGGTCGCTTAGAATTTTTTAATATGTATATTAAGCTGTATTTCAGCTTGTAGCTTGTTAAACATGCAGTTAAAAGTGAAACAGTTTGTTACAGATATCTTTATTATTAATAAACAAAATATAAAATAAATGCTATTTCGCCTTGATATACTCGTACACTCTATAAAAAGCGACATTTGATATTGAATAAAACTATTTATACGGATTTGTAGAGTATTCATATTCAAAAATTGAAGGTAGCCTATCTATGCCCATGCCATGTGTCGTCAAACATCTCAGAACCTGTGACTATGGGTGCTGCAAAGTACCCGAATGGAATTAAAAATACGTTAATTAAATGCAATAAATCCGTATAAATAGTTTTATTCAATGTGCAGTGTTCACGTAAATATAAGAAATCATAACATTTTATATCAAACAAAATTAAGTAGTGATTATTTTTCTTCACCCCTTCTCCATATGAAAAACCTCCGTACGCAAAATGTGGTACAAAACTTTCCCTTCACGTATTAATATATAGAAGATAAGACAGCGAGGCAGAATATATTTTAGCACAAAGGATACGTTCTTGTTACAATTCTAGGAAAAGAACAATTTTATCTCCAATTTAGTAGGCAAAAGCCAATGTAAAAACATAAGTAGAAAAGCATCGGTATATAATATCTAATATCTAAAATAGCGATTATATAAACTTAATTTAATATTATTTTAAAGTCTGTGTCTATGTCCTTTAATACGAGCTGGATTAAAAGTTGAATGATGTTGTCTCTTCCGGCACCCACAGACTGATATGGTATAGTGGATTAACAAGAACAAGACATACGGAAAGGCAACGCACGCAGGTGGCTCAGGTTTGCGCTATATCGTAATCGTAATCTACATACCCTATAGTCAACTTTTTATGAGTTATAATGATGATGAAGATGGCGGATATTTTTTTTAAATATAAATAAGGCAGACAAACGATCACACGGTCCACCTGATTGTAAATGGGTGCTGTGGCTCATATTCAGCTACAGCTGTCATCGATTATGAATCAAAATGCAAACCCGTTGTCACCGCTGAGACCATAGAATACTATAATACACAATAAAATGGCTGTCAACCTTATTTCGTACGAGGATCGGTGTCGCTGGGAGTACACACAAGCAATTACGTCGTATTATCACTACTACAAACCCGATTCGCTGTACCGACAGACTGAGCGAATTTATACATTTTAGACTTTTGATTAATGTTTTTGACACATCAATATTTCTTTATTTTTGTCTCTAATATTTACAAAATATAAATAGTTTCGACTTATTGGTTGTAGGATATGTCTCCTTGATTATTGCCCAATTTGCCATTTTTTAAATAATTTACATGCAGCGACGTTTGACATGAAAATTGAAAACGATTGATTGTGTTGACATTTATAAGTGTGAATTGACATGTTACTGGCTACACGGGCTCCGCCCACGTCTCCGTTATATTATGTAGGTATTCTATGGCTGAGACTAATGTAGTATGAAACGTTATCGGTAACAAGTGGTAATATTAAAATTGTTGTATAACCGACTTCAATACAACCGAATTAAAGTATTCGAAGACAATTAAATACGCATTATTTAAGGATAATTCAAAAACCAAGGGTCAGATCTTGATCAAATCTATATGGAACCACAAGAATATTACCAGCTTTGAAATAAAAGAATCATCAAAATCGATTCAACCGGAAAGAAGTTCACGAAGAAGAACACACATAAAAAACATACAGTCGAATTGAATACTCCTTCCTCTTTGAAGTTGGTAAAAAGAGTCTTCAGTCCTCTAAACTCACCATACCCTATTCAGCTTAAAATAGCAGCTTAATGCTGCTGTGGTTCGTATGGCAAGTGTAGAGAACCGGAGACCCTTTTTGCTTGAAACGAGGCACTCCATCTTAGTCCTCAGAGGTGACATCGCTTTTTGATTCTTGGATAAATGTAGATGTCCATGGCCCACAGCATCCACTTACCATCAGGTGGACTCTGTGCTCGTTTGTCACCCTTATTCTATAAAAAAGCATTACGCTGCTATTCTCTGCTGGTATTCTGTGTGAGCTTAGTCTCTCGAGTTGACCCAATCGTGTACCAGCCATAAAATAGATGCACTGTGGCTCTAACACGTAATAAAATGTTTTATGTTAGAGAGACAACGATCTAACAGTTCACCTAATGGTAAGGCAATTTAAAGACGATAATAACCTGGGCCAAACAAATAAATTTTAATTCCGGGAATGGAAAACATTTAATTGGAAAAGTATGCATATAAAGCTTGCATCTATGGTCATAATAACCATTTTAATGTCTTTTTTAAATTGGCCTGTCTGATTGTCTATCGGTCCGGACTAATCTTTGAAAAGGCAGAACTGATTACAATGAAATTTCACGACCAAATAGAGAGAAATATCAATGATCTAAGGCCATATTTTATCTGAAAAACTTTGAAACTGTTTGTTTTCAAAAAAATAAAAACAAAAAAATTATGAAATAAAAGGTTTTTTACAATTTTCAATCTCAATAAAGCCACGTAAGATAGACTTTATTTTAACTAAGTATTATTGTGATATGGTTTAGTTAATATTTTATTGTTAATTGCGTAGGTTAGTACGTGATAACGTCAAGTTTAACGTTGCTTCAAGAAGAATGATGGCAAAATAATCTTATTTGAATGGTCTAGTGCAGAAACTAGCTTGTTAGACCTATGGTTACTGTAGCATAATTTGTGAGAAAGGCCTAAGTTATCCTAAGGACGTTTATTACCTTCAAACAAAGAAACATTGCCACTTGAATGTCTAACAGCTTGTAATTAAACTCGTCCTCATTCTCTTAAAATCGGAACATGGCCTCACTGCTTCTTAATGGTAGAAACTTAGTTAATTTTGTAGTACTAACTCTGATGGAGTTCTAAGTTGAAAATTCATACAATATAATAAAGTTTATACGTGGAAGAGTCATGCTGCTGCTATATTATAGCTGTAGGAGAATAGCTCGGTCGGAATAGGACCAGCTCTCTCACAGAATACCAGCGTCAAATAGCAGCTTAATGCGAGTGTAGAGAACCGCAGACCCTTTTTACTGATAACGAGGTATTCTATCTTAGTCCTCAGAGGTGATAACGCATCTGCATTTTGATTCGTAATCGAGGATGGACGTAGATGTCTATATGCCGCAGCATCCACTTACCATCTTGTGGAATGTGTACTCGCTTCACCATCATCACCATCATTACAGCTTTTCACAAGTCCACTGCTGAACATAGGCCTCCCCCAAGTAATGCCACAAAACACGGTCCTGAGCTACATGCATCCACCGACTTCCTGCATGTCTTACCAGGTCGTCACTCCACCTAGTGGGGGGGTCACCCGTCGTACTCGCTTGTCACCCTTATTTTATGAAAAATGGTAGGTAGTTGAAAAAGTACTGTCACGAAATATTCTCATATGTGTGACAACCCTTAAAATTTAAGTAAGTCATTATACTTTCCACATCTAGAGTCTTGTTTGTTTTGGCCACGAGTTAACTGTTTTTGCAGGTTGATGGCATTTCGCAAGCGGAATTTATGCATACTAGTTTTTTATCCTATTGTGGTCAAACCACAATATAATATAGTGTGTTTAAAATAAATTTACATAACGGAATTACACTCGTTAATTCCTTTAATTAATCTTAGACGTTTCTAAAGTGAACTAAAAGTGAATAAAAATGTATATAAATTCCGTTGTAACATCCATTGAGTGGCGATATAAGAAAACTTATAACCCCATATCACCCTGTGGGTGTCGTGAAAGGCGACTAAGAGAAATACCTGGAAGACTTTGATCTCGTGGTGTTCGTAAGACAGCGGTGTAACCATCACGTATTTACATGTATCAAATCTTGAAATCACTGGAGGACGGACAGCAGATCAAAGGCGCGAGATGTATAACTCGTACCAATTAACTTGAGACCTGGGCCGATGACGTAATTGTCAATGTACGGTGTGCAAAATAATGCGTCGTAATATTTTTTTATTTTAAATTTTTGAGATTTGCATGAGATTATTAATAAAAACAAAATAAAATGTTCTGGCAAGGGGTGAAGTAATAAGTGATATACTGTTGCCATTTTTATATATTTTTAATATTTATTTCTTATAATATATATAATATTATTTTTAGTTAACGCGTCAAGGAAGGACAAAGAAATAAACATACACATTTTCTCATTTATAATATTATTTATAATTTATAATATTATTAATTACTTTAAGAAAACGGCACAACATAACGTCCAAACTTAACAATAAAACAACGCAATTAACAACAAACAGATAAAATAACGTTCAAGTGTAACAAAAACAAACAAAAGTCCAAACCAAACAACAAATAATTATCAAAAATATCGAACTAGAGTCGAGACGCGTATCCGTAACAAAAATGCTATCGGTACTGAGCGCTGAACGGCCAGCGCGGGACGCGGTGCCGGGAGTCGGGAAGGGGGTCGCATTCCAGCGGAGTCTCAAGTTAATTCGTACGTGTTGTATAGTACTCAAATTGTACAGCGAATCCTCCCTACGATCTGAAGAATATGGACATCCAGAACAATAACAGACTCTGAGGCATTCCTTCTTAGTTCTTAGAAGTGACAACTCTGTAGGCTTCTTTGTTTGAAGTGAGTTGCAGTTGAAAGATGTCTATGGAGTACGGTGGACACTTGCCATCCGGTGGACTGTATGTTTGTATTGTATATTGTTACTTATTTTTATATTTCATATTTACTGTCGAATAAGTTTGGATACGACAAGGAAAGTGAGCACATAGTCAGTCAGGTAAGTGTATATTGTGGCTCATAGACATCTGTGTCTATCCTTGATAAAGAATCAAAATACAGATGAGTTGTCACCCTTGAGGACTAAGATGGAATGCCTCGTTTCCAGTGAAAAGGGTCTCCGGTTCGCTAAACTCACCATACGAAATACAGTACTCCGATCATGCCGACCCGTTTGTACTGACATCAAGTATTTTTGCCACGCGTGGCAACTATGGCAAATATCCCCCCTATGAGGCAATCTATGGAGGAGGCTTATGTTCAGCAATTAATTAATTTTAAAAGGCTGCCACGGTAATGGTACCGGTAATATATTTTCAAGGTGAGACTCAGTAAAATGTGGCAATTAAAAACAGTGCTAATTGTTATCCTCTATTGATATTTTTATAAGGAAATTAATAAAAAAATAAAACGGCAATGCGCATTTAACCTATAGAAATACATTAAACCTGAGGTTAAATACGTTTGTTAGGACATGGTTTAAGTCGATAGTCGCATAGTGGGCTCAAATATGTAACGTAACGTAATGTTTTATAGCTGATAGCTGATAGCTAAGTTCTTGGACTATAGGATGTTTTAAATTATAAACATTTGAGACTTTTATTATAGAATGTTTTAAATTACAAACATTTGAGACTTTTATTAAATAATCTGTAAATTATTTTTCTTGAAATAGTCTGTAGAGTTTTATAAATTAATAGGTATACGGATTAATTCAAGATGGGAAACATTTCAACCACAGAATACTACAATACACAATAGAATGGCTGTCAACCTTATTTTGTACGAGCACACACACACACACAAGCAATTACGTCGTATTATCAGTTAATCACCACTACAAACCCTGTGTTGGCAGACGGATTTTAATACATATTTATTTGTTAATAGCGTCACAGCGGTGACACTCCCTGTACGTGAGAGCTTAAGCGCCGGTGACCTTGAGTCGAAGCGTGTAACTCTAGGGTTGATATCGAACCGAAATGGAATATCATAGACTTGTACCAAAGAAGATACATAGTAGGTATGTGTTATAAATTATGTAAACTTATGTATATGGGTAGTGAAGGATACGTTCAATTTTAAATCAACTTTTATTAAATGAGGATTATTAAAACTTCCGACAAACCCAAATATGCATGACAGTTAATGGTAATCTTAAATAATTAACCAACACTTAGTATTTCAGTACGCAATAATCAGTATTACCTACTATCATTTAAAAATAATTTACTCTTATATATTTTTGAATTTTTCGATAAATTTTTTAATTTTCATTATTATTTCTAACAATTGCAAAAATTCGTAGCATGTATATTTTTTTTAGAAAATCCAAAGGTATGCAGGTTTCCTGGGACATGGCGGCCAACAAATTGTTCCCTATATGTTGAGGAGATAAGTCATTTCTATTTCTAATCAAATAATCCATAAATACAACAATGAACAAATACAAAAACTCTTTATAGATATCTAAAATTTCTTAACTCTCTAGTGGTATTTTAATAGTGTATATTTCAGTTAATGTAATATAATAAAATTATTGGCGATATATTAGTTTTATTGTCATGGTATTTCCCAATATTTCGTGTTAAGATCATATCGACTTTCATTAAAATGAGTTCACATATTTTTAGGTATCATAAAACACTATTAAAAATTAAACTAACGAAACAAGGGCCCTTGTTTTGTGCAGTGGAATTTATTTTAATTGTAATCACTTAAAATCACTTTCAGTAATACTTATACATATACTATAATATCATTTATTTAATAACAACATTAATATTGATCAAAGCATATAAACCTAGCGTACACGGCTATAAAAACTAATAACGTTACTTGGTAACATAAACTTAATACCTACATGAATAGAATAGTAATATGTACATTAAGATATCAGTAATGTTCATATATTAATTGAAATATTATATCAATTGACGAATATATTCATATTAACTAATACTAACAAATATCGGTATTACTACAAGCCCTCGGCCAGGGCAGTCGGCGACTGCCCGTTTCACGCCCCGCGCGCCTCTCAAGGCCCCCGCACACATCAAGACACCCACACATAGCCGCAAGCGATTTTACGTGCACACATGCTTAAGTGTCGTTTCTTTTCGCGTAGTGTATATATTCTTTGATAGCGTGTAATTTGGCATTTATTAAATATTTTGCATACGAATGCACGTATAAATGTCAAAACACATCTCGTGTTGACATTTATACGTGTGAATTGACGTGTTAGTGGAATTTTAGCAGCTACACGCCTTCCGCCCACTCTTCCGTTCTATTATGAATGTGTTATAGTATTCTATGATTTGGACAGTATGTTTTTGCTTGGTATATATGTATTATATATTTTCGCCGATTGGGGACCGATTTTGATGATTTCTATTTTATTACAATAGTTATGATTATGACTGCGTCGTTGGTCTAGTGGTTGTAGTAGAGTAACTTTTGTTCATGAGGTCCTGGGTTCGAGTCCCGGGTCTAGCCAAAAATATCAGTTTTTGAGGTTTTTCATTAAGAAATTCTCAGTAGCTGCCTGGAGTCAGGAAGTTGGCGGTGTTTCACTCTCGTGACTCGGATAGCCCGTCGGTCGTCTGTGCCTGATCTCTCTCCGGTTATGTCGGTTTACCGTCCCGTCTCGGATCACGAGAGGAAGGGAACAGAGATAATTATAGCATACACTTGGGCACTATAAACATGTCCTGCGTCGATAACTAGTCTCCGTTGAGGCTGGCCGCCGTGACCGAAATTCTGTCTGGAAGATAATTATTACAATAGTTATATTTCAGGATGGCCCTATATATAAATTTAGATTTGTTTAGCAAAATACGGGAAGATTTTTTTTAATGTAACCGACGAAATTAAGATTCTGATTATTCCCGATTAAAAAAATGTAATAAAAATATATGATATAATATTAAAAAATGTCTATCATCATTAATATAAGTACAAAAAATGCATGTAAATGATCATGGCCAAGTCTTCATCTGATATCGATATTGCTACAAATAATGAAAAAGCAAAACAGTAGTAGCCTAATGGCAGGGCGCGGACCGCGAACTCAAAAAGGTCGTAGATTCGAATCCGCCATTCCACTACTGGCGTGAACCTATCGTAACACAAGCAATTTAAGCTTACCACGAGTGGTTAAGGGGAATATTAGTAATGTATATGAATATTAGTAATAGCATTGTTAATATTCTTAAAAAAAATCAAGAGTCTTTGTCTTTGTGTTGTAATCAACATTTATTTCTATCATAGGTACCACCACGACTTGAAAAAATTGTGCTTGTCAGCCCCGACGCGCTACTGGAGTTGTAAATGTGGGACCATTTTCATTTAATAATTATTTATTTATTTACAATTTGGTGTTGTGTGTTATTTTACTCTTAACGAGATTTCTAATGTAATATTTTTCGGATTCGTGCGACAATTGGTTTATATTGAAGAAAACTCTTTGAAACTAATACTTATACAAAACAATAAAGAATACAATAAAAGCAATATCAACGTGGTATCTTTTGTGTTTGAATAAAAAATTAACTAATAACTATTAGACAAATTTAGCATTTATTCGCTATCTTTACACGCGTTCAGTATACTCGTAAGAAACGTATGTGCTGCGTGGAGGAGCTACATTATAACCAAATATATTTAATTTTTTTTGACAGTCGATTTGACCGCCCATCTTATTTATGTACCGTAGGTAAAACCGATTGTCAAATTGGTTCTTAAGGAGTAAACTATAATAAACTGCAAAAAGTTTTTAACTGCTTATTGTATATTACCATTGACCAGAATAAATGGTTTCAAATGGCAAGTTTCTATATTCCCACGCGGAAAATACCGAGTGTTTAACACAATTCAACACAATATTTAACATTCAAACGGCGTATGTTTCGAGCGATCATTTTAAATTCGCTTATTGAAGATCGTTTCACCAACGCTTCTCGTGGGAAATATAAACTTTTTAAATCAGTTTTAAATATCGCGAGCACATGAGTAAATAAACGCGAGTGAGTAATAACGAGTATATTATGTAAATCGACTGGCATTCCGAGAAATGGTCATTGCATTGTGGACAAATGTCGATTTTACATCCAGTTTTTGTCGACATTGTTAGTTGCGCAGTGGTTTGAATATTGTTAGAATATAATAACGGAATTTGTGAGCTTCTGTTACTGATAATGATCCCGTTGCTTTGTAAAAAATAATGACTTTATTAGGTATTCGAGAATTTCAAGAAACATTTTGCGACTTATATTGTGGTGATGGCACCATTGTATTTATTATAAGCACGGCAACACTGTAGTTATCTTATGGTTACGGCACAAATGGGTCGTCTCGACCGGGGAATGACCACGCTATTACGAGTAAAGAACACTAAAGTAAAATAGCAGAAATAATGAATAATGGAGCTGTGGTTATAATAATAAGTATTAACCCCTTTTGACTGGTTATAAGGCATACCATTTTAATCGTCATGGGTAACAAAACACATTTCGTACCTTAATCGAAATGTGGATGTCTAGGGGCCACAGTATCTCACTTACCATCAGGTGAGCAGTGTACTCGTGAACCATCCTTATTCCTTACTTCTATAAAAAGGGTGTTAAATTTTTATACGTTTATATTCATGTTACAAATAGCTTTAACATTTAGCCTCAGCATAAGTCATAGTCTGAAATTGGGATTCAAATATTTTAAATGCAACCTTTTATAAAATGAAAACGTTCATAAATCTTATTTCTTTTTAAGGCACTTGTCCCACCCGCCGACGAGGAAGCGATTTGCTGTCGACTATATTCTCGCTCAAGAAACGAACAAGAGATATAGATCCCGTATCAATAAAAGAGATACATATATTAATAGTAGATCGCTAGCCTTTGACACTGCCGGCACAGCTAGTTTGTCCACTAGTTTGTCTAGTAGAGAGAGAAGTTCTCGCCAGAGAGTACTAGTAGAGTAGTAGAGTAGCCTAGCGACAAAACTATCGGAACTACGCACTCGCTTCTCGCTGCTCGCCAACTTTTATCTATTTTATTGCTCTACTCGCTTCTCGTTCATCGTTAGCGGTGGAACAAGGTCCTAAAGTCCAACTTATTTATAGCTTGCATATATTTAGACAAAATAATAGAAAAACTGAATAACATCTTAAATATATAAATACAGCGGTGATCAAAGATCGTTTATAGCATTCGTAAACCGTTTTTATGCTCATGGCATTTTAATTAAACGTCGATTAAAGTTAAACGATTAAAGTTTTTGATTTTAAGGCATAAGTGAAAGGGCTTTGGTTGTCAGTGCACTTCACCAGCTTCGGCTGGATTACCATTTACAATCAGGATAGTACTTAAGTACTAGCTTATAATAGATAAAGAAGAGTTGAAATAAGGTTTGGTATCCCAGACGTAGACAACATTTTTTACGTACTAGAGCCATGCTGCAGCTATATTGGGGTTCTAGCACGAATGGGTCAGCTCGATCGGGGAAGGACCACATTTTCACAGAATACCAGCGTGAAATAGTATCTTAATGCTGCTGTATGTCGTATGGTGAGTGTAGAGAATCGGAGACCCTTTTTACTGGAAACGAGGCATTTCATCTTAGTCCTTACGGATGACAACATCTACGTTTTGATTCGTAATCGAGGATAGATGTAGATGTCTATGGGCCACAGCAACCACTTACCATCAGGTGGACTGTGTGCTCGTTTGTCACCCTATCCTATAAAAAAAACCACGATCTCACAGAATACCAGCGCGTAATAGCAGCTTCATGGTGTTCTGTTTAGTATGTGAGTGTAATAAGTGTAGTAACCAGAGACCCTCTTTACTGGAAACCAGGTATCTGCATTTAAATTCTTAATCGAGGATATATGAAGATGGACCAAAACATAACCCGGGATAAATATCTTAGGTGGATTCGAAACTACGGCCCTCCGCGCCACAACTCAGTGCTACTCGTAACCCACTGCATCACGGAGCCGTCATAACATTTCGGTATAACAGTTGACAATTTATGTTGGTCCAGACTTCTAAACAGAGATGATTTGTTTTCAATATTAAAAAAACCGGCCAAGAGCGTGTCGGGCCACGCTCAGTGTAGGGTTCCGTAGTTTCCCGTCCGTCACAATAAGTGTTCCCACTTTGATTTTAAAGGTGGGTATCCATTATGTTCGCGCTCCAGCAGCGCTCCCCGCTCCTGCAACTGCTCCCGGTAGTGGGTACTGTTGTTTCCATCCAAGTTCAAAATGATTTTCCTAGAAAGTCCTTATAAAGTTCTACTTTTCAGATTTTTTTCATATTTTCTAAACTTATGGTTCAAAAGTTAGAGGGGGGGGGGGACACATTGTTTTTTACTTTTGGAGCGATTATTTCCGAAATTATTGACATCATCAAAAAATGATTTGAGTAAACCCCTATTCATTTTTAAATACCTTTCCAACAATATATCACACGTTAGGGTTGAAATTAAAAAAAAAATCACTTCCCACTTTACATATAGGGGGGCTACCCTAATAAAACATTTTTTTCCAATTTTTATTTTACCACTTTGTCGGCGTTATTAATACACATATTGGCACCAAATTTCAGCTTTCTAGTGCTAACGGTCACAGAGATTAAGCGAGGACGGACAGACGGACAGACAGACATGGCGAAACTATAAGGGTTCCTAGTTGACTACGGAACCCTAAAAAGGCGATAGTAAAAAGAGTTGACGTCACTAGTCACTACTTATCACATTGTGTTGTCTTTTCAGATAATTTACATAGAGACTGCCTCTTTGGTCTAGTGGTTGTAGAAGTGCGACTGCTTTTCACGAGGTCCCGGGTTCGAATCCTAATAGTTATTTTTTTTGTCATATTATGGTCGGGCTAAAATAAAATCAGTTTATTGAGTTTTTCGCATAATTTTGAGTATAAGTGAATAATTTCTTTTGCGATATCTTTTTAATCGACTTCAAAAAGGAGGAAGGTTTCTTATTTCGAGTGTATATTCTTTTTTTTATGTATGTCACGCGGTTTCTTCGCAGATTGTAAACAGATTTTAATGATTATTTTTTCTTAAATAGGTTATATTTAAAGGGTGTTGCTATTTAATAATATGGCAAGACACTTGATAAATATAGGTTGTTAATAAATGAATTCTTTTTTAGCAAATTGAAGTCGGTTTTTCCGTTTTGTTAAAAGTTATAATTATATTATTTGTGATTCTGCAAATATTAAAAGTAGCATCTGTTGTGCTAGTTGTTTTGAAACGACGAGCCGAGGCGATGGCACGATAACTTCCGATTAATGGTTGATAGTATTGGGTACGTTACACTGATCTCTGTTAGTTCGAATAAGTTGCTGCGAGTCGCTCTGAAGAAAGTTGCGCAACGGCGGAATCAATTTCGTTGAGGAACTCAGATTCTTAAATAACGTGGAAGGATGACGCCTTAGGCAACATATATAAATAGTAGAAAGGTTCATATATTGTGCATTTTATTAAACGATTATTGATAATGTTGGCAATAACGAGGATTAATGGGAAGGGAACGGCAGTTATAGTATAAAAGCACAGAATTAATTTATTCTGTATCTACGTGCGGTCCTTTGTACACACGCAGGTCTTAAAAAGTAAAAGATTGCTGTGAGCCTGCAAGTGAGTTAGAAAGCGATATAACTGTATTGAAAATAGCATGAAATCATAAATTAACAAGCAGTAAATCGTAGTTACTTGCCAACGATATATACAATTAAAACATAAATTATTATAGACTCTTTAAGTCTTGTGGAGATGGAAATTAAAGGTGAACATACACCATCCGAGCCGAACGCATCCAATAAATAGAATTTTAAAATTCTTTATATGAAATCCCAAAGAGCCCCAAAAATACTAGACAAATTGGGTTGGTATGACGTCATCAGATTTGGCGCAGGCAATGCGGTCGAATCAACCGATGAACTTGCATTTTGACAGTTGCGTGCGACAGAGCAACGTGCAAGTACTACTTCTTCATTTAAAAACTAAATATTGGTGATTCTAATTAACTGAATTAATATTTTCTTCATCTTCCATTAATAAAGCACTAACAATAAAAACCTCGTCAAGATCCATCCCAACTCTACATGTAATTATAGTGCGACAGGTGTAAAGGAAATGGAAATGATTCTTTTGACGCATTCGGTCCGGATAAGTGGAGGTTCAATTTAAGGTGCTAATAAAGCCAGACAGAACGGGCTATATAATGATAAATGTTTATTTGTTCAAAAATTTTAATTAGCTAAACAAATGTGTTGTTTTTATCCTATCGGTAAAAAGCCTACAATGTTTTAAGGCTTGAAAAGTATTATTAATTTAAATCTAGACGTTGTGTTTGCACTGAACTTGGGTCAAGCCTTTTCTTATTTTATGTTTTTGGTGGAATAAAACTTCACTTCAAACAAAACGTGTGTTAGCAAATATGTACTGTATCATTATACTGTATCAAAATAATATTAATAAATATAGACATTTATGGTCTATCGTGGTGGAGCCATTTGTTTGTTGTTTGCTCGACCGGTACGAGGACATGGTAGAATATGAGGATGAAACAGCAGACTAAGCTTGCTGTGTATCGTATGGTAATGGATTATGTACTGGTAACAAGACATTCATCATTTCATTTTAGTCCTGATGGGTGATAGCGCATCTGCATTTTGATACGTAATCGAGGATAGATGTAGATCCCTGTGAACCACAGCATCAACCCATCATCGGGTGAACTGTGTGCTTACTTTTCACTCTTTTTCTATATTATAAGTTAAATGTATGGTTCTATTGCAGGATATATTCCGTAAGCAAATACATAAGTTATTAAATGCTGAACGAACTTATAAACGAATATCGGTGTTAACAATTTGCATCTTTAAGTCCGAAATAACTGTCACTATCTGCTTCTCCATTGCAGCAAGTACTTAACAAGAATATCGCCTTCTCTAATAGAGAACCTGTTACAAAATATTCATGCTACTGAATGCATACATATACATGGAATATGATAATCAATTATTGTGTAGATGTGTTTTCATATTTTATTACTAAAGTTTTAATTGGTAAATCCCGTCTGCCAAGTGTGCTTACTACGGCATAATCCCCCCCATGAGCTAATCTCTGGGTTCAGCTGGACTTTTATAGGCTAGTAACTGTAAAGTAGACTTTTATCACTACCACATATCTTGTGAATGTCGTAAGAGGCGGCAGAAGGAAATAAAACAGAAGTATCTTCCTGATTACAACTAATAATATTAGAAGACATAGATGCAGTTCGCGATTGGTGTTCTGCAAATTTTATGTTTTTTTTTATAGTATAGGGTGACAAACGAGCACACAGTCCACCCGATGGTAAGTGGTTGCTGCGACCCATAAACATCTACATCTATCCTCGATTACAAAACAAAATGCAGATGCGTTATCACTCGTGAGGACTGAGATGGAATGCCTCGTTTCCAGTAAAAAGGTTCTCCGGTTCTCTACACTCACAAAACGAAATACAGCAGCATTAAGCCACTATTTCACGCTGGTGTTCTGTGAGAGCATGGTCCTTCCCCGGTCGAGCCGACACATTCGTGCCACAACTATACTACAAATATAACTGCAGCGTGGCTCTACCACGTACAGTTATGTCCTTAAATATCAGTAAGTGCTTAGTTATCACCTTCACTACTAAACACGATTACCTGAATTTTAAATATAATATCAGTAGTCAGCCACTGACACGCAAGGAAATTGTTAAGGATTTGGCCGTATATTTCGATTCAAAATTTTCGTTTTGTCCACATTATGAGTTTATAACGCAAAAAAGTTTCAGAACCTTAGGGTCTATAACTCGTGTTATGAAAAAAATCTCCGAACCTCTCGCATCATTTCGGTTATTTTATAATTTGGTTCGTTATGTACTAGAGCATGCTTCCACTGTATGGTCATCCTTTTACAGGGTACATTCTGACGGTTTCGAGAGGATGCAGAGTTGTTTCCTTCGCAGTGTTTGTGGTAGGTATAGTCACTTGCGTCATCTACTATCATACGAATCTCGACTAAATTTTTTTAACGTCCAACGATTATCTTTGAGGAGACAATTTGTCGACCAAGTATTTTTCATCACAAGATTGTGCATTCTCGTACAGATTGCCCAGAATTACTACGGCTAATTAACTTCAATTCCAGTATACGACAACGTGTTCAATAAATTTTCAGATTAGACGTACATAAGAACAACACTTCCTTTTATAACCCTGTTGTCAAAATGTGCAGTGATTACGACGACATTAAGCGTAGTAACGTACATCTAGATATATTTGATACCTAGCCTTGTTAGATTTAAAAGAAATTTATGTGTTTCTCTTAATATTTAATGTATTTGTTATCTGGTTTATTTTTCTTCGACTAAGATTCTACTGCAATAATATTAGTATGCTCTGTACACTTTTTTAGATTGTAGTTTAGATCAACACCAATATACTTTTAATTTTAGACCTTTATATAACTACTGTCTGTTTGTGTACCTTATTCAATAAAATAAAAAATAAAATAACTGCGGTTGCCAATCCGTCTGATAAGCGTGGCAACCGTGGCAAATATCTCCTTTAAAGAAATCCATGGGGAAGGTCCATGTTTAGCAGAGGCATTTCAATAAGCTGCAATGATTAACGATGATGAACGAAACGAAACGAGTGTAGGTTGGTGGTTAAATTTTGTAATAAAAAAGAAACTCACTTTTAGCTTCTTTAGCTATCTCAATGATATAACTGAGAAAAAATAAGTGTATACAAAATCAGATTTTTTTTATAGAATAAGGGTAACAAATAAGCACACAGTCCACTTGATGGTAAGTGGATGATGTGGCCCATAGAAATCTACATTTAACCTCGATTAAGATTCAAAAAGCAGATGCGTTGTCACGCCTGAGGACTAAGAAGGAATGCCTCGATTCCAGTAAAACGAGTCTCCGGTTCTCTAAATTCACCATATGAAACACAGCAGTATTAAGCTGCTATTTCACGTTGGTATTTTCTGAGAGTGTTGTCCTTCCCCGGTCGAGCCGACCCATCGTGCTACAACTATTATATAGCTGCAGCAATTAAGTAGTATGTCAAATTGAAACAATAAATAATTGACATAAAATTGTTAAATTTCAAACAACGTTAAAATTGATAATACTTCATCATTATCATCATCATCATTACAGCCCTTCACAAGTCCACTGCTGAACATAGGCCTCCCCCAAGTAATGCCACAAAGCACGGTCCTGAGCCACCTGCATCTATCGCTTCCTGCATATCTTACCAGGTCGTCACTCCATCTAGTGGGGGGTCGCCCTACACTACGCCTACCGATACGAGGCTGCCACTCGAGAACCTTTCTTCCCCATCGGTTATCGGTTCTTCGAGCTATATGGCCGGCCCATTGCTACCTATCCGTTGGGAGACACCATTGAGGTCATTGAGCATAGTACTAAGGTCCTTCAGCGATTCTGCCATAAGAACTATATCGTCGGCAAATCGAAGGTGAGTGATGTACTCGCCATTGATGTTAATACCGTATCCTTTCCAGACCAATAGCTTGAAAACGTCTTCCAACGCAGCGGTGAAGAGTTTCGGGGATATAACATCACCCTGTCTTACACCTCTCTGCAGTTGGACACATCATCGTTGGAGCTACACGCAAGTGTGAGTAACGATCCAAGAGTAAGTCTTATCCGACACTATTCTGATGATATCCCGGACGTCAGTCTGAGCGAGATTAGAACGGCTCTCCACCACCTTAAAAACGGCAAGGCCCAGGGCGAGGATGGAATTACAGCGGAGCTTCTGAAAGCGGGTGGAACACCGGTACTTGAAGTCCTTCAGAAGCTCTTCAATTCCGTCCTCCATGGTGGCACTACTCCGGAGGCGTGGAGCAGAAGTGCGGTGGTCTTGTTCTTTAAAGAAAGGCGACAACGCTCTCTTGAAGAACTACAGACCGATTTCCCTTCTGAGCCGCGTCTACGTGCTGTTTTCGAGAGTCATTACGAATCGTCTCGCACGCAGACTCGACGACTTCGAGCCTCCCGAACAAGCCGGTTTCCGAAAAGGCTTCAGTACCATAGACCACATACATACCCTGCGGCAGATTGTACAGAAGACCGAAGAGTACAATCTGCCACTTTGCCTGGCATATGTGGACTATGAGAAAGCCTTTGATTCTGTCGAAATTTGGGCGGTGCTACAGTCTCTACAACGGTGCCAAGTTGACTGTCGGTATATCGAAGTGCTGAAGTGATTGTACAGTAGGGCTACGATGGCTATCCGAGTACAGAACCGGAGTTCGATAATACTTAGTGACCACATAACAAATTACTCTCTGCGGCTATATTATACCGTTTGTGGATATTTAACAAGTAAAGAAAAATTTGTGTATACAAATTTAATTAATAAATTTAAATTCATATAGTCATATTAAAAAACAATCCAAAACTGTCGGCAAATATATCGACATTTTCGTTCTTTATAATTATGACTACAACTTTTACTCAATATTCAACACAAAGATAAAAAGAGAAATAATACACAAACTTTTGAATCTGAAAGGAATGGTCTGATTGAATGTATGAGTGAAATTATTGAATGCTGCAGTTGTCATTATTGCGACTGTAACTGGAGCTACGTGTTGTCAGCTAACTAGATTAGACTTTCACCATGTTATCATGAATTAGTTTTCAATTATGACCAAGTTTGGCATGCTGTTGCGTGTACCCGAGCAGTTACTAAAATTAATTTAATTCCACTGTCACGTACAATAACGAGGGATGGCCTAACTCGACGGATGTTAGGATTCGGCTGACTAGTCCCGATGGTGGGAGACTATTATATCTACGTGGTGGAGCCACGCTGCAGCTATATTATGGTTGTAGCACGAATGGGTCAGCTCGACCGGGGAAGGACCATGCTGTCACAGAGTACTAGCGTAAAATAGCAGCTTAATACTGGTGTGTTTCGTATGGTGAGTGTAGAGATCCGGAGTCCCTTTTTTACTGGAAACGAGGCGTTCCATCTTAGTCCACAGGGGTGTGTGTGTTCGTTTGTCACCCTTACTCTATTAAAAAATGCTGATTGTAAATGTTTAATAACAAGTGTATAAATATTATATCGTTAGATATACTTTAAAAAAACTGGCCAAGTGCGTGTCGGGCCACGCACAATGTAGAGGTAGGGTTCCGTAGTTGCGCGTCACCATACATGAACTTAGAAGGGGCTTTCTTGACAATGAGTATCGCTGTTTAACGGCTACAAAGACTAAAAAGGGGGGGGGGGGGTAAATTCGACTGAGTATAGATATCGGCTTATGCGAAAATCTATGCGTTTAAATTATTTGTGTGGATTTCGTCAACGCCCTAAGGAGTAGTTTCAGGATCTTGATTTAAATTAGGATCAAGGATAACAAATACAACAGTTATTGTCTGACTATAATACGTACCTAATAATGTTGAGATATGATTGTTTACATCTACAATCTAGGACCAAATGCAATGTCAAAAAAATAATACCTAGTATAAGGACCCAAAAACAAACAATGTGTGTTTTATAGACCTTTGTTCCTTTTGGTCAGGATTCCAACCTAAGATTCACGGCAAACCTGATTTAAGACGGACGGAAAGTAGAAGAATGGTTTGCGTTAAAACTGTATTTGTCATAATTAAATTCACGTTTACGACAGTTCTCTATAGAATGTCCTGATAATTTACCATCTCTCTGCCTATAATTATTGTCCGACGAGTTGCGATTAAATTGAGGTCTATGATAAATGATAATAAAAAACGCGACTACTAAATACCAGTCGGGTTCCACACAGTTAGCGGCCTAATCGGACTATTTTTTAATTCAAATTCGTTTTAGATAATTCAGAATGGACGTATTCATTTAATGAAAAACAAAAGAGACTTACACTCCTTGGGTCCTTAACCGGAGAATTTGAGATATTTTTAACTTAATTCCTAAAATAAATAAATTTAATGTAAGGACTTCTTTGCTGCTAAGCGTCCCGGATCCCGGTGATTCACTAATAATAATAATCAAAAAGAAAGTTTTGCTTAATATTATAATAGCGCGAATTGGTTTACTGGTTCGTTACCGTGCCTGCATTCTTGAAGATCTGTTTAAGAAGAACTGTTTTAAAATATTTGTGGAGAGTAGGCCAGTCATGAAATTCTTTTATATAGCTTGCACTTTCAGTTTTGCCCTCTAATTGACTAAATATATTAACTAACGACAGTATTTTTGTAACGATGTAGCTAGACTTATCTTTGTTATTAATAGAAGGATTTAATTTATCTCTTGACTCGTCAAAAGGCTTAATAAATTTAAGAATTATGTGTAAAGGGATTTTTCTTCGAGATCACTTTTCGAAGAAATATCTTTCCTACTCTCGTAGATGTTGGTTTCAACGTTTTCCTAAAGACACCTTTAATTTGAAGTAAATAAATAAACAACGAAGACGTCTGGATCATTTGGAAAACCCATTGCATAGAACCGCGTATTTAGAATCTAAAATATTATAATATTTGTTTTATAGTGATTTGATTTAACCGATTATTCTTGTTCGCCGCGCCAACGTCGCGAAATCGAAAACTATCTCCGAAAAATTTCTTACGCAGTCCGCAGTAAAAGGTTTCAATCAATTTAAACTTGGAACAAAAAACGGAAGCGCGGTATAAAGCCGTGAAATCGATCGTCTTTCTCCGCGGGCTGTTCTTTTTTTTTGTTTAAGTCACAATTTGACGCGGGTTCTATAGTGTTTACTGGATGAATGAACAAACAATTATGTTTAGGAATGCTTAAGTTTATATCACAACTATTACTTAAGAATATAGGTTCTTAGAACCACGCTAAATCATTTCTTTTTCAATCCTTATCTTTTTATACAAGATAACCTGCAAATTATTAATTGCATATAGGTTGCCTAATCATGGTATGGTTTTAAAGCAATAAAAATCTACATTTTTAATAAATTATCTCATTTTTTTTTAAACAACTTTTTAAAACTACCAATGGGTGAACCATTGGTAGTTTTAAAAAGATTTAAGTAATAATGAAATAAGTGAGGTTGTAGAAGAATAACTTTATCGCGCACGCAACTACATTAGTTTATGCGTAATGTAAGAGTATTTGAAAATTTACGAACGGGGATCTCTATCATACAGCGAAGCCCTTCGCCAATACTTTCCATACAACAAGAAGATTAATTACAACAACAAGAATAATAATTTATTACTGCATAGCAATTAATTTATATTTTTAACCTTCCGATAAGAAATTGGAAAATTTTCAAAAATAGGGAAGTTACTGGTTTCACTCCGATTTTCTAAAATCGAGTTTTCATCAGATCTTGACGTTTTGAGATCCCAGGAAGCTATTCTGACTAATTTCACGTGGACGTCCGTACGGTGTATGTAAGTATGTACTTTTGAAAGTCTTAATCAATTGAGGTGCGGTTTGCTAAAGATCTCAATGTGGAATAGATTTGGTGATAGTATGAAGTGATTCGGACGAGTAGATTTTGAGAAATCTCAAAAATAAAAATTATGAAAAACTGTTTTTTTTAATAACTTTTAAACTGCTTTACTGATCGATTTTAAAAAATAATCAGCTCTTAACCTCAAAAAATGACGTCGAATGCCGTTTGGAAAATAAAAATTAATTAATTAGTTCGTGAGATATCGAAGGAGAAAGAATTTGAAAAAACGTTTTTTTTAACATAATTTCGAGATTTCGCAACATAATTTGGTGAAATTTGGAGCGTTTTGCATTTGAAGTTAGCGGGATGTTCCAGGGATGGCCTGTAGGGTCTACCAATTTTTTTTATAGAATAACGGTGACAAACGAGCACACAGTCCAAGTAAGTTACTGTGGCCCATAGACACCTACATTTATCTTCAATTAAGAATCAAAATGCAGATACGTTGTCAACCCCTGGGACTGATATGGAATGCCAGTGGCTGTGAAGCAACGGACATCTATAGTCAACTTCCAACAAGGAAGTCACCTGCGTTGTCAGCTCTGATTGAATGCCTCAGCTTCACAGCCTGTAATTTTACGACTCAAATTACGAAACACTGAGTTACGAAATCAACGTACTAAGGTTATGTGTCGCCCTTTATGCACAGAAGATATAAGGTAATTCAATGAACCAAATAACGAGAATTTAACTCGTTCGTTTCTTTGAAGTGTATCAATGTATGAGAAACGCGTGAAAAAGCATGGTAACAACTAGGGTGGGAATTAGGATCGCCCACGCGGTCGCCATCTTGTGTGGTCACTCAACTTTGTTTTTCTACTTAGATAACTCGCTCAAACAAAGCCAACAATTTATTCTGCTTCAATGAGTTTCCCAAGGGTTCCAGTTTAGTAAGTTTTTTAGAGCTTTTAAAAAGTCCGAGTGATTTGCTTAATTGTTTTGAAGTACCTGGTACTATATTTTTAAAGGTGGGAAGATTTTTTTGTATGTTATATTTAAAAAAAATTGGGTGCAATAAGATTTAATATAGTACGTAAGGGTAACATGGTCATCCGGTTAATACATAATTGGTTCACCTTCTTATTATGCAAAAACCACAGCTCAATCAAATAATAAAGGGTCAAAAGGGCGCTCCCTTATCTATATCATTTGACAGTTGACACTATAGTAAATATTATAGTCGATTTTAGTATAGATTATAATATATATATATATATATATATATATATATATATATATATATATATATATATATATATATATATATATATATATATATATATATATATATTGATATCGATTTTTCGAGGTTTTCCTAATAATAATTGGCAATAGCCAAAGGTTGTTTGCTATTATTTTCTTGATATATGAGTTATCCCGTCCTGTCTTCTACCTAGTTTTGGTTTTATAGGACAGCAAAGCTGAAGGTGACCACATTATCCTCACGTCGTCATCCACCTTATTTTATTTAGTGTAAGAGCTTTTATCACTTAAAGGCAAAGAAAATACTGTTTTATAGAAAATTGTGTATTGATATCGATTTTTCGAGGTTTTCCTAATAATAATTGGCAATAGCCAAAGGTTGTTTGCTATTATTTTCTTGATATATGAGTTATCCCGTCCTGTCTTCTACCTAGTTTTGGTTTTATAGGACAGCAAAGCTGAAGGTGACCACATTATCCTCACGTCGTCATCCACCTTATTTTATTTAGTGTAAGAGCTTTTATCACTTAAAGGCAAAGAAAATACTGTTTTATAGAAAATTGTGGCGACATATTGTATTCTACATATACGTAATGGTATCCACACTTAGGAAAGAATTATGTATTTTTTTCATACGACTATGGTATTTCCCCGGTAAAGTAATTATGAGAACGAAAAGCTATGTTAAGGAGTAAAAAAGTAGAATCCCAGTATTTTGAATAACGAAAACCAGTGTATGTAGAGCATTTGTCAACACACAAACGCACACACACAAACACAGAAAAGAACACTTTTTGCTATAGATTTCTTGAATTCGCTGGAATTATGGTATGTGCTCTCAGAGAGCTTTCGGTTAAAGAAAGGCGCGAAATTTCGATTCTCTACGGTTATTTAATATTACTAGGTTTCCTGCCGTCTAATTTGTACAAAACATAATTGGTTCTTCTGCCAAAAAAGCAGGTATGTGATTTTCATATCTAGGGACTAAGGGGAAGTATTTTCACCTAAGGGTAGTTTTGCAATTACTGTCAATAACAACTATAGAAGATGTCAGAAAGATCACACGGATTCGAACCTACGTCACGGGAATGTCAGGTATTACGATAGCCAATCCGCGTGCCGAGTAATGTCCTCCAGATTTAATTTACACACTTTGCACACTTTATCCACTCACTCTCTTAGTCCGATGGGACTTTGCGGCGCCGAAACGGCCGGAGAGAGATCAGGCACAGGTCGAACGGCTTTACGTGCTTTTCCGAGGCACGGGGTTAAAATACCGGTAACTTCCTGACTCCGGGCTGTTACTGAGAATTCCTTGACAGAAAAACTATATAACTGCCCTCTCTGACTTAGACACTGAGAACGCCTGCCGAGTATGGAGATTATGGCAAATCTTCCTTTTAGTGGAGAGGGAGAGTCCATCAGTTGACTATTACAGTCTGAAGCTGAAGTAATACAGCCCTTGGCATTAAATCTATCTTTTTACTTCTAACATCTAGAATTTTATTAACATCACTAACAAATTGCCAAAAAATCCCTCCTATAATGTCCATGTTATTCCAATCGATCCGTCCGTTATATTTAGTACTTCTATTTCTTTTTGGATGACTAGAGGTTTGAAACTAATAAGTATTTATGTCCATCTATTCATCCATTACAGTATGGTACGTGAGGATAATATGATCAACCGGTTAATGCAAAAAATTAATTAATTTGTTAATGTAACTACTTTCTTATAACTCGAAAACTACAGTCTTGTTTGCATAGATGACTGTGAAACAATAGCTCTTTATAAGTCAATCAAATATTTATTTAAATTTTTCAAATTCCTGTCAGCTTCATCGACGCCATTTCGACAGTTGACATTATAGTAAATATTTAAGTCGTAATATTGTATAGGTTAGTTAGTTTTTAAGGGTTGATTTTTCGAAGTGTTCCTAATTATTGCCAGAAATTATTTGCAATTTTTTTTTAAATATATTAGTTACAGTATAAGACTTTGTGTTTTTGTCTCTGTCTTCATACTAGTTTTGGTTTTGTACTACCCTCACGTACATTATTTATAAAAGTGCATCTGGAAGTAGATTTTTATAGGCTCCGCCCCATCTATCCACCCCTTACATGCCGCATGGGGGTATTTTGCCATAGTTGCCACGCTTGGTACACAGTTTAGCAACCGCAGTTTCCATAAAATTTTGAGTTATTATGAGGAAGATGGTGCTGCCCATCTCCTGTTTCTGTTTCCCCCTGTCGCCGCTTACGACACCCACGGGAGGATACAGGCTACTGAATAATTTCAAACCGCCACTATATGGTTTAATATACAACATGTAACAAAAACCCTGTCGTTCCCGTTAAGGGCGTTATCTGAATCAGTATTCTAACGCATAGAAATAACTTTTGTTCAGAAAACACAACCATTAAATTTTTATTTAATTAAAATAAAAATTTGCTTTTTATTGCAAATTTTTTGCAGTTATATTATCTCTAACTGACACGCGCATCGATAATGCGATAATGGTCTTGGACAATCATTTTACTCCCCGGACAATGCAGAGTAATAAAACCACATACAATTTGCAAACAAAAATTTATTTAAATTAAATTTAAAAAAATTATGGTCGAGTTTTCTAAAAAAAAAGTTTTTTCTATACGTTTGTATACTGATTCTGATAACGTACTTAACGGGAACCACAGAGTTTTTGTAACATGTTGTATATGTAAATATTTATGTAATTATTAGTTTTCAATTAGTCAAAAATTTTCAAAGGCTTATCCCCAAATTACTACACAATTATAGTAAGATTGCGTTGAAAAAAAATGAAGTTTGTAACCGGTGCTAAACAAAAGTTCATTGAACCAAACGAAATGACTATTCCAATTAAAAAAAAACTAAATTAAAGTGGTTTAAATAATGAGTGCGTTTGGCAGAAAAAAGCGCTAGCAAGCGCTTGTAAGCAAAATGGCGATCATAAACGGAAGAAACGCTATCAAATCGTAAGTAGCTATTTTCCTCCAGGACACGATGTTAGTTTTAACCGGGGAACCTAACCTAATTTAAATATATGTTTGTAAAGTATTCATATTAAAAAACTTACCAATCATGAATTTTTAATAACATGTATATGTTTATTCTTGTCATTATATTACTTAAAACTAATATTGCACAAAACAACTTATAAACTCTACTTCAAAACAAACAAATTAAATAAGCAAAATGGCGGCTTGTGTCAGCACTACTGAAGTAGTAATCGTGTCCTGGCCGAAAACTATTTCGGCGCTTGTAAGCGCTTGCTAGCGCTTTTTTCTGCCAAACGCACCCATTAAAACTAGAAATTTCTCCACAACTTTTTTTTTGAGTTCATCGTAAATGGTTATGTAGATATAGAGTGTATGTGAGAACAAGGTGTTAAAATTCAAAACAACAATGCGAGCTGTGCGGACTCATACAAATGAACACCGACAGCCACTTCGATATACTCGTAAAGCCTGTCAATAGATAAATACGACCGACGAATTTCAATGAAATTTAATATTATTTCTCCTTATACTAGTGGCAGTTATTCGCAAATTCAAATAAACGACGTAAGCAAGTCTTAAACGTGGTCGAGCCACGCTGCAAGTATATTATAATTGTAGCACGAATGAGTCGACTCGACCGGGGAAGGATCTTACTCCCACAGAATACCAACGTGAAATACATTGAAGTAATACTTACATGCTCCTGTGTAAATATACATGCTGATAACATCTCTTCAAAAATGTCTTTCAGTGTATTTTCTTTCTTTTTAAGGAATTTTATCACGGCGAGGTGTTCAAAATTTCGAAAATTTTCAGATCGGCTGACAAAAATCACCATTTTTTTATAGGATAGGGTGACAAATAAGCACACAGTCCACCTGATGGTAAGTGGTTGCTGCGGTCCATAAACATCTACATCTATCCTCGATTACAAATCAAAATGCAGATGCGTTGTCACCCGTGAGGATTGGGATGGAATGCCTCGTTTCCAGTAAAAAGGGTCTCCGATTCTCTACACTCATACAAAACACAGCAGCATTAAGCTACTATTTGACGCTGGTATTCTGTGAGAGCGTGGTCCTTCCCCGGTCGAGCCGACCCATTCGTGCTAAGACTACTACTATAATACTGACTACTAATATAACTGCAGCATGGCTCTACCACGTATCAATGTTTGTTGTTCAATAAATAATTGAACTATGAGTGCAAGTTTAATTAGTGATTGCTTTTATAATATTACTGAGTTTTGCAACTAGTGACATGAGTACTAACAAGCTGATTTCAGCCGCCCTGGTACTTTCCACAACCGACGGGCAGTTTTTGTGAATTTGAAAGGATTTTTTCTTGAAAAAAAATTGATAGGGACGTACTTCGATTCGGTTTGGGCACTTTGAGCGAATGAGTGAAGACCAAATGGTGAAGAAAATATATAGCGCAAAAGTAAATATTAAAAGGTGTCGAGGTAGACCGAGACTGACTTTCGAAGACCATGTGAGCAAATCACTCGAAGAGGGGAAGATCAAGAATACTCGGATACCTAGACGTGCATGTATGAAGAAGATAATGAACATGAAAGAAGCGAAAGAGGTATATAAGGATCGTGACATTTGGCGATCTGTTCTCTCTGGCTACCCCGTTAGGGATTGTGCGTGAAGATAAGTAAGTAAGTAAGTAAGTGAAGGGATTTTTTGTGATTTTAATTTATATTTAAGGTGATTGACCAGCTCTAAGCTAGTTCTTCTTCTTCTTCATCATCATTAGCTCGTAAAAGTCACTGTTGGTTATGAGTCTTTCTCATTGTAATCTTTTCCATTGTAATAAAATTAATAGTCACACTTGGCCAGCAGAATGACGTCTCACACATTTGACGCTGCTCCGAGTCGCCGGGGTCTTAGTATTTTACTCCTGGCGTGCAGAGATGGTTACACCGTCATCGATCGAAGGTCATAAGTTTTTTCTGGCATTTACCGTAGACACCTCTCACAACCCCCACTAAATGCGGTGAAGAATCTGAGCTACAACGACTAAAATAAACAGTGTACTACTGTACATAGATAAGTGAATTTGTTTATTTGAGTCACACTCAACATCAATGACATCCGCAAAAGTACCGTTCCGTAAGTCTTACGACATAAAATCAATTATTATGCAAAAAGAAAAAACCACACAAGCTTATATAACGCTACGTTCAAAAGAAGTAATCAATTATATCACATTAATTATGATTTTGATTGATCATAATGTAATATAGAGTTACGGTTTTTGGCGCGAAAAACAAAACCGTTACTTGCGCATGTCACAGATTATAAATTAAAATTCACCCATATCTATGTACCTAATCTGGTCGCTAGCCTGTCTTAAATAACTGTCTCTATTATCAAGTTTTCGAGCACCTATTCGAATTTACATACACAACAGCTAAAAACCATTCGGATAACTGACATCTACAAGTATTGGATACGCCTAATTAAAATAAAATAAATTTTATACCTACTATACTATACACTACACTATACAGGTGTAGTGTGTACACTGTGTTACGAAAATAGTTCATTGAATTAAATTGAAGCGAAACCGGAATGTTTATAAATTTATATATTGGGGAGTGTAGCAAACTCTTTTCTATGCCAAAACCTACTCTGTTATAAAAAGAAGCTGGTGTCCGACTGTGGGGAACATGTAAGATATTAGACACACACACAGAGGCTATCAAGCTAGATTGTGAATATGGTCTCTCGTACATAGGACAAACAAAAAGAGTGAAGCACCGAGGTTCCGGAGTCTGCGGTATGTACATGTTCAAGATCATGCCCACCATTACATCAGAATTAATAAACCACAAATTCTCGCAAAAGAACACCGATTCCTACCAAGTATGATACGCGAGGCTTTTGAAATTAAAAAAAACATCCTAATTTCAATAGAGAAGGTGGATGGGTGCTGCCATCTGCTTGGGATCCTATAATTAACAAAATCAAATCCAAACTGTAGCATGCCACTGCAAGACTTCAAGATACTGTAAGCTCGTTCTGAGTGGATCGGACCAAAAATTACATCTCAGCCCCCCTCTCCGTGAATATGGGTGCTGTAAAGCACCCGAAACGTAGGGAATTAAAAATATCTGAGTTAAAAATAACTTGATGTGAAGGAGGCGAGAGAGGTGGGTCAGGATCGTACCAAATGGAAGTCTGTAGTCTCTGCCTACCCCTCTGGGTGACAGGCTTGAGTGTTTATGTATGTATGTAAAATTGACTTAATTAAACGCGATAAAATCCGTATAAATTGTTTTATTCAATGGTTAACCTGTTCAAGAAAATTCGTCAGTTCCATGCTGTGATTTGACAAAGCGTGTAATTGTTGAGCCGCTGAGCAATGACTGAGCTTGTGCTTCAAATCAGTGGTATAAAATAGTACTATATTGACGTGAAATTATTCTTTATTGAACAAACGAACTTGGTTACACTTTTATAATATACATTACAGTTCATAAATTAAAATGTTTTTGAAACCGTTGATCGCTTTTATCGAAAAAGTCATGATTAGGAAAGTCACTTCACTCAACCTTTTTAAGCACTAAGTGTATAAGTCTCCTTTTCTAAGAGTTTGTCTCAATGGCACCATAACATATTTCTGTTGGAGCCAGTATAATAATAGACTGAATATGTGACTATTTTATTCAGTCCTTGGGTGTGAAAATGTTGCTTTATATAGTAAAGTTAGTAAAGTTACAGCCTATATACGTCCCACTGCTGGGCACAGGCCTCCCCTCATTTCTGAGAGGGTTTTAGGGCAAGGAAGTGTCCGCTGCCCCAATACGTGTTTGCGAACTTCACACGTCTTCGAATTTTTTTTTCTATTCTTCAGACATGCAGGTTTCCTCACGAGGTTTTCCTTCACCGCCGAGCACGTGGTAAATCAGCACTTAGCATTGCAATAAACATTTTCATTGGTTCCGGTGGGGATCGAACCTGGGTTACTCGCGTTCTCCCGGGTTACGCGCGATATTTACAGCGAGCGTTAACCATCTGAGTTACCACGGCTCTTATATACTTAGCATTTGTTTTATTTAAGACTAGCTGTACCCCGCGGTTTCACCCGCGTATATCACGCGTCTCTGCCGCGCGACATATGACACCTCGTTCATTTAGTTCAATCATTTTAGCTAAAAAATTAGCAAAATTAAATTATTTTTTGATATAGACTCCCCTCCCACACCCCAGTGACACCCGCATCGCATGGTGCTGGCAGTGTACGCGATATAAGGATTTTTCGACGTTACTATTGAATATTTTAACATGGAAAAGTAGTTATTGTGAGATAACTATAATAGTTAGACATATGGTATTGCAGACTTTTATGTAGATATTGATGTCCTGCATAAAACTGTAGCACACCACTTTGCTCTATTGTCAATAGTTTCCGCAGCGTAAGCGATATAAGTTTTTTTTTGGTATTTTTTCACACCTGTTACATTAACGAAGTTTTCGTACGGATCCCTAAATTTTTTGAAAACGTTCTATCGCTTATGTTCATCAGGAATAATGTAGGATTCCAATGGTGAAAGAATTTTTCAAATCGGTTCAGTAGTTTCAGAGCCTATTCAATTCAAACAAACAAACAAACAAACAAATCTTTCCTCTTTATAATATTAGTGTAGATTAAGTGTTGATTAGTCTTTAAAACAATAATATAAAATAATTGAATTACAAATCTACGCTTTTTTGATGTATTATTAATCTAAAATGCGTTTTTTAACTTATATTTTCTTTAATTTAAAAATAAAAATATTTATTATTATGACGATTAAAATCACGATACAACATAAGAACGATTGAATTAAAATGATTTTAAAATATGTTGAAATTAAGCTCGATGATATACACGTGCGTTCAGTTTTTTTTTTATAGAGTACTAGATCGATACGCCCCGCCTTCGGTGATTTTTGGATCTCGAAAACATATACATGTATTACACATATAAACCTTCCGCTTGAATAATTCTGCCTGTTGATGGAAACCACATCAAAATTGGTTGCGTAGTTTAAAAGATCTTAGCGGCGGCATGAAGAGACTTTGTTTTTATACGATGTAGAGATGGATAGCAAACGAGCCCACACTGATGGCGATTAGATTTTGTGGTCCATAGATATCTAAATTTAATCAAATAAAAATAAATCCTGTATTAAGAATCAGAATTACGTTGTCACCTCAAGGACTAAGATGGAATGCCTCGTTTTCAGTAAAAAGGCTCTCCGGGTCTCTACACCCACAATAACAAACAGCACATCATGAAACTGCTATTTTACGCTGTTATTCTGTGTAGTATGATCCTTTCCCGTTCGAACCGACCTATTCCTGCTACAACCGTAATATCGTTACAGCGTGGCCATGTGTTATATGATCTAGTATGTACAATTTAGGAAGTTGATGGATACTGGTGTCTTAGATACAGTGTCTTGAAGTATTGCTTGGATTTGGCCAATTTTTAGCAGTGTATTTGCTAAGAGCTGCAATGATGTTGATGGATATATCCATCTTATTTGTATGTTTATTGTGCTTAAGCTCAGTGCATAAAAATTTTGTGTAATCTGCAAAAATTTGATGTACATGAACAAAACACAATATACAAACAAGTTATATGTTGCACATAGGTTCTGTAGAAGCTTAATAAGTTTTTAAAGTTATAAACAAGATTCTAGAATGGCCCGTTATTTCTATTTTAAGGTCGTAACCGGATTTTATGAGTGTTTCAAAACAACCAATGAGGAAGCAAGATTCTCCTTGATTGGCAGATTCGTATTGGCGGTGTTGATCGGCCACCACTGGACGGGTTGCGACTGCGTCCTGACAGTGTTTTATACATCATACATGTGACTTAGGACAGAGCCTTGTGGTAATCTATAGAGGACGCCTATGTTAAGTAGCTTGAACTTATGATGGGTGTAATGATGATGACCATGTAAAAATTAATGTTCATATCTGCAAAGCACGGCAACTGTGACACACCACTATGGTTAACCATATTAGCGTGAACACCGTTATTAAGAATCGAAGGGATACTTAGCGGATCGCAACAACAACCGGTTTTGGTAACTGCTGCATCGGTAAAATGATATAAGGTATATCCTAGTTTTTCAAGGCTATACAAGCAACTTCTGTGTTGGTATACATTTTATAGAATTTCATTTATTAGGGTTGGCACATTAAGTCGCATAAGTGCTGTAAGAGATAAAATATATACCTTACAAAATTTATTATAATTAGTTTTGACTCTTACAGCTTTCTCACTATTAGGAAAAAACCGTCTCTACATTTATTGTAGGCTTTATATGTTTTTATTTCACAGTTCATAGAATTTTTACCGTAAACAGTCTTAAAAGGGGAGGTATGTGTTCAGCGTTGGACTTGTAATTATATAATGAAGATGATTATAATGATGAAACAACCCAGACTAATGAAATAATTCATTTTTACGACGACTTTTCCACTGAAAACGTGTACCGTATATGAATTACAACATTCACATTCGACATCCTTATTTTGCTGTTATGGACATGCATTTCTTTATCAATTTGAATATTCAATTAAAACAACATTTATATTACGCGTAGTCCATGGTTTAAACTAAGATGCATATTTATTGTATATTTAAACAGAATATTTTGTTACCTTCTTTTTAGAAACGCAGAAGAGGTCGCTCGTATACTCAGCATTTAGCTTTTTTAACCACGGCCGCTTGTATTCAGTACAGAGGTCCAATACGGACAATAATGGTATAATTGGATTGGTAATTTGGAGATATTAACAAAATGAGTTTCATGAAATGTAACTGCAACACGGTCCTGTTATTGTGTTTAAAGTAGGTATATTATATTATATTTATGTATTTGTAAAGTTGCTTAAGTTGAACTATCATTATATGTGATGTCATCGCTTTGTATTTTATATTAAAGACTATTGGCCGTTGTTTGAATAACCTTGCGGAGCGTATTCCTGATTTTCGAAATGAATTAATGCAATCTAGACGTGGTAGAGTCATGCTGCAGCTATGTTATAGATGTTACACGAATGGGTCGGCTCGACCGTAGCAGAACCACGCTCTCACAGAATACCATCGTAAAAAAGCAGCGTAATTTTCGTATGGTGTGTGTAGATGTAGAGAACCGAAGACTCTTTTTACTGGAATCGAGGCATTCCATCTTAGTCATCAGGGTGACAACGTAATTCTGATTCTTAATCCAGGATTTATTTTTATTTGATTAGATTTAGATATCTATGCACCACAAAATCTAATCGCCATCAGTGTGGGCTCGTTTGTTATACATTAGGATAAATGTCTATGGGCCACATCATCCACTTACCATCTGGTGGATTATGTGCTCGTTTGTCACCCAATGCTACAAAAAAGAAAACCTCTTGTTTGCTAATAACTCTTGCTATAAAAAAATTATAAACTTACATATAAATAATAACAATTAGTCATGACTCTTGACACAAAGATGAATTTGGTGTTTATTACAATTTTTAACGTTTTAGTAACAGATACTGTAATAAATCTTTATATTAATCGTGAAAGAAACTGGTTAAGATTGATGTTTTTAAAATAAATTGCCAGAATCTCAAAATCCATTAGAATGAAGAAAAAAAATGTAGTAACACGGTTATACTTTAGTTTTTTACCTACTAGGTTATCTCTATGCTCCCATTTAAGATGAATATTACAAACAATGTACACAAAACGTGTAACGAATTGTAGTGGCAACCGTACTATTAGAAACAGGTGTTCCCACAGACAACAAATGCTCTTTCCGGTCGTGTGTTTCATCATAACCGCTCTTCGTTTTGATGGGATGTCATGGATAATTTACAAGCACGTTCTTTGACTTAGTTTTTTCTCTTTGTGGAATGTGTTTGAACTTGATTCATGCATAGTAGATTTGGAAATACTTGCCAATATTTATAGTAATAATTATAACTTAACAAATCTTTAGATCTTTAAAAGAAGGAAGCCTCCCTATACTATGGAAGCAAGCACATATAATACCTATACACAAAAAAGGACAGAAAAACAAAATCGAAAACTATAGACCAATCTCAATATTAAATACCTTTAGTAAAGTTTTAGAGAAAATAGTTTATAATAACGTGTATCCACTATTGATACCTTCCATTCCACCCGAACAACACGGCTTCGTTAAAGGTCGCTCGACAACTACCAATCTATGTCTATTTATGAATGACGTCCTACGTGGGATGGACGGAGGTTTGCAAGTTCATGTGATCTATACGGACTTCGAAAAAGCATTCGACCTTGTGGATCATGTCATCCTGCTCCAAAAACTACAAGCGCTTGGGATTTGTGGTGATTTGTTAAGATGGTTCGAAGCTTATATTTTTAACCGCAGCCAAGCTGTAATTATAGGTGGTTTCAGATCTGATTACACAAACGTCCCTTCGGGTGTTCCACAGGGATCTCTGCTTGGTCCTCTCCTGTATATAGCCTACCCGTATGATATAGGAACATGTTTATAACACGCTAATTTTCTTCTATATGCAGATGACAAGAAAATATATATGAATATAAACTCAGAAAGGGACTGTCAGCTCCTCCAAGACGACTTAAATAGACTTGCTCTATACTATAAAAATAATCGCATAACAGCTAATATTGAAAAATGTACATCAATCACGTTTACCCGTAAAATAAAACCTATACAGTATTCTTACCACATTGACAGTCATCCAATAACAAAAGCAAACAGCGTTAAAGACTTGGGAGTAACTTTAGATAGCAAACTAACCTTTTCAGAACACATTAGATTAATAACCATGAAAGCCTACAAAAATCTTGGATTTATCATGCGTGTCACCAAACCTTTCAATGATTTAAGTTGCATTAAAGCACTTTATTTTTCATATGTCCGCAGCGTGTTGGAATATTGCTCTATTAGTTGGAATACAGAATACAAAAAATATGTAGCTGCCATAGAAGGTATACAGAGTAGATTCCTGCGGTACCTCAATTACCGGGGCAGACACAGGAGTGAAGAATACCATAGCTCTTGTCTGCGTCACAACTTATTAACATTACAAGATCGTAGATGTGTAACTGATATGATGCTGCTATATGAGGTTTGTACTGGCGCTCTAGACTGTCCAAAATTGACTCAACAGATTATGAGTTTTCGTACCCCCAAGAAACGCACTAGAGTTACGGAATTATTTTATGTACCACCAGCTTACACAAACTATGCAAAAAACTCTGTTACAAATAGAGTACTAGGAACATATAATAAGTACTTTTCTAGCATTGACCCTTTTTGTTTGTCCAAGACCAAATTCAAAAAAGCTGTCTCAAAGGTTTTGGCAGATGGAATTGTTTATTATCTTTAAGATAGGTTGAAGTTGCGACACACACACATTTTATTATTATATCACAAACTAACACACGTTTTCACCTCTCAATCATACACACGCACACACAACAAGCACACACACACACACGCACACACACACACACACACACACACACACACACACACACACACACACACAAACACTTCCTTATTCTCATCACACCGATACTCAATATACGGTATACAAATATACAGTGCTTACAATATGACGCAGATAAAGGTATCTTACGACAAACACTGTAAATTATGTATTAACATTGCTGAAGACGAAAAAAATATATATTTAAATGTTTTGCAAAAAAACATGTAAATCTATAAAGGCTTCTATATTGCATAATATGTTCAAAACTTGTTTTTATATATTGGTAAATGTACAAGCTGTAGATTTTGTTTCAATAAATAAATAAAATAAATAAATAAATAAATAAATAAAAAGTAAGACCCGACTTCAATTTGCCAAAAAGAAGTTATTTATTTGCAACCATATAAAAAATAAACTCGAATTGAGAACCTCCTCTTTTTTGATGCTCATTGAAAAGGTTTGTGTAAAATATATGATGTAAAATACATATGATGTGATCAGTCATCAACAAATAATGAGATGAATTTTAAAAAATGGGCGTACATTAACGAGCTTTAGAACGACATCGCGCCCGTACAAAAGGCGCATTTGATTTGAAATTTTGGAACAAATTATTTCAGAAAAATAGAAAAATTATATTCGGCGGAAAATTTTTTGCGGATGACGATGATGTCAAACGCGCGATTTTTGACTATTTTGAGAAAAACGAGAATTTTTTCTTGCGTGACGTTAACATTAAATATGTTAACTTACCAATCTGTAATGAATGAAGAAAGAATATAAATGAAAATAAATTTAAGGGGAAATATAACCTCAAATGGCTTAGCAAGATCCTCCGTTATGCCGAAAATATTGCAGCATTAATTTTGAAATAAATATATGGTAAAGTTAAGGATTTATGTTAAGTACTATGTTAGACGAAAACACGATTCCGTAAAGTTTTCTCGATAGAAAAAAAATCTATAAAATATACTGTAGGCAAACCCGGGAACTTATCTACCTCGCCTTTTAAGTATAAAATGGTGTGAATGATAGCCTGTGCAGTGGGTAACTTGCGCAGATATCACCGTGGTTGAAATTTCTACTTCTTACTCCTTCTTTACTACCCCGTAATGGTTCGTTGTAGCTAATAGGCGCTCGGTGGGCGCATTAGTGTTCGTAGTAGCCAACGCCTCGCACTTTTAAAGCTGTTTGCTAAGGACTCTACATCTATCTATATAATACATAAAAAATGTTTCTACCTATGTCCGTTATAGACTGAAATTTTGCAACCGATTTTGATAAAATATTTTTGTGTGTGTTGGAATGAGTCTCTAGACGATTCGACACATTCGGACCCGATAGGTGGCGCTGTTGTCTAGATTCAAGAAGGTTTTTCTTCGTGGTATTCTTCACGTGTAGAGCCATGCTGCAGTTATATTAGTAGTATAGTTGTAGCACGAATGGGTTGGCTCGACCGGGGAAGGACCACGCTCTCACAGAATACCAGCGTGAAATAGTAGCTTAATGCTGCTGTATTTCGTATGGTGAGTGTAGAGAACCGGAAACCCTTTTTACTGGAAACGAGGCATTCCATCTTAGTCCTCGCGGGTGACAACGCATCTGCATTTTGATTTGTAATCGAGGATAGATGTAGATGTATATGGGCCACAGCAACCACTTGGACTGTGTGCTCGTTTGTCATCATATCCTATAAAAAAGGCGGATCCATGGCGGATCTTTAGTTTAGTATAAAATAAGATGGTTCCTACCGGAGGCTAAAGATCTGTTGGACTTTTTCCACAGGTGGCCTTACGGTACATGTGGTAATAATATTTTTTGCATATGCTACAGTCCAAATATATTATTTCGGCACATCTCAGTGCCAACAATAATCATAAAAAAAGAACAGAAGCTTTTTGCAGAAAGCTCACAATATAAGGTTAGATGCATTTGTATTATGATAACTGAAGTAAAAACTGGGAATTCTTCTTTGCATTCTTTACTTCTTCTGTTCTTGGCCCAAGACCGTGTTTTGTGGTGCTACCTGGGGAAGGCATATGTTCTGCAGTGGACTTGTGAAGGGCTGTATCAATGGTAATAATTATTGTGAATGAAGTTTAAACTTTAAAACCATAGAATACTATAATACACAATAGAATGGCTGTCAACTTTATTTTATACGAGGATTATCGTCGCCAAATCCGATTCGCTGTGTTGACAGACTGAGTAAATTTACACATTTTAGACTTTTGATTAATGTTCAAGATCATAATTAAATTTTAATACATATTTATGTGTAAATAGGGTGCAATTTGGCATTTTCTAAATAATATGCATGCGAAATTCGGAAACGATTGCAACGTTAAAACACATCTCGTGTTGACATTTATACGTGTGAATTGACGTGTTAGTGACATTTTAATGGCTACGCGGGCTCCGTCTACTCCCCCGTTCTCTCATGTATGTATTATAGTATACTATGTTTAAAACATTAAAGCATTTGGATCGTGTTGTGCAGAAATGATCTGTATTTTACTTATTATAAAGCAGTGCTTAACCAAAATCCGGCCTGGTGGTAAGTCGTGATGTAGCCCAAGATGGTAAATCGCACTCGCATCGCGTCTCAGCGCACCAAAAGCCTACTCACTCTTGCCTTGAAGACGCTGAGATTGTATTCGGATGGAAAGGTAGACGCCCGCAGATTATTCCATTCTTTGCTGTACGTATTACAAAAGACGGGACAAACCGTTCGGTTCCAATGCGTGGAATATCGACAACAAAGGGGTGAAGACCCGCCGACCAACTTGTGTCCGATGGTGGAAAATAATCCAATCCACAAAAGCATAAAGTTATTCAGATTTGAAAGATGAAAATTTAATATATATTTTGGGATCAGAAGTCTTTCGTATTTGGAAATAACCTGGAAAAAGACCCTCTGATCACTATATTTCCATTTCATGTACTTTGGATTGTTTTATTTCTGCACCACATAGTCCATTTGACAGAAGTACGGCATCAGTTACCAACCATACTATACCCTGTGTCCGATTAAATTAAACCCTGGCTAAAAGCGTAAAACGTCACCGACTGGAGAAAAATAGATTTTTACGGGAATTACTTTAAAAAAGAGTCTTATTATTTTTATTTTTTTTTGTTTTTAATTATTATAGTATTGCGGCGCGCAGAAAAAGTATTTGGTAATTAGTAAGTATGGCCTAAAAAATTTTTCCAGGTCTGGTCTCTTCCTTGTGCAATTTAGTCTATAAACTGTCTGTCTACAGGAGAAAATCCTAATGGCGACAAAATTTATGTTTTTAAATTTAAACAGCTTAACTTTTTTTTTAATATTGTAGTATAGATAGTATTATCATATAACTAATTTATAAGAAAACTCTTTGTATGCATTGTTTGAATATGAAGACAGAGATTTGAGAAATATAAAACGTGATCATAAGTAAACCTATTTCTCCTCATGTATTTGTCATAAAGACAATTTTCTGCTGTACCGTGTAGAAATAATCCGTTAAAAACTTTACTGCAAATGAACTGATGCTTGTAATCTGAGCTTTATTTCGCATTCATTGTTGTACGGACAGCAAAATAGCTGCTACTCAATCAAACGCTCGTTGTATTGGCGTCTTTTTGGAGCATGACAAAATAACTGTTATTTTTCCTGTTTTGTACATAATGAGATATTATAAACTTGTATTACCTTAAAAAACGATATCATAACATTAGATTTTTATGCGGGAGAGGTTTTAGCGTGTCGTAAATCCCCTGAAATGCTGGACTACATCCTTCTTTGGTCAGCGAGTCTACTGGTTTTAGCAGGAGTTACTTAGTTTTCTAGCTTCTAGCTCTTGCGAGGAGCACAACTCCCTTATGGAATCTACAACCACCAGACTTAGGGACCTTCAAGAAAAGAGCCTTCTCCTATTTATAAGGCCGGCAACGCATCTGCAATTCCCCTGGTGTTGCAGTTGTTCATGGGCGGCGATAATCACTTACCACCGGGTGAAACTTATGCTCGATTGCCACCTCTCCTAATAAAAAAAGTTAGCTAGGCTGCACTATCAACCATTAATCTGAGACCAGCAGCAGTTGGCTCAGGGCAGAACTAAGTGGCGTTTTTTATTGTCAGAGACCTAGGATTCATTTTGGCTTACTGCGCCACGTTAGTTATTTGTTAGTTAGTTTGAGGAAATATACACAGTACCTATATCACGGAATATTGCAGTGAATTGGCGGCATAATATTATCCTTCGCCTTATTTTGTTCTGCAGAAAAAAAATTATACTCTTCCTACAGTAGGCTTATACTGTTTTAAATAGGATCCCTATGTGTGTATGTTCGTAAGCCATTTCCGTGTCGCATAATATCCCGAGAAGAAATGATGATATCGTCTCTACACAAACTTCGTTCGAAGATTAAATTTTGTTTGGATTTTATGTCGTCATTAGCGATCCACCCCGACTTTGCTCGGGTGATGTCTGGGTCTCGACAACAGTGCCACCAACCGGGTTCAACTATAGTTAAGAAACATCCAGGTACTCCATAAAAATCTTGACTGGAGACTAGATAACTGAGATATTTTGCAGACCGAAATAATGTAAAACCATAGTCCATTTACGCAATTTCCGCATTTATAATGGCAGCGCCCGACTATAAAATTTCGAGAGTATAATTTGTTATAAGAACATAATATGATATATAATATAATATATATATATATATATATATATATATATATATATATATATATATATATGTACTATAAATATATATTAATGAATATAAATTTCTTTCAATTCTATTTTTATATTGTTTAATACTAATATTAAAAAGTATTGTATTGATAAAAATTTAATCAATCAGTAATAATGATGAATTAAATATTAAATTAATAAAAACAATAAAATACGTCATAAAAATAAATGTCTATATTTATTGATATTAATAAGTTTAATTGAACAACAGAAAATGAGTTTACCGGAAACCGATACAACACTGATCTGGGATATTCGCATGATATAATTTTTTTATTTTGTACTGAAGTAAATCGTTAATCAATATATAATTTTTATTTAACACTTTAGTTAGCTCTCAACCGTACTACGCCTAGCGTCTATCGACATGGCGAACTTAAAAGCACTTGAGTATCGGTGTAATGGATGAAGATGATTGTATTTTACTATACGTTTTATTGCCTTGTCGCCTAATGCACGATTATAAAATATGAAAGGAAAAAAGCATTTATTATATACCTTTTACTGTGTTTTACTTGCCGTTATAGCATATTAAAGTCTACTGCTGAACATAGGGGGGATATTAGCTATAGTTGCCAGGTTGCTTGGCAACGCCAGTTTTTTTTTGTTCTTTAATAGGAGGACACTGCTGCCCATCTCCTGATTTGCTTACCTCTGTCGCCTCTTACGAAATCCATGGGATGATATTATGATGTAGTGGATATTATACTTACACCGGCTCTACACTGTAAATGTACCTACGGTTAATATACTTACTCTAGTCTCTCTAGTTAAATGTTAGATATAGTTTACTATTATTTGCAGCTGGGCGCTTAATCTAACACTGCATTAATACACGAGTAATCCGAAGTTAATTCCATTCAGAAAACCATAGTTTAAAAAAATGAATGTCATCTGTGGTGAAGGGAAACACCATGAAACCTGGTGGTCAAAAATTGAAAATATATCGTATAATATATAAATTCCACCAATTCGATTTCGTACCATAGAAAGATATGAGGACTAGTGGTGGGGCATGCTAGGTTGTTATTCAACTGTTATTTTATTTAATAACAGAGGTGATTATTTCGAACTCCTTATAAAATTACGAGTTATGCAGATGACAAACAGGAATTGAAAAAATCTTCAATAAGTTTTTTTGGCAATCGTCATTGATACAGTTCCCCGCAAACTTTGTACGCCAAAGTCTATTCGCCTGGTATACAGGTATACAAATATAAGCTAAAACAGGTATTCGAGCCTAGAAGGTATTAGCTATTCACATGAGTAATAATCTTCACGGTAGTGACGAGGAATTATAATAGTATAACTAAAATAGTTTTAAGAAATTTCATAAATAATATTTTCAACTAGGTGTTTTTTTTATAGAATAAAGATAAGAAACGAGTATAGAGTTCACCTGATGGTAAATGGATGCTGTGGCCCAAAGATATCTACATATATCCTCGATTAAGAATCAATGTGTAGATGCGTTGACACAACTGAGGACTAAGATGGAATGCCTCGTTTCCAGTAAAAAAGGGTCTCCGGATCTCTACACTCACCACTCAAAATACACCAGTATTAAGCTGCTATTTTACGCTGATATTCTGTGAGAAGGTGGTCCTACCCCGGTCAAGCCAACCCATTCTTGCTACAACCATAATATAGCTGTAGCGTGGCTCTACCACGTATACTACTCTCCGCAACTTCGCCCGCGTGTAATTTGAGGTTTTAATTTTTTTGCACGGAACCCTATTTTTTTTGCTAATGTAAAATTAGCCTAAGTTACTCCTTATAACAACAGCTATCTGTCAGTGAAAATCCCGTCAAAATTGGTCCAGTCATTTCGGTGATTAGCCGGAACGAACAGACAAATAAAAATTTTATAACTTGTGAATTCCATATGCATTTGGTACAACGCACTTCAATTTTATTTATTCGTATAGATATAGATGTGTTTTAAAATCTCCAAGTAAGGTTCAAAGTACGTACTGAAATATTTCAATGTCTATTTTTGAATTGACGAAATAAAATAACGGGAATTATTCTCTAATCCATTCGATAATTGACCCAGAATAAAACCAATAATTGTCAGAAATTTTGTTTCATCATATACGAGTAACGGGCAACGTAATATGAGACGTCTAGAAGCAGGGAGGAGTAGTATTATTATTTATTCTATGATATACGTTAAAACTAGTAGCAGGGATGGGCAAGTGAAAAAAAATCGATATACATATATATATATATATATATATATATATATATATATATATATATATATATATATATAGTATCAATATTTTTAAACATAATCGATATATATGCGTTTTAAATATCGGTATATCGATATTCCGTCATGTTTGCATGACGTACAGGTTGAAAGATAATAAAAACGATAACAGCAGATAATTGCTTTAGTAGCTGCTTTTGTTATAATTTTGTCGAGTAATACATTTTATTCATTAAATTCCAAATTGATATGAATTCGATAATTTAAAATAAATATCGATAATCATTATTTCGCGATTAAAATATCGACGATATATATATATATATATATATATATATATATATATATATATATATATATATATATATATATATAAAATATGTATGTCGATATATTTTGAGAAAATATCGATATTTCGATATTTTTACCCATGCCTAATTAGTAGTAATAGCAAAAAAGTTCTAGGGAACAGAAATTTATATAATATTTTAAATTCTAAGAATACACATTCAAATATCACGAATTGATAATTTGTAGGTACGAGTGCAATGGATAATACCTGGTAGTAAGCGGATGCTGTGGCCCATGAGAATCAAAATACGGATGCTTTCATGTCACCTGAGGACTCAAAACGGAATGCTTTATTACCCGTAGAAAGGGTTTTCGGATCTCGTCTTGAAGCCAGAAATCAAGATGAGATGGAAATACGCCTATATGTTTTTAGTAATAAAGGCGTTGTCACAAATTTTAAATATATATTTAAATCTTTCTAAATGTACCTATCTTAAAATTCTCTTTTAATTTCTTTGGTTTTTGGTGGCTTTTTGTGACATTAGAGTAATTTTAAAAAATTCGCGCCCAGCTCAAAACGCATCTGCACAGATCAATACTTAACTGCATTTTGCTTCTTAATCGAGGATAAATGTTGATGTCTATGGGCCATAGCATGCACTTATCATCGGGTAGACTGTGTGCTCGTTTGTCACCCTTAATCGATAAAAAAGCTTCCCCTTTCATTTTAATACTTACTTACTTACTTACTTATCTTCACGCACACTCCCTAACGGGGTAGCCAGAGAGAACAGATTGCCAAGTGTCACGATCCTTACATACCTCTTTCGCTTCTTTCAGGTTCATTATCTTCTTCATACATGCACGTCTAGGTATCCGAGTACTCTTGACCTTCCCCTCTTCGAGTAATTTGCTCACATGGTCTTCGAAAGTTAGTCTCGGTCTACCTCGACACCTTTTAATATTTACTTTCGCGCTATATATTTTCTTCACCATTCGGTCTTCACTCATTCGCTCAACGTGCCCAGACCATCGGAGTACACCCGTATCAATTTTTGTGATAAGGTCATCTTTCATAACATAACATACGATAAACACTCACGCCTGTCACCCAGAGGGGTAGGCAGAGACTACAGACTTCCATTTGGCACGATCCTGTCACACCTCTCTCGCCTCCTTCACATCCATACACTTCCGCATACATGCTCGTCGGTTAAGGGTACTCCTAATTTAGCCCGTTTTCAATAAATCGCCAATTTGGTCGATAAATTTTCGCCTAGGACGTCCCTTTCCGACTCTGCCATTCATTCTGCAACATAAATTTTCTTTGTCACTCTTTCCTCATTCATTCTTTCCACATTTTGTTTCGCTTTCGGTCGGCTATGGTAACGCCGCACATTTTACGAAGAGATCGCATCTCTACTGCATTCAACTTGCTTTTATGCTTCTTCTGGCATACCCAGGTTTCGCTGCCATATAACAAAGTCGGTACCAACACTGCGTTATGTATTGCAAGGCATGCCCTCTTCACTACGCCCTGCCTTTTGACTAACGCATTCAAGGCACCATTGACATTGTTCCCGCTCATTTTAATGTTAAACTAATTGTTATTTTTCGTCATTTTACAAATAATTGAAGAAAACTACGCGTGAATCTATATCTATATAATATGTATACGTAGGCTGCAAAATTCAAAGGCGAAGTATATAATATGCACAATAAATGACTTATTCTATTCTATTCTATTCTATTCTAATAGTAAGATGGCCCAACGAATCACTCTTCATTTGTTTAGCACGCAGTACCTGAGTGATAGGCAAATGAAGCCGCGTTCAAAAGTTACATAGTAAAATTAAACGAGATCAATAATATCTTTTATTTGGCCTGTTGGTCTAGTGGTTAGTGACCCTGACTGCTATGCCGGAGGTCGTGGGCTTGATTCCCACCCAGGACAAATGTTTGTGTGATGAGTACCATCATTTGTTCTGTGTCTGGGTGTAATTTATCTATAATATTTACGTATTTAAAAATATATAAGTATGTTTATCAGTTGTCTAGTACCCATAACACAAGCTATGCTTAGCTTGGGACTAGATGGCGTTGTGTGATAGTTGTGGAATATTATTATTATTACTATTATTTATACTCTGTCGCCTTTTGCGACACTCACGGGAGGAGTCGGGGTAGTTGACTTGGTTTCTTACACTGTCACTGCACGGTATTACACAACATATTCTTGTACTACCTTAAATAATTAATAGGAACACAAAGTTGATTTGACACAGTTCACAAATTAAAACCGATGGTAATAACAATAATACTCTAAGAAATTATGTCAGACCATTTATTAAATCCTTTGTTAAACTACTTACTAGATGTCAATCTTGTACGAGTTCTTTTAAAACAATATATAGATTATCGTTACCGCAATAGAAATTAAGGAAAGTTTTTCTTGCATTCATGCATTATAGCCGGTTCAGTCTAATATAGTATCCTTCGTACAGTCGAGTACTCATGGGGCGGGGATTTTGGGGGAGATTTTTAAATAGTTATCAGAGAGTTACAGCCTATCATTGATATTATTACAAAGTGCAATTGTGTAAATATATTTCCACATAAATGGCGAACTTGTCTATTTTAGTATATTTTTGTTTATTTAGACACTGTTTCCTTTAACCTCCAGGCGACACGGCCAATAAACAAACCAGTATTCACATAGACACCAATGTCAGTTTTTATCTATGCCCTCCTCAACTGTAGAAAGTGACTCATCTTTCGCACAATTCGAATCGACCGTTAGACGTGTCACAGTGTTTGCTCTGCTAGTCAGCTCGTTCATCTGGGTCAAATGGCGATGTTTACCACTCAAAGAGCTGGACGGAGTGGAAATGTGGGCAAGATTTCTCCCACGACGGGATAAATATTAATGTTTAATTGTTTGCTTTTTGCTTCATATTTTTAAGTCATAGCAGTTAACTTTACAACGAATATGGGATGTATTATCATCGTTACATCCGTTATTGCTGCATATTATAAGAACCAGATACTAAGTAAGATTGTTTAGGCAGAACAAAAGTTACTACTTCAGCTATTGTTCTATCGGCCCGGCCATCTTTGACGAAACAGTTCTTAAAACCAATAAGGATGCTTTATTGGTTAAGACGTTTTTTCATATTTATCCTCGATTAAGAATCAAAAGGCAGATGCGTGCAGGCCTCTAGGGACTAAAATGGAATGCCTCGTAACAGCAGTATTATATTATAGCTATTTCATACTGGTATAGTGGCTTGGCAGTTGGAAATTATCTCGTTATATTACTTTAATGCTAAACAAGATCATTTAGATGTCAAATATCCACTCAATTACTAGCACCAACGTTTTCGCGAATCTTGTCTAATATTATTATATATTTTCTCGAAGAGATCTAGTTTTACGTGTAGCATTTTATTACGGTATGTAAGGCAAGTATTCCATTGAGAAAATATTTCTTCTCATTTTTTTAAAACTTATAACTTTAAGAAATAAATACTTACTTTAAGTTTTCGATTCGAAGGCAACGACCCCCAAACACATCTCTAACCCTCACCACGCGCCATTAACATGGTTCTAAATGTTATAACAGTTATTTTTATAAATTCACTTTGCAATATATTTGCGGATAAAAATTAAAACAAAAATATATAAATTCTTAGCTACAGTAAACATTAAATTCACTGAGAGGTTAATGTGAATGAATTGGTTTGAATAAAACTACACATACACTATAATTTATATTGGATTTATTTAAAAAATCCGTAAATATATGATAACTTTTTAATAATTTGATAAATTGTATCGTTCCTTTGAGTAGAAGTGCATTTAAAAAATTGATTTAAAGATTGTCATGATTTAAACATTATTTTTTAAAATATCATTAACGTTTGTTTCAGAGACAATATCTTGTCTATCTTCTACTTTTTACATAACATAAAGATGATATATTACAAAAGGCATTATATCTTATACTATTCAGCTAATTTTAAAATTTCCTTAAGCTCCCGATATAAATTTAATTGAATACTCACTTATTATTATTATTATTATTACTTCTTAAGTGTCATAAATAAATTGATGTTCATAATATGCTTTGTAAGAAGCGCTTAATCCCGTATAATTTTATTCATAATTTTAAGATTACTTATCTTTTCTGTGGTCGCGATCGTGAATCTGACGTAGTCATAATTATAAGACGTGCAATCAAAGAAGATATTAATATTATAATTTCTTTAGTACGTAGTAAAGTTCTATAAACTGCATTTAGTGCCTATTTGATTTGATTGTCTTACAAATTTTCAGTATCACCCTCGAATATCTCGAAATACATTTCTAAATATAAAAATCTGGGTTTTAGGAATAATATAAAAAAATCATGTTACAATTTTGACAAATTATGTTATCTAATTAGATTCTATCTAGGCTTAAAAAGTAAAAGCAATTACTTTGTATATAAATAAATTTCGTAGTATTTTAGAAACCTCAAATTACTTATTTGAAATATATTTAACAATTTTAGTAAGTAATTTTCAATAAAAAAGGAAAATATTGATTTCGGTCATGAAGAAATCTACATGTTTGAGAAATTTATAAGATTTAGTGAACATGTTCTTAACCAACTCGAAAACGTATCTAACAACGTATCTGCACTTATTATCAAATGCACTGTATGATCGTTTGTCACACTTATTATATATAAAACCTTAGCATTAAAAAAAACTTTTTTTTTCTTTTTCACTACATATTAAACATATTTCACGTTTAGAACAACTTATAATTAATATACGACTTAAGAGTCTCAGACAGTCGCACGGTACAACTTGCACCTGCTGCATAATGTCGAAAATTGTAGAGCGCCTGGCTTACGGCAAGTTGTGATTAAATTATTCAACCTCGAGGCTAGACAACAGCATATCCTATTTAAAGATTGTAATGGAATTAGCGGCTCGCATTAAAGTTATAGAAATAATTAATGTAAGGTATATATTTTTATACACGTACTGTTCACCTGCTCACGATGTTGTAACTGGAGATAGTGTTTACGTAAATGTTGACCTATGTCTTATAAATGTGTCCTTTTTGGGTTTATTGCTGAAAATATCTTATTTATACCTAATATTTTTGAGTAAGCTTCTAATTTGTGTTTGGCGGTGAAGGAAAACATCGTGAGGAAACCAGCATGCCCGAAGATATTGAATATATTTCGAGAGCTATATGTATATGTGAAGTCAGTCGTAGATTTTTTAAATATATTTATATAAATAATCTGACTTTTCCTTCCATCTCAATGTTCCGTCATTGTCTTATAATAATAATTATGTGTTTTCTTAACAATTCAACAATACGACAGGCCACTCAGAAAGATTACCAAAAATAAGGTTTTTTCTTTGTATGAGATACTGGCCTGTTAAATTTATTTTGAAAATCCGTTTATTCAAAATTTCGACGGCTATTACGCATGCTCCAAATTCGAATTTCCATCCACATTTCTTACAAACTAAATAAAATAAATATAGTATTTTAAATTAGAAAACGGAAGTCGATTTTCGCGCGATGATTATTTATTATACAAATGTTGCCTAAAACCGAATGAATCGTTTCGTAGATTTCAAAAGTCATTTATGGACTAATGACAAACGTGTACCTACCGCTGTCAATTTTCAGCACGGTCGACTAACTTTGAGATATTAAGAAAGAAGTGGCCGCCCTTTGACGGGTGTTAAAAAAGGAAACGTGCTAGTGCTAGCATTGAATTTCATTGAATTATGTTTTCCCTTTATACAAGACGTTCCTATAATATTTATCTGGTTACGATGAAACATTGGTGAGTTGTTACGTGTGCGCCCGTGAATGTTTGGATAAAAAAATTGCGTATAATTGTGGAAACACGTACAAATTAAAGCGATTTTACGACATATCGTTCTTATTTTATTTAATATTTTAGTAAACTTATGCAACACCGGCGGTGAAACGGTACAAGAAAACTTGACCTTTTTTTTAAATTCAGTACAAATTTCTCCACTGCGTTAATAAAGAAGTTTCACTTCAAAATTAAACTTTTAATGAAAGGCCAACTTCAAAGAACTAAAAAGAGTAAAAAATAGTCCCATAACAACGCCAGAAGTTGGTACTAAGACTAAGTGAATACAAGATAATAGAAAAATTAAAACCCAATCCATCCACATTTTTGTGGAACTAGCGTTCCGCTGCGGCTTCGCACTGGTGATTTCTGGATCTCGACAACAGCGCCACCTACCGGGTCCAAGTGTGAAACAAAACTATCTAGTGACCAATTCAAACACACACACACAAAAAAAATTATGAAAATCGGTTGGATGGTTTCAAAGTCTTTAACGGATAGACAGATTACCGTTGCCTATTTAATAAAATAGAGTCATTAAAATTGGTTCACATTGGAAGATGTTGTTCAACGTACACATACAAAAGAAAGAATACACAATCGAATTGAAAATCTCCACCATTTATTTAAGTCGGCTTAAAAAGAAAATTAACTTGTAACATTTCAATTCATACCAGTCTTAAACTTATATTAAAGCATTATATACAAAATTTTACAGTACGTAACGGTACTATTGTATTTTATCTATTATACATGAAAGTATATTTTTGTTTTTAATTTCTAAAACTTTTAAATTTCGCTAAGAGATGTCCTAGACATTCAAAAGATCTATTAGTATTTTACACTTATAATAATCGAAGTGGTTTTCATATTCACTACCTGTACATAATAATATACGATACAAAAGTTTTGAAGTATCTGTTCTAACGGTAAATTATTGTAAATGTTATAAAACACTCTCTCTTTATTTCAATTCACTTTTCTTTCTATTTTTGTTAACCAATTTCGCTTCCTCGTTTTACGAAATGATACACGTAAATTTTTCAATTTTAATTTTTTCACGTTTCAGCGATTTTATCACTTAATACATTCTGTTTTTAATAATGCGGTGGTAAAGATATAAGATTGGACGTAGTTTAAAGTCACGCATAGTCGAAATCAGTATACATTAAAGATGATGCATAGTGAGTAAATCATCATAAGATTAGCACGAACCAAAATTCCAGTTTCATTAGTAGATGGAGAGCATCATAACCGGAGCGACGTTATCGGTATTCAAAAATCCGTCTTGCCGGCAAATCATTTGCTATGTCGGCATTGTTATTACGTCAAACCGGACCAAATAACAACCTATATAAGTCACGCTATTGATATTGCCCAACTACTTTTACATATTTGTTTATAACAAGCTTCGTACACGTGGTAGAGTAATGCTGCAGTTATATTATAGTTGTAGCACGCAATAACATAAGAATTTCAAAAAAAAATGGAAAAGAAAGAATTTCGTAAAAATAATAAGATCAAAAGAGACATTGGCACTATGTAACATTTTGAAATATTAGAGACACTTTCAAAGTTGAAATTAGTGACTTTTATTTTATAAATTAAAAATAAATTACAAAACCTAGCAAGCGTTTAGAAATAGTAATGCTAGACCAAACACAAAGCGGACCAATCAACAACCTAAGTCACGCTATTGAAATTACCCAACCACTTTTTATTATATGTATATAATAAGCACATGATAGAGTCATGCTGCAGTTATATTATAGTTGTAGCATGAATGGGAATAACAAAAGAATTAAAAAAAGAAAAATGGAAAAGAAAGAATTTTGTAAAAATAATAAGTTCGAAAGAGACATTCGCATTACGTAATATTCCCAAAAAAACATTTTGAAATATTACAGACGCTTTTAAATCTTAAATAAGTGACTGTATATTATAAATTAACATTAAATTATAAAACGAAGCAAGCGTTTAGAAATAGTAATGCTAGAGCTAACACAAATGGTAGCCAATTAGTTCCTTTCATGCTACCCTCTGAAGTCTAAAAATTTGCATTGAAAACGAGCTTGATAAGACAACTTTCCTATAAATTATTAATTCAACGAATACTGCTGCATTCAAGAAGGCGTAGACTGTTTTAAGGTTCTGCTGTCATGCATTGACTCTTACAATTTAATTTGTATATTGTAATACTTTATATCTTCTAGAGTTTTCGATATAATGACATAAAGATTTAAATTAATTTTTAGACAAGAAAAATTGAAGAATTGAATATATATATATATATATATATTTATACATTTGATTTTCGTGTCGAAATTATAGGGCTAGGAAGAACCTCTATAATTTCCTTTTGTTCTATCCTAAAGTCTTCTATTTACCTTTAATAGCTAGACTTATTTCAAGAAAGCTGACATGCTGAATGCGGGAGATATTATACCTTAGACCTTATAGATCTTATACATAAACCTATCAAAAAAATGAATCATTAAAATCAGTCCTTTATCTGCAAAGATATTATATGAAATTCCTTAAAACAATAGTCCAATATGAAACTTTTTCCACTATTTTCCATCCTTGAGGGCATAATTTTTTCTTCAGAATTTAATAGGACTACCCTTGAGGTAAAGCCCATTTAACAAAAAAAGAATCATTAAAATCGGTTAAAAATCTGCAAAGATATCGCGTAACATACGTATTAAAAAAAGAACATACACTCGAATTGAGAACAACGTCCTTTTTGAAGTCGGTTAAAAATACAAAGTTTTATTGAAAAATAAATTGCAACGGATATTGCATACCGTTTTACAATAACAATATAATATGAATTCTATCATAATCAGTTTATAGATCCCTATCGGATGCATAATTAATACATTAATTGAGAGCGCTAAGATAGCTACACTCGCAGTTGGTTCCGATCTTATAAGATAAATCTGTAATTACTCCAGAACCAAGAAAACAATGAACTAAGTGAAAATATCTGATAATAAATTCACTCAATTATGCGCAATTTTAAAGCGACCGCGCCATTCAAAATCAATTGATCTACTTTTTAGTTTTACTGAAAAATATTAAAATACTTTTTAATTTGAAGCAATTAGTCTACCGCGCTGGATATCTGCTGCATAACGCTCTCAGAAACGAGAGTATTCTTGAGCCCAGCAGTGGGACGAATAAATGCTGTAACTCTTACATTTTTATATTTTGTTTCACTCGCACGGCTTCTGCCGTTTATTCATAAGATGCATTCAATGTGACAGAAAGGTACTATATATTCTAAAAATACATGTTACAATTATTTTATGTTTCTAAAATGGTGTTTTTAATGCATATCGTAGTAATTTAGAACTATTTCGTCTTTAGTTTAGTATGTTAATTCTCATCGAATGAATCAAAAGATGACGACAATATTCCTAATTCAAATATTCGGTTAGAAAAAAATATGATTTTGCTTGGGAACCTAGAACTAAAAGCCAGATGCTACTTGCTTTTCCGCATGGTTTCTTTTCTTTTTTCACCCTTTCTGGTTTTCACCCTTTTATTTGCTTCACTTTCTCGCAAATTTATGTACCTCGTATTGATGAACCGTGAAAGAACGAAATCACGTATCAAGTAATAAATTCTATAGAGTTGAACTGACATAAAGTAATATTAAGGTGTGATATTCGAGTATATAAAATAATATAACATTATTTTATTGATTAATTTCGTGGTATAGCTCAAGGCCTGCTCATCGTGAATTTCACAGTAAGCGAGATACCTAAGATTCACTGGCAATAAAATTGTTAATTACAATTATATGAAGGAAAATATTGTCAGGAAACCTGCATTTCTAAAGAATAAAAATATTTTAAATACCCATGAAGTCCGCCAACACGCAATGGAACAGCACAGCGAACTAATTGAGAACAATTGCTCCAAAATACTCTCAGAAATAAAAGGAGGCTTGTTCCCAGCAGTGGGATTTACAGTCTGTAACTTTTCAAAAAATGATTTCGGACGACATGACTTTTTCTAAACGATATGCGATGTAATTTATTCAACTTAACCAAAATATATTTTTTCGTTTAATACATTTTAAAACGAAAGTTTGTCACCTCTAACTTTAACTGATCTTTAACTGCATTTCAAATTAAAAAAAAAACCTTTATCAATGGGTATTATGAAAATTATTTCGGCGCCTTTGCTATATTATGAAAACAATTTGCCAAGCAAACTGTCGCGTGTGGTCTCGAATTCCTCGAAACCGGGATTGATTCGCATGTCCCGAAGTGTAGACATGTGTCGTCTGAACATACTTAATTAATTTCACGCGCAAATGATAATTTTTATGTTTTGTTTATTTCTATAAGACTGCATTACACTTGAAATTTAACTAAAACTAGTAATGAAAGCAACCATTTCATGAAAAATAGTACACAAAAAACGTATAGAGGTGATTGCTCTTTCTTTAAAGTTTTCATTACTATTTTCCGTTATTTATGCAAAATGATAGATACAAAAGAGTTTAGTTCAAAGAACGCAGCATTTTAATAGCACCACCATGATTGCACGTCAGTTTGTGGCATAAAGTCGCAGAGTTATCGCCAACGGGGTCGTAAAATCGTGGAAAAGCGTAGTTCAAGCACAATAAGGCATTTAGTTTGGCGAGACGACAAATAGGCGTTTGCGTTTGGAGTGTGTGACCGTTAGATAAATTTCTCAGGTTTCAGTTAAGCAAATAAATTACTCGAATTGTGTGAGAAGTATGATGTTTTACTCCGAAAAGAACGTCATTAAATATTAATAAAATAATTACGAAGCACGCGGCTATTTCAAATTGCTTTAGAACAAATTCAATCTTGTGAAAGGGCTCTAAGCACTGATAACATCTCTTTCGGTCAACGCTTTGGAACAGGGTGGCCCTCTATACTCTAAACAATATTGTTTAATACCAACAAAATTGGAGTCCTATGTTACAAGAAAACAATCGAACACTGAGGAAAATGTATTTTTAAAGTGTGATTTATTGTAATTACCTAAACACTACACATAATAAAATTAATATTATTAGTTTAATAATAAGCTAAACTTAGACAAGATAAAATTTGTTAATTTATTTTTATGAAATAGATATTTATACGTTAAAAATAAAAAAGTTGCAATGAAACTTAGAAGAGTCTCGCTGCAGCTGTACCATGGCTGCAGCACTTATGGATCGACTCGGATCGGGGGAAGGATCACGCTCTCACAGTATACCAGTACGAGAAGTTACAGCGTATTGATAGTGTTTTTTATGGTGAGTGTAGTGAAGCGGAATCCCTTTTTGCTGGTAACAAGGCATTATAAGTGTGTGTTTATTTAGTTTTTATCCATCTCTTTGTTTTCCTATGTCACATAAAGAAAAGATGGTGGCATGTGACACCTTGGCATTAAGACAAACAGTTTATTTTAATTGATTAGTCATACCTCTATTCGCAAGAAGTTTACTTGCAACTGCAATATAAAATCAAGTGAAAACGTTACGTGATAAAAGGTACTTAAGTGCTCCCTTAGTTTCACTAAAATACGATAAGATAGTGATTACTAGCTTTAGTGGTAATTTAATGTAATTAGTTTTCTATACATCTTTATATATATATATATATATATATATATATATATATATATATATATATATATATTCTGTCCTGTGTATATGACTAAATCCCTCTTCAACGACTGGACAGATTTTGATAAAATTTTGTGTACGTGATTAAGTTGATTTGAAAATGGTTTAGGTTTACACTTGGATCCGGTAGTTGGTGCTGTGGTCGAGATCCAGAAATCACATGTGCAAAGCACCGGGGTGGATCTCTAGTATATTTATATATTTATTTGAGGTGACTATCACGTAGCTCATTGATCTGTAAAATGCATGCTTAATTTCGGTACTGGGTAAATACTAGTTATATATTGCATATTATATGTAGACGTGTTATAGGATTGCGGCACGAATGGTCGTGTCGACCGGCTTACTCTCGGGGACCACACTCTCACAGAATACCATCGTGAAATAGCAGCGTAATGATGCTGCATTTCGTATAGATATTGAAGAGAACTGGAGACCCTTTTTACGTTTATGGGCCGCTCCATCCACTTACCATAAGGTGTTCTCTGTGCTTTTCTGTTATCCCTATTCTATAAAAAAGGTCCGATCAGAGATATGATCATCATGTTTCAGAAATTACATGGAACTCTACTTCTGTTTGATGCCAACAATTTATAACTTACGATATAAGTGGGTAAGAACTCACAACGTTTGCAGTCTATGGATGCACGACGCTTGGAATCATACCGATAAACTTCAATTATTAACTTACTATTTGTAAGTTGTTGTAACAGAACCTGCTGAACTGGATCCTCTTGCAACGTATGGAAGAATTGCCTTAATTGTAGTGTCCGACCGAATGGTCGACTTCGGCAACCGTCGGTCAAAAAAATCACCTTCAGCGAAACCTTCAGCTTTGATCAAACTGAAGCTGATAGCTAGTGCCGAAATTGAACGAAATGTTATGGACGAGAGCGCGCTGGACGCGGCGACATAATTTTTAATATTAACCTTTAATTTATGGTACTAAAATAGTTTTTATTATTAATTTTAGCCAGTCTTAAACTGAATGTCTCAGGGGTTTTAAGCCTTCGGATTCGGCTTCGGCTTCGCCAGAAAATTGTAGCGATAGCCGATAAATCAGCTTCGGCCAGAAATCGACCTTCGATCGGACACTACTTAATTGCACGGTTGCAGTACCAGACGTTTCGCACCTTTGATGTTGTTGCTCATCGGCTGGGCTGACGTTAAGAAGATTGCATCGGAAGGAATAGTATTTTTCGGACCTTTCTCATAGTATTTAATACATATATCTTTTTATTTAGCTCTTAACAGTTGGCAAGACGCGGTATATCTTTGTCTTATGTCTTTTAAGACACCCATGGGATGAATGGTCGATTCTCTTATATCACCATCACACGGCACGGTGTACTATTCCACCAGTAACCGATGTAACGCTTATGCGATAAGACAGGAGGTACATCTGGATGCAAAATCGAATTCAACAAATTGTGTTTTGAACATGCGTTGGCTGATATTCGCTAGATGCTATAATCACTAAGCCTGGGTTGTCAACTTGAGTGCTGTTAAACGTGTAAATAAACGCATTTATATATGTGTAAATGTTGTATGTCTGTCCGCTCAAACACCATACTGTCAGTCAGTCAAGTGAAAGCCATTAGGGCTAACGCGTCCGAAGATCTAATCAAGTAATGAGTGTAATTAGTAGGGATGCGCTGAGTGTCGGTACCTACTCGGTATATTTTTTATAGAATTGACTTAAGAAACGAGCACACAGTCCACCTGATACAAAAAGACCCCGAATTGTGAAATAAATAAAAAAGAAAATACATGGTACAATTAAAAATTTTATATAACCAACTTCAATACGATCGAATCAATGTATTATTTGAAGGCAATTAAATAAGCATTATTAAAGATCTCGAAACTACTGGTCAGATCTTGATTAAATTTATATGAGACCACACGGGAAGCACCAGCTTTCAGAAAAGTTCTGAGGTAACACACATAAAAACATACAGTCGAATTGAATACCTCCTCCTTTTTGAAGTCGGTAAAATAGTCGCCTCATTGAGTATTCAAAGAGTTGTCTTCATGTTTCATATTGAAAATGAATTGTAGATTTCAGAGCTCGTTTAACTCGTTCCTTACGATTCAGTCGCCAGTGCATAGATGATCAATGACAAAATTAACGATTGGTTATCTTAGTCAGTTATGCACGCCCTAAACCAAAGTGGATGCTGTGGCCCATAGACATCTACAAATATCCACGATTATAAATCAAAATGCAAATGCCTTGTCACCCCTGAGAATTAAGATAGAATGCCTTGTCGCTAGTAAAAAAATTCTCTACTTTTGCAGGCTCTAACGAATGTTTCGCTCACTGCTTACTTAGTTCGCTTAATACTTGGCACATTTATATTAAAACGAGTACAAAAGAACTTACTCTTTTTTGAAAGGCCGTCAACGCATATTTATTTCCCCTGGTGTTGCAGTTGTTCATGGGAGTAGTCACTTGTCATCAGGTGGTATGTAATTCTCCATACTCAAACCTCGGGAAAACATACTCTTCACATCTCAGTAATTTGAACTTCACATTTACGCAAAAACATAGCGTCGAATTGCATCATGCATATAAAGGTATAATTTTGGGAGCGTTGAACACCGAACCTTTTTACTGGTGGTGATGATTATAAGTTATTAAACTCTTTCTCACACCTCGTTAAGTAAAAACGCGCTAAAATTACTGTGATTTTTGAAACAAATTAGCTCTAAATTAGCGTGAAAAGTAATCGAAAGTTAATGATGTTTTTTTCATTATTACATTATAGTAAAATAATAATAATTTCAGGTCTGATCTAATTCTTTAGGTTTGAAATTTTCCATATAAAAGAACAATGGTCACTAACATTATACATATTCATATGTTATATGTATAATGTATAACCTCTCCCTTTACATATATTTAAAATATGTTCAAAACAGAGGTTCAAAATAATCCGCAAAAATACGGCTAATCACGATCCTGTACAAAATGGTTTTGATATACTCATATTAAAGTAGTATTAAATTTCAATTTTGAAATTAGTAGTTTACCATTTTTGAAAGTTACCGGTGACCATGGCACCTGACACAAAATAAATCTTTCGTAAAATATAATTCTGGAACCAACATATTCCGGGTAGCTAATTCATAACTACACATTTTTTTAAATTGGCGGAATTTATAGCTTATATTCTAAAACAGTGCGATAAACTCACCATATGAGGTTCTGCATCGTTGGGTGGCCGATGATCTGGCTGCAAAAACTTTACAGTAAAAAAAACACTTCGCTTTTTTAATTCAAATCGCTTGGAATACGACAACACTGCGCTTTGTGGTCGGAAAATTCGCTTTGTGAACGTGCGCACCGCGTAAAGGTAGAGACGATTCTGCCGCTCGGCGCCTCGCGTGCCTGCTCTTGAACTTGTGACTTGAGCAGGTTGCATTGGCCTGCAGACCGTTGCATTTTTGTTTGTAGATAGTCTCTATCGCAGTAGGAAAATACCCCTCACACGCCCGCCCGTCAAAACGCGCGGGGGGATGGGAAAAGCAAACCAAGTTGGCCATCTCGTATAGGGAAAGCATTTACGACAATGTCACGTTCACAATACAATAGCTCGAAATCGCAGTAGGTAGCTTTTATTTGCGGACCAATTATTCGAATGGCACCGGTAATTAGTGCATTAGAACCGACGAGACGAAAGTGATGTCTGCAATTTTTTTTCTTTGCGAATGTCGGGTTTTTTAGTAACGACAGACTATCGTTAAATCACTTTTCATTTAGCTCTTTGATAAATGTAATGAAGTACCATTTGAAATCTTTAACGCTATTAATTCGTTTTTATCTCGTAATTAAGTGTTAGGCTTGAAATTTTAATGAATTTATTTATATTCTTAGAAAAATAAACATAAATAATCATTTTTAGTACAGGTCGTATCTTCATTACAGCTTAACTAGATTTCACGAGTAAATATGCTTCTATTAATGTAATGTTAAACCCAAGTAGTTCATGGTATAGTTTAAGTAACGACACGATTTTAGCAGCAGTGCGTTAAAACTTTTTGTTCCTTTAAAACCAGTAAACATACTGATAAAATCAGCATCATTCTAGCATCAAAGTTAATTATATGTTTATTTAATTGCTTATTGACTATTATAAAGGATATTATTTGAATAAAACTTTTTATACGGATTTTATCGCGTTTAATTAACTTATTTTTAATCCCCGACGTTTCGGGTGCTTTACAGCACCCATGGTCACGGAAACGTCGGGTATTAAAAATAAAATAATTAAACGCGATAAAATCCGTATAGTTTTATTCAATGTGTAGTGTTTGCGTAAATATAAGAAATCATTAAAAGGATATTAATCTTTCTATATAATATGCACTAGTGCTCCAACCCGGCTTCGCAAGGATGATTGCTGGACCTCGACACAGCGCTACCTTCCGGGTCCATCTATAGCTAAGAACCATCTGGATGACCTTATGGGGTCACCTAGATGGTTTTTTATAATTTTTTTTCAAAATCAATCAAGACGTTTAGAGGAGAAGAAATAGTATTAGGTACATGAATACCGGAACTTTAAATATAAAGATAATCGTTGGTGTGTCTGTTAATGATTGTGTAACCTCTGTAACGAAATTGAAATAATACTAGTTTTAACGGAATTTATCGCGTATATTTAACTTTTTTACCCGACGTTTCGAGAGCTTTACAGCACCCATGGTCACGGGAAGGACTGAGATGTTCAACGTCCAGCTGTCATAGTTAACCGCGGTTACCATAGATTAAAATTTTAACTTTTGTTCCGATCTACACAGTATGAGCTTATGGTATCATGGAGTCTTGCAGTTGTATGCTTGGGTTGGGATTTAATTTTATTTATTATAGGATCCCAAGCAGATGGTAGCACCCAGCCATCTTCTCTATTGAAATTAGGATGTTTTTTGATTTCAATAGCCTCGCGAATCATCCTTGGAAGGAATCGGTGTTCTTTAGCGAGGATTTGTGGTCTATCAAATCTGATGTAGTGACGGGGGCGATCTTGTACATGTTCACAGACTGCAGACTTCCCGGAGCGCCGATTCTTCACATCAGCTATATGTTCTTTGACGCGGGTTTTAATTGATCTTTTAGTTTGTCCTATGTAGGAGAGACCACATTCACAATCAAGTTTGTACACTCCTGCATCTTGCAGAGGGACGTTACACTTGACTGATGGTAAAAACTGACCAATCTTCTTCGGCGGCTTGAAGTATGTTTTGATGGAAGCGCGCTTCAAGATGTAGCCAATCTTGTCAGTGACTCCTCTAACATATGGCAGTACAGCAGGTACACGCTCGACTGTGGCTGGCTTCACTCGTTCTCTGTGACGTAGGCGTGGGACCCGAAGCTTGTTGTCATGCAAAACTTGCTTGACATGTTGGAGCTCGGCAGCCAGGTGTTTACTGTCACAGATCCCTCGTGCTCTCTGAAACAAAGATTTACCCACGGTAGCTAACTGTGAAGGATGGTGGTGAGAATCACCGTTTAAATATCTATCTGTATGGGTCTTTTTTCTATACACAGTATGGCTCAAGGTGTTATCAGGATTCCGAATTACTAACACATCTAGAAAAGCTAAGGAATTGTTTGCCTCATGCCTTTATAAAATTCGGAATCCTGATAACACCTTGAGCCATACTGTGTATAGAAAAAAGACCCATACAGATAGATATTTAAACGGTGATTCTCACCACCATCCTTCACAGTTAGCTACCGTGGGTAAATCTTTGTTTCAGAGAGCACGAGGGATCTGTGACAGTAAACACCTGGCTGCCGAGCTCCAACATGTCAAGCAAGTTTTGCATGACAACAAGCTTCGGGTCCCACGCCTACGTCACAGAGAACGAGTGAAGCCGGCCACAGTCGAGCGTGTACCTGCTGTACTGCCATATGTTAGAGGAGTCACTGACAAGATTGGCTACATCTTGAAGCGCGCTTCCATCAAAACATACTTCAAGCCACCGAAGAAGATTGGTCAGTTTTTACCATCAGTCAAGTGTAACGTCCCTCTGCAAGATGCAGGAGTGTACAAACTTGATTGTGAATGTGGTCTCTCCTACATAGGACAAACTAAAAGATCAATTAAAACCCGCGTCAAAGAACATATAGCTGATGTGAAGAATCGACGCTCCGGGAAGTCTGCAGTCTGTGAACATGTACAAGATCGCCCCCGTCACTACATCAGATTTGATAGACCACAAATCCTCGCTAAAGAACACCGATTCCTTCCAAGGATGATTCGCGAGGCTATTGAAATCAAAAAACATCCTAATTTCAATAGAGAAGATGGCTGGGTGCTACCATCTGCTTGGGATCCTATAATAAATAAAATTAAATCCCAACCCAAGCATACAACTGCAAGACTCCATGATACCATAAGCTCATACTGTGTAGATCGGAACAAAAGTTAAAATTTTAATCTATGGTAACCGCGGTTAACTATGACAGCTGGACGTTGAACATCTCAGTCCTTCCCGTGACCATGGGTGCTGTAAAGCTCTCGAAACGTCGGGTAAAAAAGTTAAATATACGCGATAAATTCCGTTAAAACTAGTATTATTTCAATGTGTAGTGTTCGCGTAAATATAAGAAATCACTCTGTAACGAAAATTTAATGTATGTTCACAAAATTACAGATAGTTTTAGTAAAAAAAGGAGATATACACTGTGTAATCACTAGGAACAAATACAAGCTAGTGATACCAGTTTCTCGACTCCACAGAGTTAGTAATTCATTCTTGTCCCAAAAGTATACGAGATCTCCCTGTTACCAAGTTAATGAATAAAACTTTATAAAAAGGGTTATTATAATATAAATGAATAAATGGTTGATAATACCCCCTGGGAATGAGGTGGTCGCTTCCAAGCTGTTTCTAAAATGAATTTTGTGTATATTTTGTAACCATTCACATTGTAAAATTTATTTAAAAAAAAGTACCCTTGGGTTTCTTCCCAGGAAGTTTTTTTTGAACCAGTGGTAAAGTTAAAATGACTTTCATTAAGAATTACATGTAATATATATGGAATAAAAATTTATTCTATTCTGTTTTATTCTGTTCTATTCTGAACGACTTGATCGATAGAGGTCATATATTCACACAATATTTTTGTTTCGTCGGGACGATGGCCCATATTTATGCTAGAATCCAGTAAATGTCACTGTAGTTAAGATATTAAAAAAAATCTATATTTGTGGACCAAAATGACTCATGTTCACATTGCTTATATGTGGGTCGAAAATGAAAACAATAAAATGTGGACTCGATAGGTAGCGCTGTGGTCCTTTTATTAATAAATTTTATACTGATGCTGTAAAAAGTCTGGGAGTTAATATGAATTAAAACTCATCATGCTATCTGCAGGAGAGTGGAGAACAAAGTCTGCCTGACCAGCTCGTATAATACAATATGTAACAGTTTTTTTTTACCTTTTATTTATTTAATGAGGAATTTTAAAGGCGAACTTAATGGCTTTTGGCTTTCTCTACCAGTCAAACCCAGAAAACTTAAGAAACTGTGGAAGGTGTAAACAAACGATCACTTCCTAAATTTAATAACTAAGTAATAAAAACATAAGGTTCAATAAAACGCAAATAAATGAAACTTAAGTTTTCTCCGCTTATTTATATTTGAACTGGTAGAGCGCACCTCAAGGCGTTAAGGTTGTTGATATACATTTTGTGCAACAAAGTTTAAATAAATAAGGGAATATAAAACCATTAAAGCATTAATAATAAATTAAATAACCTCCCAGTTATATTATGTCACAATATAAAACCGGGACTTTGTGGTAGAAATCCCTTTTAGAATTTAAATTAATGTAAAACATTAATAAAAATTAATAATAAATATAAGACCATATAAAGATAAATAATTCATTAAATTATTTCCGAATTATATTTAGTCACAACTTAGTACTAAGCTGGGTGGAAAACCGGGATAGGTTTGTGGCAGAGTCCACTTGTAGAATTTAAGTTAATGTACAACATATCTCTATAAGTAAAAAGTAATAATAAATTTAAGACCGTAAAAGCATCAATAATTTTACTAAACAAACTATAGGTTTATATTTAGCTTTAGCTACAAGTTGGGCCTAACATGGACGTAAGAAACAGAGACTGCGTCATGGTAGGGTCCCCTTGTAATGTTGGACCGTGGATCATATTCTAATATACAGTTGTCACATTATACCTTCCAAATCTACACCGTATAAAAATATATCTTCACGTAAATACCTTATACACCGTCTACCTTTAATTATTCCAAAGCAGCCTAAAAACTTTCTAGTCGATATCACGTAAGCACCAACATACTAACAAGCACTAGACCGCAGTATCAGTCGAAGGCTGTTTTTGTGCACCATTGCAAGAATGAGGGGCGCCTGTAAATGAACTTTTTATTTCTTATAGGTAATGTTCATAGGTCGAGCCGCCAACAATTTGGTGGGTGATTTAACGTTCCAATGAGCGGTGATCAACAAAACTTTAGAAATATACATATACATTTAGTATTGTCTAATTACCGTGCAGTAGCGGTTTAAGACTATCCACTGCGCTATATCATCACGGGGGTCGTAAGAGTTCACAGAGGGAAATAAATCAGGAGATGGGCAGCAGCGTAGTCCTAATAACGACTAAAATAAAAAAACCACCGTTGCCAACCCGCCTGTCAAGCGTGGCAACGTTAGCAAAATCCCCCGTATGAGGCAATCTATGGGGGGGGGGGGGTTATGTTCAGAAGTAGATTTTAATAGGCTGTCAAAATTTTATTCTAAAAAGGAAGTATAATAGAAAGATGTCATCTGTTGTTGAACACGGTTATAATTCGGAAATAGCCTAAGTCATCATTTATAATTTTTCTGATGACGCTAGTGCTGAATGTTTGGCAGCGACGCTGTGGAACTGAGGTCTGAGGTTACTTCACAGATCCGGGGAAATTGTGTAGTTATTGGAATCTTTTGTCAAGGAATTCTTAGTAGCAGATCGGAGCCAGAAAGTTGTCGATGTTTAACCTCTGTGGTTCGGAAAACACTTAAGCCGTTGATGCTAAGTCTGACTGCTATTCGGTCATGGCGGATTCACGGAGTGCTTGACACTCGTGCACTAAAAATGTTCTGCGCTAATGACTCATCTCCATTGGCTATGGCCACCATGATCGAAATTTGATCTAGAGAACATTATTATTATAGGGGACGGAAAACTTACATACGGGTTTTCTAAAAAAAATCGTGAAAGAATTAAAGTAGTTACAGTTATTATATAATATAATTATAATCTGTTTATATTGCATTCTCTTTTATGTCGTTAGACCGGAACGCTTAGTTAAAGGAGTTTCAAACGACATTTAAAAACTCTCGATCGTTATCTTAACACTTTCAGGAATTCGTTAGCGTGAAATGTGATTATGGAAGTATTTTCACAGTAGTTTCTACTTGTTTCATGCTTATCATAATACATGTGAGATTGTAATATTTAATGAAAATATTATTTTGTTTGCAAATAACTCATTTGAGAGATTTTTGTTAAGATATATTATAACCTGTTGATTTTCGACCAATTGTAACAACTTATTACAAGAACAGAACCTCTTAACTACGCAAGAAATGTTATAGTGCTACTAAATAACGTAAACAAATAAGACAACCATCACTCATCCTAAGTGAATTAAAAAAATATTCGTAGTAGACCCACATTGCAGCTATATTATGGTTCTAGCACGGATGTGTTGGCTCTACCAGGGAAGGACCACGCTCCCAAAAAAATACCAGTGTAAAATAGCAAAAACTTTTTGCTGTGTCTCGTATGGTGGTTGTAGAAGACCGGAGATCCTTTTCACTGAAAGCGAAATATTCCATCTCATTCGTCAGAGGTGACAACGAACCGATATTTTTATTCTTAATCACACACACAACATTCACTTACCATCAGGTGGACTGTATGTTCGTTTGTCACCTTTATTGTATATAAAAAAAAACATTTGTTAATATAGATTAAATAATTTATAATTTGATATATTTGTGGCTAAAAGCCTTGCAGCTTAAAGAATAAAAACTTGCTTATATGTATATACTTTATATATATGTATATACTTTAAACCTTACAACCTGTGGCTTTTAAGTCTTCTTTTCTTCACATGTTTAAATAGAGAGAAGAAATGGTATAGATTGAGGGACAAGTTACGCGTATATTATGTTGTTAACCGTAGTATCTCACTTCTCGTATTTTCAAACGACTTCAAAAAAGGAGGAGGTTCGTAGAACTTTTTTATGGGTGACCAAATTTTGATGATACTTTTTTATTTGAAAACTGGTTTCTTATGTAGTCCCATATAAATTTGTTCAAGATCTGACCGGCAGTTTTTGGGTTATCTATAAAAATGCTTATATAATTGACTTCGACTACATTGATGATGTTCTCATTTTATTTATATTGAAGTCGGTTGTACAAATTAAATTTTTAATTTACCACTTAATAATTCCTTATATTTACGCTACACATTGATTAAAACTACTTTTACGGATTTTATCGCATTTAATTTATTTGAGTTTTAATCTGAAGGTTAACACTGACATCGTGACGTCAGTCACCTCAGGCCCATGTGACCATGGGTGCTGAAAAGCACCCAAAATGTCGGGAATTAAAAATCAAAAAACATTAAACGCGTTAAAATCCGTAAAAATAGTTTTAATCAATTTCACAACTTGTTGATGTTGCTACCCGTCGCTGGTCTAGATATTTTAGGTCTGGCGTAACCGAGATAGTTATACCGTTATCTTTAAATTTAATCGGATTTTTAGCTTCGTAACGAGTTCGGGCTTTATTGTCGCCTTGTCAAGGTAACGCTCACATTAAGACGAGCTTATAAGTTTTGCTGCACTAACACGTAATGTAATGCACATTAATAGTAGGGGAAACAATAATGAATAACCCTAACACATCAATATTTGTGTATTACGCACTAGATATGGCATTCTAAGCACTCACTATGTTCTACTGAACTGTACTGCAATCCGTACACCTGTTATTGTGGCTTTAATATTCATGCAATGCGGAGCGGCGCTAATAATAATTTTATATTAAATTATCACATATGCAAAATAAACGAAAATTAAAAAAATGTACTCGGTTAACCATACAATCTAAATAAACAGTTATTTATTACGACAATTTTCGCGCGTTTATATCAATTGCGCATGTGCGACTCTACTGCTTCCCGCCCATGTGCGGATACAAAGTAGTGCGCATTTTTTTGTTGTGTTTGTGTAGTACATATATCTCAATGCCCTAACACTTTTATTAAGTTTTTTTTTAATAGGATAGGGTGACAAACGAGCACACAGTCGACCTGATGTTAAGTGGTTGCTGGGGCCCATAGACATCTACATTTATCCTCAATTACGAATCAAAATGCAAATGCGTTGTCACCCGTTCCGACTATGCTGGAATGCCTCGTTTCCAGTAAAAAGGGTCTCCGGTTCTCAACATTCACCATAAGAAACACAGCAGCAGCATTAAGCTAATATTTGACGCTGGTATTCTGGGAGATCGTGGTCCTTCCCCAGTCGAGTCGACCCACTCGTGCTACAACTATACTACTAATACGAGTATGCTGTAGCATGGCTCTACCACGTATAATTGGCTCCACCTACGTTTTGCAATACTTATAAAACAAAATCGAACGCGCTGAAGTAATATTGGTCGACCGATTTTTTTTTTATTGTTGCTCGTCTTAAAATAAATAGAATGTTAACAATATATCTTGGTAATGACTTAACGAAATGATTTAACTTTTTTCACTGTTTTCAAAATCGCAGAGTTGGTTCTTTTTGTTGGTTAAATTATGACTTATTAATCCATCAGTTGGTGTGTTAGTATTAAAATTACCGTAGCAATTAATCAAATAAATTACCAAAAGTTTTTATTTACCCTTTTTATGATCCCTATTGAAATATATTAATAAAATATTTACTGTTTGCACGAAAGTCGATGAATGTTTTGAGAATAATCCACCGTTAATCTCCCATTTGGTTATGTAATTGTGGCCGCCGAAGAAAAAGGGGAGATCTCCCGCCGGGCAAGGTGTTCTGCCCGGGTAGCGGTCAACGTTCATTGTGATAGTTCGGGATGTTCTATATATACTCTGTATGATTCGGAATTTTGATAGCGTGATTTAGGCTTCGTTGTGTTTCGCTTGCGGCGCGACGACAGCGCTGCCACATAGTAATATTTATAACAAACGTTATGTTTACGTTTTATATGTGGTAGAGCCACGCTGCAGCTATACTATGGTTGTAGCATGAATGGGTCGGCTCGAACAGGGAAGGAACACGCTCTCACAGAATATCTGCGTAAAATAACTGCTTAATACTGTTGTGTTTTGTATGGTGAGTGTAGAGATCCGAAGACCCTTTTTTACCGGAAACGAGACATTCCATCTTAGTCCTCAGGGGTGACAACGCATCTGAATTTTGATTTTTAATCGAGGATAAATGTAGATGTGTACGGGCCACAGCATTCACTTACCGTCAGGTGGACTGTGTGCTCGTTTGCCACCCTTATTCTATAAAAAAAGAAACAAAATTCAAATAGAAATAACGCCATCACTACCAGGCGAGAGGAGGCAAGATTCTATGGTGGTCGTAAAAGGCGATAAAGGTTAGTGAAGCAGGAGATGGACAGCCGCATTGTCCTGATAACCACACAAAATAGTAATACAACCCACCCGTTTATCACCCCCCCCCCTGTCAAGGCAAATATTCTCTCTATTAGGATTATATTAGGATAGGAGGGGACCTTTATTCAGCAATAGACTTTGAAAAAGTGTAGTGAAATAATGAACGAAAACTAGACATAACATTCTTTTTATGAAGGATTGAGAGGTGCACTTTAAATTTTCCAAACATTATTTTAATTCATAAATAATCAGGCAAATCGGGAGTAGAGTAAATTGGTGCCACGAAAAGTACGTAAATTCCTAGAGATCGGGTGCGTTGTTCCTGCACACGATCTCTCTTTAGGAAACGACTTTGAAAGTGAAGGAGTAGAGATACAGAGTTCAACTATACAAGAGAACACACTTGTGCACGCACTATCATCCTGATTTCAACAAATGGCTTGTTAAAAAAATCTAAAAACTAGAGATCAAAATTCGCTCGCATATCGGGCGGATGTGCCGAAAACCGATAATTTATATTGGACGGCTCAAAACGTGCTCTACTATCGATATGTGGTCATTCCTCAATTTCGCTACATAACATCTTATACTTAAGCTAGGCATCAAATCCATATCATTTACATTCCAATAACTACAGACAGTGAAGTGTATTATGAGATTGGTTTATTTTCTAATTGATTAACATTAGATTACATAACAAAAAATGTAATTGAAAAAATATATGGACTGCCGTTTGTTGGTCAGTGTATCGTTGAGTCTTCGCGCTTAATAGAAATGTAAGCAATAGATTGAGATGTATAGTAGTAAATAAGATTCCATATATTCTAATGAGGATCCGCATTGATTTTTATTATTGTACTCAACACCAATTAAAAGTTATTATTGAAAGTCGATCAGATTCTCCTGTGTTTTTTCTTGTAAAAATTTTCGTCACTATTTCCATCTCTTTTAATTTTAATTCTAACACAATAAGCGTGTAATTTGCACACATTACACGCTTATTGTGTTAGATTTTACTTTTAGATTTGACTTTAGGATTTTCCAAATATTTTTTCACTAATGTCAGCTCTATGATAAGAACTTAGGGACCGCAGCCAGACATTCTAAACAGTAGGTCACGCGGTCATTAAACTTGTAAGAAGAATGCAAACGTACATTTGTTGCGTATTTCACAAACAGAGTCGAACAACTAAGTAATTTAAATAAAAAGGAAGGAGGATACGTGGCGGATGTTACGTCGTGTTAGACAGTAGCCCATTAATATTTATGGAGTTAGTATTGTCACCAGATTAGCGACATTACTAGGACTTTTAAAAATAATTACACATTCAGAGGCATTTCTTTTTAGTTAGCTAAAACTATAATGCACCTGTTACCTTCTCCGTGAGAGTTTGATAACTATTATTCTTTTTTAAATTTTTGTATATAATAAAATAATTATTAATAAATTTATAATTATTATCGCTTTAGAACCACATAAAATTGAATAGAAATAAATTGAAGCATAAATGTAAATTCCTGAAAATTGTAAATAATGTACGCATATATCACTCACGAAATACCTGAAATTTCTAAATGCAGGAGCTCTGTAAACGGATAATGGACTATTATAGATTTTACTAAACGTCCCTTCCGCCCAAAAAAGATTTAAAGAAGTTTAACTTCACACAAGACAACAATAATTTCTGAATGACTGGCCTGTTGGTCTAGTGGTTAGTGACCCTGACTACTATGCCGGAGGTCGTGGGTTCGATTCCCACCCAGGACAAATGTTTGTGTGATGAGCACGATCATTTGTTCTGTGTCTGGGTGTAATTTATATATAATATTTATGTATTTAGAAATATATAAGTATGTTTATCAGTTGTCTAGTACCCATAACACAAGCTCTGCTTAGCTTGGGACTAGATGGGTTGTGTGATAGTTGTGGATTATTATTATTATTATAATTTCAGTGAGTCGATCATGTTCAACTCTATTTAAAACTATTTAATGTAGGTATGTATTAAAACATATCCTTTAAAATCCAATACGTTTGGCAATCGTAATATGTGCCCGGTTACCTGATGTCTCTTGTATCTATTTGCGAATTAGATTTGAAATGTCCTTATTTGTGGTGACAAGATAATAAGAAATGTTAGTACATGAATTTCGATTTGATAAGCGATAGATCCGAGGCCTAGACACCTGTAATTACTAGTGTATTACTGATGAATAATTCCCCTTGTATTTCTTTACCAAATCATAGATTAGTGTAAGAATTGGAATAATTTAAGAATTATGAGATTTAGACAACGATTTTTTACGTTATGATTTCTTAAATTTACGCGAACACTACACGTTGAATAAAACTACTATTTACGGATTTTATCGCGTTTAATTATTTTAATTTATTTTTATTATTATCCCGACGTTTCGGGTGCTTTACAGTACCCATGGTCACGGGGGGGACTGAGATGTTTGACGTCCCAATGTCATAGTTAGTCCGGCTACCTTCAGTTTTTTTTTTACGTTATCAAGAACTAGTTCTTTACGTGTTCCAGCTATTGCCTGGGTCCGCATTCCTAACCAAGCGTAGTTACCCACTTTCCCGGTATGTAGTGTTGTCAATGATGTGATCATTTCTCCTACTCGTCTTTGACGCTTATATTATGACGTCGAGTCAGCACACTTTGGGACTAACGTGTGGTCTTGCTCCTGCCATAAATACATATCAAAGCATTTTCTCTCAACCCTCTCCTTAGGAATAACTGCATGTATATTTATAAATATACCAGTTCTGTGCAGTGCAGCTATTTCGTCGTTAAAATATCTGCAAGTACCCTATCTTTTAAGAGAAGGCCTTGGCCTTACAATAGAATAAAACATCTCAGTTAATAATGTCCTCCAGACCGAATTTCAGTCACGGTGGCCGGTCTTAAAAGAGACTTGTCATCGGCGCAACACAGGATTAATGCGCCCAAGTGTATGCGCAAGCACAGGTGCACGTAAACCGGCACGACCGGAGAGACATCATGCGCAGGACTATACGTGCTTTCCGAACTCGGAAGCTTTACGTGCTTTCCGAAGCACGGGATGAGACACCACCTACTTACTGACTACTGAAAAACTCAATAACCGATTTTTTTCAGCCCAACACGAAACTTAAATCCGGGACCTCATGATCGGTAGTCGCCAACTGTGATCGTAGACCAACGAGTCATTTCTCAGTTAAACTGGTTTATTTAAGAAATTTTCGTGTTCTTATATAAATATTTGGCGTGTAATGACGGCGTAGGTTAATCCGTCACTCCTTTCTTCCCCGTGGGTGCCATAAGAGGCAGTAATAGAGCTATACTGCAGCTATATAGTTGTAGCATGAATAGCTCGGCTCGACCGGAGAAAGGACTACGCTCTTACAGTCAACTCTTATTTATCCTCAACATTCACGATCTCCTCGAATGGTTGTCACCATTCTTCTTGTTTACTGTTTGCGGATGACATGATGATATGAATACCAGTAAATGACCCTGCAGATGGATTATTTCTTCTACTTATGCGGCTATCAGAATACTGTTTTGTTATATCATTCTGACGCAGTAATTTACAATTACAATTGAGCTATAATATATATATATATATATATATATATTCAATCTAATCATCAGCTAGGAGCAAGAGTTAATAAAATTACTGATCTCGTATCACATTACAGTAAGCTTCTTTTTGATATTCATATACATAACACATGTCGTAAAGCGCTTAAGGCTCTGAAATTTGTTATAGAGCCATCGGCATCATTTCTATAGGAAGGTTATAAATGTGTTTCACAGTGTTTTCGGTCGAAGTCACCTAGAATATCTATATCTAGAATCCACAATACATATACAACACGTCCAACGTCAATTTATTCGTTTCGTGAAATATAAATTTCATCTTTCAAATTAAAGCTATAGTGTATCTTGTGAACGCCATCATCTCATGCCTCTCCAGATACGTACAAAATTGCCGAAATAACCTTTCTAACCAAAATAGCACAAGGCTTTGTTGGTTGGTCAGACTTAAGCAAACTTACTCTTAAAACTTCTCGACACAAGTCAACTTTGTCCATACCGCTATTTTGTACAAACTACTGACAGAACATGTATTATTTGATAAAAGCTAGTACTTTACTTAATTATGATTATACTGATAATAAGTTAGATTTTTACAGCCGCTCTAGGATTGATGACTATCGATATGTAATTTTTTGTGATTCTTTTAATGCATTAATTTTACTGGGTTATCGAACTTGAGAGCCGTGGTAGCTCAGATAACACTCGCTGTAAATATAACAGAACGCGAGTAACCCAGGTTCGAGCCCCGCCGGCACCAATGACGTTGTTAATTGCAATTGTAAGTGCTGATTTACCACGTGCTCGGCGGTGAAGTAATGATCGTGAAGAAACCTGCATGGCTGAGGAATAAGAAAAAAAATATTTCGAATACATGTGAAGTCCGCCAACACGTATTGGGGCAGCGTGGCGGACACTTCCTTGCCCTAAACCCTCTCAGGAATGAGGGGAGTCCTGTGCCCAGCAGTGGGACTTATATAGGCTGTAACTTTTTTTCTAAAAGAATATTAACAATGCTATAAACTACTAATATTCCCCTTAACCACTCGTGGTAAGCTTAAATTGCTGGTGTTACGAGTAGTTCACGCCAGTAGTCGAATGATGGATTCGAACCCACGACCTTTTTGACTTCGTGGTCCGCGCCCTGCCATTAGGCTACTGTCGCTCACTTTACTTTTTTATCGAACTTGCAATAATAGTATGTGATTATTAGGTGTATAATTTTAATTGATTCCGCTTAAGTTATTCTTATTGTTACTTTATCTGGGAACTCTTAACAACTTTATTTTATCCGAATTTACCTCATGTGACAATTTCAATTTGCACGCTATTACTATGTGTGGATTTTACTATAGACACGAATAATATCACAAAGACCTTAAGGGTAACAACAGCAATTACTTGTAAAGTCTGTAAGCACGGAAGTTAAGACTATACTAATTTTAAATATTAATCAATCTTTACGACCTACGAACAATGTTGTTTTTAAGACCAAACAGTAAATATAAGACTAAGTGGGCATGTAAAATTTAAATTCAAACCACTTCTAACTTGCAACCTGTTTTCAAACTTTCTCTTAACAAAGAAAAAACAACAGAAATTATTTGTTAAAACTAAGATGTTCCAAATTTAAATAAAGGTTTTAACAATAATTTCCTTTTCTATTAGAAGCAATTGCAAGTAATAAGCAAGTACAGAATATTTAAGTAGTATATTAAGAACAACATGCTATAATTTATTGCACCCATTCTTAAATTAGACGCACCCATGAATAAATCATTTACACTTTAATTTAAATGCTTTACAGCCCTATAATTTCTTCTGCATTAACACGGTTTTAAACATTGAAGTAATATTATGTACAAAGCAAGTATGATATACTTCGACAGTTTTGAACATTTTTATTTCAGACATGCAGTCGCGCCAGTTTCATAATAACTCGTAGAGTAGTTTTCGCTCTTCATTTTAATAATCTGAACATATTTTAAATTTACTTTTTAGAGTTTATTGGAGTTTACTCCTACGTTTAATTTATTAGTATTCAACGATTCTTACGTTTTAATATATTTATAGCGCTTAACACATCCAGTTGCCGCCAGCCGCCTTGGGCAGATCGTCGCTCCATCTTGCCATGGGGCGTCCCACATTACGTTTACCTGTTTACCTAAACGCGGTCTCCACTCTATCGCTACGTGTATACTACTACTACGACAAAACTACCCGGACGAGTAACTCGAACGTGTATGTGCTTACACTGCAACAGTGTACCACATGTGCCGACGTTGGACATTGCCGGTATTTTTTTCTATTTTCAATATCCATAGTCGTTTAGGTAGATAACAACACTGAAAGAAAAAACAAAATAAAGACAAAATGATTATATTAAACTATAAATACACTCATTTTGCACTGTAGACGCCGGCTGTCGGGCGAGAAATCCCAACAAGTTCGGATTCGACGGTTGATCGGCCATTTTTGTGCGTTATGGGACGATGACGGTCGTGTTTGTGTACGCGCTCTCTTTGTTTTACAAGTATTTGATTCGATCGTCCGAGTTCGGCCGTCATCGACCGAGCAAACTTCGGGCGATGATGGATTAGGTGTATGCGAAGCGTGAGACACGCCTACTCTAACGGTTATCGCTTCTGCGACAAATGTGACCAGCACATTGCCACTTCAGCCTGCAAATACGTGAAGCCGAAGATCGGGCTAAGTGGCGCGCTTTGAGATAGTCCTATGTCCAGCAGTGGACTGCCGCAGGCTGATGATGATGATGATGACGATGATGATGATGATGATGATGTGCGCACGGTACATGAAAAATATATGTGTAGTAGAATCAAGCGTTAACAAAAAGTGAAGCTATTATGGTTTTCCTCTGCGCAACATATGTACTCGCACATCTGAGCACTCAATCTATGTAATTTATTTTCAATTTATCAATTTATATAATACTAGCGTTCCGCCCCGGCTTCGCACGGGTGATTTCTGGATCTCAACAACAGCGCCACCTACCGGGTCTAGTTGTAAATCTAATCCATCCATGGACCCACTTAAACGCACACAAAACATTTCATCAAAATCGTTCGAGCCGTTTTCGAGTTTTAGCGAGACTAACTAGCTTGCCAGGCAGACGTTGTTCTGCCCTTTTCGACGACCTTTTGTCATGTCCTATTAAAAACCCTTTAATTCGCAAAAAAAATGTGTGTGTCATGGGCAAAAAACTATCCTATCTCTCAAGTTGGGTCAAACTTCACACGGTGTGCAAATTTGATTAAAATCGGTTAAGTAGTTTAGGTAAGTAGGAGTCCGTCGCGGACAAACAATGTGACACGTAATTTATATAAATTAAGATATAGAGATATTTATTTATCAAATCATTTATATTAATTAATTTACTACCTTTGCCCATTGTATATATTTTAAGACAATCGTTTTTCAGAAGACCGAAACGCGCATTTTTTTGAAGGTTAACAATACCGTTACCACCGTTGTTATAATTAAATTATGACAATAATGTAAATAGTGAATGGATGGAGCCCCTGTCATTTTGAAAGGGTTTGTAGACCAGGAGAGAGTTCGCTTCGTCAATACATGTTGGCAAATTTGACAAAAATTCCGTATAATATATACTTTTTACAATGTTGGACGTGCTACTACAATAAGAAATGTTAGTTTATGATCCTACAATGTTTTCCTTCAACACCGAGAGTGTGGTTAAATCAGCGCTTATAACTGCGATTAGCAATTTCGTTGATGTCGGTGAATAACGTACTGATTTCAGCCTCTGAGCCCCGATTGCAAATGTCAGGATCTCTAGAGAATTTACTTGAGCAAATTCGCACGAGCTTGAGGTTCATGACAATAAAAACTGCCGATTGAATTACCAAAATTTACACTTTTATTACCTAACACCAATTAAAACTTAAAACACTAACAATTAACCACACTGATTCACTTTATTTCGGTCTGAAGCTTCGCTTGTCTCGCCAAATTCAATACTGTCATTGCAGCTCACATAATACCTACTAATTTCTGACTAACCAGTTTACTACACAGTGTAGGGCCAGAATATCAACAATCAATTTCACATCTCATGTCCAACTAAAGTTGAACTTCCCGAGGAGAGCTAGACATCCTGACTCCTCTCCGCCCCTGAGCTACAAAACTTTCTTAAGTTGGGTATAAAGTGTAGTACTTATATAAATACTAGCTGTTACCCGCCTTATCTAGGTTTAAATTAAATTTATTAATTATCGTTATAGAAAATATATTCTATGACTCCTTTGCCTAATTTCATTTGTAATGCCTAATTAATTTAAGCTAAAACATCCAAAAAATATAATTTCGCATTAACAATTTTAATAAGGGAGTTAGCCGTTGATTTAGAAAATATGTGAAAGAAGCCCACGCAGAAGAATTTCACGTATGGGTTCTTATTGCGACCATATGACTTACAACGATATAATTACTTATAACAAGTAAACGTTTTTATTTGCAAATTTATTTTCCAATTATATAACCCACAACCGTCAAAATCAGTGTACCACCAATTTTTAAAGTGAAAACTGGTTACTCCGTTTATCCATCCCAAAGAATCCACCCCTGGAACTCATACTAGGAAACGCGTGTCCGTCTACCTACCTCGTATGGGGAATTCACTTTTAATTGTTCTTCCGATTTTTCACTCTGAGTACAGGTCAACACATACATTTTAATTATTAATAAATTTTTAATAACCACGAACCTTATTAAAAAAACTTATTACGCATTGCCGTTACCTTTAACGTTACGTCCTATTAAATTCCACGCATTATGTATTGCATTTAAATTAAATTAAACTTCTTCGTTTTAAATAATATTATTGCGTAATTCATAAATTTCGCAATATCTCTAATCAATTACCAACTCTAATTTCATTATTAAGTAGACGTAATTTGATATCCTGGATAAATTCGCCACTTTTATAGTACATTTGCAATCGTTTTTTTTTTATAAATTTCTTTACGCACAGACGTGTTAGCGAAGAATTGGGAGTTGTTTTCAAGCATTTTAAAAACGCTACGATTGTAAGTTTGGCTTTAACTTTATTTTAAATTATTCTATTCCAATAATTGCAATAAATCTGTGATCCTGTGAGGTACTCCTTTTATTTCTACGTTAACCTTTCAAATCAAAAGTATGTATATATTTTTATAGGTAATGTCTACTAAGTATCTTGAGCAAATTGTTATCATGTTGCCATCATGTGCCGATGGGGAAAATCGGAAGAAAATAATATATATAGGAATTCCGATTAGACAATTAGACGGACACGCGTTTCCGAGTCCACCCTAGGGTTGATTCTTTAGGTGGAATAACGGAATAACCCGTGAAAACTTCTTTAGGCACGTTGAGGACACACTTTTGGGATGGGGAAAAATGCTAAACATGACCGTCACGCTGCGATACATTTTAATAGAAGTGTATTTATACATTTGTTTGTATTAAAAAAAGATAATAATCATTTTTTTTTTCATCTAAAATAGCGCTAATGGAGAACATTTTAATACTATATTAATACGTCGATAAAAATAATATTAAATTAATATTATGTTTACAAGTTTGTGAAGCTGTGTTCACTTCTAACGTGCAGTCGAAACGAACACACAATTCACCTGATGGTAAGTGCATGCTGTAGCTGATAGCTGTAGATATCTACATCTTACCTCGATTAAGACTCAATATGCAGATGCGTAGTTGCGTAGTCACTTCGGTTCTCTACACACACCATACGAACAACAGCAGCACGCTGATATTGTGTAAGAACGTGGTCAAGCCGACACAATTCATCCTTAAGTGTATTTGTTTGTTTTTGTATTTTTATACTAGTTTATTTGGGACCACTTCTGAAGCATAGACTATATAATTAAAAAAAAACGTTAAAATTGATTTACAATAATAAACTAATAATTAATAACTAATACCTAACTAATAACTAATAAAAAATAAAGCAATATAATTAAAACTAATATTGCTTAACATACATACTAAAACATACTACAGTCGAATTGTAAACCTGCAAGACTTCTGAAAAATGTATTTTGCCGCCAAAGTTTTTACGTAAAGTGTTTCGAAGACTTTTGATATAGCTATCTATTTTATACAGCTTCTAATCTTCTTTACTAGGCCATAAACCACTGATTACTGCATGAGGGTGCTAGTAAAGGCTCAAAACAACAAAAATATTCCTTTAAAATAAAATATTAAATTGGAAAATATTTATTATTTCTTCCTCACGAATTATATTTTTTACAAATCTCGAAAACAAGTTGGCGACCCTAGTTGGACATGTCTCACTTGTCCCTCTCCCGTTGTAATGAAGATTTGTCGCCCTAGTACCAATCAAATGCACGCATCATCATCGACGTTGCAACTCTTCGTCGCTACGTTATCACGTAGCGCAGAATGGCGGACGTTTCCTTGCCCTAAGACCCTCTCGGAAGTGAAATGATGCCTATGCCCAACAGTGGGACGTACATAGGCTGTAACCTTACTTTACTACATATATGAACCGCTTATATTGTACCACCATATACTGGATAACCTTTTGTACCGTCTGGAAAAAATAGGGTATAACATGTGAACGCAGTAGAAGCCTATGGCACTGATATTTTACAAAAAATTAAAACAAAAATTTTGAACTAAATAAATAAATTAATTAAAATATTTCGAAAATCAAATCGTATCCACCCTACTTTACGAACGACAGTAAAAAAATAAATTTAGTAGGCATCTTTGACCTTGTCACTTCGCAAGGTCACAGGCTCAAGGGCAACGGGGGAAGTCTTTGTTCAAAAAAAAATTATTTCAAACATTTAATTCAAAATTTTTGTTTTTATTTTTTGTAATATATCAGTGCCATAGGCTTTTACTTCGTTCACATGTTACACCCTATTTTTTCCAGACGGTAAAAGAGGTCATCCAATATAGAAATTGGAGGCCTTTCTAGCTAGCATTTCCAACAATCTTACGACACCAGCAGACAAAAAGGCGTAATGGAATCTGTTACGCCGGCAGCAAGAAACTTTATGAGTTTAAAACGCCACCAAGTACATGTAAAATTATATTACGTGTCAAAGATATAATTCATAATTATACAGTTCTTTTACTTTGGCGTGGGCGTAGGTCCCGCTATGTTCTATGATTTACATCAGAAATAACTCGGAAACCGGCTATTAACCAATTTATTACATATCGTATTCGCCGCTTTATGCATACGTATTACGTATTAAACGTTCGTTATAATAATAATTCTTCATTCTGACGAAAAGCAATCAGAATAATAGTCAAGGTTAACAGAAACTGTATGCGAAAATTGACGGGAACGAATGTTCAATTTAAAGTTCTCTCGTTGAAACTATATAATACGTGAGGATAACGTGGTCATCCGGTTAATATAGTCACTTTCTTATAACTCAAACACTACAGCCTTGTTTGCATAGATGGCTTTGTTATACGATAGTTCTTCATCAGTCAATCAACGGTCGAAAAGGCGGTGCTTTATCGACGCCATTTTGACATTTGACATTATAGTAAATATTTTCGTCGATTTTAGTATGGTGTAGTGTAGTTAGTTTTTTTAAGTTGATTTTTCGAAGTGTTCCTCACTGTTATCAAAGTTTGTTTGCTATTTTTTTGTGTTTTTCTCTCTGTCCTACTCTTAGTTTTGGTTTCGAGGGCAGCAAAACTTAAGGTGACTTATTAGTATATAAACAACATTTAACAAAAACCCTGGCGTTACCGTTATCCTCTAACTCACACGAGTATCGGTAATGCGAGGTTTTCGACAATCCTCTTACTCCTCGGCCGATGCAGAGGTAATAAAACCACATACAATTAAAAAAATAATTTCATTTTCTTTAAAATATTTTTTTAAATGTGCTTTTTTGAAAATAAATTATTTCTAAACGCTTGGATACCGATTCTGATAACGCAGTTAACGGGAACCACATGGTTTTTAGGGTTCCGTAGTCAACTAGGAACCCTTATAGTTTCGCCATGTTTGTCTGTCCGTCTGTCCGTCCTCGCTTAAACTCTGTGACCGTTAGCACTAGAAAGCTGAAATTTCGTACCAATATGTATATCAATCACGTCGACAAAATGGTAAAATAAAAATTGGAAAAAATGTTTTATTAGGGTAGCCCCCCTATATAAAAGAAGTGATTTTTTATTAATTTCAACCCTAACGTGTGATATATTGTTGGAAAGGTATTTAAAAATGAATAGGGGTTTACTAAAATCATTTTTGAAAATGTCAATAATTTCGGAAATACTCGCTCCAAAAGTAAAAAACAATGTGTTCCCCCCCCCCCCCTCTAACTTTTGAACCATAAGTTTAGAAAATATGAAAAAAATCTGAAAAGTAGAACTTTATTAGGACTTTCTAGGAAAATCCGGGAGCAGTTGCAGGAGCGCGGAGCGCTGCTGGAGCGCAAACATAATGGATACCCACCTTTAAACTCATAAGTGGGAACACTTATTGTGACGGACGGGAAACTACGGAACCCTACACTGAGCGTGGCCTGACACGCTCTTGGCCGATTTTTTATTGTTACATGTTGTATATCAGAACTGCATAATTCAGTTTATAAATCCATTAATACTTCTGAAAAAAATATTAAAAAGTTAATTACGACATTGTAAGTTTTATGGAATGTTTAAGTAACTAAAGTAACATTTTATTAGTTCGTACTAGTTCACATAAATACCACAGCTGTAAACAGTCCAGAGTCTGAGTGTTTTGCGGCAAGAGAATCAACAGCGCCACCCTAAACCGTAATGGCGGTGGTCACCTGTTCTCGAAATGTTTTAATTTCTTAGACATGACGGTTTCTTTGCGATAACTTTCTTTATCGTGAAATGTACAACGAGCGCTAACCATCTGAGCTATAACGGCTCCAAATTATTAAATGTAGATATATAATAATAAATTAAAGTGTTTGTCTTAAATTACGCCATTAATTTATCTGACATGGAGAAAACGTTTATAAGGCAAGTATTGCTGTTTTATTAAGTATACTACCTTGTTTTAATTTTTTTCAAAGAACTTGCTTTAACAATGCAGAACAGGTGAAGCTTTTAATTAAGAAATAACTCGCCTGTGAACAAGGAAATAGTGACGTACTCGTTAGAATAATGGTATTTTAAGTACATTCTGCTGTTATTTATTATCTGTGTTTATTTTGTGTGATAAAATACCTATTCTGTTTAATTAAACTGCATCGTGTGGCGGCAGCGGACTCCTGTACGGAGCAAGTACGAGTATTATGACCAATAAATAATTGTTCCGGCTCTGGGTGGTTAAATTTATGTACTTAAAACTACAAGTGAACTTCTAGTGTGGAGATTAACGTATTCTATAACGTAATGTATTTTATACGTGGTAGATCCACGCTACAGCTATATTATGGTTACAGCACAAATGGGTCGGCTCGACCGGGGAACGACTAGGCTCCCACAGAATACCAGCGTAAAATAGCAGCTTAATACTGCTGTGTTTCAGTGAGTGTATAAATCCGGAGACTATTTTTACTGGAAACGAGACATTCCATCTTAGTCCTCAGGGGTAACAAGTAACAACGCATCCGCGTTTTGATTTTTAATCGAGGATAAATGTAGATGTCTATGGGCCACAGCCCACAGCATCCACTTATCATCAGGTATACCGCGTGCTCGTTTGCCAACATCATCATTCATCATTCTCTAAACCATTTCCCATTATCTGGGGTCGGCGCAGTAAACCTTCTTGTTCCATTTCTCTCTATCAGCCGTCATTTCCATACTTACTCCTTTCATTCTCATATCACTCTTCACACAAACGATCCATCTTTTATTCGGCCTTCCTCTGCCCGTGTGTCCCTCCACATTCATATTCAACACTCGTTTTGTGACATGACTTTCATTCCTCCGCATCACATGCCCAAACCATGCCAATCTGCTTCCTCTCACCTTTTCTACCACTGGCGCTACTTTCAGGCTTCCTCTTATATACTCATTCCTTATCTTATCCATCCTTGTCACACCACACATCCATCGTAACATTCTCATTTCATTCGCATGCAGTCTATTTTCATCCTTCTTCTTGACGGCCCAGCATTCACTTCCATACATGATTTGGCTCGTTTGCCAACCTTATTCTATAAAAAAGAAATTCATTTCAACTAATTACAACCTGTCAAAGTCCCTTGCTGATTATAGGCTTTCCTCATAGATTGGTTTAGAGGGGCAATATAATAATTTATAATAATAATTATCGAATTTCTGTCATGGCGGCCAGTCTCGGGACGGAGACTAGCAAACTGCTCAGAACAGGAATATACTGCCTAGGAGAATGCGCAAGCAACCCGACACGACCGAAGAGAGATCAAGCGCAGGATCTACGGCTTTATGTACTTTAGGAAGCATGGTGGTGAAACACTGCCTATTTCATGACCCCGGAATTTCTTGACAGAAAAACCCAAAAACTGATTTTAACCCCATCAGGAATTCGAACCTCATGTTTAGGAACCGTGTTTATGCGAACTAGATCAACAAGGCAGCAGTATGTGATGCCATTGTTGGCAACTGCAGTTTATTTTTTATTTCAGCATTACGGGAATATGCTGATATTCTTCTGTTTCAGTTTCACTCTGTCGCCTCTTACCACACTCACGGCATGATAATAATGTCCTCCAGACCGAATTTCAGTCGCAGCGGCCAGCCTCAACGGAGACCAGCCATCGGTGCAGAACGGGATTATAGTGTCCAAGTATATGCGCAAGCACAGGTGCACTCTCTATTTCCTCACTCTTGCGCAAGCGCAGGTGCACTCTCTATTCCCTCACTCTTGCGCAAGCACAGGTGCACTCTCTATTCCCTCACTCTTGCGCAAGCGCAGGTGCACTCTCTATTCCCTCACTCTTGCGCAAGCACAGGTGCACTCTCTATTCCCTCACTATTGCGCAAGCACAGGTGCACTCTCTATTCCCTCACTCTTGCGCAAGCACAGGTGTACTCTCTATTCCCTCACTCTTGCGCAAGCACAGGTGCACTCTCTATTCCCTCACTCTTGCGCAAGCACAGGTGCACTCTCTATTCCCTCACTCTTGCGCAAGCACAGGTGCACTCTCTATTCCCTCACTCTTGCGCAAGCACAGGTGCACTCTCTATTCCCTCACTCTTGCGCAAGCACAGGTGTACTCTCTATTCCCTCACTCTTGCGCAAGCACAGGTGCACTCTCTATTCCCTCACTCTTGCGCAAGCACAGGTGCACTCTCTATTCCCTCACTCTTGCGCAAGCACTGGTGCACTCTCTATTCCCTCACTCTTGCGCAAGCACAGGTGCATTCTCTATTCTCTCACTCTCATAATCCGACGGGACCGTAAATCCCATCGAATTGAGAGAGAGAGAGATCAGGCGCAGGATCAACGGTTTTACGTGCTTTCCAAAGCACAGGGGTGAGACACCGTCAACTTTCTGACTCCGGGCAGCTACTGAGAATTTCTCGACGAAAAACTCAATAATTGATTTTTGGCCAGACCCGAGATTCGAACCCGGGACTACTACAACCACTAGACCAACGAGGCAGTCACGGCATGATATGGCGTAGTGGATTATTTTACACCGCCACTACATGAGGAGGTAACATATTATCAAATAAAATTATTAATAAAAAATGCTATAACAAGTAATAAATCACACCATCTCAGTTCTTATTGAAAACGTAACCACAATCTTTATTTTGCAATTCATAGTTTGCGGTATCATCTCACCACCTTATTGACTCAAATATCGTTTGAAACCCTAATATTATTAAAAAAAAACGTGTTTTCATTAAACTACTGGTGTTGCTGTTATGAATCGACCGTGTGAAAATTCTACTGAGTCGTCCATCTTTTTATTTCGTCCAACTGAAGTACGTGGGTGGTCTGAAAAGTTTCCGACCTAACACAGATACAAGAAATTTTTTCTTAAAATTTTTATTTTATTTGCCACGCTGCAGCTATATTATGTTTGTAGCACGAATGGTCGGCTCGACCGGGGTAGAACCACTCTCTCTCAGAATATCAGCGTAAAATAGCAGCTTAATACTGGTGTGTTTCGTATGGTGAATGTAGAGATCCGAAGACCCTTTTTTACTGGAAATGAGGCATTCCATCTTAGTCCTCAGGGGTGACAACGGTTTTGCGTTTTGATTCTTAATGGTGGATAAATGTAGATGTCTATGGGCCACAGCATCGACTTACCATTAGGTGGACTGTGTGCTCGTTTGTCACCCAATGCTATATAAAAAAGGCGTGTTACAATCCAATCAGTCGTACAAATGTGTAACGTGAGATGTTAGATACAGCGTTTGCAAACTCTTCCTCTATTGCTAACGCCCAAGGCTAGCGATTTAGTCCAAACATTGTAAAGAAGAAAATAAAGAAAATTACCCCTTCACTGATGTGATTACGAACGTAAAAATAAGAAATTTTACATGAGCGTTTGTCATTCGTTATTTTCGACAGATGGCATACGCATAAGAAATAACTAAAAAAATATGAAATATTCAAACAAGAATGACGCTCATAACTTTCGCATGGTGAATCTCCCACGGTAATTTTCCCCCTGACGTATCAGTTACATCGCAATGCTCGCATGTAATCAGTTATCGATAAGAAGCGCTATGTACTTTGACGTGTGTAAATTGATTCGCGGATGCAATCTCGCAGCTCGTAAATCAACGGTTTAGCCTAGGGCTGCAACGACTATTTTCTTTGGGTTTGACTGCGGTTGCTGATCACGAGGTCCTGGGTTCGAATCAGGGGCTGGCCCAAAATCAGTTATTGGCATAGAATACTATAATACATACATAAGAGAACGGGGGTGTGGGCGGAGCCCGTGTAGTCACTAAACGATGTAAAAAATATCACAAGACGTCAATCCACACGTATAAATGTCAACACGAGATGTGTTTTGAAGTTACAACCGTTTCCAAATTTTGCATGTAAATTATTTAGAAAATGCTAAATTCTACGCTATTTACAAATAAATACGAGTACTCGTATGTATTAAAATCCGTCTGTCAACACAGTGAATCTGGTTTGTAGTAGTAATAAACTGATAGTACGACGTAATTGCTTGTATGTGTGCTCCCGGTGACGCCTATCCTCGTACAAAATAAGGTTGACAGTCATTCTATTGTGTATTATAGTATTCTATGGTTATTGGCTTTTTTGTCAAGAAATTCTCAGCAGCAACCATAAGTCAGGTAGTTGGCGGTGTTTCCATCCCCGTGTAAAGTAGGTAAAGCCGTAGATCCTGCGCCTGATCTATCTCCAGTCGTGCTGGATTACCGTCTCATTAGACTATGAGAGTAAGGGAATAGTCAGTGCACCTGTATTTGAGCTTACATTTGACCACTATAATCCTGTCCCGCGCAGATGCCTAAACTCTCTGGAGACTGATCTGCTCGGGTTCGCAATACACTAATAAGCTCCAAATTTTAACGTCTTTTATTAATTTTATCATAAAATGTGCCTTCATAGGCTGATGAGGTATGTGTATTTTATTACACATGTCTACACCAAAGAATATATAATGTCACTACGTACTTGCACGTGCCGTTTCTTCTTCGGTCAGATGATCCTTATTTTAAAATGTGAGTAGATTCACATAACAAGTGGTTTCTTTTTTCTAAATTTTATACTAAAAGTACTATAAATATACCACTTTTTTTCATATTCCTACTTTCCCATCCGATTTTGAGCTATGTAAAAAAATTCTCTAGCTCCTTGTGAAGTGTTCGAAATTTGAGTTGTAAGATTCCACTCGGACTGACAGACTGACAAGAAAGTAACTTTAGACAACCGTGGTAAATAATGACCATCAACAAACGAAATTATAACATATTACGTCGTAAAATAAATATACCTCATTTCATTTCAAAGTAGATCTGTAGTGTAGCCGTTAGACTTATGTTTTACATTTTTTAATTTTATGTATATACTAAGTTACAACCCTGCTATATTGTTTTAGCAAAGAATATAATATACAGAGATTCTTGGGTATAACAAATGGTTCGACATTACGAGCTTTTACAGTATCATAATCAGTACTGTTTGATTTAAGTGGTATACATGTCGCAGGCTTTTATATAAATTCTATAAAGAGGTCAAAAGCCGGAATGTAACAAAAAGGAAACTCGATTTTATCATAATCCCGAGCAGATTCAGTTTTTTGATCAAAACATTGATTCGAATTTCATATATTTTTATTTTTCATAAAATTGAGCAAGATTATTTTGGGGATTTATTCGCATAAATTTCAGATTTCATATACAAAACTGAATGTTTTGATTAAACACATAAACAATGTGCAAATTTTATTCTTAATAATTTTAGAAGTGTTTAAGTATGAGATACAACCACTAGATAAGTCGAATACACGAACAGCAAAAGCATTTTATCTAATTGAATACACAGCAATTTATTTTTACCGACTTCAAAAAGGAGGAGGTATTCAATTCGACTGTATGTTTTGTTATGTGTGTTTGTTACCTGAGAACATCTGGGTGAACCAATTTTGTTGATCCTTTTTTTATCTGATAGCTGGTAATTCTCGTGTGATCCCGATATGTAATTAAGATCTGACTAGTAGTTTTTGAGTTATCCTTAATAATGCGTATTTAATTGACTGTTGTTGTCATTTTAATTATATTAAAGTCGGTTGCACAACATTTTTAATATTATCATTTATATAGTAAAATATTTAACGATTTTTATAACTTAATTAACTTAGATCCGCGTAAAGATATAAAAAATATATTTTATTGTATCTTTACGCGGATCTAAGTTAATATAAAAAATATATTCGATAAGCAAGAAATGATTCCTTGAAATCTATCTCCTCCGTAACCCGTAGGCCAATTTACATAATTTTTTCGACAGTATTTGTAGCTCAACGCAGACAAGAAAATAAATAAAAAATAAAAATAAAAATCTGAATTTGAATTTCTTTTTCTTTTACTATCTAATCAATTCACTAATTTATATATGCGCAATATCACACCATTTGATTGAATCTTTTGTTGAAATAAAGGCAGTTATGACTTTAGACTTCTGCTCCGCTCCGTTTATGATGCTAGCAAAAGGTTTTACCTTTGCATCTGCATCGGCCCTAGTCTAGTTTGAAGCGCACCTCTCGCCCTCCCTCAATTGCGTGCGCTATCCCCCTTCACCAATAATCCCACTACTCTCAACATTACTACATAAAAAGGCACACCACCATTAATAATACGAAAATTCGCCTCTAGACGAGACATCGTAAGGCAAAATAGACTCTACGATGGCAGACCACTTATCATGTACCATTGCTTGACCGTGTGCTCATTTGTGGGCAATAAATGAACAGACAGACCTTTTTTGTATAAAGCAATCTTCAATAAAAATACTAAAGTTGATATATAAAAATCAATTGCTGTTAAAAAAAAATTCAAAAACGGCTCGACGGATTTTGATGAAATTTTGTGTGTGTTTAAACGGGTCCCTAGATGGTTTAAATTCACATTTGGATCCGGTAGGTGGCGCTGTTTTTGATATCAAAAAATCACTCGTGCGAAGCCGGATCGCTAATCTTGAGTAACAAAGTGAAATAAAAGTCGGAGTCACGAAAAACCTTTTTTTATTATTTCAAATGGCTTTCTTTTTCAAATATTTAAAACATTCAGTTGATACAGTCGTTATTAAACGTGTCACAGTTATATCAATATCGTATTGGATCGACATAATATTGATTAATTTTTTATCCTTTAGCACCATCAGCGTTTTAATCTCTCTTGATGCTGGCGCGCATGAGTGATCTGTCACTGGTACTGTCAACGAAAAAATTGTCCATGTTATTTTTTATCTCATTTTACATCACGTTTTATTACTTACAATTTTATCAGTTTGCAATTAGTGTTGCCTGCGTTTATTATTTTAGTATCCCTCTTATTAGCATAAGATAATCACATACATATTTTTTTATAGAATAAGGGTGACAAACCGGTCGATATCGGTATACAATAAAGCTGTATAGCTTATGTTTATACCGTAAAATACCAATGTAAATATTGTAAAATTATTATCAAATATATAGAAAAAAAAACGAGCACACAGTCCACCTGTTTAAGAATCAAATTAAATTAAACCATTTATCCTCGGTTAAGAATCAAAAACTCAGATACGTTGTCACACCTGAGTACTAAGATGGAATGCCTCGTTTTTAGTAAAAAAGGGTCTCCGGATCTCTACACTCACCATGCGATACACAGCTGTATTAAGCTGGTATTTTGTAAGAGCGTAGTCCTTCCGCGGTCGAGCCGAACCATTCGTGATAGCTGCAAAGGGGCTCTATCACGTATAAAAACTTAACTAATTATTAGACTAGACTAGATTTAGTGTATTGATGGTTCCATACCCAAGGACTAAAACTCTGTCTGTTCCTATGTCTCGGATCTCTAGCTCGTGGACGGAATGAGTTGTAGATTTGATATTTGGATATTTGGTGTAGTCGATACCACCGCGTTGGTTTCGTGGATGTACGCAGCTGCTGATCGTGAAAAAATCAGTTATTGTGTTTTTCTGTCAATAAATTCTCGGTAGCAGCCCGGAGCATGGAAGATGACGTTGTTTCACCCTCCTTCAAAACCCAGCCCTGCTTGAAAACTCACGTAAAGCCATTGGTTCTACATCTGATTTCTCTCCGGACGTGTCGGATTTCCGTGCCATTGGACTATGTGTGTGAAGGCACTATTATTCTGTTCTGCGCAGTCTCCGTTGGGATGAGCTGCCGTGACCGAAATTCTGTCTCAAGGACATCATTATTTATTATTATTATTTGATGTGAGTGTAAAAAATACTCGTATGTCCATTGAGCTAATATTACTTCAATGCGTATGTCAGTTCATTTCATTTAATACGCCATTGTTGATTTTTGATCGCAATCTTAGATCCGCATTCTTAAATTTTATCACTATAGTATTTGACGCTTGTCAATCTTTATATTTGTTAAAGCAGTACCACAGTTGCGTATTTATAATCGGTATGGCGGCCATCAAGTATTCCGCCATTTTGATTTCTTTTCACTACTCGTACCGCTAGAATTTGCACAAGGTGTAAGTCGATATTAGTTAAGACACGACCCCGCTTAGTCCTACGAAATTCGGACATTATTATTTGCTATTATTATTTGATGTACGAGTTACACAAATACCGAATATTGAAATAGAAATTTTATTAAATTATTTGGCAAGTGGCGAGTCCCACATCCTTTTTTCTTACAACAGCACATTGAGTATCATTATCTAGAGATCATTGAATAAAACAAAAAAAGATGTGCGTGTTGTTGATCCTGCTTTTGTTACGGGTCTATCTCAAAACCTAAACTAGGTAGGAATCTTAATTTTTGTTGTACTATAAGTAAGGTAGATATAAGACAAAAAATAAAATAATTTCACATTTTTAAGTCAAGGCTTCCATCTTCTATATGAATATATCTAAGCACCGTCTTAGTATGTGAAATTATTTTATATTCATTCTGGTTGTTTGAAGACGGCTTATGGTTTCTATTAAAAGTTATTTTTGTGTGTAATGTTACCTGATATATTCGCTTATTGTTAATAGGTTTAAATGACTATTTTTTTATTAAAAAGGCTACGTTTGGCTAAAGGGTTGTTTTTTTTATAGAATAATGGTGACAAACGAGCACACAGTCCACATCTACATTTATCCTCGATTGAGAATCTAAACGCAGATGCGTTGTCACCCCTGAGGGCTAAGATGGAATGCCTCGTTTCCAGTGAAAAAGGGTCTTCGGATCTCTACACTTACCATACGGAACACAGCAGCATTAAGCTGCTATTTTACGCTGATATTCCGTGAGAGCTTGGTTCTTCCACGGTCGAGCCGACTCATTCGTGCTACAACCATAATATAGCTGCAGCGTGGCTCTTTCACGTACTTAATCTTGTAGAAGCAATTCTACCCCTAAGGGTGGGAAAATACGGTATAAAATTAACACTTAAAAGAGTCTTTAAAAAATAAAATGGATAAAATTTAGTTTCTTAATTTAATTGATTCTAAATTTGGGATTTCGATATGCCTTCTAATTTAAATAAGAGTAAGAAAGAAATGAAAGTGAAGTGATTTACAGTCCAACTGATGGTAAGCGTCTACTATGGTCCGTGAACACGTGCAGCCAACAATCAAACAAAGAAGGCTGCGGATGCGTTGTTACCTTTAAGTGCTAAGATGAAATCCCCTCACATCCTGTAATTATACTGACTCTCCATATCCTTCAGACCGGAAAACAACAGCGCAGCACTGCTATCTGGCGGCAGTGATAGATAGGAGGATTGTACCTACTCAGATGGACGCCCAGGTAGAAAAGAAGCCCTACCACCTACTTTACGTGTTGAAACGTAACATTTACAATGTTAATATAGTTACAACCTACATCACATAATAATATAACACGTATAGTAGTACACGTGTAAAACCAGTGTGTGTTTCCAGTGATGACTTACGATTCTGAGACGTGGTCCTTCACTGCTGGTCGTATGAGGACGCTCAAGGTCGCTCAGCGAGCTATGGAGAGGGCTATGCTCGGTATGTAGTTTCTCTGCGTGATAGACTCAGAAATGAGGATATCCGCAGTAAAACCAGTGACCGACATAGCATAGATTAGTAAGCTGAAGTGGCAATGAGCCGGCCATATAGCTCGAAGAACCGATAACCGATGGGGAAGAAAGGTTCTCGAGTGGCAGTCTCGTACCGGTAGGCGTAGTGTAGGGTGACCCCCCACTAGATGGAGTGACGACCTGGTAAGACATGCAGGAAGTCGATGGATGCAGGTGGCTCAGGACCGTGCTTTGTGGCATTACTATGGGGAGGCCTATGTTCAGCAGTGGACTTGTGAAGGGCTGTAATGATGATGATGATGATGATGATCACAGAATAAATAATAGTACTACGTAGTAACATTTCTTCTTCTTCTACCTAGCGTTTATCCCGGTTGCTCATCCCGCCCAGCGTGGGAGAACCCAGGGTCCGCTTTCCTACACTGCCTCCTCCACTTTGCCTCCCTCGCAACTAGCCCATTGGCGCGCATGTCATCCTGCACGACATCAATCCAGCGTTTCTTGGGCCGTCCTCTACTCCTGGTACCAGGTAGGGTCATGTCCAGGCATTTGTTTCCCACGTAGCTCGCCGGTCGTCGTAAGACGTGGCCGTACCAACGCAGGCGACTTTCCTGGAGCTTGTCAGCAATGTCACGGACATGGAGGCTGCCGCGGATGTATGTATTCCATACAAGGTCTTTCCGCGTGACGCCAGACATCCACCGCAGCATGTTCATCTCCGTGACATGCAACAACTGCCGGTGTCGCTCCAGCACCGGCCACGCTTCACTGCCGTACGTAAGGACAGGCCTTATGATGGTCTTATAGACCTGCCCCTTCAGCTTGACCGGCATTTTGGGGTCACAAATGACACCCGTAACCTCGCGCCATTTCACCCAGGCCGCTGATGTACGGGCCTTGATGTCGCAATCGATGTCCCCGGACGCATCAAGCACAGATCCGAAGTACCTCAAGTGGTCCGTGCGCTCGACGGTGTCGTCGCCTATACGGAGAGGCGTCAGATCTGTGCTGTTGCAGGCCATATACTCCGTCTTCGCCACATTTAGCTTCAGCCCGCCGTTCTCAAGCGCCTCCCTCCATGCGTGCACGCGTCTGGTGAGCGGTCCTTTGTCCCCGTCTACCAGTGCGATATCATCAGCGTACATAAGCCACAGCCAAGGCTGCGGTAGTTTCTGTACGCTGACTGACAGTTCGTCTAATATCACACTGAAGAGATAGGGGCTTAAGACGGAGCCCTGATGCACGCCTACGGTTATGGGGAAGGGGGTGGTATCACCAACAGCGATCCTGACTATTGAATTGGAGTTGCGGTACCTATCACATACGATTTCCACATAGGTCTCTGGTACCAACTTCAACCGCAACGCCCACCAGATCATCTCCCTAGGAACACAGTCAAAGGCCTTCTGCAGGTCTAGGAATAAAAAATGCAGAAGCATATTCTTTTCCCTATGCTTCTCTGTGAGGATCATTAGGGCGAATATAGGGTCCATGGTACCGCGTCCTGGTTGGAAACCGTACTGGGAGTCCGATACTGTACACTCCTGTCGGATCCTGGTGTCAATAATGCGCTCGAAGAGCCTCATGGTGTATGACGTCACCTTTATACCGCGGTAATTACTGCAATCCTGAACAGACCCTTTACCCTTACTACGTAGTAACATTTACAACCTTAATATAGTTACAACGTAACATTTACAACTTTAATATAGTTACAACGTAACATTTACAATGTTAATATAGTTACAACGTAACATTTACAATTTTAATAACTATATTAATGCCTCGATAGTCTAGTGGACGTAATTAGAATACTGATCATGAGATCCCGAGTTCAAATCGCGAGATTACGTCGAAAAATTCTCATAGCAGCAAGGAGTCTAGAAATTGGCATTGTTTCATTCCCGTGGCTCAGAAAGCCCGTAAAGCTGTTTGTCCTGCGCCTGGTTTGTTTGCAAACACTCGGGCACTATAACCCTATCTGCGCAGATGGCTAGCCTCCGTTGAGACTGGCCGACATGACCGAAATTCGGTCTGGAGGACATTATCGTAACAAAAGTAAGTTGCTTTATAATATCGTTCAGATTACTAAATTCTCTTTGTAACTGTACTTATTGGAATAATTTTATGACAGCGGTGTTCCATTCAATAAGCTAATCGAACCGTGAAAGATAACGAACTGGGGTTCCATTCACAGGCCCTTATCGCGTTAGGGAGACTGAATACTTTCAACATTGCGTGATCTTTTTCTATTTTTATATAAATATATTCACAAGGTGCTCCACTGCTAAGAAAAATTACAAGTCTGAAAAATAAAAATATTTCGTGTATGTCTGATACTACAACACGACCTGAGTCAGCACAGTGCACTCTTTCCTGCTTCAAAATAAACTTACGTCCCGCAGTCAGCAGTCCAGTATGAAAACTATAAAATCACTTTCCACCTTTACGTCCATATGATGTCCTACAAAACGAATCTCGGTCACGGCAGATAGTCTCGAGTGTACCCGAGTGTATGTCACAGTCATCATCATTCATCATTATTACAGATCTTCACAAGTCCACTGCTGAACATAGGCCTCCCCCAAGTAACGCCACAAAGCACGGTCCTGAGCCACCTGCATCCACCGACTTCCTGCATGTCTTACCAGGTCGTCACTCCACCTAGTGGGGGGTCACCAGTCGTACTCGCTTGTCACCCTTATTTTATGAAAAATGGTAGGTAGTTGAAAAAGTACTGTCACGAAATATTCTCATACGTGTGACAACCCTTAAAATTTAAATAAGTCATTATACTTTCCACATCTAGAGTCATGTTTGTTTTGGCCACGAGTTAACTGTTTTTGCAGGTTGACGGCATTTCGCATGCGGAATTTATGCGTACTAGTTTTTTATCCTATTGTGGTCAAACCACAATATAATATAGTGTGTTTAAAAGGCACGGGGGTGAGATACCGCCAACTTCCTGACTCCGGGCAACTAAAAAAGATGATAAACCAGCTAACAGGCCACCTGGTGGTATTTGAATACTGTGGCCCACAGACACTAATATCATAATACTATCCGCGATTAACAATCAGATAGTAGTCGCGTTACCACAATTGTTTGTGAAGCAATGCCTCGTTACCAACACAAAGAATCTCAGCTTTAGTTTTTTATGAAACACAGTAGCGTAATTTCGTTATTTTTATTGAATATTTTATTAAATGTCCAGTTGGTCCAGTGATTATTAGCGCGACTGCTGACCAAGTCAGGAACTTGTCGGTGTTACACTCCCGTACCTTGGAAAGCACGTGAATACGTGTAGCCTGCGCCTGATATTTTTCCGATCTCGTCTGCAAGATCTGCCTCTCTTTGATGCTGATCTGATGGATTGCCATCCTATTGCCCTAAGGGTGCACCTGAGATCGCACAGACACTCGTGCTTTATAATTCTGTTTATACTTAAAGTATAAATAACCTTCAAATATCAAAGAGCTGTTTATCCTATTTATTCGAATTCACTCCATAAGTGCCACAAAAATTTAGGTTACTTTTCTAACTATTGTATGTTTTAATAGTTGGATTTAGTTTTGAAGTGAACTTTATGAGGTCTATGTACATTTTAAATTTCTTATGCGAACACTTTTTGATATCTAAGGTGACTTTAAATTTTGTAATAAATACAATGTATCAATTGACTGTTACAATAAACAATATGTGGTGTTTAAAAACCGACGACCAATGACGAAGATAGTCTCTCAAGAGGTAGCCTCGTACCGGTAGGCGAAGTATAAGGTAGCCCGCCAGTATATGAAGATGGAGAGACGACCTCAGGTTTTGAGACATTTCTCAGGGGAAGACTATGTTTAACAGTGAAATTGTGAAAAACTGCAATGATAATGCGTACGATACTGACGACGATAATCTACAGATTGATATGACATATCCACAAGGTTTAGAATGAAGCTGGATAAAATAATAGAGTTATGTATAAGAAAATTATACCTCAATTGCGTATAACAAAAACCATGTCTTGTATAGCTAAGAAATTAACCGTTCAACTTCATCGCAGGTGTTTAAGTACCGATTTATTAATATTATACGATCTTGAACAAAATAATAGACAATATAAAGTGTTTAGTTCTCTTTTTTCCGGCCACACGTTTTTTCTTGATTTCATAAAGTTTTATTTTATTTTCTTACCTGGATAAAGCGATAAAAACTTAACTTGTAAAAATACATTTAAAGCCGTATTATGTAGTGTGCTATCTAATTTTCTAATATAATAAAACAATGTTTATTTTTTTATACGCTGCCATACCATTCATCAGATAGCGCTAAAACTTTGTCAACTTATTGCTTGCACTTGGGCTAAGGTTATAAGCATAGTACAATCAACTTATGACAGGTGGCGCGCGTATCGTACAGACAAATTTATTTGAGAGTTATATATATTATTCAAATTCAATGAATGTATTATATTATCATCTCCATTTAAACAATATAACTGTTCCAAATTTAAAACAATATTTTCGCAATTACTTCTTTTGCGGCAGCAAGGCGCCGCGTACCAGGTAGTTTTTAAATTAAAAAAAATATAAAAATTTAATAAAAATGTATAAATATTTTAATATAATATCTACTTATTGCAAAGAGCGTTTAAAATTAATATAAAAACAATTGTTTTTAGTCTTACTAGAAATTTTAACGTAACTTAATAGTGTAACACATAGAAAAAGATATCAATTTATTATAGTAAACGGCTCAAAGATTTCATGAAAATCTAACCGGAATCATGAAATAACATAATTAAATACTACATGATTGAAATAGTCACTAAGGAATCATTACATGTAAAAAATGGTTTCCACACTACGTTTCTTTGTCTGTGCACTATGTTTTTCCGGAACTACTAAAAGAATTTTCCATCAATATTAAAGTACGTATAAACTCTGAATGACCAGTACACTATTTTAACTTATAGAACCTGTGAAAAATACTAGACGATCGCTTTAAGTTTATTTTTAGGTTATTGTGATTTTCGTATTTTAATTGTTAATTTCTCAGTACTCCGTTAGATGCGGTTAAATTAATATTATGATTGTAATATATATATATATATATATATATATATATATATATATATATTACAATCATAATATTAATTTAACCACATCTAACGGAGTACAATATAATATAATCCATACAATAAGGAATTTTCTCCTTTATACATCGCAAATACAACGCTCCAGCTAAAAACCTATCCCTTGGATTATATTACGGGCGCACTAACATCGCTAAATAAATAAATAAATGAAATAATTTTTTATTCAACATAGATTACAAGTAATTCTTATTGAAAGTCAATATTTTACGTTGCAAAAAATTAAATGCCATATGCGCTATATGCGCTAAAATGCCATAATACATTATATTATTTAGGTTAAGTTGGTAGCGGAACGCTAACTTCGTACACATTGTAATTTGCACATTATCTTTACAACCTAGCAACAGTCCACTACTGAATATAGCTCCCCCCCCCCCCCCCCCGTAGCTTGCCTCATAGAAGTAATATGTAGCATGGTTTGCACTTGGCAGCCGCAGTTTTTATTATTTTGAAATGTTATCAGAGTGATGCTGTCGCCCATTTCCAGTTGAATTTTCCTCTTTCGCCTTTTAGAACACCCTGGCACGATATGGGGTAATGGAGCCTAGCGGATCAGTTATCTGAAATAGGCTGTATATTATGTAGCTCGAAGAACCGACATCTGATGGAGAAAAAAAGTTCTCGATGGCAGCCTCGTACTAGAAAACGCAGTGTCGGGCGATACTCCATTAGATGGAGTGACGACCTGATGAACTACGCAAGTGGTCGATAGCTGCAGGTGGTTCAGGACCGTACTTGCAATCTGTGGATGAGCCAGCCAGCCAGCTTGTACGTGGTAGAGCCACACTGCAGCTGTACTGTAGTTGTAGCACGAATAGGTCAGCTCGAGGGCAGGACCACGCTCTAACAGACTACCTGCGTAAAATAGCAGCCGAATACTGCTGTATTTCGTATGGTTAGTGTAGGGAATCTGAGACTCTTATTACTGGAAATGGGACATTCCATCTTAGTCCTCACGGGTGACAACGCATTTTCATTCTTAATCGAGGATAAATATATATATATATATATATATATATATATATATATATATATATATATATATATATATATATGGATACCTATATGTTTATGTATTTATGTGTATACAGTGTATGTATGTATGTATGTATATATATTCTATTATATATTATATATGTATATATATATATATATGTATGTACATATATAATATCTATGTATTGTTTATTACATATATTACTATTTCTTTTATCCTCTCTATTTGATTATTGCTGCACCGCCTCCATAATATCTATCTCTGTTTAGCCTAATGGTTGACTGGGAGAGAATGCCCTATGGCATTAAGTCCGCCATATGTACTTTTTTTGTGCATTAAAGTGTAAAAAAAAAAGATGTCTGTGGGCTACAGCATCCACTTGCCATCACGTAGACAGTGTGGTCGTTTGTCATCCTATTCTATAAAAAAGGCTATGTTCAGCAGTGGACTTGTGTTGGGATATAGTGATAGTGATTTAAGTACGATACGGCGCATTATTTCATTATAATGGGATTTATGATTTATGTTATATCGAAAAGCTTCTCAGTAAATCGTTTTAAGCTAGTCTTAGCCCGAGCTTAACGGTACGTGTACACCAAAACCGATTTTGTCGGCCGATAGCGGACAGAACTACCCGGACGAGTGTATTCGACGTGTATGTGCTTACACTGTAACAGTGCACCACTTGTGCCGACATTGGACGTTGCCGGTATTCTTTTATATTTTTCTATTTTCAATATCCATAGTCGTTGAGGTAGATAACAAATTTGACGGAAACAACAGGATAAAGACAAAATGATTAAATTAAACTATAAATACACTCAATTTGCACTGTAGACGCCGGCAGTCGGGCGAGAAATCCCAACAAGTTCGGATTCGACGGTTGATCGGCCGTTTTCGTGCGTTATCGGACGATGACGGTCGTGTATGTGTACGTGTTCTCTTTGTTTTTGATTCGATCTTCCGAGTGTGGGACCTCACACAGAGTTTTTCGATCGTTGGCGTTTATCGTAACGGCGTGTTTTACACACCACTCGAGTGAACACCCCGGCAATCTAATACAACAACATTTACAACGTGTCTTGGTCATAACTATACATAAGAATTTAACATAAGACTTTGGTGGAGAACGGAGAACTTCAGCGGGCCATGTGGCGTAGCGATGCGTTTTCATGTATTTATTGCACTGCACTAACATAGATTTTGAGCGGCCGCTACTCGAAACACTGTAATTATGGAGTGTAGAAGTAAGGAGTACAGACTGTGTATTAAAAAATGTTCATAGAAAACCGTTAAATAAGGGTGGCGCCACTATAACTACGGGGTATACTTTAAAGAACGCACCGAAAAATATTAGGGGATAGACGACTTTTTCGAGGTTATATTTACTAAATAAAATTATTTTAGATTTTAGAGTTACTGAGCAGTTTTACACACACTTAAACCGTCGATAACTGCTGAGTTCATTTCATACTAGTGTCTACTCCAGTGCTGTTGTGGAGAGATTTTGAGCTGTTATTTACTGCTTACAGATGGCCACTTTTTCAACTATTCTACTATGGGAGTCGATACTCCTCGCTTCTACACTCCATAACTGTAATACAAATTGTGTTTGTCATAGACGCTGAACGCTCCCATAACCTATATAATGTATTTTACTAGTATATCAAGAGTAAAAAGTAAAGCTACAACATACAGTATTAATTAAATATTAATATAAATTATTGATTATTTTTTGTTGACTATCATAATTATTTAAACATAAACAAATTAAGCAATATTGTTTAATATAATTGGACTAGCGATCCGCCCCGGCTCCGCTCGGATAATATCTGTCTCTCGACAACGGTGCCACCTACCGAGACCAACTAACACTAAGAACCATTTAGGTGATGGGGTCACCTAAATAGTTCTAACCACATTAAAATTTCATCTAAATCAGTCAAGCTGTTTATAAAGTGAAGAATTACGAACACACACGGTAATTTTATTATAAAAATATTAAAGATGACAAATGTGTTGACACAATAATTGTTTAATAAGATCTTGTAAACACACAACATGAGCTGATGATTGATTGATGTGCACACTGATGATGTGCTCATCAGCGTGCACATCAGATGGGCTTCCTCTCTTCTCTGAAAGAGATTAATGGTCGCCCCACACGGTCAGTTAAACAGATCATTCCAACCGATCATATCAAACTAAAACTGTTGATATTTTTCAAAATATCGGATTTTCGATAAATTAATAAATAAACTTATATATAAAACTCTGATATTGATATATTTATAATTATCGATATATATAAAATCCAATGTTTTAAAAAATATCAACAGTTTTAGTCTGAACTGATCAGTTTAACTGACCGTGTGTGTCGACCATATGGGCAAGTAATTGTCCGCCGCGCTGCCTTAATTGGTGTTGGAAGAAAAGAAAATTTTAACTTAGAAATATTTGTTGTATTTGTATAGCCCTCTAAACGTCCTACTGCAAAACAGTCATCATTTGATTAATAGACGATCTGTAATATGGTTCTTAACTGTTTGTTTCTCTGATTCGATCAGTTATACAGATTTGAAATGTAATTTCATATGCACTATATCATCTGCCGCATCTCAAAAGAGCCCTAGCAGAGTTACCACTTTTCGATAAGCCTTACTTCTTCTTCTAATAACCTCTGGTAGCTCTAAAACTAACACCATAGACTAATCTTATTTTTTTATTTATTATTTAATTTATTTCCTACGCTCTTGATTCTTATCATTATAACATTAAGTTTCCAAGTGATGTTAATATTGTAACCATTTACGAGCTGCGCTTGCCAAACGTCCTGGCAAGACTCCACTGTTCCGAAACAATGGCATGATGCCAAGCTTCTGTACTTGTAATGTACACTAGGGTTGCCTAAATAGTACATTAACATACCGAAGCAAAGATTAAACGTAAAGTTAAAAAAATATATCGAAAAATAAATATGTATTTTTAAGAATCAACGTGACAGCGAGCACACAGTCCACTTGTTGGTAAGTGGATACTGTGGACCACAGGCATCTACTTCTATACCCAAATCGGAATCAAAATGCAAATGTGTTGTCACCCCTAACGTAAGTCCTGGTTTACAATAATGGTTCCGTTTATTACAGAATGCCAGCGTAAAATAGCTACTATACTAGTGTGTATAAGCGATGAGAACTGGAGACACTTTTTACTGGTAACGAAGCACTCCATCTAATTCATTCAGTCAGACAGCACATCTGCATTTTGATTCTTAGTGAGGAAGTCTACGTGTAGGTGTTTATGTGCCAGCGCCCACTTGCCATCAGACGGACTATGTGGTGGTTTGTCACTCTTACTACTATTAAAAAAACTCAAAATTGTATTATTTAGAATATTACTTGATGCCAAACGCATTTATTTAAAAAAAAAAAATAAAATTGAAATATGGGACAAAAGAAAAAGAAAAATTATTATAAGTTTGCTGATATCACTAGTATGCTAAATGACAGGGCTTCGTGACAGCCCTAACACGTCTTTTCGATTTAAAATTAACTGAAGATGCAAAATTAACTTCGCATAGGGGGTAATCACAGTGATTTCCTGCATTTTTCGTGACTAGAAAGATGAGTTACAGTTTTTTCCTTTCATTTAGTTAATCGTCAAGGCTTTTTTAAAATAAGTATGTAGTTGAATTAAAGTTACAGCTTATTGTGTACGTCCCACTATCAGAGCCCAAGTCACCTCTCATTTCTAAGAGAGACGACTCTGCCACTCTGCTTTAGTGCGTATTGCCGGACTTCATATGTCCTCAAAATATTTTATTTCTTAGAATTCAGGTTTCCAACACACCTTAACCGCCAAACACGTGGTAAATCAACTCTTGAAATTGACTTTGCAATTGACAATTTTATTGGTGTCGGTAGAAATCGAAATCGGGGTGCTAATTTACGGCGAGCGCTAAAATCCCTAAAAGTATAAGATAGTTTTAGATTTAAATAATTTAATGTCTAGCTTTCTCTGTTTTCTATAAAAGTCTTATTTTTGTATAAATAAGTTTAAACTGCATAAAACATTTATAAACTTTCACTTTGCACACTAGCCTGTGTTGCATATTTATAAACGGTCTAAACAGCGCATTATTTCCAATCACTTAACGAGGAAAGTTTGAGTAATCAAAACAAAGTCGTCTTTAAAATGCATTCGCGCCCTAAAAGCCTAATCGCTGTTCATCAAATCTAATTGCAATCACTTAGACTTAAAGCGCTAAATGTAAAAGCACTTTCCTTTATAAAGGGCAAGTGACTGCTTATTAGCTTTTTAATTACGGTACTTAAAGTGACGTGAGAATCATCATTATTAGACTTCATGTTATAATGACGTATGGATGACCAGCGCACACCGCTTGATATTATATATATATATATATATATATATATATATATATATATATATATATATATATATATATTCCTAACTGGCTTCGATCACGTCGATAACTTGCGATACCACGAAGCTGACACTCGTCAGCCAAAATCGGCTCACTTTTGAGCTCCATCTGGCTCGAGGGCAAAGATGAAGTCTACGATGGAGCGAGTTTGCCCAGGAAAAACCTGTTATCACGAAATTTGAGGAGGTTCACGTTATAGGTACGCATACGAAAAAACAGACACCGTCACGAAATTCTACTCCATATACGTGCGCATTTTAAAATATGACCTATGCGCTTAGTGCGAATGTTAGCAAGTATATGTGGGAACGCCTTAGATAATAGAAACAAGTGAAATTTTTATACGTGGTAGAGCCTCGCTGCAGCTATATTATGGTTGTAGCACGAATGGGTCGGCTCGACCGGGAAAGGACCACACTCTCACAGAATACCAGCGTAAAATAGCAACTTAATACTTACTGTGTTTCGTATGGTGAGTGTAGAGGTCCGGAGACCCTTTTTTACTGGAAACGAGGCATTCCATCTTAGTCCTCAGGGGTGACAACGCATCTGCGTTTTGATTTTTAACCGAGGATAAATGTAGATCTCTATGGGCCATAGCGCCCACTTACCATCAGGTGGACTGTGTGCTCGTTTGTCACCCTTTTTTATTTTTTATATAGATATAAAAAATTGCTTTTTATAATATACCACGTTTTTTAAATATTCTTACATTTCTTACACGATTCTCAGCACTCGTATGTTCAAAATTTCAAATCTCTTGCTGATTGGGAAGTTAGTTTAAAATCAGTACTAAATTTACTCGCTTCTAGAGTTACACGAAGCGAGTTGATAAAAACGTGATAGTAAAAAAGAAAATGTACACAGCGCTCCGTCTACATCTTTGTTAGTCTGAGCCTATTGTATTTGTGACAAAGACTCACTCGGTCAGTCACTACACAGCCAGATCCAAAAAAAATTGTGTTTGCAAAAATGCCAACTGCATTTAAACTCCTGACCTGTGGAGTAGCAACCGCAATGGTGTCAGACATAGTTACAATACATCCAAACCCGAAAACTAATAATATTACATAAATATTTGATTCTTACGTAATTTTTCTTATAAAGGCGTTGTAAAGGCCTTCATCAGGTCATCTCGCCACGTGTTATAAAAGTCCAGTATAGACCTCACCATAGATTTTCATGGGGTATATGCTCTTATATAACAACCTTTATAATCCACAACAGAGTACGGCCCTTTTCGAAAATACGGCAACTGGTATGTGTGTATCTTAAAAAAAATGTTTTTTACTTTTTATTTCATTCATCATTTTTACATTCATTATTATTGGAGCCCCTCACAAGTCCTCTCTCATAGGTCAGCCCCAAGTAATGTCACACAGCACCGTCCTAAGCCACCTGCATCCATCAACTTCCTGCATGTCTTATCAGGTCGTCACAAAGTGTACAGCAATTATATTTAAGTACATATTTAAGAAATGTAGTTATCACTGTGTATGTTACTATATTGGACAGTGGTAGAGCCACGCGGCAGCCTTTGCTGTTGCACGCATGGACCGGCTCAAACCGGGGTAATACCACGACCTCACAGAAGACCAGCGTGTTTTGCTTTTGCGTTTCATCTGGTGAGTGCAGGTGGCCGGAGGACCGATACCCCCCCCCCCCATTAACATGGTAACGGAATTAAATGCAAGGACCCTCCTACGCCAGGAGGGTTTCAGCACCCCTGGAGAATCCCTCGCTGAGCATCATTGACCAAGCTACTCCACTCCTGAGCGTAGGTGCTCAGCCTACCCCACGTATTCTCAGGGGGGGGGGGGGCATAATTCCGCTGGAGACTGCTCGGGGCAAACGGAGCAATAAATCAAAGACGACCCCTGCCACGCTGTATTTGAATTTCTGCAACATCAGGGGACTTCATTCAAACCTTAACGCCGTCCACTACCATCTGGAAACGGCGAAGCCGGCCTTGCTCTTTCTAAACGAAACACAGGTGTCCCCTCCCGCTGATACTTCGTATCGCTCCTACCCGGGGTACAAATTAGAACAGTTCATTGTGCCCCGTGCTGGAGTTTGCGTGAACGTCAGGGAGGAAATCTGTTTTCGACGCCTCGACAGCCTTTAAGTTACAGACCTGTCCATCATATGGCTGCGCGTAGACAGCGACGACCATCCCCGCGTCTACGGGTGCCACTACAGTTCCCATAGCAGTAATGCCGAAACAGACCGACTCATCGACCACGTCCAGATGGCTACAGACTCCGTGCTACAACGTGATACTTGGTGATTTTAACGTAACGTTAAAATCACCAAGTATCAAGAGATCGTGATATTTGGTGTTTTAACGCCCACCACGCTGAATGGCTTGGTTCTCGTTTAACCGATCATGCGGGTAGATCTGTTTATGACTTTGCTTTGGCATATGGTCTGACACAACTGGTTACCTCGCCTACGCGGATCCCAGATGTGGAAGATCATGTACCTTCCCTGTTGGACCTTCTGCTGACCTCTCATCCGAACGGATATCAGGTCTCCTTCGATGCCCCTCTTGGTTCCTCGGACCATTGTCTGATCCGGAGTACGGTGCCACTCACGCTCTCATCGCGGTCTCAGTTGCGTACTGCAGGTTGCCGCCGTGTTTGGCAATATAGGTCAGCAGATTGGGATGGGATGCGATCTTATTTTTGCATCCTATCCTTGGGGGCGGGTTTGCTTCTCGCCGCATGATCCCAGCGATATTGCTGATTCTGTCACTGATGTCGTGCTACAGGGAATGGAACTTTTTATTCCATCATCTGTGGTGCCTATCAGAGGCAGAACCCAGCCATGGTTTGGTCGCTCCTGCAAAATTGTACTACGTCATAATCAAGAGTGCTACCAGGCTTGGGCTCGCGCATCGATGTCTCGGGATGCAAATACCAGCGCTCTTAAAAAGAAATACAATTCTGCCTCCAGGTCCTTCAAAAGTGTCATTGTCAAAGCAAAGTCAGAGCACATCGATCGGAATTGGCGAGAAACTAGTTCGTCTTCCTTCGTGAACACGTGCGTTCTGGTCTCTCGCCAAGGCTGTCCAAGGGAACTTCTGTCAGCCATCTTTTCCATCTCTGCACAGGGAAGACGACTCACTGGCCCATGCCGCAAAGAACAAAGCCGATCTGCTGAGTTCTCTCTTTGCGTCTTGACGACGGGGTAACACATCGCCGACTATCCCGTGGAGTTAGTACTCCATGCAGGATATCCTGTTTACTCAACGATCAGTGCGCAAAGCACTCCTCTCCATGGACGTCAACAAGTGGGCCGAATGGCATCCCTCCTATTGTGCTGAAGACGTGTGCTCCGGAGCTGGCACCGGTTTTAACGCGTCTTTTCCAGTACTCTTACTCCCTCGGCGAAGTCCCTAAATCATGGAAAACAGCCCTCGAGCCCCGATCCCTAAAAAAGGTAACCGCTCTGATCCGTCCAATTATAGGCCTATCGCCATCACCTTCTTGTTCTCCAAAATAATGAAATCCATTATTAACAGCCAGCTCATGAGGTACCTTGAAGATCACCAGCTGATTAGTGATCGCCATTATGGTTTCCGTCGCGATCGCTCAGCTGGTGATCTTCTGGGTTACCTAACTCAGAAACGTTGGCCGTTAGTTCGGCAATAGCAAAGTCCTTCGATCGGGTTTGGCACAAAGCGCTTCTTACGAAGCTTCCTGCCTATGGGCTTACCGAGAAATTGTGCAATTTGATCACCAGTTTTCTTGCTGATCGGAGCATCAGGGTCGTAGTAGACGGTGCAGGCTCCGATTACAAGCCCATTAACGCTGGCGTTCAACTAACGCTTAATTCACCAACGCTGTTTCTTCTGCATATTGTGACGGCCCAATATTATTATTAATAATTAAATTCAATGTAAAGGGGCATCAAAAATAGTCTTAAAATATATATATATATATATATATATATATATATATATATATATATATATATATATATATATATATATATATATATTAAGCAATAAAATTACATTAATAAACATAAAGTTAATATAAATATATATCAGACATTAGATCAATAACATAGTAAACTAAAGGCAAAATATTTCAAATAAGATAATTAATAGAAATACAAGTCGAAAATATTATAAAAATAAAGATAAATAACATTTATAAGATAATTAGAAAATTTGTTAAAAATTGTCTAAGTCTTGGAAGGAGTTCATGTATAAAAGAAAATTTTCCTAAGTTGTGGAAGGAGTTCACGTATAAAAGAAATTTTCCTAAGTTATTGAAGGTGTTCATGTATAGATGTCTTGTATGGAGGAGCTGCCGGAGATACATTTCTGCAGTTGTACATATATATGGGGTGGTCGGGAGCCCGACTGCCTGGCGTTCAACAAGGCTGCGTGCTATCACCAACGCTGTTTCTTCTGCATATTGTGACGGCCCAATATTATTATTAATAATTAAATTCAATGTAAAGGGGCATCAAAAATAGTCTTAAAATATATATATATATATATATATATATATATATATATATATATATATATATATATATATATATATATATATATATATATATATATATATATATATATTAAGCAATAAAATTACATTAATAAACATAAAGTTAATATAAATATATATCAGACATTAGATCAATAACATAGTAAACTAAAGGCAAAATATTTCATAATAAATAAATTTATTTAAAAACTTGAAAAAATATTTAAAATAAGATAATTAATAGAAATACAAGTCGAAAATATTATAAAAATAAAGATAAATAACATTTATAAGATAATTAGAAAATTTGTTAAAAATTGTCTAAGTCTTGGAAGGAGTTCATGTATAAAAGAAAATTTTCCTAAGTTGTGGAAGGAGTTCACGTATAAAAGAAATTTTCCTAAGTTATTGAAGGTGTTCATGTATAGATGTCTTGTATGGAGGAGCTGCCGGAGATACATTCCTGCAGTTGTACATATACATGGGGTGGTCGGGAGCCCGACTGCCTGAAGTACTGTAGCACAATGACTAGTCCTACGAGTATATTAGGGACTTATGATATTAAACTCAATGATACAAAAGCAATACTACGGAAGGTCTCCATGATGAATTTGCATTACAATAGTAGGGTCGTGGTTTCGAACCCTATATATGAATGACTTATGAAAGTAAGGTCTATGATACAAAAGCAATACTATAGAAGGTTTCTATGATTAATATGCATTACAATAGTAGGGTCGTGGGTTCGAATCCTATATATGAATGACTTATGAAAGTAAGGTCTATGATACAAAAACAATACTATAGAAGGTCTCCATGATGAATTTGCATTACAATAGTAGGGTCGTGGGTTCGAATCCTATATATGCATGACTTATGAAAGTAAGGTCTATGATACAAAAGCAATATTATGGGAGGTCTCCTTCATGCATAAGCATTGTATGGAGTGGTCGAGTGACCGACTGCTCCTAGTACTGTAGTAAAATGACTAGTCCTTATTAGGGACTTGAAAAGGAATATTATGGTGGCGTGTATGCTGCTTCACGAGCAATTGGTCCGAGGTAAACTTGGACTCGCTAACCGATGTGTCCTAGACATATCATCTTAGTGCTGGTGGTAAGCGGGTTTGTTGTAGCAATATGGCTTTCCCATGGACATCACACACCCATACCGTTTGTGGGCGACGTCGTAGAGTATGGCGATGCGTCGTCTATCTTTCGGATTGGGATTAGTGTGTTTGGTAGCACTTTTAAGTGTAACCAGCATACTCAACTTCATGTCTTAGTGCATTAGCGCTATGATACATGGAGTTTTGTCTACTGGCGTCTTAGTAGCGTGCTATTATGATACGTTGGTGCAGTTTTATATAACAACATTCTTAGTGCAGGTGGTAAGCGGGTTTGTTGTAGCAATACGGCTTTCCCGTGGACATCGCACACCCATACCGTTTGTGGGTGACGTCGTAGCGCATAGCGATGCGCCGTATATCTTGCGGATTGGGATGATGAGTGTGTTTGATAGCACTTTTAAGTGTAACAGGCATACTCAACTTCATGTCCTAGTGCATCAACGCTATGATACGTGGAGTTTTCTTCATTGGCGTCTTAGTAGCGTGCTACTATGATACGTTGGTGATATTTTTTTTTTTTTTTTATATAACAACAATAAAAACTTTGTTACCAAAATCGATAGGGGTCATGTGGGTGTATTGTGAGGGCGCGCCATCCGTATGATAGTTGCATTGATGCTTACTGCTACTTGCGGTATTGCATCTTGTGATGGATCTGCGGGTGTGCTGCGCCTGATTCGACGCATTCTTGTGGTTCTGGTCGATGGAGGTAAACAAATAACATCTTAGTGCCGGTGGTAAGCGGGTTTGTTGTAATAATACGGCTTTCCCGTGGACATCGCACACCCATACCATTTGTGGGCGGCGTAGTAGCGCATAGCGATGCATCATCTATATTTCGGATTGGGATGATGAGTGTGTTTGGTAGCACTTTTAAGTGTAACAGGCATACTCAACTTCATGTCTTAGTGTATTAGCGCTATGATACGTGGTGTTTTGTTCATTGGCGTCTTAGTAGCGTGCTAAGTAAAGTCGATAGGGATCATGTGGGTGTGTTGTGAGGGGGCGCCATCCGTATGATAGTTGCATTGATGCTTACTGTTACTTGCGGTATTGCGTCTTGTGATGGATCTGCGGGGGTGCTGCGCCTGATTCGACGCACTCTTTGGTTCTGGTCGATGGAGGTATACGGGTGGTGATATCTGCTGGGGTGTATGGGGGACCTTGGAATGGTGTAAGCCCAACGATAGTCATATTGATGCTTGTTGCGTTCTGCAGCATTGCGTCTCTGCGATGGTTGTTTGGTGGGACGCTATTCTCAATGGCGCTCTCTGCGTCTTGGTTTGACTCACACCTAAGTAGCTTTGCCCAAGTCGGGTCCCCTCATTGCGGGGCTGCAGACTGTCTGCCCTCCACGATGTTTTATATAACAACATAATATTATAACTCTGTAACTTTCCCACCTTTGAATGATTGAAGGCAACTTGTTGGTGGGTGAGACAAACATGATCGAAAATGCAGTTTACTCAACGTCAGTGACACAAACCCTTTCTGATGGCGAATTATAACTGCCTTTTGGCTATATCTGCCGTTGTATCTGTTGGTGGAGTATATGTGTCGACCTCATGCGGGTGGTAGCTGGCGGGAGGATCTGAGGAGACTCTGAAGGCTGCGGCCGAAAGCCACACAACGTGGGACCCCATTTCCTTGAGGTGAGCGGTAGACTCATGACACGCTCTGCGGCTAGTAGCCGTGCTGATCATGCAATTGGTGGTGATGCCATACACTTACATCACGTCTGCAGGAGCGGCGGTCTGGCAGGTGGTGGCGCTCACGGAGGGTTTACGGCCGGTGTGCCTATTTGCCTAAACCGTGTGACGTACATTCACTGTGGTGGATTCGTTCGTATTCTGTATGGCGTTTACACGCATTGACATGCGCGACTTCGGTCGATGTTTGTGCTTACGCACTAACAAGGGGCCAAGCCTCTTTTACTGGTTCGCCAGTTATTTTGCTGTGGACTACGGTCCAGTTCCAGAATTAGCGTTCCCTGCGGGGGGAGTGCATCAAAATGGTTGGCGCTCACCGTACACGGCGTGTGTGGGGCCGTGTGCCTCCCCTACATTTTTTTAAAATAAATGTAGGAGAGCGAAGCCCTTGTATCAGGTATTTTGTATAAATATATTTTGAGCCTTTTCCGAGCGGGAAGGGATAAATAATAATAAATTAATAATGTAAACCTGATACCAGTGGAATAGGAACGTTTTATGTTCTTAATCTTTCTCGAGCCCTGTCTTCGTGAACGGGGTTCACTTAGCTTATAAGGCACTACCAACAGCTTTCTATTGCTCTAGTGAATATTCATTCTTCCAAAAGACACCTAAAAGAACTAAGTTACTAAACAAACACAACGTAAATAAGGGTCCTAACTAAGACGATCACGCCAAAATATTTCAAACGGCCTATTATTAAACCTTTAGAAAGATCAAAACATATCTTATTAATGTTGGTCACAAATATATATAATTTTTATTATAAAGGGGAATATAATATATTTAGTATTTAATATTATAATATTTTTATATTGAGGGGGGGGGGAGCGTTACAATATCAATGACATGTTGCAAACGGGTAACATTCATTTCTATGCAGACGACAGCACTGGTGATGCTTTATAAACCGGCCGTGCCAATATTTCTTGGGAAAACGTTGCTGAGTACCGGGAAAAACTTGTGTCTGAAGTCGAAACTTTGTTTAACAAAGTCTCGAACTGGGGACGACTAAATCTAGTCCAGTTTAATCCCCAAATGACACAAGTTTGCGCGTTTACCGCTAAAAAAGCCCCTTCGTCGTATCTTCTCAGTTTCAATGCTTTGTTGCCTCAGCCAGTATCGGAATCGAAAAGAAGGCCAAATTGGCCTCTAAAAACCTTGGCGTGTTCAGCAGAGCGGGACAGTATTTCGAGCCGGCTCACCGCCTGCAACTTTACATGGCGCAAGTTCGGCAGCACATGGAATACTGTTCCCATCTCTGGGCCGGGGCTCTCCAGTGCCAGCTTCTTATTCCTTCCAGCTGTTCGAATCGTCGGCGACCGAGCTCTTTCCAATCGGCTAGGCTCACTGGCACTGCAAAGAGATGTTGCATCTCTTTGAGTATTTTATCGCTACCACGGGGAGTGCTCTTAGGAATTGTTCGGACTAATTCCAGCCGCACAGTTTCACCATCGCACATCGCGACAGAACTCGCAATACCATCCATACCATCTGGATGACTGCCGGTCCACTACCGTGTGATTTAAAAGAAGTTTCCTTCCTCGCACAACTTCCTTGTGGAATTGACTACCACCAGATATATGATACGACTTAGGGACTTTCAGGAAAAGACCGGCAACGCATCTGCAAGTCCCCTGGTGTTGCAGTTGTTCATGGGCGGCGGTAATCACTTACCGTCAGGTGAGCTGTATGCTCGTTTGCCCCCTCTCCTATTAAACAAAAACTGTATGTTTTCGAGGAAACGGGGAATATGTTTTCCAAAAAAAAAAAAAAAAAAAAAAAACGCTCACCAGATTTGGTAAATGGATTGTTAAACTCTAAACCAATGCCCTCGCATTGGTAATCTGTTCCCTATACTTATAAGTCTATGGGATTAAGTATTTACGAACGATTCTTTATAGATTATTGGCAAATGAACATACAGTCCTACCTATGGTAAGTGGATGCTGCAGCCAATTAACAATTATGTCTATTTTAAAGTTTAATATGTTGGATTTCCGCAAAGTAACGTCTGATTCTATCAATTATAATTATGTCCATCGTCAATTTAGAATCAAAATGCAGACTCAGGACTAAAATGGAATGCCTCATTTCCGGTTCTGTATATTCACCATACGAATTACAGCAAATTAAAGCTGCTAACAGTGGAGTGGAGGGGGATATTTGGGAAAGCAAAGTCAACTAATCGCCTAAAGTAAAAATCTCGAAAATTTTCGTTGAACTAATTTTTACCTATTGCTTAAATAAAAACATCAGTTATATTCATTAGTGTTTCCTCTTAGTATCAAAGTCTTTTTCGTCACGTATTAATCTGCAACAGCAACTCGTGCCACACCACTGCTACCGATTTGATTGGACTGATTGTGGCAAATACCGCCCTGCTAAAGAACGGGGAGACTGATGAAGAAGACAAGTCTCAAGACTTGTATCCAGTGATCACCAAATCGCTAGCGTTGCAGCCTTTTTGAACCTGGTGGAGCCACGCTACAGCTATATTATGGTTGTAGTATTAGTGGGTCGGTTCGAACGAGGAATAACCACACTCTCACAGAACAACGTAAAACAGCAGCTTAATGCTGCTGTGTTTCGTATGATGAATGTAGAGAACCGGAGACCCTTTTTATTCGAAATGAGGCATTCCATCATAATCCTCAGGGGTAATATCTGCATCTGCATTTTAATTCTCAATCGAAGATATATATGGCCCACAGCATCTACTTACCATCAGATATAAAAAAAACTTATTAAAATTCACTGCTGAATATAACCCTGCCCCACAGATTGCCTCATTGCCTCATTTCTCATAGTTGTCACGCTTGGAAAATGGGTTGGCACTAGGCACCCGCAATTAATTTTTATTTTTAGTCATTGTAAGTCGCTTGTAAGCAAAATGGCGATCGTAAGCGGTAAGAGCTGTCAAATCGTAGGTAGCTATTTTCCTCTAGGACACTAAGTTAGCTTTAACCGGGGAACCTTATCCTAATTTAAATATATGTTTGTAAAGTATTCATATTAAAAACTTACAATAATGAATTTTTAATAACATGTACAATATGTTTATTCATGTCATTATATTACTTGAAACTAATTGTACAAAACAACTTATAAACTCTACTTCAAAACGAACAAAATAAATAAGCAAAATGGCGGATTGTGTCAGCGCTACTGAAGTAAGCAAACGTTTCCTAGCCGAAAACTGTATAATGATTTCTTAAATTTACGCGAACACTACACATTGAACAAAACTATTATTTACGGATTTTATCGCGAATTTATTTTTACTGTCCCGACGTTTCGGGTGCTTTACAGCACCCATGGTCACGGGGGAGACTGAGATGTTTGACGTCCCAATGGGACATTGGGACATTACATTGGGACGTCAAACATCTCAGCCCCCCCCCCCCCCGTGACCATGGGTGCTGTAAAACACCCGAAACGTCGGGATAGTAAAAATAAATTAAAGTAATTAAACGCGATAAAATCCGTAAATAATAGTTTTATTCAATGAAAATTGTATAGTTTTGCCATTTAGCTTACAAGCGTTTCTATCGCTTTTTTCTGCCAAACACAGCCAATATTAGGTAGAAGCTGCTGCTCATCTCTTGACTTGTTTCACTCTGTCGCCTCTTACGACACCCACGGGAGGATGTGGTGCAGTAGATATTCCTACATCGCCATTACTCGGTAATTGTGACTACCATATTTAATTAATATGGTAGTCACAGTCACAGTTCTAACCACAATTTAATCCAACAGGCTTAGTTTAGGAATCGTTTGTTCTTACTAAATCCCTCGGTATATAAACAGAGTGCAATGAGAACCGGAAAAACCACATTCCTTTATGTTTAAACAAATCAAACAATTTGGGACAGCGAAAACAAAATTCTATGTGACTCAGAAGTCAAATTATATTTTGATTGTAAACGTTTCACTCAAGTACTAAATAAATGAATATTTATTGGTAAGCCGAAAGCCTTTAAAGACGTTTTTATTAGCGTAATCTGAGTTATGTTGTAATATAATTCAAAGGGCCTAGACTCGCGTTGTAATACTCCTATAAATCATTGCAATGTAATAATACATTTACTTAGTTTTTGTAATTCTATTTCATTTTAGATGCCCAATTTTTGCCAAGGCAATGACTACTCAATGTACACGCTATAATATACTCGTAAGTTTCTTTCGCAGCTTTCGGTTCGGTTATTGAAAAATACGGCGAGCCTAATTAAAGCGTTGTCACTTAATTACTATCAGGTGGACTGTGTAGTCGTTTGTCAATGTACTTGTCTAAACAAAAAACGACTTATTGAGTATAACCGTTCTTTGGTTTCTACTGTTATTTCAGAATCTTTTTTACAACAGTGAAGTAAGAAAAGAAATTAAAAAGTCTTGGTTGTCTAATAGACTATAAGATTTTTATAAACACGTAACTATACGCCTGCCGTTTTTTAAATGCAATATGTAAATACACGTTAATTGCAAATTTTTTCTAACCATTGTCGTCATCTCATTTTTAGGAATGTTGCCATATCTAACGTATTGATTTAAAACCTGACAGGTTTCTGGTTTATTTTTTGCAAAGTGCAATATCAATGTTTCACTACTTTTTAGAGTGCCGCTAACAAAAAAACTCAGATAATTGCCACCATTTGTTGTACGGCACAATCATATACAATTTTAACCGAGTCTGACCAAGCTCAAAAAGCAAAGAGAAACTATGTTCGACATATAGGGTTTTTATGGTATATTTACCGCTTCTTTTAGAAACGGGTAAACAAATTAAAATTATTTTTTTAGTAAATAGATTGTACTTCAGGGGAAATTTGCAGAAAAAATTTCACTCCTAAGTGCAGAAAAATAGTTAATGATTTCTAATGTAACTATTTCGACGCCTTTCTACGATGGTGACACTGAAAGTTCTTAGAAAATCAAAAACTGAACAAACTAGCAACTTATTAGTTTTGTTATATCTTTTCAAAATAGTGTCCATTTACATCAATACATCGCTGTATCCGATGAAACCACTGAGAAAAGCACTTTGCCCACGCGTCCTTAGTGGTCTCTTCGACGGCATTTTGAAACGCTTCCTCGGCGTCCATAAAACGTTTTCCTCGAAGTTTTTCTTTTATTTTCGGAAATATAAAAAAATTGCAAGGTGCGAGGTCGGGGCTATTTGCTTGGCGTGCAACGAGGCGTTGTCGTGGTGAAGGAGGATCCTACTGCGAGGTCGTTTCTCCCAAAAATTCTCCAAGACAAGTGGCAAACAATTGTTAGTGTACCACTCTGCAGTAACTGTTTTTCTATCCTCTAAAACAATTGTTGCGTAATGACCTGTCCTGAAGAACGAACGGCCACCATCTTTTTTTCCACGTTTCGACCTCTCTTCACTTTAGTTGCCAACTCCTCAGAAGGGAACACCCAGACAGCAGACTGTCTCTTAGTTTCAGGATTATAACAATAAATCCAGCTTTCGTCACCCGTAAATATGTCGAACACAGCATTTGATTCACCTCCGTTAAATCTTTTAACCATTTCACGACACCAATCAACACGGCGGAGTTTTTGGTTCCCCTATCAAATTATGAGGTATCCACAAAGGGCACAAAGCTTCCCGACCGCTAAATGTTCGCGGAGGATTTAGACGCCTAAGCTTGTCTGAATCTGCTGATAAGACACTTTTGCCAGTCTCTATCATACGCCGCACAACACTGATGTTATGTTCGGTCGTCGCCGTAGAAGGCCGTCCCTCACGCAGATCATCATAGAATCATATCATCATCAAAGATCATAAAAGCAATAAAGTAATTTCCACGTTATAGCTTCTATTTTCACCTTACTTTTTATTAAAAGTTTATATTTTTATAATATTACTGGCTAGTAGCACAGAATAATAACTAGTAGGTATCCGGTGCGTTGCTACGGCAGAAGAAATAATTGTGTAAATATCCTTTTAAATTTGAAAGAGTTATATTGTTTAGGTAGTATATTCTAAGTCTATGGACTGATAATACATTCATTGAAGTTGAATGATATATAACTTTCAAATAGTCGGGACGATACGTGCGCCACCTACTGTAAATTAATTGTACTATGCATATAACCTTTGCACAAGTGCAAGTAATGGACGCCAACACGGTCGGTTTCGATATATCGATAAATAAACTTATATATAAAACTCCAATAATGATATATTTATAATCATCGATATACCGAAAATCCGATATTTTAAAAAATATCAACAGTTTTAGCTTGAACTGATCAGTTGGAATGATCAGTTGAACTGACCGTGTGTGGCGACCATAAGTTGACAAAGTTTTAGCGCAATCTGAGGTCAACGCGGTGGCAGCTCATAAAATACAAACATACAATCATTGGCTTTATATATTTATAGATTTACATATGCAATCTTATCAATATCTTTAAAAATAACTTTTAGACATTCCGCTCAGCGAAACCCCTTTATGCTACCTACCCGACCGTCGTGAAATATTTGTTTATAACTTATTTTACTAATATATGATATTACAAATAATTTAATTATTATGCTTAATTGATTATTTTAAAATTAATAACTTCCATTTGTTCTTATTTATGTATATGTCTTTAATAAGAGAATCTAAATTCCGGGAACAAACTATATAATATAGGTATTTACGGCACTCAAAATTTCTTTAAAAACGTTCGACCCCATATAGAGTTTGTATTTGTAAAAATGTATACGATGAAATTTTTTATTTAGAAAATAGAAAACTTACTTAATTGTGTTATTTTATTATTTACACGTAATACATCAGTAAGCCTATATACCTCCCCACAGCTGGGCACAGGTCTCCTCTCATTTCTCCGAGGGTTTTGGGGCAACAAATCCGCAGCACTGCTCCACTGTTGTATCCACTGCGTGTTGGTGCACTTCACATGTCTTCGGAACATTAGTATTTATAACACATAATAATTTTACCCAATTTTTTACAGTTGTATGCACGCACTCACAATGTCTACCATACTTACTTCGTTCTAATTAAAATGAACTCTTGGTTTTGATTGGGTTGACCTAAATAAACTGAAGATTGTCCTATCACAGTGTCTGATGGACTAGTCTGTTGACTATGAAGCACAAATTGTGGTAGTTGAGGTAGTACTGGTGGACTAAACACCGTTGGAAACGGTGGTCGCAGATTGCCATACGGTGTGTTCGGTGGCACATAAAATGTTGGTAGCAGATTGGGTTGCGCCATTCCACCAAGTTGTTGATTTGGTTGTAGCGGTCGTGGAATGTCTTCTGTTTTAGTTCCTGGCTGTACCGTTATAAAAGCCAGTGCTGGAAACTGTTGTGATGGAAACATCATTGATGGAAAAGATAACATTGGCAGCATAGGTGGAGGCTGATTAAATATAAATTGAGGTTGTGATGTACGTTGGCTCGAATTGAAATATAACGGTTGAAAAGGGAAGTTAGTTGGTAACTGATTTGATGGTGCTGGTATCACGATGTGAAGTCGATTTGGTTGCTGCTGTTGCAGTTCCGGCATCGTTTGTAAGTTCGGTATCTCCTGACTTAGTTGTGTGTTTGGTGCATTCTCTTGTCGACTAGGAGTTTGTTGCTGGACTTGTTGTGGACTCGTTATTACGTCCTGTTGATTCTGCCGCTGCTGCTGTTGTGTGTTTGTATCCGACGGTTGGTCGTTTGTTTGTATCGTTACAGCCGGTTGAACAGGGTTCCCGTTACCTTGTGCTTGAGTTTCAGGGCTATTTTTATTTGATGCTTTTTCGTTGAGTTGTTCTGTGGAATCGTTTTCGTTGACTTGTTCTGGAAGAGGTTTTTCCTGGCTCTCTTCCTCATTTATTGATTTTCCATGGTCTTCTGTTGGAACAGCATTAGACGTGTTTGTTTTTGCATGAGCTTCTTTTAACGGTTTAGCTGGTATAGAGATCTCGGGTATAGTAGGCTTATTATCTGGCATTGGGTGCCCACAGATTGTTACAAACATAATTGTTCCCAAAAGGAAAATCTGTAAAAAAATTTAATGAAAAATTATAATGAAAATAATAAAGGAATATTTGCCTAGAAGTGTGACTGGCTAGGTACCATCATCTTCTTCTTCTACAGCCAAAAAGCAGTACATGAACTGATGTGTTCCCGTCTGAATGGTTGCGAACGAGTATTTACAGGCTGTGAGGAATTCCATGGTTAAAAGTGATACCGGTAGTTCATAGACTGCATTAGCCACTTACCATCAGGTGGACTGTAGTTTAGTTTTTCACTTCAATTGTAAAATGAAAAAAATAATATCAATCTTACCAGTAGCTTGAATGCCATGTTGACCGTTTAATAATCCGTACTGTAATAAGGTTGTCGAATAAATTTAGCTAAATTTATATTAAATCATTCATTTAAAAATCATTAGGGATTAGTAAGAAGTTGTCATTATACCAACGGTCATTAACGATGACATCCATTACAATATAGTTATTAAATTAAGACAAAGTATTAAAATTATTAATTAATTATGTGTATATTAAGACATTTTAATTGTGCTAATTACGAAATATTATAATATTAGATTATTATATTAGGCCACTCAATTTTTGTGATAAACTTAAGTTTTGAATGAAGTCTAGGTAGAATCATGGCGGTAAAACGAGCATGTCGAGAGTAAAACCTAATTGTCCAAAAATATGTTGAGTCCACGGCAAAAAGCACAGAGTACAGTTATGCAAACTGTCACTACATTGTAACAGCGTAGTAGACTTTTTTCTAACTTTACTGTAGATACTACCTAAAGTAAAATTACAGCCTATATACCCAGCCTTATCTCATTTCTATGAAGTATAAGGACTATGTATGCAATTTAGAAGGGTTGATGTACGATAGTGAGCTATTCTGGTCCATTACCTACACAGCTTATTAAGAGATCACCGCTGAACATAGGCCTCATATTACATTGGGGTAGGGTTGCCAGATCCTATAACTTTCGGTTATAGGATCTGGCAACCCTAGGAGAGTTCAGCCGGACATTTTGGTCAAAGGCCGGACACCCTTAATTTTTTAGTCTTAGTGTAACATGACAATTTATTTTAAAGAAAAACAATGCTTTTTATTATTTACTATAATATACACAACGTGTAACAAAAACCCTGTGGTTCCCGTTAACTGCGTTATCGGAATCAGTATTCAAGCTTTTAGAAATAATTTTTTTTCAGAAAACTCGACCATAATGTTTTTTAATTTAATTTAAAAAAATATTTGCAAATTGTATGTGATTTTATTTTCTCTAACTCACACGAGTATCATTAATGCGGGGTCTTTGACAATCCTCTTACTCCTCGGCCAATGCAGAGATAATAAAACCACATACAATTTGCAAATTATTTTTTTTAATAATTTTTTTAAATGTGTTTCGTTGAAAAAAAATATTTTTTACGCTTGAATACTGATTCCGATAACGTACTTAACGGGAAAAATAGGGTTTTAGTTACATGTTGTATATATATATATATATATATATATATATATATATATATATACAAAAAACAAAATATATGACTTTTACCATGCGTTCAACCAATAACATTAACTCCCAATATTCATTAAGAGTACATACATGTTCAAAGCTGAATACGTCACAATGTCATTGCAGTGTTATTGAGAGAGTAGATAATATAAAATATCTTGGAGTAATTATTGATAACAAACTCAGTTTTCATAGCCACATAAACATGTTAACAACTAGAGTAAGAAAGTTAATATACATTTTTAAAAACCTTAGGCACATAGCTGACTCAAAAGTCATCAAAATAGTTTACTTTGCCTTATGTCAATCGATTGTCACATACTGCATAACAACTTGGGGTGGTTCTGAAAGGACAAAAATAATAAAACTGGAACGAGCACAGAGAGCTATACTAAAAGTATCCGCCTCACTTCCCTTTCTTTACCCTACTGTCGACCTATACAATCATTGGAAAGTCTTATCTGTCAGGCAGCTCTTTATTCTACAATGCATCATTAAAAAGCACTCACTCTTACACTATAATTTACAATTGATAAAAGATAAGCGCAGAAATGATCTAGTCTGTTACTACAACACGCATTGCACCAAATTTTCTCATAAATTTTTTATCTTTCTGGGTAATTTTCTATATAATAAAGTAAACGCTAGAATTGGTATATATCCTCTTAATAAACGCACTTGCAAATTAAAAGTAACTCAATGGTTGTTAAGTCTGGACTATGAGACCACTGAAAACCTTCTTATTTCATATACATAGTTTTAGTACTGGATAGATCATACAATCACACATACACATACACACACAAACACAAATACACACACACACACACACTCACACACACACACACACACACACACACACACACACACACACACACACACACACACACACACACACACACACACACACACACACACACACACGCGCGCGCGCGCGCGCGCGCGCGCGCACATACACACACACAACACAAAAGTAACTAATAATACAATATCTCTCAACCGTTAATCAAACAAATAACTTGTTCAGTTATGTTGATAATATCCTGAGGGGGAGACCCTGGTGATCCGTAACACAGGCTTCCGCCTAGTATAGACACCAGACTCTCAGCCCATAGTGTACACTGTTTATATTCTAACTTGTTAATTTAAATTGTGAGAGTAAATAAAAAATATTATTATTATTATTATTATTATTATATATATATATATATATATATATATATATATATATATATATATATATATATATATATATATATATATATAATAAATTTCGCAAAATTTCCAGTGTCTCTTTACCAGCCTTCCTATCTTCTGTCCATAGTTCAGCAAATCTCATAAGTAAAATTTTAAGGGCATCCCCTTCAAACTTTGAGATTGCTGGCCTGGAAGAAGCTAGAAACGCTTTCTTAGTTACATGCCCTGGTCAAAATTTTCAATTTCCTCTAAATTCACAGAGGAGCTGGGACGACATAAACTGCAAATTGACTTATGACAATCTTTTGAGCTTTAGTACAGGTTCGGCGCGTGCTAGGCTTTTGGCCGTGGGTACGCATGAGGCCGGCTACTGGCTTCACGCGTATCCTTCGTCAAATACAGGAACATTTCTTGAGCCTGACACGCTCCGAATCGCAACCTGTCTACGGCTTGGGGTTCCGGTCTGCGCTCCTCATAAATGTCCGTGTGGCAGTGACGTCGACAAGCTAGGATATCACGGGCTATCATGCCAAAAAAGTGCAGGTCGCTTCTCGAGACATGCAGCACTTAACGATATCATACGCCGGTCTCTTGCCACCGTCAACGTGCCAAGTCTACTTGAGCCGTCTGGTATTGCAAGAGACGATGGCAAGAGACCGGACGGTATGAGTTTGATTCCATGGAGGATGGGCCGGGTGCTGGTATGGGATGCAACCTGTTCAGACACGCTGGCCCCTTCCCATCTACGTGGAACCAACAACAGAGCTGGTGCGGCTTGTGAAGCGGCAGAAAAGGCTAAAGTTTGCAAATACAGGGGTCTAGGCTCCGAATATATTTTTGTCCCTTTCGGTGTCGAGACCCTTGGTCCGTGGGGTCCTAGCGCTATAAGCCTTTTTAAGGAAATAGCAAAAAGGTTAATCGACGTCACAGGAGACCGAAGAGCTGGCAGTTACCTCGGACAAAGAATTAGTCTAGCTATTCAACGGGGAAACGCTGCCAGTATCTTCGGAACCTTGCCTAAAGGACCTCTTTTTTAATAATTTAATTTAGTTATTATAATATATATTTTTAAGGTTTTTAGTATTAGAAATAATGTTTATATATTTTGACATCGTTTTTATTAATATTAAATCAATTACTAACTTTCAATGTAATTATAAATATTTTGACTTGATGGTATACTTTAACATATATATATATATATATATATATATATATATATATATATATATATATATATATATATATATATATATTTAAATTTATTTAATATAATAACTCAATGATTGGGGGAATATTTGCCGTTTGGGTAGTGGATATTGTTACACAGCCCTACACAAGTATTTCTACTCTGTTTCTTTTTTACTTATCATAAGCCAGTGCTTTAAGGGACAATAGTAACTCAGCTCAAATTCTGATTTCGCCCCCACTTCCCCGCGCTTCGTATGCTATGTACCGACATATTTGTAATGACTAATACTGTAAGTAGATAGGTCGTTAGATACTTATTTTTGCCGTTTCTAAATTATTTTTATTTCGAAAACAAATCTAAAAAACACAAATTTTTGTTGTCCCATTAAAAGATCCGTTAGCCGTTAAACACAATTTTTTCCCGTTACCAACCTCGCTGTCCCGTCAAATCTAACGGGAAACCCGTCAAATTGGCAACACTACAGGAAACAAGCATCAAGACGCTGATAGTTTAGGTAAAATCTTTTTACAATGATAATAATGGTAATTAAAAAAAATAAAAAACATAAGCCCTGCTTTATAGTAAGTTCAGTTAGTATGCAAAGTTCATGATCTAATTTAAAGTATTTTATGAATACCAGAGGTTTATTGTTCAGTATGGAGGTAACTTTGGATTTCTTTCTATCGAGAAAATTTTACGGAATCGTGTTTTCGTCTAACATAGTACTTAACATTAATCCTCAACTTTACCATAAATTAATGCTGCAATATTTACGGCATAATGGAGGATCTTGCTAAGCCATTTGAGGTAGTATTTTTCTATGTCCCCTTAACACAACCCCACCTGGTGGCAAGTGTTGATGAAGCCCTAGATTAGACTACCCACTGTCTTAGCAAAAAAAACTATTCACTCTTTTTTTAGCATTGGCTCTCATTAGCTACCCCAATGGTAGCGCGGCGGACACTTCCTTGCCCTAAAAACCTCTCAGAAATGAGGGGAGGCCTGTGCCCAGCAGTGCGACATCTATAGGCTGTAACTTTACTTTACATTGACATCCACATTTATTCTCAATTAAAGATCAACATGCAAATGCGTTGTCACCCGTGAGGACTAAGATGGAATGTCTCGATTCCAGTAAAAAGGAACACCATTTCTCTACACTCACCATACGAAACACAGAAACATGTTGCTGCTATTTCACTCTGGTATTCTATTCACTCTCGCCTTGTCTTGCTCAATACTAACTTAATTTCAATTTCGTTAAAATAATCATAATGAACAATTGCGGTCATTTAAATAAAACTATTTTTTATGGATTTTATCGCGTATATTAACTTATTTTATATTCCCGACTGAAAAAGAATTCGGCTCGCAAGGACCAATTGAAAAAGAACCTAACGGAACTCGACTTTCGATTAAGAAACAGAAGGGAGGAATCGAGGCTTCTCTCGATCCGGCCTCCTATAATGCCTACGTTGGGTTCGGGAACAACGTATATGATCTCCGCAATGGAGTAACACACTAGGCGATAACCTCTTTCTTTTTCAGCAAGTAGGTTCAGACGGGGATTACGGGTCTTCCGAAGTCGTCCCGGTCCCGACGCCTTAATTCTTCGATGTGGACTGTATAACTTTAGGGATGAATTACTTGGGAATAAAACAGCAATTATCTTCAAACCGTTCCGTGAGAGAGTAATCACTTTTCCCTATCACTTCCCTACACTTTTTCTTCTTATTGACTGCTGGTTCTTCACTTTTCCCGAAGGATTTTCTTATTTTTCCGAACTAATTCCCTGAACTATTTTCCCGAACTATTTCCCCGAACGAATTGCAATAAAACCCGTTCACTAAGCTACCCCCAGAGCTATACGCGAAAGTGAGCCGCGCCATTCGCGTGCCTGCGCAACTTAATAACATGAATTTGTACTATTACTCTCTCACGTTTCACTTAATTTCTTTATTCACATAAGTCATACACAAATACAAGTTATCTATTTAGATAGCACAAAACAATATCTACACCATGATATACATTATATTTTCGTATCACAAAAATCCTTTAATTTATAAAACAAAATATGCCTATTTTAATCACAAATTCAAAGTCCAAACTTCTTAAATATTTAACACAGAAAGTTAAAACAATGTTTCCCACTTGAATTTATACATGTGTTAACTAATACAATAGTTTAATTTACATTTTCTCTATTTATTTCACTATTTAAAACACTTTTAAATTTCTTATACAAAACTATCATTATTTCACTTATACACAGGAATTTTCACATAAAAATAACACAGAATTCACCTTTTTAGCACGTACAATCAACCTGAAATGTTTTACAAGTCATTTTTACATAAATTGCTGAAATTACAAACATTTTAAATTTTTACATATTCGGCCTCCTAGGGGCGTGGTCAGCGTGCTTCCGTGAACTCACACTATTTGAACAACTAACTTTGCACGGCTCTCGGCTATCAGAAAAAATGAAAGTCTGAAATACACTTAATTTTAACAATATTAGATAAATAAGTGCTTCTACATAATTTTCAAACTGTAGGAAACTATCTCTGATAAGATTCTTATCAGTTATCATGTTTCTTATCAGATAACAATACAAGTGAATGTTTTCATTAATCAATCATAACAAATAGGCATTTGTTTTCGTACAAAACGTATCATACTTATACAAGACAATACTTATGCAATTAATTTCCGTTAATTCTGTTTATGCACAGAGTGATCATCTCGACCGGGGAACAAATCCGATCTCTTACTTCACTTTAATATTCCCCCCGTCCCCCCGGGAAATTTGTCCCGTTATCGCTGTATATAACGGCTGGTTTTCCCCTTCTGGCGATAAATCGCCTCAACGCCATTATCATTGACGCTGGTGTCAACAAGGCTGCTAATTCCAGATGTACTGCTCTGGTAGTCAGACACGTGAATAAAACACCCCAACGTTTTTCGTGTCGCCTTCCTATAGTCACACTCATAGGACCAAAATAATCCACAGCTGAGCATGTAAAAGGTGGTTCATGATGAGCTATTCTCTCCAGAGGAATATTTCCTTGTGGCACGTTCTGCGGTTTTGACCTGCATGTACTGCACCACTGACAATGATGTGACACACTTCGTACTACATTACGTAAGTTCAAGACATAAAATTTCTGGTTCACCTCATTCATCACCGTCTGGTGATTGGCATGTCCAAAATGATGATGAACTTCTCTAATCATCATTTTAACGATTTCGTGTTTACCGTCCAATATGACAGGTTTTCTACTTTCCTCAGTCAAATTAGACTTGAAAGGTAAACGTCCATTTAAACGGAGTAAGTTATCTTCTCCTATTTCCATAGATAATTTACTTAAGCGTGAACTTCTTTCAACACTTTTGCCTGCTTTCAAGTATTTTATTTCCGAATAAAAACACTCGTCTTGAACGAACTTCCAAATTAATAATTCCGCTTTTTTCAAGAGCGCTATGTCCAACGCGCCATCGGGTCCTTTAACCGACTTTGCTAAAACTTTGTTGGAACACATAACCGACTTTTCGGCTGCGTCGTCGGGTTCTATAACCGACTTTCTTAAACTCTTGAATTTTTCTACCGCTTGTAAGGTGCGTGTAGTTGCCCCAAGGAATTTCTTAAAGCTGCTAAATCGTCCGTAGTCGGGTAGACTTAACGGTTCTTGTTTTCTTAACGCATTTACGCCCTTTGGCGATTTTTCTTCACCTGTTTCTAAGCTTTTTATGGTGTCCACTTGTTTGGGCCATAAATCAGGACTTTTCCTGAGGAATTCAGGTCCTTGAAACCAGCGATGACTTACATCGAAGGTGGAAGGAAAATTTCTAGTGGCGTCGTCTGCCACATTTTGTGACGTTGGAACCCATCGCCATTCACATGGCTTACTGTGATCTTCGATTTCAGCCAATCGATGAGCAACGAATGGTTTAAAATCGCGAGGATCTGACTTAATCCACGCTAACACTGTACGTGAGTCTGTCCAAAATACTCTCTCGGACATCTCGTACTTGCTCTCTTCACTAACCGAGGCAGCCAGCCTGCTGCCCATAAGAGCTGCTTGCAATTCAAGCCTTGGAATCGAAATTGGCTTCAATGGCGCTACTCTTGCCTTTGCGGCGATCAGCGTAATCCGCCTTATTCCTAGCTCGTCCGTGGTGACGTAATACACCGCGGCAGCGTATGCTTTTTCACTAGCATCCGTGAAAGTGTGTAACTCTCCCTTGCCGACGCCTTCAGCAACGGGTCTAGGTACTTCTAAATGACCTAATTTCTTCACTTCCGATATCCATTTACAAAATAACACGTGTAATTCGTGTGAAACTTCTTCATCCCAAGAGATGCCTGTCCTCCATACTTGCTGGATCAGCGACTTCCCTTGAATCGTTATGGGTGATGCGAGTCCTAAAGGATCGAAGACTGACATCACAGCGCTAGTTATCTCCCTCTTCGTAGGCGGTCGCAAACCTTCCATCACCTCTTCCGGTGTGTTACGAAGACTTGTGGAGAAACTTATTATATCCCGTTTGATATCCCAATGAAGCACTGTCGCTCTTATATTTATTTTCCATTTTACTTAAAACTTCGGGTCGGTTGCTAGCCCATCCCCTCAGTTGGAAAGAAGCATGTTTATGTAATTCATACATATCGTTTACTATCCTTTCGGCCGTCGTCACGTCGGGAAATGCCTGTAGATAGTCATCCATATAAAAATTGCTTTCCGTAGCGGAAGCTGCTTCTGGATAGATATGTGCGTTGTCCTGCGCATTCCTATTCTTTACATATATAGCGATGCATGGTGATGATGCCGCTCCAAATATGAGTGACGTCATTCTATACTCTTCCGGTGGCGCGTCACGATTGTGCCGCCATAAGAATCGAAGGCTATCCCTGTCTTCATCCCGGATTTTCACTTGCAGGAACATTTCTTTAATGTCTGCCATTACTGCCACGCTTCCTTCTCTGAATCGTAGCAGAACTCCGAACAACGACTTCAATAAGTCCGGTCCGGTTAACAATGCATCATTGAGACAACGTCCGCCCGTCTTTGCGGCGGCGTCGAAAACTATCCTTATTTTCCTTTTTTGTGGGTGAGTCACTGCGAAGTGAGGAAGGTACCACGTACGTGGGGAAATGGGAATATGGTTCGCTTTCTCTGCGTAACCATTAACGATGAGATTTTCAATCTGCTTCTCATATTCCTTTTTCAACTCGCTATTTTTGTCGAGCTTTTTCTCAATATTTAACAGGCGACTTTCAACCTGCGCTCTATTCGACGGCATGCACTCATTGTCTGTGCGCCATAACAAAGCAGTCTCGTGCCTATTATTAGGTATACGACGTACCGTTTTGTTCAAAATACTTAAAGCTCGTTCTTCTGGGTCGTTCGCGGGCTTTCTAGCCGACACTCCCAGAGATTCCAAACTAAAATAATCCTTGATCAATTTATCCATATCTTCCTCCTTCTTGGTGGAAATGTGGTTAACGATCTTGATCGGTTTAATACCACCCGATATGTGACCATGTAAAACCCATCCAAGTTTGGTGAGCGATGCTACAGGTAGGTTCTTACCACCTGAAATTAATTCACGAGTAACTATGAGATGCCAATTGTCCTGACCAATTAATATGGTAGGTTTGGACCTCTCATACATCAACTCATCCTTAATCGGTGTCAAATGAGAACACCGTTGCAATAATTCTCGGCTTACCGACTGCGGAGAAAGGTTAAGTGACTTAATTGTTTGTACACTTATCTCTTCTAAGTCGCTCGAGTAAATGCCTTTTATCTTAACGTTTAAGCGATACGAACTGTCGTCGTTAATTCGCTTACCTCCCACGGCTTCGATCATTGATTTATATAACCCTAGATCAGTAATAACCGCGCCAAAGCGTTGCCACTGCACATATGGCCACAGCCATATGCCTAGCTAACGTGAGTTCATTGTTCAATGTGACGCCGACAGAGTTGAGCCGCGACAAAAATGGGTAAATTTGTAGTGAAAGAATGCTATTCAAGGTCACAAAAACGTGATAAATCAAGCGGCATCACTTTCAACACATAATTTTTAGTTCTTGTTTTCATATAAATGTAAAAAACCTCAAATAATTAAATAAAATTATCGAATATTGCCATTTAGGTTCAATGTTGCCACTTTTCTTTTTATATTAATGTGAGACTATATAATTAATGAAGTAAGTTAATTTGTTACCTCTGATTTTAAATATTTTGGAAATTATAATAAAAACTACGTTTTAACTTTCATACAAAATAATTATTCTTATTTTAGTTTATTCATGAATTATCTGTTAAATATATTTTATTACCTACTTTATATTAATAATTTTATATTATTTATAATTTCATATAAATTTTATATTAATTATATTTTATTAGATACCTATTTTATACATATTGTTTGATTTATTAGAACCATAAAAATACGTTTTATTTCATCATTATGTTTACTTCTATTCATCTGATAAGCTTTGTATCCCTTTTTTTCTAAGGGGACGTAATAAAGATTTTAAAATAAAATATACTTTTTAATATAAAAACAATTAACTGCAGCTTAAAAAAACTCATTTTTATTCCGTATTTTAGGTAAAATTTCATATAGTAAGCCACACCAACCCGCCATTGCATGTTTGTGTGTCTATCTTTATCTAATCTTACGACGACGATATTGTTTTCGCAACTTGTGTAAGTGAGATAGATATATGTTTACTTAAAATTGTTATTAGTTTCAAAGCTACGTCGTCGCGTTTGGATAGTGGTTACACTTTTTTCGACGCGCGGTAATGTGGTTTGCTCCTCTAGTGTTGTATAACTCAATGGCTTCGATACGTAATCCCTCTTTACGTCCGCGAGGCGCTAATTTCTGAGCCATACACTCCTCTATGAGTGTCATGGTCGATCCCTCATCCAGAAGAGCTGTTGTCTTGACCTTTCCTCTAGGTCCATACAAATCGACCGGTATAATCTTTAAGTATGCACATGCCAGTGCATTCACTGTACTAACAGTTGTAATCTGAGCATCTTTACCCCCCTCGTCCCCTTGTGGCGAGGTTTTTTCATTGGGGTATCGGTGTAGCATTCGATGATGTGACATTCTACATCCCTCTACACCACATTTTTTCGCTTTGCACTCTAACCTCCTATGGTTAGGTGACAAACATTGGAAACATAATTTCGCTTTTTTGACCGCTTCCCATTTCTCGCGAATATTCATGTCCTTAAACTTGTAACAACTCACTATAGAGTGCTCCTTGTTGCATATAACACACTTATGTGTTACCCGACTTACAGGCTTGTCCTGGGTTGTCATAACCACGTGTCGATTGTGCCCTTTACTATTTCGGCGTTCTAGACGCTCGCTCGAATTACTTCGGCGCATATAGCGCTCGCTCACGGCACAGCTGCGTACACCTCCTTTTGCAGTGTGTACAGTTTGCTTCCTGAATTCAGGACGCTTCCTTTTTTCAGGCGCATTTTCATTGCTTAAGGACGTTCCAAATTGTTCACTCAATAAATTTAAAAACTTGGCCATCTTCTGTAACTCTGGCTCCAAAGGATACTGAGCTCGATATTCAAACCATTTAAACTTAATCATAGTTCCGAGTTTCTCCACTATGCGGCTCACTAACTCCGGTGAGTACAAATACTGTGGTTGATTCAACGCTTGTATCGTGGCAACCACGTTCGTAATACGACTTGCAAAAGATCCTATATTCCGGCAATCTTCTGCCAATCTTGGCATACGCTTTACATTCTCGATTTCGGCTAGAATGAGCATCTCAACCCTACCGAATCTTCTTTCGAGAGCGTTCATTATTTCTTCCGGTTCACACAAAGTAAATAACAGCGACTTTACCGCCTCTTTAGCGGTGCCTTTTAATGCCCTCCTAAGGCGTGCAACATTTTGCACCCCTGAAAATTGGCTTCTCGTGTCTTCAAACACCGTTTTGAAAATTATCCATTCACCCGGGTCTCCATCGAACACCGGTAATTCCTGGAGGAAATGAAGCTGGGAAGACTTATCTTTACCCGCTATTTTTATTGCACTCACAATCGCTTCGGTCAATTCTGACACCTCACTCGCGTGTGTTTTCTGTGCATTTCCTTGGTTGCGCTCGATCTCCGCCCCTTTGCGGCGTGATCCTTTACACGCTTCCTTATCAGTAATATCGGGTTGTGCTACACTAACCGGCGCGCTCATTATGGTCTGCTGAACCCAACTCCTTACGAAAGGTTCCACCTGAGTATTCCGCTCTTCATCATCCTCACACGAGTCGATCTCCTCTTCTCGGTTGAGTCGTGCCAACTCCAATTGAGACTTGGCCAAGGCAGCAGCTGCCTGTGCTCGTTCGAGCTCTGAGCGTTCGAATTTAATCCGCGCCTCTAATTCGGCTTTCAGCCTCGCCGATCGCGATGACCTACTACCTCTCTGTGACCCTTTATCACTAGTGTGCCCGATTACTGTCCTTGAAGATGCCGCTTCTTCGGTCCTTTGACCTACTTTTTCGACCACCGTTTCACTCCTGGATATAACGGATTGTTGTGCGGTGCTGGCCTGCGTACCACTGGTGTCCGTCCTGTTGCTCGTCGTTGCCATGGACGTCCCTGAGTCCCACGTGTATGTGGACGTGTCGGTGGTGGCTCCACTTGAAGGAGTTGCTCCATTTGACGCAGTAGCTGTGGTCGCTCCAGATGGTTCCGCTTCTTTGGCTTTTCTTAAGAGCCCTGTCCTTGTCCTGCTCCCTTCGCTTCTCCCTGTCTGGTCTTGTGCCTTTTTCATCTTGCAGGAAGGTGATTGTTGGCCTACGGTCCCTAACTGTCCCTACGGTCCCTACAACCCCTTACCTACAACCCTTCTACACCCCAACCTAACACCACTACCCCTCCCCCCCCCCTTATCTCCCAACCCTACAACCCCACTACCACCCTAACAGCCCTATCAGCCCTATCAATCCTATCAATCCTGGACGGGGCCTACCGAGGTGAGCCGTCCAGGGATGGAGTCGTGCAGGAATGGAGTGGAGAAAAGGTTTAGGAACTGTCCCGCCAAGGAAAATGACGAAACAGTCGAGCGGTAGTGCAAGCGCAGTCTCGCTCGAGAGAACTGCTCCACCCGCAGGTGTTGTGCCAGAGCCCAACCGTTTGGCACCGTTAGGTGGTCGGGATGTATGCTGTGCTCGCCGCCCAGTTGCCGGTGACGACTCGTCCGAGCGCCCTCCTCCGGCCGCGATGCAGTCAGGTGCCCACGCGCACCCTCGCCTGGCAGCAGCAGCGGTGGATGCTTCTTCTTGCACCCTGATGACCCGACAGGAAAATGCCGGACACGGTCGTCCGACAGGAAATGCCGAGCACGCTTGCCCGACAGGAAAAATGCCAAGCCCTGCTTGGCCACGATGAGTGCCTTCACAAGACACCTGCGCCCGGCTGCGATACGTGTCCCATGCGAGCACACGCCCCAGGCCGCAATCCCGGTTTTCTTTCTTCCGGTAGTTCCAGGTCTAGTCCTTCAGCGCTGACGTCCTGGTCTTCTGGCCTTTGGTCCTATTGCTTCAGCTCAAACCTCCGGCTTCCTTCGGTTGCTGATCTTCACTCGGCTCCGAAGGTCTTCTTTTTCCACAACCAGCAGTCCACAGATGGTTCTTTGATCCAGCTGGCGGGGTTCGGGTGGTCCTTTCAATCCGGCTTCGAAGGTCCAATTGAAAAAGAATTCGGCTCGCAAGGACCAATTGAAAAAGAACCTAACGGAACTCGAATTTCGATTAAGAAACAGAAGGGAGGAATCGAGGCTTCTCTCGATCCGGCCTCCTATAATGCCTACGTTGGGTTCGGGAACAACGTATGTGATCTCCGCAACGGAGTAACACACTAGGCGATAACCTCTTTCTTTTTCAGCAAGTAGGTTCAGACGGGGATTACGGGTCTTCCGAAGTCGTCCCGATCCCGACGCCTTAATTCTTCGATGTGGACTGTATAACTTTAGGGATGAATTACTTGGGAATAAAACAGCAATTATCTTCAAACCGTTCCGTGAGAGAGTAATCACTTTCCCTATCACTTCCCTACACTTTTTCTTCTTATTGACTGCTGGTTCTTCACTTTTCCCGAAGGATTTTCTTATTTTTCCGAACTAATTCCCCGAACTATTTTCCCGAACTATTTCCCCGAACGAATTGCAATAAAACCCGTTCACTAAGCTACCCCCAGAGCTATACGCGAAAGTGAGCCGCGCCATTCGCGTGCCTGCGCAACTTAATAACATGAATTTGTACTATTACTCTCTCACGTTTCACTTAATTTCTTTATTCACATAAGTCATACACAAATACAAGTTATCTATTTAGATAGCACAAAACAATATCTACACCATGATATACATTATATTTTCGTATCACAAAAATCCTTTAATTTATAAAACAAAATATGCCTATTTTAATCACAAATTCAAAGTCCAAACTTCTTAAATATTTAACACAGAAAGTCAAAACAATGTTTCCCACTTGAATTTATACATGTGTTACCTAATACAATAGTTTAATTTACATTTTCTCTATTTATTTCACTATTTAAAACACTTTTAAATTTCTTATACAAAACTATCATTATTTCACTTATACACAGGAATTTTCACATAAAAATAACACAGAATTCACCTTTTTAGCACGTACAATCAACCTGAAATGTTTTACAAGTCATTTTTACATAAATTGCTGAAATTACAAACATTTTAAATTTTTACATATTCGGCCTCCTAGGGGCGTGGTCAGCGTGCTTCCGTGAACTCACACTATTTGAACAACTAACTTTGCACGGCTCTCGGCTATCAGAAAAAATGAAAGTCTGAAATACACTTAATTTTAACAATATTAGATAAATAAGTGCTTCTACATAATTTTCAAACTGTAGGAAACTATCTCTGATAAGATTCTTATCAGTTATCATGTTTCTTATCAGATAACAATACAAGTGAATGTTTTCATTAATCAATCATAACAAATAGGCATTTGTTTTCGTACAAAACGTATCATACTTATACAAGACAATACTTATGCAATTAATTTCCGTTAATTCTGTTTATGCACAGAGTGATCATCTCGACCGGGGAACAAATCCGATCTCTTACTTCACTTTAATATTCCTTTGAATTTACATCGTTGGAAAGACGATTTCAACCGGGGAACAAATCCGGTAACATAATTTATATCATAAAATTCCCTATATGAATTTATTGAAAGATATTAATTACTTAGAAAACAGTAAACTAGTCCGGCCTGGGAGTCGAACCCAAGACCTTCATATCATTAATTCGACATTTCTTTAAGATTTAACTAAGCATTTTCTTATCAGAACATTTCTATTGGACAATGAGTCTTTGAAAAGTTATTCGTCATCGGTTGACTTAATAAACTGAAATATTCTTATAGGCGCGTCGCCAACACCGACGTTTCGAGTACTTGCAGCACCCATGGTCACGGAGGGGATTGATAAGTTCAACGTTCCAATGTCATACTTAAGGGGAAATATAGCCTCAAATGGCTTAGCAAGATCCTCCGTTGGGCCGAAAATATTGCAGCATCAATTTGCGAATAAATATTTGGTAAAGTTGAGGATTAATGTTAAGTACTATATTAGACGAAAATATGATTCCGTAAAATTTTCTCGATATAAAAAAATCCATAGTTACCTCCAAACTGAAGAATAAACCGCTGCTACTCATAAAATACTTTAAATAAGATCATGAAACTTTGCATACTAACTGAACTAACTATAAAGCAGAGCTTATGTTTTTTATTTTTTTTAAATTACCATTATTTTCACTGTAAAAAGAAATTACCAAAACTATCGGCGTCCTGAAGCTTGTTTCCTGCCGCCCGGTTCCTAGTTCCACGATTAAAGGAATTTATTACGTTTGAAAAAAAGTCAGGCTACGGTCTCCTATTAAATGCTATACGCGACGTCCGACTTCAGCGTAAACGTTCCGATCGGCGTCTGAACGCCAGGCACAGCGTCAGCGGTCAATACATATCTTACAAACGGACGACGTCTAGACTTTCGATCGAGCAACAATTAAGTAGCCGACAGTGCTCACGTGTGGTTGTGTGTCATATTTGTACATAAAATGGATATAAATTCAAAACTTTTGGCGGCGCTTGTGTTACTTGAAGAAGAGGCACAAGACGACCGTATACGAAGAAAAATAAAGGCAACAAGGCACTGATTATTTATGAAGAGAAATGAGGAAGGATGTTTCCAGCCATTGATAATAAAACACTTAAAAGACAGCGATTCTAAATTTACTGAATATTTTCGTATTAATCAAGAATAATTTAAAAATATTGTAGAGCTTGTGCAGGAGTATGTAATAAAAGTGCCATCAAAAAGGCATCCTAAGCCCATATCGGTTGAAGAAAAAGTTTTCCTTTATTAAATTTGGCCATTTTGTACTGACGCTAGACACGACGTTCACGCTGCAATGGTTCAAAATAACTAGAGACGCAGCGCAAAGCGTCTTACGCCGCCTACGACGTCCATACGCCGACGTCAGCGTGTAAAAGAGACCACAACAGTACATTTCTATAGTAAGCATCGTAACGCGGCGTACGGCGTGACGCTGTAAGCGGCCGACGGCGTTTATAGGAGACCACCGCCTCAATGTCTCAATTATAATATCGTTAAGTATTTTTGCAATTCACATTATTATATCGTAAATGACATTCGCTAGAATGAATTAATTCATGACTTCATTTATCTGTTATTACGTAATTATTATTTTTAAATGTACGTAAATTTTATACATGATAGAGCCAGGCTGCAACTACAGCGTTATGGTTGAAGCACGGATAAGACCCGCCACATATTTACGGTATTCCGATTCGGGATTCCGAACGCAGCAAGTCCATATAAAATCAATGACTACCATGAAATTTTGTGGACAAAACGCGATTCCGTATGTGTGTGGTCGACTCATTCGTTCCGTTTCGGTATTTCGAAACGGAATCCCGAAACGGAATTTCATATGTATGCGGCGGACCAAGTCAGCTCGACCGTGAAACGACATTCTGTCACAAAATACCATCGTTTATAAAAAGTCCGTATAGCAGAAGTTCGTCTAGGTAGCTAACACGCTCTAACCTACGTCTGCCCAGTAAGGCCGGCCACATAAATACGGAATTCCGTTTCGAGATTCCGTTTCGTAATTTCGATTCGGGATTCCGTACATACATCACACACATACGTTTTTTTCCGTTCGGAATGATAAGGCTCAGTTGAGTGATGCCAGCCATTGAGTACAGATATTCAACCAGTGAATATGCAGAAACTTCTTAAAAGCTAACAGAAGTATCCATCTAAACAGCTCTGTGAACTCAAACTAAAAAAAATAAAAATCAATACGCGTACTACAAACAACGAAGGTGATTGTAATAGCCTTTATTCGTTTGTAGTCCTGAAAAATCTTCTGAAAATCACAAAAATATGATAATTTTTGAAAAAGGATCCCATAATTGGGAGTATTTGTATTGACACTATTGGAAGTTTGATAAAGTCTACTTTGATGTCGGATGGTTCTGAACCTCCCATTGTTCTCTACTAAGCCACTGCATCATACAACAACAAATCTTTGCCATTGTTTCAATCAATTTCAGCAAAACATGATGCAAATAAATTTGTCACAAATCACCACTTTTTATTGTTATTACAATCACCTGCGTTGTTTGTAGAATATGTAACAATTTTTATTATCTTTATTTATTTTAAAATTATTCGTCATCATTACAGCCCTTCACAAGTCCACTGCTGAACATAGGCCGCCCCCAAAGTATGCCACAAAGCACGGTCCTGAGCCACCTGTATCCATCGACTTCCTGCATGTCTTACCAGGTCGTCACTCCATCTAGTGGGGGGGGGGGGGGGGTTGCCCTACTCTTCACCTACCGGTACGAGGCTGCAATTCGCGAAACTTTTTTCCTCAACGGTCGTCGGTTCTTCGAGCTACTCGTATATGGCCTATATACTAATATACTCGTATTTTCAACAAATATAATTATAACCCTTCTTAAAATAAAAAATCTACAGTAATTTTTTAGTATTACAATCAACTACAAACGATGCTGAATGCATTGATAATCAAGATTTTTCGAAAATTCTCATATTTCATGAAAACTTAAACTTTTAGTGATTTTAGAAGATTTTTTAGGACTACAAACGAATAAAAGTTATTACAATCACCTACGTTGTTTGTAGTACGCGTATCGATTTTAATTTTTTTAGTTCAGGTTACAAGTTCATAGAGCCATCTATAACTCCTATAAGATTAGATGACTGTAGTGTACACTACATTACATTAAAATTATTAATTTTCAGAAGCAACATTAATTCAAGTTGAATTCATGCTGCACTAGAGAACCGCCCTAGCTTCACATGGATGATTTCTGGGTCTCGACAAAAGCGCCATATACCGGGTCCAAATTTAAATAGAAACCATCTAGGACCCTTTAAAACACACACAAAAAGTTTCATCAAAATAGGTCGAGGCGTTTTTAAGTTTTAGCGAGACTAACGGATAGAAATTGATTTGTATGACATTTATATTTAAAGACATTTTTATTTAAATCTATTTGAGCAACCACTTTTTTATGCTCTACGTCCACGACATTTTCTGCCGCCAGTTCGCCACGACACCGCTTTAGAAAAAGGTAAAATATTTGACAGATCTTATAACGCGGAAGTTACTTGTTTGGGAAATTTGTTTCTTTCTGAAATCATAGTTATATTTTGTATTTGTTAGATTAGAAATGGATAAAACAAACTACGGAAAATCCTAAAAGAATAATTATTAAAAAAAATTAAAATGTAGTAAAGAACACACCACTGAGGCATTGTTTTGTGTATAATATACGTACTCCAGAAACCGAAAACCTTTTTAAAAACGCAACTTTTCAATGACGACGACATAGTGTGACCATCTGCGAGACAAATTCATCTCAGTCGACAGCGACATTTGATAAGAATCTCATAAGATCACTATTTCGTAATCAATAAAATTAATGCCAAATCTGGATATACACGGCGTGTTATGAAAGTCAAGAGAGTCAAATTAAAAATCGATTGTCAGAATTAAATTAATTAAAAATACTTGCAAACTTTGTAATTAATGTCAATATCAAATTAAAGGGTGCCATTTAAAATTACGAGGTGACTATACAAGTGATCCGGATCCGGTGGTTTCCGGAAGTAGGGCCTGATTTACCCACGGGCTAACTAGGCTGGACCTAACGCGCAAGGTTCAAGAAATCGTGCAATTGGATCATCAGTTTTCTGGCAGATTGGAGCATCAAGGTCGTAACAGATTGCGTACAATCACTTACGATAGTACATGATAGTGATGCCTTTTAAACACGCCATCAAACCAAGCTTGTATCTGATATCAAGGCTTTTAATAAGCAAATCTCGAATCGTGGACGACTCTAGTCCTGTTTAAACTTCTGAAGACACAGGTTAAGGCGCTAAAAAGAACCCTTTTGTTACATCTCCTCAATTTCAGGGCACTCCCCATGCTACCTCATCCAGCATCGGAATCCTCGGCATCGCACATCGAATGACGTACAGTTCAGTGGTCACTTGGAAAGGAAGGCTAAATTGGCCTCCAAAAAGCTTGGCATGCCCAGCTGAGCGGGAGTAGTTAGGTTGTACCAGTTCTGGCGCACTGAGTCAGTACTACTATACTAGTAGTTACGTTGTACCAGTTCTGGCGCACTAGTAGTTAGGTTGTACCAGTTCTGGCGCACTGAGTCAGTACTACTATACTAGTAGTTAGGTTGTACCAGTTCTGGCGCACTGAGTCAGTACTACTATACTACTAGTTACGTTGTACCAGTTCTGGCGCACTGAGTCAGAAGTGGTACAAGTACGACGTTCGTCGACTCACGATCCTCAAAAAAAAAAACAAAAGATCACGAATCTGCGGTCCATTTTTGCGTAGGATGCACGGTTCCGGAGATGTGCAGATCAATTAACTCTTATCTAATTGATATCCGGTGTAGGCCTCAACCGTCATCAGCGCTCAATTACTCCATTGTTATCTATTGTTCATTGAATACCGTCATTATCTATTATTCGTCAGCGTGTGCGTCGGATTATCAGTGCTATTATATTATACTCCTTTGTTCCTAACTGCAACGGTAATCTGAATCATCAATAAAATACATTACCTAATTTTGTTACAAATTTTATTTACGAAATACAAAATCTTATTACTTATTATCTATAAAATAGGAGCGAAACATCTCATCCACTAAAATATCGTTGTACAATGAATGTGTTCCCTGTAAATATACTCGTAAACCTATGCATTGAACATCCCTGAAACTTATATAGCAAATACATTAAGCAATATTCGCCACAAACTGAAGTTCACTCATTCTGAATCCTATCAACATTCCAGTTCCATCTTTTACAATTTCTTTTTAAAAACTCTAGATGATATTGTACAGGTGTCCGTCTATATGAATCAAAATATTGACCGACGTCATTCGTATCGATATACAAAGCTACACAATGTGACCCTGGTTTATCATATATATCATTACATATCATCTGTACCCAAATTGCATATTACCTAGTCAGGTCATAAATTCTATTACATGTTTAATATAAAACAAATGAAACAAGTTTATTCATTATGTAACCATTTATATACCAAAATGAACTTAACAAAACATAGATTCTTATGACACTATAGTTTATTCAAAATGACCTCCGTGATTTTGAATACGATCGCAGCACGAACGAGGTCCATGTCAATATCGGCGGCTGCCTTAATCAAGGATGTCTTGAGTGACTCCAAATTGTGATGAGGCTTTGAGCGCGCCTTTTCCTCAAAGTGTTGCCATATCTTGTAATCTAACGGATTCAAATCTGGACTGGAGGAGGGCCAGTCTTTGTGTCGGATGAAGTCGATTTCACGCGCCGCCAGCCAGTCTTGTGTGCTCTTCGCTCTATGAGCTGACGCCGAATCTTGTTGGAATACCCAGTGTCTGTTATTGAACATGGTATGAGAAACAGGTTACACAAGGTTCGTCAGGACTGTATTTTGATACACAACTGCATTCGTTTTTAACCTTTCTCACAAAAATGTACCTCTGTTAAGCCCCAATAAGAAACTCCCAACCATACCATGAGCGAGGATGGAAAATGACCCCGTTGGACACGCGGAATACGATTGCTCGCTTCTTCACTACTGTGTTCGTACACCTTATCATTTTGTTTGTTGTAGCTCTCTTCTACGGCAAAAATTTTTTCATCCGAAAAACGAATTTCCCGATATTTTTTCCCGCGTACCGTTTCAACAAAGCGCAGCATCTCTTCAGTCTCAGGTCTATTAGAAGAGCATTCAAACGATGTTCTGTTTTTCTTCGATATGCCCGAAGCCCTAAGTCTTCATTTAACACCCTTTTCACCGTGGTTCTGCTTAACCCCATCTGAAGGGCCAACAGTTTCTGCTTACGTTTGGGATTTCTTTGAATTCGCGCCTTCACAGCTTTTATCACTGCTGGAGTCCTAACAGACCAAGGGCGACCACTTCATGACCTCGTTGGACACGCGGAATACGGTTGCTCGCTTCTTCACTACTGTGTTCGTACACCTTATCATTTTGTTTGTTGTAGCTCTCTTCTACGGTAAAAATTTTTTCATCCGAAAAAAGAATGTTCGACATTTTTTCCCGCGTACCACTTCAACAAAGCGCAGCATCTCTTCAGTCTCAGGTCCATTAGACGAGCATTCAAACGGTGTCCTGTTTTTCTTCGATATGCCCGAAGCCCTAAGTCTTCATTTAACACCCTTTTCACCGTGGTTCTGCTTAACCCCATCTGAAGGGCCAACAGTTACTGCTTACGTTTGGGATTTATTTGAATTCGCGCCTTCACAGCTTTTATCACTGCTGGAGTCCTAACAGGCCGACGGCGACCACTTCTTGACCCGTCATCTACACTATGATTTAGTGTTAACAAATTATATTTAAATATTGTGTGTGTATACGATTAAGCCATGGTAGCTCAGATGGTTAGCGCAAGCTGTAAATTTCACAGTACGCGACCCGGGTTCGGCCCCCGCCGGCACCACTTAAATTGTTAATTGCAATTTTAAGTGTTTATTCTATTGACAAACTTACTTTTCTTTCTGTTATTATCTTACGTGTGTATGATTTAGTGTTAACAAATTATACTTAAATATTGTTTGTGTATATGATTAAGCCGTGGTAGCTCAGATGGTTAGCGCAAGCTGTAAATTTCACAGTACGCGACTAAACCGGGTTCGATCCCCGCCGGCACCAATGAAATTGTTAATTGCAATTTTAAGTGCTGATTTACCACGTGCTCGGCGGTGAAGGAAAACATCGTGAGGAAACCTGCATGTCCGAGAAAATTTCGAAGGCATGGGAAGTTCGCCAACACGCATTGAGACCGCGCCGCGGACATTTCCTAGCCATAAATACAAAGACAATAGCAGAAAGTAAAAAGTTAAAAAATACTTTTTTAACAATGACAGTCATTAGTGATCATTAGTGAATGTGATTCTGTTTACTTACATTACAGCAAGACAAGAGCAGAAGGAAGAAATGGGATGATGGGAAGTAATGAAGAATGAATTGTTATGTGAAGTTTGTTGGAACAAACATATTTTAGTCGCGTGTAAATACTTTTAACATTTTGGTTCAAAATGACACAAAATCTAAAAAATATTAGATACATCATCGACATGGACGGATTTTACATTACATATCCTCATAAACATTTTCAATGTAGAGAAATGGCTATTCAAGACGTAAAACTATCTAATAAAAATGATTCATTTATCGATCATTATTTGTTTCGGCCAAGTTATCCTTTCAATTATTTGTCGCCAAAAGACAAAAAAACTGTTCGTTATTGTGAAATACACGTGCACGGCATTCCATATTTTTGAAAAACAATTTTTAAAAATTTACCAAATCATTGTATTTTGGACATTTGTATTCTCCAATATTAAAAATTCTATCATTCGTCATCAACATTTTTAAAAATTGTTTTTGTGTTGAACCACCTTTGTATTATATAGTATAGTATGACAAATTTTTTTTGAAATCAAACAAAATTTATGATTAATTTAAAATTTTATTTTCAAGCAATAACCACTTGTAGGAAACCCACACTTCATCACAAAACAATGTAAAATTTTGTGATTATTTTTTGAAAATATATGATTATTACACACATAACGTTTGTTTAAATTTATGACATTTACCAAATCATTGTATTTTGGACATTTGTATTCTTCAATATTAAAAATTCTATCATTCGACATCAACATTTTTAAAAATTGTTTTTCTGTTGAACCACCTTTGTATTATATAGTATAGTATGACAAATTTTTTTTGAAATCAAAGAAAATTTATGATAAATTTAAAATTTTATTTTCAAGCAGTAACCACTTGTAGGAAACCCACACTTCGTCACAAGAACAATGTAAAGTTTTGTGATTATTTTTTGCAAATATATGATTATTACACACATAACGTTTGTTTAAATTTAAGACATTTACCAAATCATTGTATTTTGGACATTTGTATTCTTCAATATTAAAAATTCTATCATTCGTCATCAACATTTTTAAAAATTGTTTTTCTGTTGAACCACCTTTGTATTATATAGTATAGTATGACAAATTTTTTTTGAAATCAAACAAAATTTATGATTAATTTAAAATTTTATTTTCAAGCAGTAACCACTTGTAAGAAACCCACACTTCGTCACAAGAACAATGTAAAATTTTGTGATTATTTTTTGCAAATATATGATTATTACACACATAACGTTTGTTTAAATTTATGACATTTACCAAATCATTGTATTTTGGACATTTGTATTCTTCAATATTAAAAATTCTATCATTCGTCGTCAACATTTTTAAAAATTGTTTTTCTGTTGAACCACCTTTGTATTATATAGTATAGTATGACAATTTTTTTTGGAAATCAAACAAAATTTATGATTAATTTAAAATTTTTTTTCAAGCAATAACCACTTGTAGGAAACCCACACTTCGTCACAAGAACAATGTAAAATTTTGTGATTATTTTTTGCAAATATATGATTATTACACACATAACGTTTGTTTAAATTTATGACATTTACCAAATCATTGTATTTTGGACATTTGTATTCTTCAATAGTAAAAATTCTATCATTCGTCGTCAACATTTTTAAAAATTGTTTTTCTGTTGAACCACCTTTGTATTATATAGTATAGTATGACATTTTTTTTGGAAATAAAACAAAATTTATGATTTATTTAAAAATGTTTTTCAAGCAATAACCACTTGTAGGAAACCCACACTTCGTCACAAGAACAATGTAAAATTTTGTGATTATTTTTTGCAAATATATGATTATTACACACATAACGTTTGTTTAAATTTATGTCATCTACCAAATCATTGTATTTTGGACATTTGTATTCTTCAATATTAAATATTCTATCATTTGGTCGTCAACATTTTTAAAAATTGTTTTTCTGTTGAACCACCTTTGTATGCGATCACTTCGTCTTTGCACAAATTTCTAATATACCCATTTAATATGCGAATGATGTTCTCTTGTTTGTAGGCACATTTTAATTCTTCGGTCACATCAAAATATGGAATGCCGTGCACGTGTGTTTCACAATAACGAAGAGTTTTTTTTTCTTTTGGCGACAAATAATTGAAAGGATAACTTGGCCGAAACAAATAATGATTGATAAACGCATCATATTTGTTGGATAGTTTTACGTCTAGAATAGCCATTTCTCTACATTGAAAATGTTTATGAGGATATGTAATGTAAAATCCGTCCATGTCGATGATGTATCTAATATTTTTTAGATTTTGTGTCATTTTGAACCAAAATGTTAAAAGTATTTACACGCGACTAAAATATGTTTGTTCCAACAAACTTCACATAACAATTCATTCTTCATTACTTCCCATCATCCCATTTCTTCCTTCTGCTCTTGTCTTCCTGTAATTTAAGTAAACAGAATCACATTCACTAATGATCACTAATGACTGTCATTGTTAAAAAAGTATTTTTTAACTTTTTACTTTCTGCTATTGTCTTTGTATTTATGGCTAGGAAATGTCCGCGGCGCGGTCTCAATGCGTGTTGGCGAACTTCCCATGCCTTCGAAATTTTCTCAGACATGCAGGTTTCCTCACGATGTTTTCCTTCACCGCCGAGCACGTGGTAAATCAGCACTTAAAATTGCAATTAACAATTTAAGTAGTGCCGGCGGGGGTCGAACCCGGGTCGCGTACTGTGAAATTTACAGCTTGCGCTAACCATCTGAGCTACCACGGCTTAATCATATACACAAACAATATTTAAATATAATTTGTTAACACTAAATCATACACACGTAAGATAATAACAGAAAGAAAAGTAAGTTTGTCAATAGAATAAACACTTAAAATTACAATTAACAATTTAAGTGGTGCCGGCGGGGGCCGAACCCGGGTCGCGTACTGTGAAATTTACAGCTTGCGCTAACCATCTGAGCTACCACGGCTTAATCATATACACACACAATATTTAAATATAATTTGTTAACACTAAATCATAGTGTAGATGACGGGTCAAGAAGTGGTCGCCGTCGGCCTGTTAGGACTACAGCAGTGATAAAAGCTGTGAAGGCGCGAATTCAAAGAAATCCCAAACGTAAGCAGAAACTGTTGGCCCTTCAGATGGGGTTAAGCAGAACCACGGTGAAAAGGGTGTTAAATGAAGACTTAGGGCTTCGGGCATATCGAAGAAAAACAGGACACCGTTTGAATGCTCGTCTAATGGACCTGAGACTGAAGAGATGCTGCGCTTTGTTGAAGTGGTACGCGGGAAAAAATATCGGGACATTCTTTTTTCGGATGAAAAAATTTTTACCGTAGAAGAGAGCTACAACAAACAAAATGATAAGGTGTACGAACACAGTAGTGAAGAAGCGAGCAACCGTATTCCGCGTGTCCAACGAGGTCATGAAGTGGTCGCCCTTGGTCAATTAGGACTCCAGCAGTGATAAAAGCTGTGAAGGCGCGAATTCAAAGAAATCCCAAACGTAAGCAGAAACTGTTGGCCCTTCAGATGGGGTTAAGAAGAACCACGGTGAAAAGGGTGTTAAATGAAGACTTAGGGCTTCCGGCATATCGAAGAAAAACAGAACATCGTTTGAATGCTCGTCTAATAGACCTGAGACTGAAGAGATGCTGCGCTTTGTTGAAGCGGTACGCGGAAAAAAATATCGGGAAATTCTTTTTTCAGATGAAAAATTTTTGCCTTAGAAGAGAGCTACAACAAACAAAATGATAAGGTGTACGAACACAGTAGTGAAGAAGCGAGCAACCGTATTCCGCGTGTCCAACGGGGTCATTTTCCATCCTCGCTCATGGTATGGTTGGGAGTTTCTTATTGGCGCTTAACAGAGGTACATTTTTGTGAGAAAGGTTAAAAACGAATGCAGTTGTGTATCGAAATACAGTCCTGACGAACCTTGTGTAACCTGTTTCTCATACCATGTTCAATAACAGACACTGGGTGTTCCAACAAGATTCGGCGTCAGCTCATAGAGCGAAGAGCACACAAGACTGGCTGGCGGCGCGTGAAATCGACTTCATCCGACACAAAGACTGGCCCTCCTCCAGTCCAGATTTGAATCCGTTAGATTACAAGATATGGCAACACTTTGAGGAAAAGGCGCGCTCAAAGCCTCATCACAATTTGGAGTCACTCAAGACATCCTTGATTAAGGCAGCCGCCGATATTGACATGGACCTCGTTCGTGCTGCGATAGACGACTGGCCGCGCAGATTGAAGGTCTGTATTCAAAATCACGGAGGTCATTTTGAATAAACTATAGTGTCATAAGAATCTATGTTTTGTTAAGTTCATTTTGGTATATAAATGGTTACATAAGGAATAAACTTGTTTCATTTGTTTTATATTAAACATGTAATAGAATTTATGACCTGACTAGGTAATATGCAATTTGGGTACAGATGATATGTAATGATATATATGATAAACCAGGGTCACATTGGGTAGCTTTGTATATCGATACGAATGACGTCGGTCAATATTTTGATTCATATGGACGGACACCTGTACAATATCATCTAGAGTTTTTAAAAAGAAATTGTAAAAGATGGAACTGATGACAGTTGATAGGATTCAGAATGAGTGAACTTCAGTTTGTGGCGAATATTGCTTAATGTATTTGCTATATAAGTATATTTACAGCGAACACATTCATTGTACAACGTTATTTTAGTGGATGAGATGTTTCGCTCCTATTTTATAGATAATAAGTAATAAGATTTTGTATTTCGTAAATAAAATTTGTAACAAAATTAGGTAATGTATTTTATTGATGATTCAGATTACCGTTGCAGTTAGGAACAAAGGAGTATAATATAATAGCACTGATAATCCGACGCACACGCTGACGAATAATAGATAATGACGGTATTCAATGAACAATAGATAACAATGGAGTAATGGAGCGCTGATGACGGTTGAGGCCTACACCGGATATCAATTAGATAAGAGTTAATTGATCTGCACATCTCCGGAACCGTGCATCCTACGCAAAAATGGACCGCAGATTCGTGATCAGAGCATGCCAAAACCTTTTTTTTTTGGATCGTGAGTCGACGAACGTCGTACTTGTACCACTTCTGACTCAGTGCGCCAGAACTGGTACAACGTAACTACTAGTATAGTAGTACTGACTCAGTGCGCCAGAACTGGTACAACCTAACTACTAGTATAGTAGTACTGACTCAGTGCGCCAGAACTGGTACAACCTAACTACTAGTGCGCCAGAACTGGTACAACGTAACTACTAGTATAGTAGTACCGACTCAGTGCGCCAGAACTGGTACAACCTAACTACTAGCGGGACAGTATTTAATGCCGGCACACTGTTTGCAAAGTTGCAAACGGTGTGCCGGCATTAAATACTACAAGCCGCAAGTTCGCCCTCACATAGAGTAACTGTTCTCATCTCTAGACCGGGGCTGCCCGATGCCAGCTCCTTTCACTTGACCGCGTCCAGCGAATAGTGACTCGAATTGTCGACAACCAAATGCTTTCTGATCGGATTGATTCACTGGCGCTGCGAAGAAATGTTGCATCCCATTTCATTTTCTATCGCATTTTCCTCAGGGAGTATTTAGACAAATTGTTCGGATTAATTCCAGGCTCAAAATTCCACCAACGTACATTGTGACAAAATTCACAGGACCATGACACCATGTGGATCCTTGGTGGCACACCATAACTGCCATTTACTAGGAGTTTTCTTCCTCGCAATACTTCATTGAGGAATACTCCAACCACCGGTGATTTTTCGGTACCAACACGAATTAGAAAACTTTAAGAAACGAGCTTACTCCTTTTAAAAAAGGCCGGCAACGCTCCTACAATGTCCCTGGTGTTGCAGTTGTTCATGGGTGATGTTCGACATTTACTACCTATCCGGAAAATTTCATTTGATGTGGACGATACCAGGGGGTGGAAATTTACTAAAATATGAAAATCTAGAAAATATATTTGTGGGCTGGACAGACACAGACAGAACAGGTCAGTAAAAGCCCCCCCCCCCCCCCTTTACTGACCTCAAGTAAAAGGGGGGGGGGACATATTCATAGTTAGCGTAGGGCTATCGGAACTCTAAATCAAGCACTGTTAATGATGTTGCTAAATCCGATTATGTTAATGACGATCCCGGAAAAAAGAAGTCTGATAAAATATGTCATAACACAAAGAATTATCCGATTTTTAGAAACTAATGTGGAAATTAAATTAAATAGTTTAATTTTTAAATATGCTCATTAAATATTATAAACCTCGAATGGTTAGAAATACCTACTAGGTAACGGTTTTTCATTTCTCATCATGTTTGACCACGAGACGAAAAAGCGAAAAACGGAGTTAATGCTGAAAACCCTATTATAGTTCATATAGTTACAAAATATGTAACTGTGTTTACAAAAACATTCTGTATTCACGTGTGCGATTTGCATTATTTTTAAAGTGAAACGAAAAAGGCAAGTATAGTGTCAAAACTTTATTTTTCAAATAATTTCATTATTATTTAAGTGCCATCTAGAGGTTTAATTGAGAACTAACGCTGCTACTTAAAGCTCTTATTCCTTAAGACGGGAGATTGAAATGTTTAACTAAAATGTCACAAAGATGGCATTGTATGATATCGCGGCTGTTTTACTAACACAGCACGTCAGCACATGCGCGGCAGTCTGCGCGATTTATAAAAATCGCATCCGAATGTTATCCGACACAAATCTATAGTAGTCGTCCTTTGCATAATTGTCAGCTCTAAAAACATGCAGATGGACACGATAGCAGTAAATAACAAAGTAAATGGAACAATAAGAAGTGACAACATGAAAAGTTTAATTGATAAAAACAAAAACAATAAGAATAGTGTTTTTGATACCAATACAATAATTAAAGTTAAAAGTGTTATTCCTAGAAAAAGGTAAGTCTATTTTACATGTTTTTATTTGTACAATACTTATTAAAGTTATTATATAGGACATGTTTATCAGTTTTATATAAATATTCTAAAATGGAAAAATAGTATCTGTTAATTACCGAGTGCGTACACTGCTCCAGATTTCTAGACTAACTGGGCAAACATCTAAAAATACTAATACCGTAAAGCTTTTCGTTGCGGATAGAACGGAATTATTTTTATTCAATAAGTATAGATCACAAGAATATATATTGAAAATCATTTAAATTTTACCATCGGTTCGGGAAAAAAGCCTCTATACTGTAAGAATCAGCAAAAAAACCCAGCGGTAGGTACTTTTTATTTAAATAGAAACTTTTAATAGTTTTGTTTATGAAAACATTTAGATAGCAATCATCACCTCATTCCCAGGGGTGATTATCAATCATGTACTCTTCACCTCTTCAGTGGTATAATAAGTAATAACCCATAATAAACAATATTTGCTTGATAAATATTTTAAACTATTTGATAGATGGGTCCTGCACATTTTCTGAGATTTTATTGTAAAAGCATATACATTGACTTATAATGGAATTACTGACTCTTTGGAGTCGAGTAACTGGTATAAGTAGCTTGTGTCTGTTCCTAGTATTATCAGAAGTAACTAAGTATTTTTAATAAAGCTATATTTGTTTTTATGTACATACATAAAATTTTCGTAAATATACTGAGAGGCCAAGGTTAATATACCTACTCGAATTTATTTCTTAATTTTTTTTCTCTAAAGGATCCTTCGGACTTTCGGACCTAGTTTATAAATTCCTCTTATGAGTCTCTTCTGCAAAACGAAGAGCAAGAATCCATATGACATTATTCTATGTAAATAACTAAAATAAACAGATCTAGCTGTTTAAACACATTTAAGGCCTCTAATCTTTTTTATGGGGGCGGGCGGGCCCTTTAATGCTTCACGTCAACTTCAATTTCGAGAGAAATTATTGATTGTCTCTAAAAAAGTTTCAATCTAATTTTGAAATAAAAACACAGATTATCAATAATTATGAAATTTATTACTGCTTATTTTATTTGTTGTTGCCTATTTAACTTATCAAAAGAAAATACACGTCACATGCGCGTCCTACGATCCCCAATCCACTTCTCTCATCTCACGACTTATTTTTTTTTCTCGAGTCCCGAGAATTTGCGACAAGAATTTCTAGAGAATTCTAGAGTTGTCGGGAAATTTATAAGATTTCAGGTCAGATTGTCGTTGATGGTCAGATTCTTGAAGTTGTTCAATTATGTTAATTATGTAAGTAGCTTAGCTAATATTAATAACACAGTATCTTGTTTGATTTAATTAATACTATGCTGGTAGCTCAGGAGCTAAGCGGCGCTCGCTGTAGGTTACAAAATACGCAACCTTGGTTCGATCCCCGCTGGCACCAATGAAATTGTTTATTGCAATATTAAGTGCTGATTTGCGACGTACTTGGCTGTGAAGGAAACCATCATGAGGACACCTGTATATCTAAGAAATAATTAAAAAATAAATGCAGAATGAAAATGCAGATGCTAAGATAAAACATTTTGCTAGTAGGGTAAAACACCCGGTAGTCAGCCCTGTGCCAGTACTCAGCCTTTACAGACATTATTTCCATATAAATAGTGCTGATATTTGTCTACACCTTTAAAATAACGTTTAATTGAATCCATGTCTCCTTATTGGCTAATATGCACACCTATGAACCAGTAGCTCATCAGGTTGATGAGCTATACTTGTTAATTTACACCGCTGTCAAAGACACGACTAGACGCATCGCTTTTGCATTTTTTTTCTTAAGGAAACGCGCTCGAGGATTCGGTAAGTTTTTGTGTGTATTTGCTGTAATTTATGGTAGATTGTTGTACTGTTTTACACTAAAGTGATTATTTTGTCATAAAGTTAACTATTAAATGCATTTCATTTGTTTGATATGTTGTAATTTAGGTGGCCGACTACCGGGTTTCGAATTTTTAGGGTAGATCCAGTACTCAGCCATAAGTGGCTGACTACTGGTTTTTACGTGATTTTCTTATATGTAGTTGAGATTACTGAAGCGAATAGTCCCCATTTTGCCCATTACTTTCGGTTTAACTCTTATGAGACGAAAAGTGTATTTTACCAGTAGTCGGCCGCATACAAATGTAATTGCATGTCGGGGGCCGACCAATGGGTCTACAAATCCAGTACTCAGCCGTTAGTCTTGTTGCATAAAATAGTACCTTAAAGCCTTTTAGTTTGGGTTGAATTTATGGATGGTTATTTTAGGGTGAATGTCATTTTTTTTAAAATTCCATAATGTTAAAAAGACCAATCCACCAATACAAAGAAGAGCAATTAATACAATCTATGACTACGAAATATGGGAAGAAAAATACATGTACAATAAACAGAATAAGATGCAACACCTGTGAAGAGGAATTGACTAGCGATATAGAAATTAATGACTTAAAATATATTGGATGTGGCAATGGCAGAATCGCTGGAGGACTTAAGTGCTCAATGACCTCAATAGTGCCTCCCAACGGTTAGGTCTTAATATGAACATGGACAAAACAAAGATCATGTTTAATGTTCATGTCACACCTATGCCGGTAGTTGTTGGGAGCACTATGCTCGAAGTTGTTGACGAGTACGTTTACCTGGGACAAATAGTCCGACTAGGTAAGTCCAACTTCGACCGAGAGGTCAATCGACGGATTCAACTCGGCTGGGCAGCGTTCGGGAAATTACGACATATCTTCTCGTCAGATATACCTCAATCTCTAAAAACTAGATTGTACAACCAGTGCGTATTGCCAGTGATGACTTACGGATCTGAGACGTGGTCCTTCACTGCTGGCCGTATGAGGACGCTCAAGGTCGCTCAGCGAGCTATGGAGAGAGCTATGCTCGGAGTTTCTTTGCGTGATAGACTCAGAAATGAAGATATCCGCAGTAAAACCAGAGTGACCGACATAGCCCAACGGATTAGTAAGCTGAAGTGGCAATGGGCCGGCCATATAGCTCGAAGAACCGATAACCGATGGGGAAGAAAGGTTCTCGAGTGGCAGCCTCGTACCGGTAGGCGTAGTGTAGGGCGACCCCCACTAGATGGAGTGACGACCTGGTAAGATATGCAGGAAGTCGATGGATGCAGGTGGGTCAGGACCGTGCTTTGTGGCATTACTTGGGGGAGGCCTATGTTCAGCAGTGGATTTGTGAAGGGCTGTAATAATGATGATGATGATGATGATGATGACAATTGCCTTGCATGGTATCATTTGAACTGTACTGAATTCGTTAGGGAAATATATGAAAATATATATAATAAAGAATTTTTATGTCAAATATGCAAGAATAAGTGAGAGGCTGACTACAGGGTAAGACATGGCTGACTTGTGGAGAAATGAGGCTGACTACTGGTGAAAAGTGCCATAATTTGTTTACTACTGATTTTTTATATAATTCTATTATAAATATATTTTTTTGTTAATTTCTTTAGTAAATTTAATAAACAATTTTTCTAAGAATAATGATTGTTTTTGTTCATAGTGTTTAATATTTAAAATACAATTGAATCAAATTTTAGTCCTCACTAAAAGGCTGACTACTGGGTGTTTTACCCTAGTACGTATCGTAAACGTATCATAAACGGAGCGGAGTAAAAGTCTAAAGCGCGCGCTTCTGCTGTACATACATGTATTTTCCCATAGATAATTTAGTTTTTGGTTATTTTTTAACAAATTCAGATTTTTATTGTTTACAAACCTTGTCTGCGTTGAGCTACAAATATTGCCGAAAAAATTATGTGAATTGGCTCACAGGTTACGAAGGAGATAGATTTCAAAGAATCGTTTTCTTGCGCCGTGGGAGCTGCGCTTGATTAAAGATTATTTTTTCTTTTAACTAGGTAGAACTTTTAATTTCAAAATAAGAAATAAACATTTACGTCAACTACAAAATCTTTTTCATTTAACCAAGTACTTTACAATACTTAATTACGCACATCACATTACAAAACAAAGAACACTTAAACAATTTCATACACGTATTCGATATCATGGATTACTAATTTTTGTTTCATTTATTTATTGAAGAACTGCCATTACTACTATCCAAATATAACGATAAATCGTGTAAGTAACATAATATGCTTAACATGACGCGATTTTTCGAGTTCTCGATCACTTTTTTCTCGTCTCGATTAAAGCCAAATTTCTCGAGAATTTTCCTTCGAAAAATCTCGATGAGAAACCCTACTGGCTATGCTCATCTTCATAGATGATCGCAAAATCAAATACATCATTTGTCCAAGCGACAATTGTGTTTTACTTTGACAGTATATACGTTTTAAACAACGTAGGTACGTTATATTTAATCTGTAACACATATAATACAGGGTTATTTTTCAAAGCGTATCCAAATTTTATATATTTAAGTTCAACTACATATATAAATGATGATATATGTACCGTTATTGCAGTTTTTGAAAATACAAGTAAATAAGGCTTCTGCTTTGATTGGAAATTATCCCAAATTGAATGTGATTTATGAACAATGCGTCGAAAATTGTAATATTTTTAATTAGTATTTTATTTTACCATCAATTTGATAAATTTCATACTAGATACCATTATTTATTAGTCAGTAGTTTTCTTATATTTAGGTTAGTTATAGCATCGCATTGGTTTCATAACTGTAATGATGTTATAATTGTGTAATAAATAAATAAATAAATAAATAAAATAAGTAAATAAACAACAACTACGTGTACGCCTACTCTGAACGACTGCAACTGAATATTTGAATTTTTTTGAAATTATTTTTCCTTTACTATTATTTATTTATTTGTTGATGATAAACAACTTTTTAATTATTTGGGCTTGATTAGGTTATTATTTATTATTATATTATTTGAATATTATGTTAATTATGTAGATTAGCTAATATTAATTGTACAGTCTTTTGTTTGACTGAATGAAAAGTATTCCGTAGCTCAGGAGCTAAGCGGTCACTCTTAATTTCAAAGTATGCAACCCTGGTTCGATCCCCGCTGGTACCAATGAAATTGTTAATTGCAATTTTAAATGCTGATGTACCACTTGCTTGGCTGTTAAGGACACCATCGTGAGGAAACCTCAATGTGAAATAAGAAAAAAAATTCGATGACGTAAAGTTCGCCAACACGCATTGAGGCAGCGCGGCGGACACTTACATGCCCTAAAACCCTCTCAGAAATGAGAAGAGGCCTGTGCCCAGCAGTGGGACGTATATAGTCTGTAACTTTAACTTTTAGTACCAAGGTACCTTCTTAAACAAACGTATATTTGTCCTTTAACTAAGAGGAAATGTCAATAACAGAACGAAAAAAGATTTATAATAATCGAGTAAAGATTATTTTTTTCTTTTTACTAGATAGAACTTTTAATTTAAGAATAAGAAATAAACATTTACGTCAACTACAAAATAGTTTTTCATTTAACCAAGTATTTTACAAGACTTTTAATTACACACATCACATTACAGAACAAAGAACACCTAAAGAATTCCATAGACATATTTGATATCCAGGATTTTTAATTTTTATTTCATTCATTTCTTTAAGAGCTGCCAGTACTACCATCAAAATATCACGATAAATAATTAACGTTTAACAATATAACAAATAAGTAACATTTGCCAAACAAAACGCGATTTCTCGACTTCTCGAATTCTTGACCACTTTTCTCGTCTCGAATAAAGCCAAATTTTCCCATCTCGATGAAAATTTAATAACTCTCAAATCATACTCTCAATACATAATTTATCCAAGCGACATTTATGTGTTTTACTTCGACAGTATGAACGTAAACAATGTAGGTACGTTATATTTAATTTAATTTAATGTATTTGTAACACATATTATACAGGGTTATTTTTAAAGAATATCGAAATTTTGGATTTAGGTTCAACTATATAAATGATATATGTATGTGCTGAAAAGGATCACGGTGTTCTTTATCTCGTGCCCTAACTGTGATCTACGAAGTACTGACCCCCTTTCCTATGCCACACCTCGTTGGATTCGGGAAACAACGCGGTGGACGTGACCCTTAGTAAAACGTTTAATTCAGAAACACACACCCCTCTCTCAAAAGGAGGTCGTAGACGACTGAGATTACGGGTCCAGTGGACAGTCCCGGTCTAGACATCAGACATGAACTTAGTGGACTGTATATCTTCCTAATTTCCTACCTATAGGGTCGAAACTGGTGAAATAAAACAGCAATTACTCATAAATGCTCCTTGGCTCCTAATATGATATTGAATTTAACTACTTTTACTTTACTTTTCCTTAAATCCGTTTTTCTTTTTTGTTTATAACTGGTAATTGTAGCTTGTCTCGAACAAATTGTAATTTTTTTGCACCCAGAAGCAAAAGTGAAAGGCTACCCTCTGGGAATCGGGGGATGGGTGGTGAATGCTCTAAGTATACCACCACCAGGTGGCTATGTGGGACTCACTGAGAAACCTCGGTGTCTACCCACTAAACACCACCTGAGACTGGTTTTAACCTGGTAAGGTCTTTTTGCCATATCGGAAGCGACCTACCTTGGCAGAAGGGGGGCATTGCAAATTAATCGATTTACTTAAGTACAACCGAGCTAAACCTTAACACATATTTCCATAATTTGCATCGTAACTTTATTTCTCATAAAAGGTGCATATGACAATTATATTTATAAAAAAATAACAAATTTAAACACATCATAAAAACAATAAAAGATTTACATTATCATGTATAAGGCGTCAATAAAATATAAGACATATGTAATATCACTTTATACAAACAATTTTGTGTAGGCCTTAAAAACTTTAAATGTCTACAATTTTTATAACATCTTAAAACACTAAGTACAGTTTTCATAATATAGTTTCCTTCAATACTATCTTAAGGGCCTATACTACCTCAGCTCAAATTCTAATTTCACCCCCACTTATTTCATTGGTTTTATCATATTTATGGCTGTTTCTTTACGCCAACCCAGTCGCTTCTTATTTTCATTACGGTTATTTCCCATTTTAATTTTCCGTCGCCCTATTGCGTAATGTATATTCTGATCGTAAGCGACACAGCTTTCCCGTTTGAAAGCCGAAGCGAGACTGAGCGGGGGTATCGGGCGATAAGGAACAAGATTCAAGACGCCGATAGTTTAGGTAAAATAATGGCAATTTAAAACAATAAAAAACATAAGCCCTGCTTTATAGTTAATATAAAGCAGGGCTTAAGCTAATTTAAAGTATTTTGTGAATACCAGCGGTTTATTGTTCGGTTTGGAGGTAACTTTGCATTTATTTTTTATCGAGAAAATTTTACGGAATCGTGTTTTCGTCTAATATAGTACCTTACATTAATCCTCAACTTTACCATATATTTATTTCAAAATTAATGCTGCAATATTTTCGGCCTTACGGAGGATCTTGCTAAGCCATTTGAGGTAGTATAGGCCCTTAAACAATGCAATAGTTTAATGCGATAATTAAAACTTTAAACAGATCTTTAAGCAAAATTGCACCTTTAAGTGCTATTTAATATTTCTATTATCTCGATATTTTATCATTAAAACAAAACCCTATTAACGTCCACAACCCTGGTGTAACCATCTTTTCTGGTAACATCCGGTGAATTTTACCTCGCGGCCAGGTGTTATAGGTATTAATGTTGGAATATATTAATTCGGCTAGCCATCTAGACCAATAATTATCAGCTAACTTCTGAGGCGCTTTCCAGCTTGGTAAACCAATTAAGTGTTTGTCAATAAAAAATTTGACGACTCCGTGGCGCAGTGGCTTAGCAATGAGTGGCTGCGCTGGAGGTCGCGGGTTCGAATCCCGCACGGAACAAGTATTTGTATGGCTTACAAGTAGTTGTTCCGGGTCTGGATGTTCGTCCTTGTGCAATTTATGTTTGTAAACTGCCCCCACTATACAAGAGAAAATCTTAGTGTAGGGGTAACGTTTTAAAAAATCAGGTGGACTATCTTCACATGAACATTCGAAAAGAAAAAGTTTAGGAGTCCAGCCCTCTTTGGGACTATCCATATTTATTGAAACTAATGGCCGCGAATTGGCCGAATGCTCTGCCTCTAAGCGCAACGTATGGAAGATTTCCTCTTCGGTCTTGATTGATTTTATTAATCTTTCTCAGGCTCCCCCCTTATGAGGCGCTCCAAGTGGTATTAATTTCCAATTAATATATTTCTTGAAAGACTTATTTTTCATACTGTCGTAACATTCAAAACATGCTTGTATTAACTCTTTATTTGCAGTTTTAAAATTCATTCAATGACAAATCGTTTTCCTCTTCTGGCGATAAATCGCCTTAACGCCATTTTATCATTGACGCTGGTGTCAATGACGTTGCTAGTTCCAGATGTACCGCTCTGGTGGTAAAACACCTGAATAAAACTCCCCACCGCTTCTCATTTCGCCTTCCCACGGATACACTCATGGGGCCAAAATAATCTACGACGGAACATGTGAAAGGTGGTTCATGGTGAGCTATTCTCTCCAATGGAAGGTTGCCTTGCAGCACTAATTGTGGTTTCGACTTGTAAGTTTTACACCATTGACAGTTGTGTGTGACACTACGAACTTTATTACGTCAATTCAGAACATAAACCTTCTGGTTCACCTCATTCATCACAATCTGGTGATTAGCGTGACCAAAATGATGATGAACTACTCTAATCATCATTTTCACTATGTCGTGTTTACTGTCCAAAATGAAAGGCTATCGACTTTCCTCTGTAAAGTTGGATTTAAAGGGTAAACGACCGTTTAATTGCAGGGGGTTATCCTTTCCTAACTGCAATGCTGTAATTACTAACAAATAATTTACTTAACCGTGAATTCGTTTCAATGTTCCTTCCCGTCTGCTGTTTAACAGCTTATTTCCGAGTGGCAACACTCCTTAAACAAATTTCCAAATGAGACATTCAGCCTTTTTTAAAAGACCTATTTCTAAAACGTCGTCGGGTCCTTTATCCGTCTTGGCTAAATCATCAGAACACAGAACTAACTTATCTGACTTTGCCAGTCTGTGGGAAAATATATTTATTATAATATTTGATTTTCTCTACGGCTTGTAGCATTCGCCCTGTAGCCCTGAGGAATCTTCCAAAACTACTAAATCGTTCGCAATCGGGTAAACTCCACGACTTCTTATTAGCGTATTCACGCTTTTCGTCGATTTTTCTTTACGTGTTTCTAAACTTTCTTTTATGTCTACTTGCGTAGGCCATAATTCAGGACTTACCGCGTGCTCCTTAGCGGTGCCTCTTAAAGCCTTTCTAAGGCGTGCCACGTTTTCATGCGTGTCCTCAAACACTGTCTTGAAAACAATCCATTCATTTGCTTCTCCATCGAAGACCGGAAGTTGATGGAGGAAATGAGGCGGGGAAGTCTTGTCTTAGACTGCAATCTTAAACGCACTTACAATCGCTTCGGTTAACAATGACACTTCACTCGCGTGTGGTTTCGGTGCATCACCCAGGTCGCGCTCGACCCTCGCTTCTAAGCGGCGTGATCCCTTGGACGCTTACTTTTCAGCCACATCAGTCTGCGCGACACCCATCGGCGCTCTCATAATACAATGTTGAACCCAACTCCTCACGAATGCAACATGCAACTGCAACTGTCTTCTTCAATGCCGCTTCTTTGGTTCCCACTTGATCGTTGGTTTCGTCTATTGCTTCACTTCTGGTCACGACGGACTTCTGCGTGACCCTAGAGTGCGTACGACTTGCTTCCGTTCTGCTACCCGTAGCTGCTGCAGACGTTCCCGTACATGGTGTATTCGTGGATGTCTCGGTGGTGGCCCCACTCGACGTCGTGGCTGTGGTCGCTCTAGACCATTCTGTTTCCTTGGCCTTTCTTGAAACCCCTGTCCTCGTCCTGGTGGCCCTCGACCCTCCTACCTTGTTCTTGTGCCTTCTTCATTGCGCAAGAGGAATCTGTAGGCTTACACTCCCTAAATCCCTACATCCCTAACACTCCCTATCGGACCCTATCGGTCCCTAATAATCTTGGGATGGAGCCTACCGCGATGAACCGCTCAAGGATGGAAATAGTGCAGCAAAAGAAAGGGTATGTACTGCCCGTCAGTAGACGTACGCTCCACAGGTTGCTCAGGGTACGAGTGGAAAATCCAACCCCTCGGCGTGTCTACTCACAGAATTATATACGAACAAATTGCGAATTTTTTTTTGCGCCCGAAGCAATTAAAGGGCTACCCTATACGTAGGGAGGCGGAAAATGCAATACGCATACCACGATAGCCGGTCTATCGTGGTTATGAGGGACTCACTGTCCTACCGGGGAACCTAAGTGATACCCTCTAAAAACCGCCTTTGGGGACAGGCAGCTGGCTGATTAAGCTTTATTGTGCCTTATCGTGAGCGACCCTCTTTTGGGAAAAGCGGGCGCAGGCGGCTACGAGCCGCTGAGTGAGTGCCTACGAAGGCAAATTAATTATGAATAAGTAATTTAATTTAATTACAGTTGGCCTGAGCCGCCAAGAGGCAGTTCAGGTCGTTTGATAGCTTATTAGGCGGGTCCAAGAGAGAGTTTCTCGTCCTGCGGACTCGATGGCGGGAGGGGGGTGGGGCTGCATAAGTAGCTTCCTCACGAATTAAATGGTTTGAGTGCGACTCTGAGGCTTTGATGAAGTTCTCAGAGAGTTTTTTGAGAAATTGTTGAATTGTGGGGAGCTCTAGGTCCCGATGAAGGTCGGCATTACGGACTTACCAAGGTGCGTTCGCAGCTCGACGACAGAAAAGGTTTTGAACTATTTGGAGTTCATTAATAATTTTAGGGTTGACGTGGGCAAAAACGGGGCCCGCGTAGGACATGACTTTTTTTTTTTTTTTTTTATAGAAGAGGGGGCAAACGAGCATGCGGCTCACCTGATGTTAAGTGACTACCGCCGCCCATGATCAACCGCAACACCAGGAGAATTGCGGGTGCGTTGCTGGCCCTTTAGAAAGGAGTAAGCTCTTTTCTTGAAGGTCCCCAGGTCGTATCGGTCCGATAAAATCGCCGGTGGTAAACTATTCCACAGAGAGGTTGTACGTGGAAGAAAACTCCTTGTGAAACGTACAGTGGTGGACCGCCAAGCATCCAGATGGTGTGGATGGTATCGAGACGTTTGCCGTGTAGTGCGTTCACAAAATTTGGCGGCTGGGATTAATCCGAACAATTCCTCAGAGCACTCCCCGTGATAGATGCGATAAAATACGCAAAGAGATGCAACATCTCTTCGCAGCGCCAGTGAATCGAGCCGATCGGAAAGCACTCGGTCGTCGACGATTCGAGCCGCTCTGCGCTGGATGCGGTCAAGTGGAAGGAGCTGGTACTGGGGAGCCCCAGCCCAGAGATGGGAACAGTATTCCATGTGCGGCCGAACCTGCGCCTTGTAAAGTTGCAGGCGGTGTGCCGGCATGAAATACTGTCCCGCTCTGCTGAGCACGCCAAGCTTTTTAGAGGCCAATTTGGCCTTCCCTTCCAAGTGACCACGAAACTGCACGTCACTCGATATGTCGACGCCGAGGATTCCGATACTGGCTGAGGCAACAAGGGGAGTGCCTTGAAACTGAGGGGATACGACAAAGGGGTTCTTTTTAGCGGTTAACCCGCAAACTTGTGTCTTCTGGGGGTTAAACTGGACTAGATTTAGTCGTCCCCAATCCGAGACTCTGTTCAGCAAAGACTCGACTTCAGACACAAGTTTGTCCCGGCACTCGGAGACGTTTTCCCGAGAAATATTGGCTCGGCCGGTGTAAAGAGCATCACCAGTGCTGTCATCTGCATAGCAATGAATGTTACGGGTATGCAACATATCATTGATATGCAGAAGAAACAGCGTTGGCGATAGCACGCAGCCCTGTGGAACACCAGCATTAATAGGCATGCAATCGGAGCTTGCACCGTCTACAACGACCTTGATGCTCCGATCTGCAAGAAAGCTGGTGATCCAATCGCACAGTTTCTCGGGAAGCCCATAGGAAGGGAGCTTCGAAAGAAGCGCTTTGTGCCAAACCCGACCAAAGCCTTCGCAATGTCCAAACTAACGGCCAATGCCTCCCCCTTGAACTCTACTGCCTCCGCCCATCTGTGAGTGAGGTAGACCAGAAGATCACCAGCTGACCGACCACGGCGAAAACCGTATTGGCGGTCACTAATCAGCTGGTGATCCTCAAGGTACCTCATGAGCCGGCAGTTTACAATGGACTGCATTGTTTTGGAGAACAAGGAGGTGATGGCGATTGGCCGGTAGTTGGACGGGTCTGAGCGGTCGCCTTTTTTAGGGATCGGGTGGACGAAAGCCGTCTTCCATGATTTTGAGACTACGCCTAGGGAGTAGGAGTACCGGAAAAGACGCGTTAAAACCGGTGCCAACTCTGGAGCACACGTCCTCAGCACAATTGGGGGGATTCCGTCAGGCCCACTCGACTTGTGGATGTCCAGGGAGAGGAGTGCTTTGCGAACCGAGCGCTGTGTGAACTGCACTTCCGGCATGGAGCACTCACACCGCGGGATGGTCGGCGGCGTACTCCCCCCGTCATCGAAAGTCGAGTTAGACGCAAAGAAAGAGCCTAGAAGATCGGCTTTCTCCTTTGCAGTATGGGCCAGTGAGTCGTCCTCCCTAAGCAGAGATGGAAGAGATGGCTGACAGAAATTCCCCTGGACAGCCTTGGCGAGAGACCAGAATGCACGGGTTCCAGAAGGAAGGCGAACTAGTTTCTCGCCAATTCTGCCTATGTGCTCTGACTTTGCCTTGGCAATGACTCTTTTGAAGGACTTAGAGGCGGAATTATACTTCTTTTTTAGAGCGCTGGTGTTTACATCCCGGGACGTTGATGCATCAACCCAGGCTTGGTAGCACTCCTGCTTATAGCATGATGCTATTTTACAGGAGCGACCAAACCATGGCTGAGATTTGCCTCCAATGGGCACCACAGAGGAAGGAATAAAAAGTTCCATACCCTGAAGTACCACATCAGTAACAGAATCCGCAACAACGTTGGGATCATCCGGCGAGAAGCAAACCCGTCCCCAAGGGTAGGATGCAAAGAAAGACCGCATCCCATCCCAATCGGCTGACCTATAGTGCCAAACACGGCGGCAGCCTGCAGAATGCAACCGCGATTTCAGCGTGAGTGGCACAACACTCCGGACCAGACAATGGTCCGAGGAGCCTAAAGGGGCGTCGACGGAAATCTGATATCCGTCCGGGTGAGAGGTCAGCAGAAGGTCCAACAGGGAAGATCCTCCACATCCGGAATCCGCGTAGGCGAAGTAACCAGTTGTGTCGGACCATATGCCAAGGCAAAATCATGAACAGATCTCCCCGCATGATCGGTTAAACGTGAACCAAGCCATTCGGCGTGATGGGCGTTAAAGTCGCCGAGGATCACGATCTCTGCGGAGGGGATCTGCTGTAGCAACGAATCTGCAGCCATTTGGACGTGGTCGAAGAGTCGGTCTGTTTCGGCATTACCGCTATGGGACCTATAGAGGCACCCGTAGACGCGCGGATGGTCGTCGCTGTCTACGCGTAGCCAAAGGATGGACAGGTCCGAACCTTCAAGTCTGCCGAGGCGTCGAGAACAGATGTCCTCTCTGACGTAAACGCAAACTCCAGCCCGAGGCACAAAGGAGTGTTCCAATTTGTACCCCGGATAGGAGAGATACGAGACATCAGCCGGAGAGGACACCTGCGTCTCGGTCAGAAAGAGCAGAGCCGGCCTCGCCGTCTCGAGATGGTAGTGGACGGCGTTTAGGTTAGAGTGAAGTCCCCTGATATTGCAGAAATTCACGGACAGCGTGGCAGGGGTCGCCTTGGTCTTGTTGCTCCGTTTGCCCCGAGCAGTTGTAGTCTTGAGCGGAATTTTGCCCCCCCCCCCCCAGAATACGCGGGGCAGCCTGAGCACCCACGCTCAGAAGTGGAGAAACATGGTCGTGGATGCTCAGCGAGGGATTCTCCAGGGGTGCTGGTACCCTTCTGGGGTAGTCTATCATTATTTAATTCCGCTACCATGTTGATGGGGGGGGGGGGATTTGGGCCTCCGGCCACCTGCACTCACCAGACGAAACGCGGAAGCAGAGCTTCCACTTCACGCCGGTATTCTGTGAGGTCGTGGTACCACCCCGGTTTGAGCCGGCCCATACGTGCAACAGCAAAGCTGCCGCGTGGCTCTACCACTCTTATATACAGACTGGTTGTATACAGACCTTATAAAGGGTACGCTTGTTTCTAAGGGACACTTTACTGTGTCGGCCCAACATACTGTTGAGCCTACTCAGATAAAAACGTGCGTGACGGGTTACTCTTTTGACGTGGGACCTGAAAGTGAGCCCTGTGTCTGGAGTGACACCTAAATATTTGGCAGTCGTATGCCAGGGGACAGGGGTCCCTAGCATACGTTTTGGTGGAGTTTTTTTGAGACGGCGTCGTTTATAATCGAAGTGAACGGCGGAGCTCTTCTTCGGGTTCACATCGATGCGCCATTTTTTGAACCAAGCTCCTAGGTCGTCAACTGACTTTTGAATCTTGTTCCGTATGAAAGGTAGTGAGATTTGCAGTAGATAGCAGTGTCGTCTGCGAAGAGGGAGAGCTGAACACCTTTCGACGGGATGGTAATGTCGTTGGTGAACAGGGTGTACAGCAGAGGAGCAAGTGCTGAGCCCTGAGGGACACCAGCTTTGATAGTGCGCTGTGAAGATAGTGTGCCTTCGTGTCTAAAACGAAAGGTACGATGCTTTAAGTAAGAGGCCACGAGACGTACTAGACGATCGGGGAGACCTATTTTGTACAGTTTGTAGATAAGGCCTGTATGCCAGACTCTATCGAAGGCTTTAGCTATGTCTATAATGTATAACAGTGGTAGAGCCACGCGGCAGCTTTGCTGTTGCACGTATGGGCCGGCTCAAACCGGGGTGGTACCACGACCTCACAGAATACCGGCGTGAAGTGGAAGCTCTGCTTCCGTGTTTCGTCTGGTGAGTGCAGGTGGCCGGAGGCCCCAATCCCCCCCCCCCATCAACATTGTAGCGGAATTAAATAATGATAGACTACCCCAGGAGGGTACCAGCACCCCTGGAGAATCCCTCGCTGAGCATCCACGACCATGTTTCTCCACTTCTGAGCGTGAGTGCTCAGGCTGCCCCGCGTATTCTGGGGGGGGGGGGGGGCAAAATTCCGCTCAAGACTACAACTGCTCGGGGCAAACAGAGCAACAAAACCAAGGCGACCCCTGCCACGCTGTCCGTGAATTTCTGCAATATCAGGGGACTTCACTCTAACCTAAACGCCGTCCACTACCATCTCGAGACGGCGAGGCCGGCTCTGCTCTTTCTGACCGAGACGCAGGTGTCCTCTCCGGCTGATGTCTCGTATCTCTCCTACCCGGGGTACAAACTGGAACACTCCTTTGTGCCTCGAGCTGGAGTTTGCGTTTACGTCAGAGAGGACATCTGTTCTCGACGCCTCGGCAGACTTGAAGGTTCGGACCTGTCCATCCTTTGGCTACGCGTAGACAGCGACGACCATCTGCGCGTCTACGGGTGCCTCTATAGGTCCCATAGCGGTAATGCCGAAACAGACCGACTCTTCGACCACGTCCAAATGGCTGCAGATTCGTTGCTACAGCAGATCCCCTCCGCAGATATCGTGATCCTCGGCGACTTTAACGCCCATCACGCCGAATGGCTTGGTTCACGTTTAACCGATCATGCGGGGAGATCTGTTCATGATTTTGCCTTGGCATATGGTCTGACACAACTGGTTACTTCGCCTACGCGGATTCCAGATGTGGAGGATCATGCACCTTCCCTGTTGGACCTTCTGCTGACCTCTCACCCGGACGGATATCAGATTTCCGTCAACGCCCCTTTAGGCTCCTCGGACCATTGTCTGGTCCGGAGTGTTGTGCCACTCACGCTGAAATCGCGGTTGCATTCTGCGGGCTGCCGCCGTGTTTGGCACTATAGGTCAGCCGATTGGGATGGGATGCGGTCTTTCTTTGCATCCTACCCTTGGGGGCGGGTTTGCTTCTCGCCGGATGATCCCAACGTTGTTGCGGATTCTGTTACTGATGTGGTACTTCAGGGTATGGAACTTTTTATTCCTTCCTCTGTGGTGCCCATTGGAGGCAAATCTCAGCCATGGTTTGGTCGCTCCTGTAAAATAGCATCATGCTATAAGCAGGAGTGCTACCAAGCCTGGGTTGATGCATCAGCGTCCCGGGATGTAAACACCAGCGCTCTAAAAAAGAAGTATAATTCCGCCTCTAAGTCCTTCCAAAGAGTCATTGCCAAGGCAAAGTCAGAGCACATAGGCAGAATTGGCGAGAAACTAGTTCGCCTTCCTTCTGGAACCCGTGCATTCTGGTCTCTCGCCAAGGCTGTCCAGGGGAATTTCTGTCAGCCATCTCTTCCATCTCTGCACAGGGAGGACGACTCACTGGCCCATACTGCAAAGGAGAAAGCCGATCTTCTAGGCTCTTTCTTTGCGTCTAACTCGACTCTCGATGACGGGGGGAGTACGCCGCCGACCATCCCGCGGTGTGAGTGCTCCATGCCGGATGTGCAGTTCACACAGCGCTCGGTTCGCAAAGCACTCCTCTCCCTGGACATCCACAAGTCGAGTGGGCCTGACGGAATCCCCCCAATTGTGCTGAGGACGTGTGCTCCAGAGTTGGCACCGGTTTTAACGCGTCTTTTCCGGTACTCCTACTCCCTAGGCGTAGTCCCAAAATCATGAAAGACGGCTTTCGTCCACCCGATCCCTAAAAAAGGCGACCGCTCAGACCCGTCCAACTACCGGCCAATCGCCATCACCTCCTTGTTCTCCAAAACAATGGAGTCCATTATAAACTGCCAGCTCATGAGGTACCTTGAGGATGACCAGCATTAGTGACCGCCAATACGGTTTTCGCCGTGGTCGGTCAGCTGGTGATCTTCTGGTCTACCTCACTCACAGATGGGCGGAGGCAGTAGAGTTCAAGGGGGATGCATTGGCCGTTAGTTTGGACATTGCGAAGGCCTTCGATCGGGTTTGGCACAAAGCGCTTCTTTCGAAGCTCCTATGGGCTTCCCGAGAAATTGTGCGATTAGATCACCAGCTTTCTTGCAGATCGGAGCATCAAGGTCGTTGTAGACGGTGCAAGCTCCGATTGCAAGCCTATTAATGCTGGTGTTCCACAGGGCTGCGTGCTATCGCCAACGCTGTTTCTTCTGCATATCAATGATATGTTGCATACCCGTAACATTCATTGCTATGCGGATGACAGCACTGGTGATGCTCTTTACACCGGCCGAGCCAATATTTCTCGGGAAAACGTCTCCGAGTGCCGGGACAAGCTTGTGTCTGAAGTCGAGTCTTTGCTGAACAGAGTCTCGGATTGGGGACGACTAAATCTAGTCCAGTTTAACCCCCAGAAGACACAAGTTTGCGCGTTAACCGCTAAAAAGAACCCCTTTGTCGTATCCCCTCAGTTTCAAGGCACTCCCCTTGTTGCCTCAGCCAGTATCGGAATCCTCGGCGTCGACATATCGAGTGACGTGCAGTTTCGTGGTCACTTGGAAGGGAAGGCCAAATTGGCCTCTAAAAAGCTTGGCGTGCTCAGCAGAGCGGGACAGTATTTCATGCCGGCACACCGCCTGCAACTTTACAAGGCGCAGGTTCGGCCGCACATGGAATACTGTTCCCATCTCTGGGCTGGGGCTCCCCAGTACCAGCTCCTTCCACTTGACCGCATCCAGCGCAGAGCGGCTCGAATCGTCGACGACCGAGTGCTTTCCGATCGGCTCGATTCACTGGCGCTGCGAAGAAATGTTGCATCTCTTTGCGTATTTTATCGCATCTATCACGGGGAGTGCTCTGAGGAATTGTTCGGATTAATCCCAGCCGCCAAATTTCGTGAACGCACTACACGGCAAACGTCCGAATACCATCCACACCATCTGGATGCTTGGCGGTCCACCACTGTACGTTTCAAAAGGAGTTTTCTTCTGCGTACAACCTCTCTGTGGAATAGTTTACCACCGGCGATTTTTCCGGACCGATACGACCTGGGGACCTTCAAGAAAAGAGCTTACTCCTTTCTAAAGGGCCGGCAACGCACCCGCAATTCTCCTGGTGTTGCGGTTGATCATGGGCGGCGGTAGTCACTTAACATCAGGTGAGCCACATGCTCGTTTGCCCCCTCTTCTATAAAAAAAAAAAAAATGTCGAAAAAGACCGCGATGGTCTTATGACGACGAGGATAAAAACCGCTGAGGATATATTCCACAATACGGTGAACTTGTTGGGGACATGAATGTTGCGCTCGGAAACCGAATTGATGGGGAATGATAAGAGGGTCACCGTCTGTGGGAAACAGATAGCGCCTCATACGAGTTTGGATGACTCTTTCGAAGAGCTTGCCCATTGCCTTGAGGAGGCTAATGGGGCGATGACTGGAGGGGAGGTTGAGAGGCTTGCCTGGCTTGGGAATACCAATCACAGTTGCCTCTTTCCACGTAGTGGGAAAGTAACTAACGTTGAAGCAGGCGTTGAAGATAATAGATAAAAAGATTAACACCTGCTCAGGAAAGTGTTTTAGGGCTTGGTTGGAGATGCCATCCGCGCCCGGAGCCTTTTTAGGCTTAAGTCCTTTGATGAGGGATGAAATCTCATCATTGGACACAGAGATAGGTTCGGAGGCTGTAGGGGGTGAGTTCCGGCGGCGGACCTCATCCTCCACTGCCTGGACGTGTGAGGGGTCGACGGGTTGAGAGCTAGGAGAGCATTGTGAGGCAATGCTATCTGCGAAGCACTCAGCCTTTTCCTCGTCCTCGAAGGCAACCGTACCGTCGGTACGGGAGAGAGGGGGAGTGTGGGTGCTAGCGTCTATGCGGAGGGCTCTAGCCATCTGATAGTACGCTGTATGAGATGGAGAGATTTCTCAGCCCATCCAGGGCTTTTCCCGGCCCTCTCAGGGTCCCCCTAGGCCCCCTCAGGGCATAATTCGGCCCCCTCCGGGCTTCTCCAAGCCTATGCAGCCTCCAGTCTTTCCCTGGGGCCCCAAAAAGGCTGACCCACCGCGGACAACCTCCTACCCCCAAGAATCAGAGCCCACAGCTGATGACTACAAAACACTGTATTCCGCTGTTAGGAATATTGACATTAGGGAAATCACTGTAGTAGCACGCAAACTGCGCGCTGCGAAGTCCTCTCAAGAACGTGTCCTCGCACTTTCAGAGCCTCATAATCTTCTGTTAGCGTTGTAAGTTAAGTTAACTTAATTAACTTAACAGACGGAGCAGTTTGCTCTACCAAAATCTCACGGTCGTATCAAACCTAAGGGTTTATCGCTTGTATCCTTTAATATTCGCGGTTTGCGAAATAACCTCCCAGAGCTTAAGCTCTTTCTTCGGAATCGTGAAGCCGATTTCCTCCTCCTACAGGAAACTAATCTCAAAACTAAGGACACTAAAGGCCTTTCTATTAAAAACTTCTCTCTTCTTCGTAACGACAGACCCGACCGCCGAGGCGGCGGAACGGCAATCTATTACAAGGAGACACTTCACTGCTCGCCCATTTCTACTCCGCAGCTTACCAACATGGAAGCCACGGTATGCAGGCCAGCTATGACTGGACATCAGTCCATCCTCATAGCCTCCTGTTACATCCCTTCAGGAACCCATCCCCTCAAAAAGATTTTGAGGCCATTTTATCTTTAGGCAATTCAGTCATTATGTTTGGAGATTAACTCCAAGCATACTGAATCGATATGCCGTACTACGTCCCCTAGTGGCAAGATACTGCTCGATATCACGCAGTCCCTTGATATTACCGTCCATAGTCCCCTCGGTGTTATTCACTTTCCCAATAACACCGATCACGCCCCCGATGTACTAGATTTTGCGTTACTCCAAGGAGTTTCTCTCAACCTCAGAGCAATCGAGACACTAGACGATCTAGGATCCGATCACCGACCGGTCTCCCTCATTCTTGGCCATCAGCCACCTCCCCCAACACACACGAAAACCTTCACTAATTGGAAGGGATTCAAGGAGTCCCTATCTAAAGCTCTGGACTCACAGGACTCTACCATCTCCCTACCGTCGGACTTAGACAGTCCCGAAAATATCGACAGCGCGGTCGATTCACTCTCCACACTTATTAAATTCTCCCTTAAGGAGAACGAAAGGGTCGTCCCGGTTGCTAACAATAGTGGGCTTCCCCTACAAATTAGCAACCTATTAAAAGCCAAAAAAGCTGCTTTCCGGAGAGCAGCAAAATATCCCACCCCCGAATACAGGCGCGCTGCCAATCGTCTTCAACGAGAACTCCGTTTTCACCTCTCTGAATTTCGAGACCTCGAAAAGAGTAAACTCATGGAATGGAATGGTAGAACAGGGACTTGAACTCGAGACGTACCACGAGACAATATACACGTATAATAATAATGCAAGAAACAAAGAATAACAAGAAAATAATAAAAATTATCAATACAGTATAACAGTAATAATAACAATAAAGATAACCGTAAATAACAGTAACAAGCAGAGGTCAGTCGAACCTCCCCGCCCGAGGACAGGGGGGCAAGAACTGTTAGCGGTGAAAGACTCACTGGTGCGTCGGCGCTTTACAGTGCGAGCAGGACAGCGGAGGCGCGAGAGCGAGAAAGCACTACCGTAAAAGGACGAGAGCGCGGACTACCTGGGTGCGACCGCTCGAGAGCGCTGCCACAGGCGGAATGCAAATTGCGAATTAATCGATTTACTTAAGTACCACCGAGCTAAACCTTAAAGTGAGTCAGGCCCAAAAAGCCCCTTCCTCCTATTTTGCTCATAATTTTTACTAACACATTTCCATCATTTGTATCGTAACTTTATTTCTTAGTACCCGGTTGACCGAGCTTTGCTCGGTATTTTTCGCTCGATTTTTTTTAATTCGTGTGTTTTGAAAATTATGTTTAGATACAAATTACATACTGATGAATAATATTTTTTGATCTTAGCGACATAACTTAAAAAACGGAACTGGTTATTTGAATAAAAAATCATGAGTGCAATTATTTTAGTTTTCGTGTTTTTAAAAAATACTAAAAAAAGGGCTCGAAAAAAATAGATTTTCTCAAAAAAGAAAGGAACTTGAAAAAAAAAATTAAAAAAGTCCGCCTGTCGGTCTGGGCTCGAACCGGGGTTTTACGATTCTGTGACCGCCCATTATACCAATTAAGCTATTTATAATCATTAACAATCTGTCAAAATTTACCTTCTTATTTTAACGATATTGTAGCAGTTTTTCATTGCCTAAAAACACGGACAAAAAGACATTTTCTAAAAAAAAAATCCTAGCAAGATCGATTTATTATCCCCGAAACTCCCTGGACACTAAATTTTATGAAAATCCTTGGAGCCGTTTCCGAGATCCCGATTATATATATATATATATATATATATATATATATATATATATATATATATATATATATATATACAAGAATTGCTCGTTTAATAGTATAAGATAAAAGGTGCATATGACAATTATATTTCTAAAAAAGAACAAATTTAAACACATCATAAAAACAATAAAACATTTACATTATCATGTACAAGGCGTCAATAAAATAGAAGATATATGTAATATCACTTTTCACAAACAAGCACCTGGTTGACCGAGCTTTGCTCGGTATTTTTCGCTCGATTTTTTTAATTCATGTGTTTTGGAAATTATATTTAGATACAAATTACATACTGATGAAATATAAATAATATTTTTTGATCTTAGCGACATAACTTAAAAAACGGAACTGGTTATTTGAATAAAAAATCATGAGTGCAATTATTTTAATTTAAATTTTCGTGTTTTTAAAAAATACTAAAAAAAGGGCTCGAAAAAATAGATTTTCTCAAAAAAGAAAATAACATGAAAAAAAAATTTAAAAAAGTCGGTCGGTCGGTCTGGGCTCGAACCGGGGTTTTAAGATTCTGTTACCGACCATTATACCAATTAAGCTATTTATAATTACTAACAATCGGTCAAAATTTACCTTCTTATTCTAACGATATTTTAGCAGTTTTTCATTGCCTAAAAACACGGACAAAAAGACATTTTCTAAAAATAAATCCTAGCTAGATCGATTTATTATCCCCGAAACTCCCTGGACACTAAATTTTATGAAAATCCGTTTCCGAGATCCCGATTATATATATATTTATATACAAGAATTGCTCGTTTAATAGTATAGGATATTGTGTAGGCCTTAAAAACTATAAATATGTACAACTTTTATAACATCTTAAAACACTAATTATAGTTTTCATAATAAAATTTCCTTCAATACTATCTTAAACAATGCAACAGATTAATGCGAGAATTAAAACTTTAAACATATCTTTAAGCAAAACTTTAAGCAAAATTGCACCTTTAAGGTGCTATTTCATTTTTTCATTATCTCGATATTTTCTCATTAAAACAAAACCCTATTAACATTTCTTTCATCTTAATTTTTTCACAAGAATTTTCATCAGAATTAATTTTAAAAAGAAATTAATTTTCATCAGAATCCAGCAAAAACAATTACAAGTTGTTATTGCATTCATTTTAAAAGACTTAAAAAATAGAATTAAACTAAAAATATTAAAAATAGAATAAAAATATCTTATATTTTTATTCTATTTTTAATATTTTTTTAATATTTCCATAAAACGGTTCGCGCTTGCCCGTTTTGCTGTTAAGATACTTTAAAAGGTGTCGCACCCATCCCTGCACGACCCTCTGGACTATATAGGAGGCTCTTGCCTTTTTTTTTTGCGCCCGAAGCAATTAAAGGGCTACCCTATACGTAGGGAGGCGGAAAATGCATTACGCATACCACGATAGCCGGTCTATCGTGGTTATGAGGGGCTCACTGTCCTACCGGGGACCCTAAGTGATACCCTCTAAAAACCGCCTTTGGGGACAGGCAGCTCTTTTGGGAAAAGAGGGCGCAGGCGGCTAAGAGCCGCTGAGGGAGTGCCTACGAAGGCAAATTAATGTTGGTTAAGACAATAATTTAAACTAATTAGAGTTCGCCTGAGCCGCCAGGAGGCAGTTCAGGTCGTTTGACAGTTTATTAGGCGGGTCCGAGAGAGAGTTTCTCGGCCTGCGGACACGATAGAGAGAGGGGGGTGGGGCTGCATAAGAAGCCGCCTCACGAATTAAATTGTTTGGGTGCGACTCTGAGGCTTTGAAGAAGTTCTCACAGAGTTTTTTTAAGGAATTGTTGAATTGTTGGGAGCTCTAAGTCCCGATGAAGGTCGGCATTACGGACGTACCAAGGTGCGTTCGCAGCTCGACGACAGAAGAGGTTCTGAACTATTTGGAGTTCATTTAAAATATTAGGGTTTGCGTGGGCAAAGACGGGGCCCGCGTAGGACATGACGAGTCGTATACAGACCTTGTAAAGGGTGCGCTTGTTTCGGAGGGACATTTTACTGTGTCGGCCCAACATACTGTTGAGCCTACTCAGATAAAATCGTGCGTGACGGGTTACTCTTTTGACGTGGGGCCTGAAAGTGAGCCCTGTGTCTAGAGTGACACCTAAATATTTGGCGGACGTATGCCAGGGGACGGGGGTCCCTAGCATACGTATTGGTGGAGTGTTTTTGAGACGGCGTCGTTTGTAATCGAAATGAACGGCGGAGCTCTTCTCCGGGTTCACATCGATGCGCCATTTTTTGAACCAAGCTCCTAGGTCATCAACTGACTTTTGGAGGCTCTTGCCATCCCTTTCAAATATTTATACTCGTACTTGTCTATACATATACACCTTTCACTCTAGCATTAAACTGTCTTTATCTAACACGCTGGAATGTCTTATCTTTAATTAAATCATAATGTAAACAATCAAAGTGCTTAAAAGCAATAAAATGTTTTTAACTCTGTATTCGTATCATATTATAGTAGATTACTATGTAATACATGACTCTTAAGTTAATAAAATAACATTCCTTTACTCTTTTTTACTCGGAAATATCCATTTTATAAAATTTATTATTTTTAACATTTAATCTATAAGAAATATTGAAAGATTTAATGAGATTTCATAATAAAGGACAAAAATTTTGGCTTGGCACCTATCAACGTAGGCAGGTAGCATCATTCACTAGGTAGGTACTCGAAAATATTCGAGACTCAGTTCAAACACATAATTGAATAGAACAATAGATAATGTACAAGTGAACACCACATTGATCGAACAATTTCCCATGTGTCTTTTATCTTTTATGCAACAAAGTTCTGAGCAATGACTATGAAACCATCGAAGCTCGAACACCATCTAAGAAGGTGTCATCCTGAAAAAATAGTTTACCTATTTTAATATACACTTCAGGATTATAAAAAATTAATGACAAGAAGTATTCAAACTTTTTCTCAAGATGAGAATAATTTTTTCATCGATGCTATTTTAGTTATTTGCAACTAATAAAGATGTAAAAGAATTTAATCATCAAAAATTGAAGGGATTACGTCAACCAGATGTTTATATTTCAGCTATTCATAATAATTATGTTTAAATACACAACAATTATTGTTCTAAAGCACACTTAGCTTATGCAGATTCATGAGGTGGACTTCAACCATTCATAGTTTTATTGATTGGGTGTAGTTATGTTACGATCTAATTTATGGATAGAGAAACGATTCGTAAATGGAGCTATAGGTTACGTTAAAGATATCATGGAGTTATAATGGTTCGCTTCGAGAATTACTCCCATTCCACTTACGAATACAATGTTGGTGTTCCAATTCCACGTATAACTAAATTTTGGAAAAGTGGAAATAAAGGGTTTTTTTAATTGACGCGGGTAGATTTTGGCGACCGGTTGCGGCCATTTCGTTTTGGTGACATCTATCAAATCTTTTGTTTTTTATTCAATTACTTATGCCTAATTACCTTGGCAAGTTACACGATTGAACAGCACGTTCAAGTGATAAAATTTTATTATCAAAATGAGTGTACGTTAGTGAAAACGTTGCGCGCATTTCGTCTATTTTACGGTTGGCTTGGTGGCTCTTCACAGTCGACTCTTCAGCGTTTGGTGGCATAATTTGAAACGACCGGTTCGGTAACAATTAACCAACACCTGTACTTTCAAGGAACGCAAGATCGGCCGAGAACATCGTAGCGGTTCGTTAAAGTGCACCCGTGGAAGTAGATTCCTCAACGTGCACAGGAACTCGGCGTTTCGCGGACTTCAACTTGGCTAATTTACCTTTACTACACCCATACAAGGTCCTCATAGTTCATAACCATAGACAAATCCGTTTGTTCGCTGACTTGAATCGTTTTGAAGGCGACCCCAATTTTGGTCGAAAAATCATCTTTAGTGACGAGGCGAATGTTTTAATGAATGACTGTGTTAACAAGCAGTTACCGTATATAGGACGACACCAACCGGCCACCGGCGTCATTGGACCGTACTTTTTCGAAAACTATGCTGGTGCTGCAGTCACCGTCAACGGTGAGCACTACGGAACGATGATAACAAATTTATTATGGCCTAAATTGAACCATATTGACCAAAACAACATGTGGTTCCAGCAGGATGGCACTACGTGCCTTACAGCTGACGACGATTGACTTTCTCTATGAGCGATTTGAGGGTAAGCTTATCTCTCGCAGGGGTGATGTGAATTGGCCACCTAGTACATGCGATTTGACACCGCTAGACTTTTTCTTGTAGGGTTGCTTGAGGTCGCAAATCTATGCAAACAATCCGCAATCGACCGATGCCCTAAAGGTGAACGTAACACAGGTCGTCGCTTAAATTCAGCCGGATCTAAAAAACGTCGCTTAAACGCAGCCGGCTGCGTGGTTATGTGGGACTCACTGAGAAATGTCAGTGCCTGCCCACTAAACACCACCTGTGAGACTGGCTTTAACCTGGTAAGATCTTTCAGCCGTATCGGAAGCGACCTCCCTTGGGGAAAGGGGGAGCAGGTATTGCAAATTAATCGATTTACTTAAGTACAACCGAGTTGTGTTGTTGATACTATCATTTTTCTTGGAATCACACAAGACGCAAAGCTTTAATGGGCCCCCAATATATAAAAACTAGCAAGCAGACTTAGTTCTGCTGCATATGCTGTAGAAAAGATTAGAAGTCTTACCGGTGTTAAAAAAGGTAGACTAGTTTACTTTAGCTATTTAGGTGGTATTCACGCGACAGACACTGAAATTTTATTTGTTTTACAGAAGAGGGCCATTAGAGCAATCTATGATTTAAAACCTTAAGAGTCGCTCAGACAAAAAATTAAAGAAATTAATATTTAACTTTGGCCTTTCAATACATTTATGAAAATGTAATCTACGTAAGTACACAAAAATTAAAGTACTTTTACAAAAATAAGTGTTATTCATTATGTAAATACCAGGAACAGAAACAAGCTAGTAGCACCAGTTACTTGACTCCACCGAGTCACTAATTTATTCTTGGGTCGATGTATACGCTTTAACAACAAAATCTCGGAAAATATACAAAATTTGACCTGCACAAAGTTCAAAAATTTTATTAAACTAAGTTTGTATAAAAAGGGTTATTACAATATTAAGGAATTTATGGATGATAATAACCCCTGGGAAGGGTGATCGCTACCAAGCTATTTCTAATTTGTTATGTGTTGTTAATTGTAACATACATGATTGCAAGCTGTTCTTTTTATTAAAGTCCCACTGGGTTTCTCGCTGGTTCTTCCCAGGAAAGTTTTTTTTCCGAACCAGTAGTAAATTATAAATAAGTACTACTTATAATCTACATAGTTATATTAAATAAAAAGTTTCTGTTTCCTCACTAGCTAGTTACACGCATGAAGCAGACGTATAGTAAGAAGTCGGAAGTACATAGTCAGGAGCTATGTCAGGACATCTTTCAAATAATAAACAAAATGTTCAGATACAAGCCTCCAACTGTGACACAGTTTTAAAACTCCTAAATATTGAGATATTGGAAATCGAGGCTCGTTTTATGATAGACACCGGAAGCACGGGATCTTTTATGAGTCCAGCAGCTAAGGCAGAGCAATATTTTTCCGATTCCAAATTAAACGGACCTTTTGAGGTTATAACTATCGCAGCTAACATAACAAATTATATATATATATATATACCACTTTTGAAAACATTTAAAACACAAATTCTATGTATATAACGTCGACAGTAGATACTGCGGCTTGATATTTTTTTTTTTTTTTTTTATAGAAGAGGGGGCAAACGAGCATGCGGCTCACCTGATGTTAAGTGACTACCGCCGCCCATGATCAACCGCAACACCAGGAGAATTGCGGGTGCGTTGCCGGCCCTTTAGAAAGGAGTAAGCTCTTTTCTTGAAGGTCCCCAGGTCGTATCGGTCCGGAAAAATCGCCGGTGATAAACTACGGTACGTGGAAGAAAACTCCTTGTGAAACGTACAGTGGTGGACCGCCAAGCATCCAGATGGTGTGGATGGTATCGGGACGTTTGCCGTGTCGTGCGTTCACGAAATTTGGCGGCTGGGATTAATCCGAACAATTCCTCAGAGCACTCCCCGTGATAGATGCGATAAAATACGCAAAGAGATGCAACATCTCTTCGCAACGCCAGTGAATCGAGCCGATCGGAAAGCACTCGGTCGTCGACGATGATAGGTTCGAATCTTTTAAAACTACTAGATGCTTCTATAGAAACGAAAACCAAATACTAGGTACAAAACTTCTTGATTACTTATACGAGTACGTCATGCGATTTTACACTTGACGGAAAGCAAGAACTCAGAAAAATAAAAATAGGTACTATAGAAGTATAACAATGTGACACTAGTCTTTGAAATGGTTTTACGTCTTTGTCACACTTACCCTAAATTCTATAATATGCTATCCAGCTTTCACAGTAACATTGCATACGGTTTTACATCTTTTACACATTTAGGTTATAACAGCTTTTTTTCATTTTCTCGAAAAAGGTGCATTACCCTGTGCAGTGCGAGTGGTATTGTTATAGTCGGGGATCAAACCTCTACCAAATAAAACATCTTACTCCCCTAAATTTTTGCCAAACGATTCTAAATTCTACGCCGAAAAATAAAGAAAGTATTTTCATCGGTTCTGATATAAGAAAATTAATCAATGATCCCGCTTTTTTATCGAGCCTCAGTCCTATTGGAAAAATTTCATTACCTCGGCAATAACAAATCACCGGATTTCCATTAAAAAATTAAACTGATACTTGATGCGTATCACAAACTAAGATACAATATGGGTTGAAAATTCATATCTTACACTCTCATTTAAGTTTCTTTCCTGATGACGTGGGTTTAGTAACTGATGAACACGGTGAAACATTTCATCAAGAAATTGCAGAGTATGAAAAGCGTTAGCAGGGTAGATAGCAGCCAGCCATGCTTGCAGTCTACTTTTTATAGCCTCCAGGGGGACACTGTCCCTATCGACAATAAGACGAACGCCAATCGTTCCAAACAATTTTTTTTAATGTAGAATATCAATTTATGTCACTACTTCATACAATTTTAAGTAAAATCAATAAATGCGTTTCACTTGACGTGATAAAACAATATTATTTAAATATTTCAAATAGGCTTAACTCAAATACAATACTTGCTGTGAACCCAGTGATTTTTAACTTTGTTGACTCAGATGAAGTCTGAGTTTGTTGCAAAAAACTTTGCGCATGCAATATCCAGTCGATGTTGTCGTTTTTTTATTTAAAATTATTATAACCCAGTGTGTGACTACTGACTAGTATCCCACATGATGGTACGAGTATTTTCGTAAGTGGTAAGTTGTTAAAGATGGTAAAGCGCATTGACTTAGTTTAGCAAAAGTTTTATTCACATTTGCCTCGAAGACAACCAAATTGTAATATGAACAAAGGCAGTAGCTAGCAAATTATTCTTTACGAAGAAAAGAACTGTAGCATCTCCTTCATGACAAATGACTTAGTTAAAATGTAATAATAAAATATACTTAATTACGGGCATTTTTTTTTTTGGATAATACCTACGTACAGATTTACCTTGCCAAGAATATATAATAAGTTTAAATTGTTGTCGTTTAACTTTACGTAATGTCACGGTAATTTTATAGATAATATTACCGTGGTAATGTGTACTATTTGTTTTTCTAATTTCGTGTTAAAGTGGTTCATTTGTTCGTGCTGTTTTCATTCGCTGAATAAATAAATACTCACAGCTTGTATTTTGTACTCTACGATCATCGGATCGTTACTTATAACATTATTTAAGCAGGTGGGAATACTGCACTATGTAAATTATCTCGGCCAGATCCAATTTATCCAAATGTGGTAAAATAAATAATTGAATTCTCCATTCTCATCTAGTGTGTTTTTTTTATAGAATAAGTGTGACAAACGAGCACACAGTCCACCGATAGTAAGTGGATGCTGTGAACCATAGACATCTACATTTATCCGCGATGTATCAAATCAGATGCATGGTCACCCCTGAGGACTAAGATGGAATGTCTCGTTTCCAGTAAAAAAAAGGATCTCTAAACTCACCATACGAAACACAGCAGTATTAAGCTGCTATTTGACGCTGGTATTCTGTGAGAGCGTAGTCCTTCCTCGGTCGAGTCGACCTATTCGTGCTAAAACCATAATAGGTATAGCTGGAGCGTGGCTCTACCACGTATAAAACCACAGAGTCTAGTTACGGTGTAGTGGTCCGAGTAACGTGGATTATACGCCGCGAGTCCAGTGGTCGAATCCAAGCCAATATTTAGGCATAACACACATCGTCAGTTTTTCAATGCATAGAATTATTGTCGATAAAACGTACGTCCCTTACGTCAAGTGCAATACGGACGTACTGAGTACATAATATCTATAAGCGATGCTTACACCCCACCGAAAGTTCCCGAAGCCTTGTTCTCAGGCTAGGAAGCAAGGTGAGAACTTTGATTTGATAGATAACATCAGCATATTGCATAAGGTTAGAATAATAAAATAATTAAAACTTATTATTTATCAACAAAATGACTATATTAAAATATAATCATTTTTGTCCGACAAGATGATAGCCCTACATCACTGACGCCACCTTATCTATATTTTGCGTAGAGTATTAATTATAATATTATTCTTTATTTTCAGACAGGAGCTTCTTAAATGGTACGGCTGGGGTTACAAAGACTCTATGTTCAAATTACACGAGGGCAAAGCCATGTTTACGGGAAACAGGTGAGCGTTAAAATATTGAATTTCAAATTAGCAATGTCATCATTAATATTAAACGCAATCAAACAATTTATATAATTACTCCGTAGTAACAAAGTTATTACACGAATGATCAGAATTTTATATTGATTTTCAATTATTACCCTTGAAATAGTTTACGGCTGGGAAACTTTTCCATGCTAAGTAAATGTGCAATTATTGCATGAAAATTATTCATGATAAGTGTTAAAATCAAAATATTATAATGCGAGATAACTCCACGCTTTCACGGCTAAATACTCGAATGCAACCGAATTTTTATATGTCCTTAAGTCTCGTTGTGTCACAGTCACTTTGGCTTAAAGTGATAGAGAGAGCATGAGACTTCACAGCATCTTAAGATCGAGTAGCGTTTGATTATTTCGGCATAAATTAGCTTTGAATTAATTAAAATCTATCTTCTCTCTTCATATCTATCAATCTACCATCATCGATTGGCGAACGGTATCATCGATATACTATAATAAAACGCTAACTATTTTTTGAAAACTTTATTGGGTTACACTAAACTGCCTTTTAAGATGCCATAACAGCAATTTTAAAAGAGTATTTTGTCTGTCTGTCTGAACGCGCATCACACGAAAGTTTCTGAATGGGTATTGATGGTACTTGCACTATAGTGTTACGAAAAATTGAACAGTTATAATAAATGTATATTAAGGGGGTATAGTAAGTCAGCTCAAATTCTAATTTCGCTCCCACTTCCCCGCGCGTCGTATGCTATGTACCGACATGTTTGTAATCACTAATACTGTAACTAGATAGGTCGTTAGATACTTATTTCATTAGGTTTATCATATTTATGCCTGTTTCTTAACGCCAACCCAATCGCTTCTTATTTTTATCACGGTTATTTCCCATTTTAATTTCACGTCGTCCTGTTGCGTAATGTGTATTCTGATCGTAAGCGACGCCGATAGTTTAGGTAATTTCTTTTTACAGTGAAAATAATGGTATTTTTAAAAAAGTAAATAACATAAGCACTGCTTTATAGTTAGTTCAGTTAGTATGCAAAGTTTCAAGATCTTATTTAAAGTATTTTATGAATAAAAGCGGTTTATTGCTTAGTTTGGAGGTAACTTAGGATTTTTTTTCTATCAAGAAAATTTTACGGAATCGTGTTTTCGTCTAACATAGTCCCTAACATTAATCCTGAACTTTACCATATATTTATTTCAAAAGTAATGCTGCAATACTTTCGGCATAAAGGAGGATCTTGCTAAGCCATTTGAGGTTATATTTCCCTTTAAGGTAGTATAGTAAGTCAGCTCAAATTCTAATTTCGCCCCCACTTGCCCGCGCGTCGTATGCTATGTACCGACATGTTTGTAATCACTAATACTGTAAGTAGAAAGGTCGTTAGACACTTATTTCATTAGGTTTATCATATTTATGCCTGTTTCTTAACGCCAAGCCAGTCCCTTCTTATTTTTATTACGGTTATTTCCCATTTTAATTTTACGTCGTCCCGTTGCGTAATGTATATTCTGATCGTAAGCGACACAACTCCCCCTTCTAAGGGGGAGTTGTTGTCTCGCGCTTCAAGAGGCCGATAGTTTAGGTAATTTCTTTTTACAGTGAAAATAATGGTATTTTTAAAAAAGTAAATAACATAAGCACTGCTTTATAGTTAGTTCAGTTAGTATGCAAAGTTTCATCATCTTATTTAAAGTATTTTATGAATAACAGCCGTTTATTGTTTATTTTGGAGGTAACTTTGGATTTTTTTCTATCGAGAAAATTTTACGAAATCGTGTTTTCGTCTAACATAATCCTTAAGGCGGTACCCTGACCAAAACCTGGAAAAAGTGCGTTTTTCAGAGAGTATTATCTCATTAGTTATGAGAAATAAGCTACATCTTTAAGCACATTATGAATGTTCGATATCCTATCATCCATTCCACGTTCTAATATGTTTTTATGTGTTATAAATACATTTAAAATCTACTTTTAAAAAATGACTAAAATTATTGATTACATGCATCTGTTGCTTAAGGAAATGCTCTAATCATTTGAGAATTACACTAATGGATAGATAATTTAAAAATCTATATTCTACACGTTTTATTTAATTTCTTAAGTTCGCTTATCTCTTTTAATTGAAATAATTCCAAATATTCGGGCGTATTTTTCCGTGATATATTGTAGCGAGAGCGCGTGGATTGTATGGGACCGAACGCTCAAGGTCTCTCGCTAGGGGAACCGTCTTAACATTAATCCTGAACTTTACCATATATTTATTTCAAAATTAATGCTGCAATATTTTCGGCATAACGAAGGATCTTGCTAAGCCATTTGAGATTATATTTCCCCTTAACACGCTATCTATTATAGGAGCCGGTCAGTAGGCCTTATTGTCTGAATACATAGTGTATTGACAAACCTTTGGAAACATTTAGATGGGACTTTTAAATGCAATATTATTTAGTAGATCAGTGTATGTAATTTTCTCACATTTATTCGACTAGATGCAAACTCGCCGATTGTGTTTTCTTTTCTTTCGATGTGTCTTCATAATCGGTGCCGGTCTTTATATTACTCAGGCGGTATAACTCGGATACCAATGTCTAAAATACATTAACCGTAAAAATTTTGTATTGTAAATAGGCGTCGAAGATTGAAGTTATAGAAATTTTTTTAAAGAGCGCCTGTGTAGTAAAGTAACAGCCTATACAACATGTAACAAAAGCCCTGTGGTTCCCGTTAACTGCGTTATCAGAATCAGTGTCCAAGCGTATAGAAATATTTTTTTTCAAAAAACACATGTAAAAAAATTAATTTTAATGAACTTTAAAAAAATAATGATAACTTTAAAAAAATAATTTGCAAATTATACATGGTTTTATTATCCCTGCATTGGCCGAGGACTCACTCGTGTGAGTTAGAGAAAATAAAACCAAATACGAGTATGTACAAATTTGCAAATTATTTTTTTCTTTAAAATTAATTTTTTTAAGTGTTTTTTTTAAATTGCTATACGCTTGAATACTGATTCTGATTACTCAGTTAACGGGAACCACAGGGTTTTTGTTACATGTTGTAAAGTCCCATTTTTTGAACAAGGAAGAGTCCATCATGCTGAGTTACTGCGTGCTGACGGAAGCATTTTGTTTTATTTACTTTTGTTTTTAAATCTTTTAGTTTGCTCACCACCGAGCACATGATAAACGAAATTTCACTGATTTTGGCGGTGATCAAACTTTTGTCAGAAGTTTTGAAAACTTTTTCTCTTTCAAGGTCGGAAAATTCCTAGATTGTGAGGATAGTGTCGTAAATTTTGACGCGATGTGCGTTCGTGAAATTTGGCGGCTGGAACTAATCCGAACAACACTCAGAACACTTCCCGAAGTAGTAGTAGTATTATTTACAGGCTTTGCATCCGAGCATGCGCCGTCGACATTGATGCTCTTTCCCAATTCAATCTTGCATTCAATATGGGCCAGTCAAATCAGCCAGACGTGGCTACCTCACGTCTGTCCACGTTAGGACAGCCATAAAGGCTTTTTAGTTCAGAATGGGTAACCAAGCTACGGCTACTAAGCAACTTATCCGCAATATAGAATGTTGACTAAAGTTTAAATCGTTGCATGCACAATTTTACATGGAACATAGCCCTATCTCATCGAATAGAATCAGCAAATTGGGTCACATAAGCGGGCGGTGTCAACGAGAAACAAACCGGTGCATTCCACACGGTGCCTAGGTCGTGGGCGAGCGACGCGCTCGCGAAATTGATGCTTCCGCCTGCTTTCCACATACGCGTTTTAAACCACATTATAATTTGTGACAGCATTTAACTATTACTAATAATATTAGATGTGTGCTTGTTAATGACTACCTGTTTAAGTTATACTGTTCTGATTCAAATGATGACCGTGTAGCTTCGTTTTACTTGGCTAGTCAATAATGACTGCCGCGGTGGTCTAGTGGTCCTAAATGCGACTGCTAATCATGTGGTCCTGGGTTCGAATCACAAGTCGGGTCAAAAATTAGTTATAGAGATTTTTTTTGTCAAGAAATTCTCATTAACAGTCCGGAGTCAGGAATTTGGTGGTTGGATGGTATTTTATCGTCATAGAGTAGTTAGTACCAGTTCTGGCTCACTGAGTCAGAAGTGGTACAAGTACGACGTTCGTCGACTCACGATCCTAAAAAAAAGGTTTTGGCATGCTCTGATCACGAATCTGCGGTCCATTTTTTGCGTAGGATGCACGGTTCCGGAGATGTGCAGATCAATTAACTCTTATCTAATTGATATCCGGTGAGCGCCTTCACCGTCATTAGCGCTCCATTGTTATTATCTATTGTTCATTGAATACCGTCATTGTCTATTCGTGCGTTGGATTATCAATGCTATTGTATTATACTCCTTTGTTCCTAGCTGCAACGCTAATCTGAATCATCAATAAAATACATTACCTAATTTTGTTACAATTTTTATTTACGAAATACAAAATCTTATTACTTATTATCTATAAAATAGGAGCGAAACATCTCATCCACTAAAATATCGTTGTACAATGTGTTCCCTGTAAATATACTCGTAAAACTATGCATTGAACATCCCTGAAACTTATATAGCAAATACATTAAGCAATATTCGCCACAAACTGAAGTCCACTCATTCTGAATCCTATCAACATTCCAGTTCCATCTTTTACAATTCCTTTTTAAAAACTCTAGATGATATCGTACAGGTGCTCGTCCGTATGAATCAAAATATTGACCGACGTCATTCGTATCGATATATAAAACTACCCTGTGACCCTGGTTATCCTGGTATCATGTGTATCCAAATTGCATATTATATACGTTGGCGCGTGGGTGTACATGGGCAGTCTATTGGCAGCATAAACATTATTTTCTAGACTGGGGTGAATCTTTTTCAGATGTTGTTGTACATCTAGTGTATCCATGATATTACTGCTATTAGTAGATTATTATTACAGTACAATCTACTCAATGACTAACATAGGAATGATCAATTGTAGTGATTTCTAAATATTAAATTGCATTATTTTGTGTTATACAAAACGTATTTGAGTCATCAATACACTGAACAAGACGACACGAAGTAATGCTGAGATAAGCAACAAAATGTGAGATAAGCTTGTTGACGCATAAAGTTATTATCAATTCCACTGCAGAAATTCTTTAGATTAGAATTATTGCTTACTGGTACTATATAAGACCAAGCAAGTGCAGTCATGGAGTTGCGCCCTCCTTTCTGCCAAGGAGGGTCGCGTTCGTATACGGCTTAGAGATCTCTAGTCAGATCGTTAAGCCAATTCCTAAAAGGTTGGGTTTAGTGGGTAAAAGTCGCCACATAACCTCGCAGCCGGCTGCGTGGTATGCTATGAGCATTCCCAACCTCCCTCCCCCGCTTTCCGGAGGGTTGCTCATATTTGCTTCGGGCGCAAAAAAAAAAGTCGTGGAGTTAGTGTATGGTCGTTTGACCGCAGTGGATCTATCAATACTACATTTGTGTTACTTCAACGCATCAAAGGCTATGGACGTAAGTGTTTACTCTATTGACAAACTTACTTTTCTTTCTGTTATTTTCTAACGTGTGTATGATTTAGTGTTAACAAATTATATTTAAATATTGTGTGTGTATGATTAAGCCGTGGTAGCTCAGATGGTTAGCGCAAGCTGTAAATTTCACCGTACATCACTTGTGAATTTAGCAATTCTATTGGAATGGAGCTGGGAACGGATAAGTGTGCGGTCCTCCATATTGAAAGGGGAAGGGTTGCTAACTCTGAGGGCATAGACTTATCTATGCCCGTCAACTTAAGGACCCTTTCCGAGGCTGAAACATACCGATACCTGGGTATGTCACAGAACATCGGTATCGATGAGGCTGGTATGAAACAGCCAGTTTGCGACGTGTTTTATGCACGCTTGACCAAAGTGCTTAACAGCCTTTTGTCCGGTGTGAATAAGACACACGCATATAACGGCTGGGTCATGCCTCATGTATACCTTTGGCATACTCATGTGGACTCAGACTGAACTTAACGCCCTGGATAGAAAAGTCCGCACCTCCATGACGTCCCACAGGATGCATCATCCGAGATCGTCGGTAAGGAGGCTGTACTTGCCGCGAAAGAATGGTGGGCGTGGCTTCTTGAGCGCGCTCACCATGCATACTCGCGAAGTGTGCAGCCTCCGTGATTACTTTCTGGTGAGATCGGATGATCCATTCTATAAGGATGTCATTTCTTGTGATAAAGGACTTACCCTTCTATCCTTAGCCAACTAGCAATGGCAAGACCCGGCAGTGCAGACAATTTCCGACCGGGAGACTGTATGGAAGGAGAAGGAGCTCCACGGAAGGTTCTACAGGGCTCTACATGAGCCTTTCGTAGACACAGTAGCCTCCCTCCACTGGCTACGCATTGGTGATCTCTTCGGGGTAAACCGAGGGTTTTGTCTGTGCAATACAGGATCAGGTTATTAAGACCAACAACTATCGGAGATACATCCAAATGGATGGCACCGTGGACATCTGTCCAGCTTGTCGCCATCCCGGTGAGTCACTTAGGCATGTCATCTCCGGTTGTTCGGCGCTTTCTAACTCTGAGTACTTGCACAGGCACAACCTAGTAGCCAGAATTCTTCACCAGGAGCTCGCTCTGAAATACGGTCTCGTGGATCGGAAATTGCCGTATTACAAGTACTTGCCGGAAGTCGTGCTCGAAAATGATCGCGCCAGGCTCTATTGGGACAGGGCCATCATCACAGACAGGATTATTCTTGCGAATAAGCCTGATATTGTGCTGATGGACCGGGCACAGTCAAGGATATTTTTGGTCGACATTACCATTCCGTGTGACGAGAACCTCGTGAAAGCCGAAACAGATAAGCAAACAAAATATCTGGACCTGGCTCACGAGGTGACCGACATGTGGGGTGGTCTGTCGACCGAAATTATTCCTGTAGTCGTCTCTGCAAACGGGCTAATCCCAGTCAGCCTCTCGGGTCATCTGAGGCGACTGGGACTACGTGGCGGACCGCTCCGGGCTCAAATGCAGAAGGCGGTGCTCCTTGATACCGCCCGCATCGTCAGCCGGTTCCTTTCCCTTTCCCCCTAACCCTCGGCCGTTTGGTCTCCCCTGCCGAGGGCCTCCATCTGGTTGGGCTTTTATTTATTTATGTATTTTTATATTTATTTTATGTTATTGATATTTATGTATATTTATCTTTTCATTTATAGTTATATATTTATAGAACCCAACCAGATGAGAAAACTATATAGATACCCCACAATAATAATAATATTCCACAGCTATCACACAACGCAATCTAGCTCGATTTTTCGGTATTAAAAGTTCTTAGTATGCCTTCTAATATTTATTTTTTTGGAATACGTAGAACTTTTTCCGTTCGCATTTTACATTATCTATCGACATCCTGTAAAAATGAAATTCCCTTAGAGGAGAGTTTACCGCTATGGTGGCAGAGAGATTACAGAAGCCATGTGTTCTTTTACTATTATAATTCAATGCCTTGATGGTCAGTGGTGTTGCACCCGAAGATGGTCAAGCACACTGCCATAGTTTAACAAACGCCTAATTCACTCTTGTCTAGTGATATGATTTTGATTGTGATATTTTTTACTGGTTATGTTATAATAACGTTCGGCTTAATAGTGGCACGAGTTTTTCAAGAGATTCCTAGAGGGAGGCGTATATTGGAAGGAATCTTCCTTGGGTTTGGTTTGCTGTTCTTCCTTATTCTTGGTGAGTGTTTATGTTACTAACGATAATGATAATTAGTAGTTTTCAAACACTGTTGATAAGAAGACTTGGTTAAAAACATCATATCTTATTAGTAGGTGTGTTGATATCCTTAAGGCCGAAGATGGTCTTCGTACCTTGTTATTCATGATGATGTTCTTCTGAGTGAATTTTTTCGCCACCACAAGTACCCAATATTTTTTTATTTTATAAAATAAGGGGGACAAACGAGCACACAGTCCACTTGATGGTAAGTGTATGCTGTGACTCACAGACATCTACATCTATCCTCGATTAAGTATCAAAACGCAAATGCGTTATCACCCCTGTGGACTAAGATGGAATGGCTCGTTTCCAGTAAAAAAGGGTCTCCGGATCTCTACACTCACCATACGAAACACAGCAGTATTAACCTGCTACTTTACTCTGGTATTGTTAGAACGAGGTCCTTCCCCGGTCGAGCCGACCCATCCGTGTTACAACCATAATATAGCTGCAGCGTGGCTACTATTTGAAGCTCACATCCGCATCTCACACCTTTACCCACTATCCGAAGTATCGCTTATATTATAAGATCATACCTACATAGACTTTGGTTTAGTGTTAGACACCTAAGACATACACGAACATCTAAGTCTTAAAGACTTGTATTTTTCCACAATCTCAACTAGGATTTGAATCCAAAACCTACTGATCGAAAGAGAGTTTTGTATAACACGATCGTTATTCACCAAACGAATGGCAACAGATCTTGAAATTATTAATAATTGGAATTCAGTTTAGGACTCACGATTCCCACCTCTCCTATGATGGTCACAAGCTCACAAGAGCTTTATTTAAGCATAAATATAGATAGATATAAACTGCCATTTATTATAGCACAATCGTACTAAGCAATAAATATAATTTTGATTAATTTAATAAAACTTTTTCCTTTATCAGGTGGATTAGAATTGGCTTCTTTGGACTCTATACCGAATAATCTAGTGGTGAACGCTTCGGTTCTGGGAACATTCTCACTAATAGTGGCTGCGCTCTTTCTGCTAGACCTTATGGGTCCAAGGGTATACTTTTCCAGTCATCACTCCCAGACCGATCACGTCTCCTCTACAAAATTAGAGAAAAAGTTTCCATTGTAACCCCACCGGCAATCAATGGAAATTTAGCCAATGGAAAACCAAATAGTCACATTCAAGCTAACCGACCTAAAGACTTAGACTTGGAAAGTAATAAAACTGAAGAAGTTAAAAAAAAGGAAGAAACCGACCTTTTCGACTATCCTAAAAACGGCTTTACGAAATTTGATGATGTTACTGAGAAAGAGTTAGAGAAATCTAAATTTGGTTCATTACGAAATGGCGTCGAATTTGAAAATTATGTCAAATTATCAGATCCACTAACAGATTCCAATCGACTCCATTACGAACGGGAGCTTCCCAAATTTAACGAAAGATATTTTAGAGTTTACTTGGATAGAATAGAAAGAAAATTGTCTGTTAGAGAGGATTACTTGCCAGAGCTGCAGACTCCCGTCTTCTCGAAAGTGAAGACTGGTAGGCTGAAAAGTTTGTACGACGATGAATCGCCAATTTACGAACAGAAACGGCAATCGAAATCGCCTTCTATAGCTAAAACAGTTTCACCTCCAACATTGCAACAGTTGGAAGATTATCTTCGGAGTTCAACAAGGTCCAGAAGGTCCGAGACTCCTGCATTATTTCCCATGGAACCGATCGAAGAACGAGATAGGGAAGGAACAGAGTTGGATGGCCGTGCGTCTAGTACTCCCACCGATCCCGGCTACGTTCAGTACACAGCCGGCTGATGGCCTGATAAAAGAGAAGTAAGGACCCCAAGACATAGTCCTACTTAAAATATACATTAATGTAATTCGCGAAGTCTTTATTTACCTGGAAATAATTTATATAATCTTTTATATGCTATTAAACCAAAACAGATTTATTATTTTAACACAGTGTTTAGTATTATTGTGGATTCCGGTAACAATAATTTATACATTAAAGCAACTTAATAATTAAATTAATATATTTTTTAACGCAAGGATAAAATTATCTATAGATAAATGACAAAACATGTGATAGATTAATAAATATTGTGTTGAAATGTATTTTGAATCACTAAAACGATGTTTAATTTTAAATAATTTAAGAATTTGAATTATTCCCACTTGCTAAAATACAAAGTGATTTCTCACGAACTTATGTATTAATAAAAAATCAGTACCCATGACCGCATCGGTCATCGAAAGGATAAGAAATAATTTAATTGTAATTCCGGAAATCGTTTCATTTAAACACGAAATTATTAAGCTTTAACTATAGGGTTCCACAAGAAATCGTTTTAATTTCGTCATATTATCCGACTCTGTTTTGTCAATTCCTTTGATCTCTGCGTACACAGATCAATCTACAGACTATTATATATTCTGTGTCTACAGTCACTCTAAAGATATACTATTTTTAATTTATTTTCTTGCCAATTTTGTTATTATTGTTAGTAGGTAGTAGAATTTTGCAATTTTCTCACTACACTGCTAAAACATAGGTCTTTCAAGTGGCGATGCTAATGAAATAGTCCGTCGAAATCGCTCAATGAACGATTCGTTTGTATTGGCTATACTGTTTTCGATTGAAAGCGTGTTAGCGTAGCGTAGTCTTGACCTTTCATATAAGGGAGTCCGATATTTATACTTAAATTTGCTGTCCGTTTCTACCATAATAAGTTATAATAAGTTATATCAGTCAGCAGTCACTGTAGTCTACACTTTTACAGAATATCAGCATAAATCGTAATACGAGAATCGAAGTCCCTTTCAAAGTCAAGGGTCTCTCTTAATTGTTCATGAGATGGCTTTAAGGTGCGACAACTAATTTACGTCTTAATCAAAAGTAGATGTATGTGTGGCCCATAACATCCACTTACCATCAGATTCACCGTGTGCACATGTGAAAAAATGGTACTCAGTGAACAGCAAACTTTCTTGCTATCTTAGATCTTATGTTAGAAAACTGTACATAGAACAGGTCATCCATGTACCTATATTAGGACATTACTAAAAAGGATGAAGGATAAATTTTATACGTGATAAAGCTATGCTGCAGCTATATTATGGTTGTAGCACGTATGGTTTGGACTATGCGACATGGGAGGCAAGTAGTTAGGTTGTACCAGTTCTGGCGCACTGAGTCAGTACTACTATACTAGTAGTTAGGTTGTACCAGTTCTGGCGCACTGAGTCAGTACTACTATACTAGTAGTTAGGTTGTACCAGTTCTGGCGCACTGAGTCAGTACTACTATACTAGTAGTTAGGTTGTACCAGTTCTGGCGCACTGAGTCAGTACTACTATACTAGTAGTTAGGTTGTACCAGTTCTGGCGCACTGAGTCAGTACTACTATACTAGTAGTTAGGTTGTACCAGTTCTGGCGCACTGATTCAGTACTACTATACTAGTTGTTAGGTTGTACCAGTTCTGGCGCACTGAGTCAGTACTACTATACTAGTAGTTAGGTTGTACCAGTTCTGGCGCACTGAGTCAGTACTACTATACTAGTAGTTACGTTGTACCAGTTCTGGCGCACTGAGTCAGAAGTGGTACAAGTACGACGTTCGTCGACTCACGATCCGAAAAACAAAGGTTTTGGCATGCTCTGATCACGAATCTGCGGTCCATTTTTGCGTAGGATGCACGGTTCCGGAGATGTGCAGATCAATTAACTCTTATCTAATTGATATCCGGTGTAGACCTCAACCGTCATTAGCGCTCCATTACTGTTATCTATTGTTCATTGAATACCGTAATTATCTATTATTCATCAGCGTGTGCGTCGGATTATCAGTGCTATTATATTATACTCCTTTGTTCCTAACTGCAACGGTAATCTGAATCATCAATAAAATACATTACCTAATTTTATTACAAATTTTATTTAAGAAATACAAAATCTTATTACTTATTATCTATAAAATAGGAGCGAAACATCTCATCCACTAAAATATCGTTGTACAATGTGTTCCCTGTAAATATACTCGTAAACCTATGCATTGAACATCCCTGAAACTTATATAGCAAATACATTAAGCAATATTCGCCACAAACTGAAGTTCACTCATTCTGAATCCTATCAACATTCCAGTTCCATCTTTTACAATTTCTTTTTAAAAACTCTAGATGATATCGTACAGGTGTCTGTCCATATGAATCAAAGTATTGACCGACGTCATTCGTATCGATATACAAAGCTACCCAATGTGACCCCGGTTTGTCATCTGTACCCAAATTGCATGTTAACTAGTCAGGTCATAAATTCTATTACATGTTTAATATAAAATAAATGAAACAAGTTTATTCATTATGTAACCATTTATATACCAAAATGAACGTAACAAAACATAGATTCTTATGACACTATAGTTTATTCAAAATGACCTCCGTGATTTTGAATACAGGCCTTCAATCTGCGCGGCCAGTCGTCTATCGCAGCACGAACGAGGTCCATGTCAATATCGGTGGCTGCTTAATCAAGGATGTCTTGAGTGACTCCAAATTGGGATGAGGCTTTGAGCACGCCTTTTCCTCCAAGTGTTGCCATATCTTGTAATCTAACGGATTCAAATCTGGACTGGAGGAGGGCCAGTCTTTGTGTCGGATGAAGTCGATTTCACGCGCCGCCAGCCAGTCTTGTGTGCTCTTCGCTCTATGAGCTGACGCCGAATCTTGTTGGAATACCCAGTGCCTGTTATTGAACATGGTATGAGAAACAGGTTACACAAGGTTCGTCAGGACTGTATTTTGATACACAACTGCATTCGTTTTTAACCTTTCTCACAAAAATGTACCTCTGTTAAGCCCCAATAAGAAACTCCCAACCATACCATGAGCGAGGATGGAAAATGACCCCGTTGGACACGCGGAATACGGTTGCTCGCTTCTTCGCTACTGTGTGCGTACACCTTATCATTTTGTTTGTTGTAGCTCTCTTCTACGGTAAAAATTTTTTCATCCGAAAAAAGAATTTCCCGATATTTTTTTCCCGCGTACCGCTTCAACAAAGCGCGGCATCTCTTCAGTCTCAGGTCCATTAGACAAGCATTCAAACGATGTTCTGTTTTTCTTCGATATGCCCGAAGCCCTAAGTCTTCATTTAACACCCTTTTCACCGTGGTTCTGCTTAACCCCATCTGAAGGGCCAACAGTTTCTGCTTACGTTTGGGATTTCTTTGAATTCGCGCCTTCACAGCTTTTATCACTGCTGGAGTCCGAACAGACCGCGGGCGATCACTTCATGACCTCGTTGGACACGCGGAATACGGTTGCCTGCTTCTTCACTACTGTGTTCGTACACCTTATCATTTTGTTTGTTGTAGCTCTCTTCTAAGGCAAAAATTTTTCATCTGAAAAAAGAATTTCCCGATATTTTTTCCCGCGTACCACTTCAACAAAGCGCAGCATCTCTTCAGTCTCAGGTCCATTAGACGAGCATTCAAACGGTGTCCTGTTTTTATTCGATATGCCCGAAGCCCTAAGTCTTCATTTAACACCCTTTTCACCGTGGTTCTGCTTAACCCCATCTGAAGGGCCAACAGTTTCTGCTTACGTTTGGGATTTCTTTGAATTCGCGCCTTCACGGCTTTTATCACTGCTGGAGTCCTAACAGGCCGACGGCGACCACTTCTTGACCCGTCATCTACACTATGATTTAGTGTTAACAAATTATATTTAAATATTGTGTGTGTATATGATTAGCGCAGATGTGTGTGTATATGATGCGCTCAGATGGTTAGCGCAAGCTGTAAATTTCACAGTACGCGACCCGGGTTCAGCCCCCGCCGGCACCACTTAAATTGTTAATTGCAATTTTAAGTGTTTATTCTATTGACAAACTTACTTTTCTTTCTGTTATTATCTTACGTGTGTATGATTTAGTGTTAACAAATTATATTTAAATATTGTTTGTGTATATGATTAAGCCGTAGTAGCTCAGATGGTTAGCGCAAGCTGTAAATTTCACAGTACGCGACCCGGGTTCGACCCCCGCCGGCACTACTTAAATTGTTAATTGCAATTTTAAGTGCTGATTTACCACGTGCTCGGCGGTGAAGGAAAACATCGTGAGGAAACCTGCATGTCTGAGAAAATTTCGAAGGCATGTGAAGTTCGCCAACACGCATTGAGACCGCGCCGCGGACAATTCCTAGCCATAAATACAAAGACAATAGCAGAAAGTAAAAAGTTAAAAAATACTTTTTTAACAATGACAGTCATTAGTGATCATTAGTGAATGTGATTCTGTTTACTTACATTACAGCAAGACAAGAGCAGAAGGAAGAAATGGGATGATGGGAAGTAATGAAGAATGAATTGTTATGTGAAGTTTGTTGGAACAAACATATTTTAGTCGCGTGTAAATACTTTTAACATTTTGGTTCAAAATGACACAAAATCTAAAAAATATTAGATACATCATCGACATGGACGGATTTTACATTACATATCCTCATAAACATTTTCAATGTAGAGAAATGGCTATTCTAGACGTAAAACTATCCAATAAAAATGATGCGTTTATCGATCATTATTTGTTTCGGCCAAGTTATCCTTTCAATTATATGTCGCCAAAAGACAAAAAAACTGCTCGTTATTGTGAAACGCACGTGCACGGCATTCCATATTTTGATGTGACCGAAGAATTAAAATGTGCCTACAAACAAGAGAACATCATTCGCATATTAAATTGGTATATTAGAAATTTGTGCAAAGACGAAGTGATCGCATACAAAGGTGGTTCAACAGAAAAACAATTTTTAAAAATGTTGACGACGAATGATAGAATATTTAATATTGAAGAATACAAATGTCCAAAATACAATGATTTGGTAAATGTCATAAATTTAAACAAACGTTATGTGTGTAATAATCATATATCTGCAAAAAATAATCACAAAATTTTACATTGTTCTTCTGACGAAGTGTGAGTTTCCTACAAGTGGTTATTGCTTGAAAATAAAATTTTAAATTAAGGTCAATGTGGGCAAATCCGTCATACTTTTTTGAAAGTTGAATTTGGTTAACTAAAACTTGTACACTTACTACTTTAATATAAATTGGATGGTTGTAAGCGATACAAAATTTTGTTGTCTTGTATACACATCTATTTTAAACAAAAAAAAAACAGCCCTCTACATGTAACTAACAAGGTTTTTTTAAAAGTCGGTGGTTAGACGGATTTTCCCGAGGATTGAGGCAAATCCGTCTAGTAGCAAATTTGCCTCGAGTTACGCCGATTTATTAAGGTATGCCATTTGTAAACAAGTAAATGCAGATTGTGAAGAAAAATGTTTTGTAACATCATAAAAATTAGGTTTAATTTACGTTTTACTCCCTAAAATCTTTTTTTGGGGGCTAATCCAGCCTATTTTTATAACCAGGGACTTTAAACCTTTCTAAAAAGTTTGAAAACTATATATTTTTATTTATCAGTTTAATTTTTCAGGTACATTGAAACAACCCTATCTAATATGACAATGGTATTTATGGTATTAACTTAATTAAACAGCGTTATTTTTAATGAATTTGGTTAGGTATAACACCATTATAATTTTAAACAACGTTGCACTTCACATGTTGTATTAAAAATTGAATTAAGGTGATTTCACCTTAAAAGTGGCGGTTCGTGCCGCGACAGAGACAGGAGACCACGACCGGAGACCGCGACAGGAAATTGCGACTTTTACTATATGAGCGGCAGTTCGCGAGCGAGACACAGACAGGGGACAGATATGCGAGAGACGAGACAGCGACACAGTCGCTGCCCTGGACGAGTAGTATCTGGTGTCTAGTTCAAAAAGCACATGACTTTATTGTTTAAAAATACTTTTTATGACGAAAACTGTGAAACGCCTTGATTTATAAGTATTATTAATTCATTAATTCATAAAGGTAAGTTCTCTCCAGCCAGGGAAGACTCACCAGAGCCAGGGCTCTGTAGTATAGACTAACTTCTGTCTGAGCTAGTCTATACTACAGAAGTTTGCTACTATGAGTAAAAATTGCCAAAGTGACGTCACACCCGATCGGATTTTGTTCGGGATCTGTCGACATGTTTTTGGTTCGAAGTACAAATAACGATTTTAAATTTAACATAAATTCTTAGTTAGACCGAAAAAAACTAAGAACAGTTTGTTATGAAATAAATACCTAATCTTCATACAAATACATAATCTTCCTAATCAAAAAAAAATATTTCATAGACCCAATTGTTAGTTACCAGTGGACTTTCAAAGTAGGTATAAAAATAAAAATAGGAAGGATGAAAAAGGTTGACTACATCTGCAATGGGGTAATTCCGGTATATGACGATTTAGCCCCTTCGAAATTAGACGGATTTCCCCACTTGAACATTTTGAGGTTACGTATTTTTTATAAAAATATTTCTGTATCTACTGGTTTATATTCAAAACAAATAAAAAACTCCGTTGAAACACTTATTAAACTACATGTTATACATAGCCAGAAAGTCGTAACTTGTAAAATTGAATATTTACGTTATAAGAAACGGCGGCACGCAACACTTGAGCTTCGAGTTCGTAGCACAACTAAATTTCGAATGCATTTTTTGACAATTGTAGACAACCCTGCTTCAGCTATGAATCATAGTTAGAACTAAAAACTAATCCTGTTTTATCGACCGAACCAGTAACAGCGTAACTATTCTGGAATGAATAGTAAACGCATGTGTACGGAATAGCCCCGTAGACGGATTTGCCCACATTGACCTTAATCATAAATTTTGTTCGATTTCCAAAAAAAATTGTCATACTATACTATATAATACAAAGGTGGTTCAACAGAAAAACAATTTTTAAAAATGTTGATGACGAATGTTAGAATTTTTAATATTGAAGAATACAAATGTCCAAAATACAATGATTTGGTAAATGTCATAAATTTAAACAAACGTTATGTGTGTAATAATCATATATTTGCAAAAAATAATCACAAAATTTTACATTGTTCTTGTGATGAAGTGTGTGTTTTTACAAGTGGTTATTACTTGAAAATAAAATTTTATATTAATCATAAATTTTGTTTGATTTCTAAAAAAAATTGTCATACTATACTATATAATACAAAGGTGGTTCAACTGAAAAACAATTTTTAAAAATGTTGATGACGAATGTTAGAATTTTTAATATTGAAGAATACAAATGTCCAAAATACAATGATTTGGTAAATGTCATAAATTTAAACAAACGTTATGTGTGTAATAATCATATATTTGCAAAAAATAATCACAAAATTTTACATTGTTCTTGTGACGAAGTGTGGGTTTCCTACAAGTGGTTATTGCTTGAAAATAAAATTTTAAATTAATCATAAATTTTGTTTGATTTCCAAAAAAATAATTTTGTTTGATTTCCAAAAAAAATTTGTCATACTATACTATATAATACAAAGGTGGTTCAACAGAAAAACAATTTTTAAAAATGTTGATGACGAATGTTAGAATTTTTAATATTGAAGAATACAAATGTCCAAAATACAATGATTTGGTAAATGTCATAAATTTAAACAAACGTTATGTGTGTAATAATCATATATTTGCAAAAAATAATCACAAAATTTTACATTGTTCTTGTGATGAAGTGTGTGTTTTTACAAGTGGTTATTACTTGAAAATAAAATTTTATATTAATCATAAATTTTGTTTGATTTCTAAAAAAATTTGTCATACTATACTATATAATACAAAGGTGGTTCAACTGAAAAACAATTTTTAAAAATGTTGATGACGAATGTTAGAATTTTTAATATTGAAGAATACAAATGTCCAAAATACAATGATTTGGTAAATGTCATAAATTTAAACAAACGTTATGTGTGTAATAATCATATATTTGCAAAAAATAATCACAAAATTTTACATTGTTCTTGTGACGAAGTGTGGGTTTCCTACAAGTGGTTATTGCTTGAAAATAAAATTTTAAATTAATCATAAATTTTGTTTGATTTCCAAAAAAATAATTTTGTTTGATTTCCAAAAAAAATTTGTCATACTATACTATATAATACAAAGGTGGTTCAACAGAAAAACAATTTTTAAAAATGTTGATGACGAATGATAGAATTTTTAATATTGAAGAACACAAATGTCCAAAATACGATGATTTGGTAAATGTCATAAATTTAAACAAACGTTATGTGTGTAATAATCATATATTTGCAAAAAATAATCACAAAATTTTACGTTGTTCCTGTGACGAAGTGTGAGTTTCCTACAAGTGGTTATTGCTTGAAAATAAAATTTTAAATTAATCATAAATTTTGTTTGATTTCCAAAAAAATTTGTCATACTATACTATATAATACAAAGGTGGTTCAACAGAAAAAAAAATTTTAAAAATGTTGATGACGAATGATAGAATTTTTAATATTGAAGAATACAAATGTCCAAAATACAATGATTTGGTAAATGTCATAAATTTAAACAAACGTTATGTGTGTAATAATCATATATTTGCAAAAAATAATCACAACATTTTACATTGTTCTTGTGACGAAGTGTGGGTTTCCTACAAGTGGTTATTGCTTGAAAATAAAATTTTAAATTAATCATAAATTTTGTTTGATTTCCAAAAAAATTTGTCTTACTATACTATATAATACAAAGGTGGTTCAACAGAAAAACAATTTTTAAAAATGTTGATGACGAATGATAGAATATTTAATATTGAAGAATACAAATGTCCAAAATACAATGATTTGGTAAATGTCATAAATTTAAACAAACGTTATGTGTGTAATAATCATATATTTGCAAAAAATAATCACAAAATTTTATATTGTTCTTGTGACGAAGTGTGGGTTTCCTACAAGTGGTTATTGCTTGAAAATAAAATTTTAAATTAATCATAAATTTTGTTTGATTTCCAAAAAAATAATTTTGTTTGATTTCCAAAAAAAATTTATCATACTATACTATATAATACAAAGGTGGTTCAACAGAAAAACAATTTTTAAAAATGTTGATGACGAATGATAGAATTTTTAATATTGAAGGACACAAATGTCCAAAATACGATGATTTGGTAAATGTCATAAATTTAAACAAACGTTATGTGTGTAATAATCATATATTTGCAAAAAATAATCACAAAATTTTACGTTGTTCCTGTGACGAAGTGTGAGTTTCCTACAAGTGGTTATTGCTTGAAAATAAAATTTTAAATTAATCATAAATTTTGTTTGATTTCCAAAAAAATTTGTCATACTATACTATATGATACAAAGGTGGTTCAACAGAAAAAAAAATTTTAAAAATGTTGATGACGAATGATAGAATTTTTAATATTGAAGAATACAAATGTCCAAAATACAATGATTTGGTAAATGTCATAAATTTAAACAAACGTTATGTGTGTAATAATCATATATTTGCAAAAAATAATCACAAAATTTTACATTGTTCTTGTGACGAAGTGTGGGTTTCCTACAAGTGGTTATTGCTTGAAAATAAAATTTTAAATTAATCATAAATTTTGTTTGATTTCCAAAAAAATTTGTCTTACTATACTATATAATACAAAGGTGGTTCAACAGAAAAACAATTTTTAAAAATGTTGATGACGAATGATAGAATATTTAATATTGAAGAATACAAATGTCCAAAATACAATGATTTGGTAAATGTCATAAATTTAAACAAACGTTATGTGTGTAATAACTATATATTTGCAAAAAATAATCACAAAATTTTATATTGTTCTTGTGACGAAGTGTGGGTTTCCTACAAGTGGTTATTGCTTGAAAATAAAATTTTAAATTAATCATAAATTTTGTTTGATTTCCAAAAAAATAATTTTGTTTGATTTCCAAAAAAAATTTGTCATACTATACATTCACCAAATCATTGTGTTTTGGACATTTGTATTCTTCAATATTAAAAATTCTGTCATTCGTCATCAACATTTTTAAAAATTGTTTTTCTGTTGAACCACCTTAGCATACTATAATTAATGTTTTTGGACATTTTTGTAATTAAATAATGTAAAATAGTGTTCTATAATGATATAATTGAATGTAAACGCATTTAACAAAAATAATAAAGAATAACATAATCAATATTTATAAAAAATATATAAATGCAGACTTCACGGAACGTTGATGCTTCACATCCGGGAGGTCTGCAGTGTGTGATCATATCCTAGACGACCCTAACCATTACATCAGATTTGATAGACCACAAATCCTCGCGAAAGAACACCGATTCCTACCAAGGATGATACGTGAGGCTATTGAAATTAAAAAACATCCTAATTTCAATAGAGAAGGAGGCTGGGTACTACCACCTGCTTGGGATCCTATAATCAATAAAATTAAAACCAAACCCAAGCATACCACTGCAAGACCTCAGGACATAGTCAGTTCATTTTGCATAGATCGGACCATAAACAATAATTAAAAAAGCTGAAGGTACTCCGGGTTTAACAATGACATTGGGACGTCAGTCATCTCAGTCCCCCGTGACCATGGGTGCTGGAAAGCGCCCGAAACGTCGGGAATTAAAAATAAAAAGTAAAAATAAACGCGATAAAATCCGTAAAAGTAGTTTTAGTCAAGAACAAACTATGGTAAAAATAATATAACGTATAAAGGAGCACAGTTATACAACAAACTACCTAAATTTGTAAAGGAGGCGAAATCTTTGAATGTTTTCAAATAGAAGTTACTTGCCTACCTATATTCACAACAGCTAAATACCTAACCTTAATCATTATTAAATAAAAATAAAAAAAACATTATTAAACTTGAACCACCACCTTATAGTTTGAATAAACAACAAAGATATTCGCTTCTTAAAAGCGACATCCAACAAAGTAATTTATACGTGCACTAAAAATTGTTATTACTGAGTTCATATAGTTATTGTTCTCATGTAAGTGACTATTGTCTTATTGAGAAATAAAGATCTTTACACCGGAAAAAATGCAATTTAATATTTAGAAATCACATAATTGATCATTCCTATGTTAGTCATTGAGTAGATTGTACTGTAATAATCTACTAATAGCAGTATTATCATGGATACACTAGATGTACAACAACATCTGAAAAAGATTCACCCCAGTTTCCAGAAAATAATGTTTATGCTGCTAACAGACTGCCCATGTACACCCACGTACCAACGTATATACCTACCTAGTCAGGTCATAAGTATTGTCACACAGTAAAAACTTTTCTTTTATAATGCTGGCCACAAAAAGTTTATTGAATTCGAATTGTTCATGAATATATATACTTTTTAGAATTTTACTCATTTTTATATATGGAGTGGACGCTTGAAAAAGACCGTGTTGCAGTTATTGCGTTGCATCGTTGCGATTACGCGCCAATTAAATTTTTTGATACACTGAAAAATTTGAATATAACTAAAAGATTAGTTTATCGTACCATCAAACGATACAATGAAGACTCTAGTGTAGATGACAGGTCAAGAAGTGGTCGCCCTCGATTTGTTAGGACTCCAGCAGTAATAAAAGCTGTAAAGGCGCGAATTCAAAGAAATCCCAAACGTAAGCAGAAACTGTTGGCCCTTCAGATGGGGTTAAGCAGAACCACGGTGAAAAGGGTGTTAAATGAAGACTTAGGGCTTCGGGCATATCGAAGAAAAACAGAACATCGTTTGAATGCTTGTCTAATGGACCTGAGACTGAAGAGATGCCGCGCTTTGTTGAAGCGGTACGCGGGAAAAAAATATCGGGAAATTCTTTTTTCGGATGAAAAAATTTTTACCGTAGAAGAGAGCTACAACAAACAAAATGATAAGGTGTACGCACACAGTAGCGAAGAAGCGAGCAACCGTATTCCGCGTGTCCAACGGGGTCATTTTCCATCCTCGCTCATGGTATGGTTGGGAGTTTCTTATTGGGGCTTAACAGAGGTACATTTTTGTGAGAAAGGTTAAAAACTAATGCAGTTGTGTATCAAAATACAGTCCTGACGAACCTTGTGTAACCTGTTTCTCATACCATGTTCAATAACAGGCACTGGGTATTCCAACAAGATTCGGCGTCAGCTCATAGAGCGAAGAGCACACAAGACTGGCTGGCGGCGCGTGAAATCGACTTCATCCGACACAAAGACTGGCCCTCCTCCAGTCCAGATTTGAATCCGTTAGATTACAAGATATGGCAACACTTGGAGGAAAAGGCGTGCTCAAAGCCTCATCCCAATTTGGAGTCACTCAAGATATCCTTGATTAAGGCAGCCGCCGATATTGACATGGACCTCGTTCGTGCTGCGATAGACGACTGGCCGCGCAGATTGAAGGCCTGTATTCAAAATCACGAAGGTTATTTTGAATAAACTATAGTGTCATAAGAATCTATGTTCTGTTAAGTTCATTTTGGTATATAAATGGTTACATAATGAATAAACTTGTTTCATTTATTTTATATTAAACATGTAATAGAATTTATGACCTGATTAGGTAATATGCAATTTGGGTACAGATGATAAACCAGGGTCACATTGGGTAGCTTTATATATCGATACGAATGACGTCGGTCAATATTTTGATTCATACAGACGAGCATCCGTACGATATCATCTAGAGTTTTTAAAAAAAGAATTGTAAAAGATGGAACTGGATTGTTGATAGAATTCAGAATGAGTGGACTTCAGTTTGTGGCGAATATTGCTTAATGTATATAAGTTTCAGGGATGTTCAATGCATAGTTTTACGAGTATATTTACAGGGAACACATTGTACAACGATATTTTAGTGGATGAGATGTTTCGCTCCTATTTCACCACGCTGAGGAAGAATAGATAAAGACGGTATTGAAGGAACAATAGATAAGTAGATAAAAACAATGGAGCGCTAATGACGGTGGATATCCGCTGCGAGGATATCAATTAGATAACAGTTAATTGATCTGCACATCTCCGGAACCGTGCATCCTACGCAAAAATGGACCGCAGATTCGTGATCAGAGCATGCCAAAACCTTTTCTTTTTTTTTTTAGGATCGTGAGTCGACGAACGTCGTACTTAAACCACTTCTGACTCAGTGCACCAGAACTGGTACAACGTAACTACAAGTGCGCCAGAACTGGTACAACGTAACTACTGAGGCACTACGTTCTTAGCTCCCTCGCTCAGAATGACAACGTATGAGGATACGTTGTGTTTCGTATGGTGATTGTAGAGAACCGGAGGCCTTATTGGAAGCGAGGCATTCCGTCATAGAGAGGTGACAACACATCTGCATTTTGATTCCGAACCGAATGGGAGATAAATACAGATGGCTTTGCCCCACAGCGTCCACTTACTATCCGGTGAACTGTGCGCCCGTTTGTCTGCCTTATTCTATAAACAAAGCCACCTATAAAAAAGACATTTTATAAATTCGAGGTTATTTATTTAACGTTGTTTGTTTGTGTTACTGAATCAATATCTGTCGAAAATCAAGCGATTTTTAATTGAAAGACCATACTTTTACAGTGATTTATAAGCTTCAAGTAAGTTTGATGATAATTGCCTCTTTGAAGGTGACGGCATCAGAAGAGTAAAGTATGAGTGTCTCTTGCCAGTACAATAGTGGATTGCTAAAGGGCTGATGATTATGATTTTATTACGTTAAAACTGTCACATGACTTTCAGCAGTCTGGGTCCGTTAGTTCCAGAAAAAATACCCTCACACCGCCCGTGTGCCTAGTGCGAGTTTTTTTACGCGTTCGATAGCGGTAAAGTTTTACTACGATTTGTATGGAATAAAAAAAGCGCCAACTAGTGACAATAATTTGAAACACAATTCCTGAGTGCGAGTTTAATAGAGTTTACGCCTTCATAATCATAATATATATAAATTACGTGTCACGTTGTTTGTCCGGGATGGTCTGCTAAACTACTGAACCGATTTTAATCAAATTTGCTCACCGTGTGCAGTTTGGTCCAACTTGAGAGATAGGATAGTTTTTTTTGCCCATCAGTGCCCCACAATTTTTTTTTTTGCTAATTTAAGGATTTTTAATAGGCTCGTTTTGAATAGGTCGTTGAAAAGGGCAGAACAACGTCTGCCTGGCAAGCTAGTAACATATATAATGTAATAAAATAAATGACTATAAGTCATTGACTTATATATTACTAGCGTATTATAAGTCATTGACTTATATATTTCCTTTTGAAATCATTGTTATAAGTATAATGCTAAGACAATTATATCCCACTTACAAGGAAAAGAAGGAAAACCCATATTCAGCAGGAGACTGATAGGCTGTAATGATGAAGATTTCATTTATGTAAACACCTGAGTAATTAAATCCCAACACAAAGTTCATTATGTAATTTGTCATAGGCGTCAAAACTCAGAGAATATACATTTTTAAAATTTAGATAGTGTTTCTCAAAGTAAATTATTGTAATTGAAATTTGTGAAAAAGAAAACAAATCTTTAAAACCAAACTGAAAAATTGTTGGATTTGGATGCGTGTCTCAATATTGGCACACAAATTAAACCATTGTTTTAATGTTAAGTACAACAAATAAAAAATCATTTTATAAAAGGTTTTAATACAATAAAGAAATCTTTCTCAGAAATGAGAGAAGGCCTGGGCCCTGAAACGCACATGAGTGTAACTTGTAATTTACTTGACAATATAGAAATTTCATCATTCATCATCATCATTACAGCCCTTCACAAGTCCACTGCTGAACATAGGCCTCCCCCAAGTAATGCCACAAAGCACGGTCCTGAGCCACCTGCATCCATCGACTTCCTGCATGTCTTACCAGGTCGTCACTCCATCTAGTGGGGGGTCGCCCTACACTACGCCTACCGGTACGAGGCTGCCACTCGAGAACCTTTCTTCCACATCGGTTATCGGTTCTTCGAGCTATATGGCCGGCCCATTGCCACTTTAGCTTACTAATCCGTTGGGCTATGTCGGTCACTCTGGTTTTACTGCGGATATCCTCATTTCTGAGTCTATCACGCAGAGAAATTCCGAGCATAGCCCTCTCCATAGCTCGCTGAGCGACCTTAAGCGTCCTCATACGGCCAGCAGTGAAGGACCACGTCTCAGATCCGTAAGTCATCACTGGCAACACGCACTGGTTGTACAATCTAGTTTTTAGAGATTGAGGTATACCTGACGAGAAGATATGTCGTAATTTCCCGAACGCTGCCCAGCCGAGTTGAATCCGTCGATTGACCTCTCGGTCGAAGTTGGACTTACCTCGTCGGACTATTTGTCCCAGGTAAACGTACTCGTCAACAACTTCGAGCATAGTGCTCCCAACAACTACCGGCATAGGTGTGACATGGACATTGAACATGATCTTTGTTTTGTCCATGTTCATCTTAAGACCTATCCGTTGGGAGGCACTATTGAGGTCATTGAGCATAATGCTTAAGTCCTCCAGCGATTCTGCCATAAGGACTATATCGTCGGCAAATCGAAGGTGAGTGATGTACTCGCCATTGATGTTAATACCGTATCCTTTCCAGTCCAGTAGCTTGAAAACGTCTTCCAACGCAGCGGTGAAGAGTTTCGGGGATATAACATCACCCTGTCTTACACCTCTCTGCAGTTGGATAGGTTTCGAACTCTGGTTCTGTACTCGGATAGCCATCGTAGCCCTACTGTACAAACACTTCAGCACTTCGATGTACCGACAGTCAAGTCGGCACCGCTGAAGGGACTGTAGCACCGCCCAAATTTCGACGGAATCAAAGGCTTTCTCATAGTCCACATATGCCAGACAAAGTGGCAGATTGTACTCTTCGGTCTTCTGTACAATCTGCCGCTGGGTATGTATGTGGTCTATGGTGCTAAAGCCTTTTCGGAAACCGGCTTGTTCGGGAGGCTGGAAGTCGTCGAGTCTGCGTGCGAGACGATTCGTAATGACTCTCGAAAATAGCATGTAGACGCGGCTCAGAAGGGAAATCGGTCTGTAGTTCTTTAAGAGAGCGTTGTCGCCTTTCTTAAAGAACAAAACCACCGCGCTTCTGCTCCACGCCTCCGGAGTAGTGCCACCATGGAGGACGGAATTGAAGAGCTTCTGAAGGACTTCAAGTACCGGTGTTCCACCCGCTTTCAGAAGCTCCGCTGTAATTCCATCCTCGCCCGGGGCCTTGCCGTTTTTAAGGTGGTGGAGAGCCATTCTAATCTCGCTCAGACTGACGTCCGGGATATCATCGGAATAGTGTCGGATAAGACTTGCTCTTGGATCAGTACTCACACTTGCGTGTGGCTCCAACGATGATGTGTACAGCTGCCCATAGAACCTCTCAATCTCACTCAGAATCTCAGGTGTCCCGGAAATAATGTTGCCACACTCAGTCTTCAGCTTTGACAGTTGGCTCTTTCTGGCAGACAAATCTCTGGCAAAGACTTTGGAGCCCTGGTTCCGCTCGATCGCTTCTTTAATACGAGAAGTATTGAAGTTGCGTAAGTCTCGCCGCATGCATTTGGAGATCTGTCTGTTCAGTTGCCTGTATGCTGTCAAATCTGTTGACGATTGCAGCCTCATCTCCCGTCTAACAGCCATGAGATTAAGAGTGTGATCGGAGAGTTTTTGTGTTCTTCTGCGGCGGGTCTTGCAGAACTTAGCTCCGACCACATGGACAGTTTCCACGAGCTTGTCGTTCATATCGTCCACTGCATTGCAATCTTCTAGGCACTGGAAGCGATTACGTAACTCGAGCTGAAAGGTTTCGGGATTCTGGATCAGAGCACGAGGGGGACGGAGCGTTGACTTCATTAGACGAGACCTCTCCAACTTAACGTTTAGGTTCAGTGTGCCTCTAACCATTCGGTGATCGCTGCCAGTTTTCACCCTTGCGATCACTGAGACATCACTGAACAGTTGGCGTCTGGTCGTCATAATGAAGTCAATCTCATTTTTTGTCGAACCGTCGGGGCTCGACCAGGTCCACTTCCTGTGGGGCCGCTTCTGGAAGAAAGAGTTCATCATAAAGAGTCCCTCTTTCTCCATAAAGTCGGCCAGCTGCTGGCCCCTTCGGTTCCGTTGCCCTACTCCAAATTTCCCTACCTTCAGCTCACCGCTTTCTCTTGTGCCTAGTTTTGCGTTGAAGTCTCCCATCAACACCGTGTAGTGGGTTTTGGAGGAATGTATGGCTCTGGAAATATCCTCATACATTTCCTCCACCTCCTCATCGGGATGTGCCGAGGTTGGTGCGTAAACCTGAATGACCTTCAGCGAATACCGTTTGGTGATTCTGAGTATCAGGTACGCGACCCTCGTCGACACACTCCCAATCTTTACAACGTTGTTGACGAGAGACTTGTGGACGATAAATCCGACACCTCCTTGGGACAGATGGTCGCCCTCCCGGTGATAGAACAAGTTGCCGGACTCGAGGATTGCCGTGTCCTCCCCCTCTCTTCGGACCTCGGATAATCCAATAATATGCCAGCGCAACTTGTCTACCTCTTCTTCCAGCTCCAGTATCTTCTCGTCAGTCCTCAGGGTGCGTGCGTTATATGTTGCCAGGTCGAGTCGTCGTAGGTGGCAACCGAACCTCCACCGGAGATTCTTAGCACCCCCTGCCCCGCCGTTACCATGGTCGCCACCGTAGCCAGGAATAGCGGGGCCGCCGGGGACTGGGGGCCGTCTTTTTGTGTATTTGTTCATTGGGGGGTATTTGCCGTAGTTGCCACGCTTGGCGAGCGGGTTGGCAACCGCAGTTTTTTATTACGTCACAGTTGTCATCAGGAAGATGCTGCTGCCCATCTCCTGCCTGTCTCCCTCTGTCGCCTCTTACGACACCCACGGGAAGATATGGGGTAGTGGATATTCTCAACCGCCACTACACGGTGGATAGAAATTTATGACATATTTATCTTGAACATTGTAATTATTTTACAAATATAAAATTTGTTTAAAAATATGAGAGTGATTTGTTGCTTTTCCCTAGTTTGTAAATAAATAAACAGATTTAAAAAAGCTTGTCGGAAAGCTACCCACGTTCATATTAAGCTATGTGAGGTCCCATCCTTTTCAAACTTCGTAAACCAAAAGTTTGTCTGTGCTTTATTCGATATCGATTTTATTTTATTTGAAGAATAATATAAGATTTTTAACAACTACTTTTGCATGACTTCTATCCTACCTGATGGTAAATGGTGATATAGCCGAAGTTAGTAAAGCGGGCTTAGCCAAAAGACTATTCACTCTTGCTTTCAAGGCACCCACGTAGTCGTCGGATAGAAAGACAGATGCTGGTAACTTTTTCCACTTCTTTGTTGTACACATTACGAACGATGAAGAAAACCGTTTGGTTCGAATGTGTGGTAAGCTGGTAAGTCGACAACGTAGACTGGCCGAGCGTTTCGTTGTCCGATGGTGGAACATGCACACTGCCAGAAATGTATGAAGTAGAAAAACGAAAGGCTGGATATTTTGCGCCTGTGTCCGAGATTGGGGAGATTAGATAAAACGTTCAAAATGAAATGTAATATAAAATTCACCTGCAATACTTCGTATATTTATAAAATTTTGCTTAAAGCTAACGTTATCTGAATGCGGTGCAGCCTTAACAGGTTAAAGTCAAAAATGCTAAACTTAAACTATAGAGTTAGATTAGTGACGGTAAGCAGTAGCATTATCCATGCGGAAGTATCTACTATGCGCTTTGTAGCCTGCAGTAACAAAAAAGTAAAGTTATAGTCTAAATTCGTCGCATAAATGGACGCAAGCATACTTTCATTTATGTGAGGGTTTTAAGGCGAGGAAACGTCAGCCACATGGCCTTAATGCGTATTGCCGGCTTCACCTTGTTGATGTTTTCCTTTACCGCCGGCCAGTTGGTAAATTAACACTTAGAAATTAAAATTGCAATTAACAATTTCATTGCTACTGGCGGGGATCGAACTCGGGCTGCTGGCGCTCGAGCGCTTACGGTACGTATACACCAAAACCGATTTTGTCGGACGATGGCGGACCGAACTACTCGGACGAGTTACGGCTCGCGTACACCTAATCCGTTATCGGCCGAAGTTTGCTCGGGCGACGATGGCCGAACTCGGACGATTGAATCAAACACTTGTGGAACAAAGAGAGCGCGTACACCGACACGATTGCATCGTCCGATTACGCACGAAAAAATCCGATCAACTGCTCGCTTACACCTAATCCGTCATCGGCCGAAGTTTGCTCGGGCAACGACGGCCGAACCCCGTCGATCGAATCAAACACTTATAAAACAAAGAGAGCGCGTACACCAACACGACCGCCATCGTCCGATGACAGACGAAAACGGCCGATCAACGGCCGATCCGAACTTGTTGGGATTTCTCGCTACAGAGAAAATTAAGTGTATTTATAGTTTAATTTAATAATTCTGTATTAATTCTGTTTTTTTCTGTCAGCGTTCTGATACAACTAAACGACTATGGATATTGAAAAATTAATTAGTTGTGTTTTTGGTAGACCAACCTTGTGGGATAAACATTCAAAAATTACAATAATCGAGATGTTTCGAAACGGTTATGGGCTGAAGTTGCATGAACCAGGTAGATCCGGTGCTGCGGCGGATCACAAATTAACTTCGTGGATATATTACGAATCATTACTATTCTTGGCGAAACAAATCACACCGAAAACTTTAACCGGAAATGTGCCTGAACCTCCCAGCCAATAAACTGAAGATATTGCGGAGTCCTCCTATTTTTCTAAGTATTCACCTGAATCACAGCCACAAACAGTACCGCAGCCTGGACTCTCACCTTTGTCGCAGCCCACACCCGCACCTTTATTGCAGCCTGGACCTTCATCTTTGTCGCAGCTACATACTAGACCACATATCAAAACTATTCGTGTACCTATAATGCAAGCTCATCGTTTTACATCCAATCAACCTGGAAGACTTATGAAAAAGAGAAATATTGATGTGGACCAAGAGTATTTAGAGATCGAAAAAAGAAAACTTCGATTATATGAGTCCAGGTCAGCAGATAAATCTGCAGATGATCCTGATCTGATCTTTTTGTTGAGTTTGTTTCCATTCCATACTTAAAAGAAGTGCCACGAAATAGAAAAATCTTGGTTCAACGAAAATTGTTAGACGTGTTCATGGAAGAAGAAAATACCCACCTACACAGTGGCGAAGCTAGGGCTCCAAACTAGGGCAAGCCCGAGATATGGTTTTGTTGTTTTTAGCAGTTTAATAAAAATACACAAATCTTGAGCTGTCTCCACTCTTTACTTTCACATTCAGTGCTGACAAGGACGTGTTTAACAAAGCACACAGAAAGCATACTACCGCTAGATAGATTGTATGTCATAATATGCAATTGCACACCTTCGGTGGTTTTGAAAAGAGCCGTTTGGGTTTGCTTGAGATATTTACAAACAATACAATACATGAACAAAATAAAAGCATGAACAAAGTACAAACAAACTATGTACAAAGTTAAAAAAGAGACGCCTGGCAGATGTGAAACCTCGAAATTATATTTTGTTTAAGTTATATGCGTAAAAGAACAGATTACGACAGGAATGAGATAGTTATAATGAGAAGATAAAGCTTTGCTATTTTTTTACCATAAAATAATGACTATTTATTATAATTATAATTATTCATTTTCAATTCATTATAAACCGTACAAAATGATATTTTTAAACTCATATATCACTATTAATATAAATATTGAGTTATTAAACCTTTAAATACGCCTAACCTAATTAAACTTTAATACTAGAGTCCTGTACCTATATTTAAAGTATGAAGAAATGTTTATTGAATATTAAATTTCATTTTTAAAGATTTTTACCTTTTCCTTGCCGATTAGCACTTCAACACACTTATATTCATCACAATGAACACTATTATCCTCCCATTTTCACTAAAAATCTTCGAAAAAGCATAAATTTTTAACAAACACAACAAAAACAAACATAAACATTGTAATGTGAAGTGAACTTGCATACGAGGGGCCCGCAACCACTTCGCTAGTCGCTAACGCACTCCTAAACAACTTCATGGCAATGCCAGGCTTGTTGGCTAATAGTAATTGCTATATAAACATTTCGTAGTTATACTTCATTATAGAACATTTTGCCATAGGTTAGAAAGAGAGCGATCGTCTTCTCGAAAGCCCCGTAAAAAGCCCACGCGAGCGAGGGAGACAAGTAATCGCTCTATTAAAACTCACTTTATGACAGCAGCGGTATCGCCACAGAGTACCTTTGTATAAACGTCTTTGAGCATAGTTTTCTATGCTCAAAGATAAACGTATCGCTAAGGCAATACGAGGTCATCGGTCGACATGTGTCGAACAGTGGAGTGCGCGGGAAAATTGAAATAATTTGAAACAGTTTACGAGTTATTTTATTAGTTGATATTATTGATTGATTCAGTTTAATAAGGCAAGCTGGGCTTTTCGGCTTTAATGGTAGCTTCGCCACTGCACCTACAGTATTCTCCTGTAAGCCGTTACTCCGAAGAATTAAGTCGCCCCGATTCTGGAGACTTATCATCGAATATGTCATTTACTCCATGCGTTGTCAATATTGAAGAGCCTTTGCCACTGATCATTAATCAAATGACGCCTTCACAAACATCCGCATTCGCGAAGGGCCATTTGCCACTGACCACCAATCAAACGACTCCTTCACAATCATCAACATAATAATAATAATAATAATTTCTTTATTCGGGAAATAAATTACCAAGCTTGTTAACAGAAATCTTAATGATTAAGAAACTTACGTAAACATATATCAAACAGTATTATTTTAAAGTATTAAAATTAAACCTAAATATATGTTAGTTTTTAAGTGTTGAGTGTTAATTGTTCTTTTCGTATGTGTGTATGTGTGTATGTGTTTTGTGTGTTTGCGACGGAGAGGTCGAGTAGTATTCATTAAAGTAATAATTATAATAAGAAGATATAATTTAATAGTGTATTAATTATACATTATAAAGGTAATTCAGTTATTTAGGGATTTCAATAATTCTTCTGTTTCATCATTTACAATTTACATGGTAGATCCACGCTACAGCCATTATGGTTAGCATGAATGGGTCGGCTCGACCGGGGAAGGACCACGCTCTCACAGAATACCTACGTAAAATAGTAGCTTAATGCTGCTGTGTTTCGTATGGTGAGTGTAGAGAAGTGGACTGTGTGCTCGTTTGTCACCCTATCCTATAGAAAAATCTAGTTTTTGAAGCCATTTGAATAGGTTTTTTTTACATTGATTGTTATTTTTAAAATGTATAAGTTTAGTTGCTTATTTATTTTATTATATTTATGTGCGTAGGAATATTCAAAGGTAAACAGTATGGCACACTTTGTCTCACTAAAATTTAGTGACACGTGTTGTTTTAAAATAGTAAGATAAATGAATAATTGTCGGACTGTTAAAACTTGGCAGTGTTTAGGTATTTAAATACCTAGTTCATGCAGGTTCATGCGTTCAACATTTGTACACGATCACTAATGCAGATTTGGATTCGAATTTACGATAATTTTTCCATTTATTATTACGAGTACATCTTAATAATACTTATTAATTAAAATAAAACCAATAGGTCACTAAACTATGGATTTTTATTTCAATTTCACACGTTTTTTTATTACAGTAGGGCTTAAAATAAAATTAATTGAAAAATTATAATTTATTGAACCATATTTTCATTACTAAAGAAGTGTTTGAAAGCTTCACGAATATTATAAGCTTCAGTCGTACTTCTGTTTTGCCCTCTAGAAGCATAGTTACTCCTTTGACTCAAATTTCTCCTTTGATCTGTGGAATGATTGTGCCTTGGTTGTCAGCAATATTCTAACAATAGTCTCAGCATTTTCTGTAGTTGTTTCTATACATTTGGTCAATATTCTCCATTTTTGTGTTATACCAAAAGCGCATTCAATTGCTACTCGGGCATTTGATAAACGTTCGTTATAAATTGTTTCCTACTCTCCCAGGTTACGTCTTGGATATGGTCTCATAATATACCTTTTTAGAGGATAGGCATCATCTGCTAGTAATACTGAGGGCAACAAGGTATTTGTATTTGGTAAACATTTAGAAATATTTAAATACCCATTTTCAAACTGACGATACAACGCCGAAGAGGCAAACGTACCACCATCGCTTTGTTGTCCATAAGCTCCTACTTCAATAAATAAAAATTTGTAATCTGGGCTTGCAACCGCTTGTAAAACAATGGAAAAATATTTCTTGTAATTATCGTACATACTACCAGAATTAGAAGGGCATTTCATTCGAATATGTTTACCGTCCAACGAACCAATACAATTAGGAAATCCCCACTTCCACCAATATAATTCAACATTTTGGTGGATCATTTCGTCGGTTGGCATAGGCATATGATGTGATACTAGACTATCAAATATAGCCTTGCAAGTCTCTCTGACAATTATTCCAACGGCACTATTTGACACTCTAAACGAAAATGCTAAATATCGAAAAGAATGTCCAGTTGCAAGGTACCTGAAATGAAAGGTAACATGTTAATAATTATGTCACATGAATTAAGTACCTAACTAACCCTACAACAAATCTATAAAATTACATCCATCTATACTTACCGCAATGTTATAGCGAGTCTTTCCGTCGGTGACATACATTCCCTATAGTTTGTATTCTGCTTTGTTATTAGTGGTTCGACTGCATTTAGAATATATTGAAATGTGCTAAAACACATTCTAAAATATTCGAAGAACTTCATGGGTTGTAATTTTAATTCTTCAAAAAGGTGGTGGTATTCACCTAGTTGTTTTCTGTACATAAATATTTCATTAACCCACACACGTCGATGTCGCCGACGATGACGTCGACGAATTAAATTGCGGTATGAATTTTCAAAGAGATACATTTCTTCAAATTCCTCCATTTTAAAAACGTGTCTGTTAAGCAACAGAGTCAACAGAATACTGGCAACGTCCGATGTCAGCACTGTAGCACATACACGTCCGAGACTTGTGCTACCACGGCTGTGTGCAGTGTGAATGTGATTGTGTAATTCTCGTGGGAATCGTTGTAGTTCAGAATCACTCCATAACTGCGTTATTATGACTGTCTCGTTGGTCTAGTGGTCACAAGCGCGATTGCTAAACCAAGGTTCGAATCTCGGGTCTGTGCAAAATCAGTTATTAGGTTATTATTGTATCGTATTGCAACTGAGAATTTCTTGACTTCTGTCCAATACGGCCAATACGGCAAATACTGCAATACGGCCTCAAGGCAGGATTTCGCCTCTTGCTTCGGAATGCTCGCGCGGCTCATCTCTCTCCGCTCATGTTCGGTCCCATCAGACTATGAGATTGAAGGAATAGAGAGTGCAAATGTGCTTGTGCACACACTCGTACTATAATCCTATCATGCGCAGATGGCTACTCTTCGTTACACTTTGTAACCTAAACACTTAATAGTCTTATAATCGATACCGATACATGTACGCAATGCATCGAATCCACAATCCTCTAGGTCTCCTATTCTGTCTAATACCACCCTATTACCTAATGCTGCGAAATAGCAGCTCCTGTACTGCTGCGTGCCGGTGCGAGGGATGCATGATTACTTGCTCTGGCTGTGAGGAATTATATCTTATGGCGGCTGTACACGCTCGTCGGGACACCACGAGACAGGCCGAGTACGAGTATGTACATGGTGCTCTCGTCGCGTCGTGTCGCGTCTCGTGGCCCTGGTGCGCTCTCGGAAGCGTGTCGGTTTTATGCGCTCGAGTCAAAGGGACTCGTGAGTTTCGCGATGAAAACGAGAGCATACTCTATTCTATTCACCGTACATGTTACTATTATTATAAATAGAAACTATCCACCATCTCCTTCTTCGCAATGGCTTATAATTTCATTTTTTAGTTAAGGCCGAATACGAACAGAACTGGCGAAAATTAATGTATTTCTCTTGACTAGAACTTTGACCTGAAGTAATTCTAAGCTTTAAAACATTTTTGTAGGTTTGTTCGGGTCCTTCACAAGGTCACCGTCATTTTAAAATTTTAAAATAAATGAATATACCAACAAATAAAAAAATGTTAAGAAATGATATATAAAATTATTGTTCTTCCAAAACTCTGTGAATTTTAATTTAGGAAAAATTCTTTTACGTAAAAATGTTTGTATTGTGATTCCGAAGGTACCTGCTATCTTTATTTTCGATACAAAATATTATTTATTAACATAATTCGTTTTAATTAAAAACACCTAATAATAATATCGTATATTGCCAGATAAAAGTTTGCCGTAATAAATTACCAGGCGCTTCGACGTGTGACGTAAGGTAACAACAGTCGATGTGTCTGTAGCGAAAATCGTTAATTTATTGTTTTATACGCGTTTAAGTGTCTATAAATGTAAATATGGGTAGGAAAAGAAATAAATGTTACCTAAGTGGTAAAACAAAGATAGTTTATCGCATGAACGCTGCTCGAATGTTGTATTTTGAGGTTAATACTTATATTTTTGTAAGGTAATTTTTTGTTTGAGGCTGCCTAATAGGTTGCATTTTTACTCATTTACGTTAGCTAAACTGATCATTTATACTTTTCTAGTTTCAAGTGAGAAACACTAAAAATGTAAAGTATCAAGACCCAGTCGGAAAAGAATGTACAGAGTAATGCAAGTACAGAGACCGCAAATAATGTCAGTCAATGTATTGTCCGAAAGCATGGGGTAAAAGTACATAATTAAGAAAAACCGAAATACTTCGGATGTGAAGTGATTGACCAGTCGGAGTAGTCTGGTGAGAATTTACATACACAGTACCTATCCCCACTATGGGGCAATCACCGACTTTTTAGTTTTTTTCTTTATTGTTTATGCAATTTGCATTACGGTATCTTGTAAGACTCACAAGAACAAACATTTTCAGTTATATGAGGTTCTTTACGTACTTTACTAACTTTTCGAACAATATTTTATAACGAATAAAGTACAGAATTTATAATCTATAGGAAATAATATTATAAATAAGAAAAATTTATTTAAGAAGTAAGCAATGCTCTCTGTGTTGTTCATTACTCTGCATCTGAGCTAGCTCCGTCAAATATAATCAAAGCCCGTAGGGCTTTGATTATAGGTATTATACATGTCTATATAAACAAAGCGTAGGTACTGGCGGCGCGTGGTTTGCTGCGAAACCAGCAAGGTCATGCGCGTCGTATTCGGCCTTAATTGTAAAAAATTATAATAGCTCAAAGGCAAAACGCAGCAACAGTTTCATCTAGGTCCATCTCAGCGGGCATACGGAGTTCAAATGATACGAGTGATAGAGGCACACGAGGCGACGAGACGAGCGTGTACAGCCGGCATTACTCTTCAGAGGTGACAACGCATCTGCTGCCCTTCTTTGCTTGAAGTTGGCGGCAGGAGTATACAGACTGCTGTAGTCAATTAGTATTAGGTGGAAGTTTGTTTGTAATTTTAGTTTTAGATTAGGAAAAAATACATAACGTTCCAGCCAATCACAATTTCCGTCGAAGTTTCTCGAACTTCTATTACTATGTCTTAGTGCGTCTAAAGTATTTTAGGCTGGCCACATACATACGGAATTCCGAAGAGCTAAGAGGATACATTGAAAATGAATCGTAGTTTTGGGGCGTGGCTTATCCCTTTGTCGGTGAAGCTCACGGACGACTGAGGAAGTGTCAAAATGAAAGTGATGCAATGACTTCATAATACGCAAATAATGAGATAGCTATATCGAGCAGGCGCTCGGAAAAAAAAAACTAAGTAAGCGCCAAATAATTTTCTATAGTTAGTTATCTAAAATTTAGTCCGAGCTTATTGTAGTAGAGAAAACGAACTACTTTTACTAAGCAATTGTTATTTCAAGCGACGAACGGAAACAATTTCAACGAGGAAACCTTGTAATTTCGCGTTTTTTTTATAATACTCCTCTTAAGGCGATACCTCCAGCGAACGACCTTGAGCGTTTGGTCTGTCGACGCTCGCTACAATATATCCCGTAAGAAATTTTCAAGACGCCACCTACTGCTACGAACGTAGTACCTATTATTTTTTCAATGTCAATGAACTATTCTATGGAAATAGACACGAAATACATTATCTGCTATTCCTTATTTAGGAACAATATTAGTAAATTGAGTTTGAGGGAGATTTACTGTTTATAATGCTACATTTATTATTTTAATATTTACCTACTGGGTAGGTAATTATTAAAATAATAAATATAGCATTAGTAACTAAATAGATATTTTTTTAAAAATTTTAAAATTAAAATTTTCGTATTTTTAAAAATTACTAAAAGAAGGGTTTGAAATAATAGATTTTCTCACAAAAGAATGGAACTTGAAAAAAAAAGCGGGACCAAAGCCAAGACGCGAACCACGGAACTCCGATATCACGCCCGACCGACATACCACCTGAGCTATAACGACCGTTAGTGATTTGTCGAAATTTACCTTCTTATATTGTAGCAGTTTTTTTATTGCCTAAAAACATGGACAAAAGGACATTTTCTAAAAATAAATCCAAGCGTTCGTCGCTAAAATCGTTGGAGCCGTATAATTTTCTCATCTGGTTCGGTTCTATAAATATTTAAATATATAAAGATTATAAATTAAAATGAAAAGATAAATATACACAAATATCAATAAAATAAAATAAATACAAAATAATATTATATTATTTCTGTTATTATTATTATTATAAGTTGTGGTTCCGTGAAGCTGCAACCTAATGGAACATGATCTGAAATTTTTATGAAAAGAAGTGGCTGACGTCAATTATTATTATTCTTATTATTTTTTCATTACTGCCTTTTTCAACCTCACAAGATATTTGTAACTGCAAAAAAAATAAACTACGTATAAGTAAGTAAATCAGTAATATAGTGTTATGTATGATTCAGACTAAATGAAGGTTCCTAAAAATAGACGTAGATAAAGAAATTGCATAAAAAATTACTCAAATAAAAATGCAATAAACTTGTTAATTTTATAGGTACTTAGTAAAATATTAAAATAATAAGTTTTTTGGGATATTTACGTAAAACATAAAGGTTATATTATGTTCTAACTACGTTCACGCTTGCGCATATAAAACCGCGGAATTTCACTAGTTTTATTATCAAAATAATAATTGACAACTCTACCCTAAGTTTGCCTTGATTTTACAAACTCAAACTCGTTTTAGGAGATCAAAACATAGAGAGAAAGATAGGAGACTATTTTTTATTTAATATGGTTCGTCGAATCCGTAAAAATAGTTTAAAATACTCACACAATAAAATTTTGAAGCGCAGGTAAAATATCCGCGACCAACATTTGCACAATTCTGACGTTCACAGACGTTTCACAACTTTTTGCCAGAACCAAAAGTAAGCGCTGGCATGCGACAAAAATTGTACCATAAATAATAATACTAATAATAATAATAACACGATGAGAAAACTATATTGATACCCCATAATAATAACACCATCGACATCCGTCGAGCTTGTCGCCATCCCGGTGAGTCACTTAAGCATGTCATCTCCGGTTGTTCGGCGCTTTCTAACTCTACCTGCACAGGCACAACCTAGTAGCCAGAATTCTACACCAGGAGCTCGCTCTGAAATACGGTCTCGTGGACCGAAAATTGCCGTATTACAAGTACTTGCCGGAAGCCGTGCTCGAAAATGATCGCGCCAGGCTCTATTGGGACCGGGCCATCATCACAGACAGGACTATTCTTGCGAATAAGCCTGATATTGTGCCGATGGACCGGGCACAGTCAAGGATATTTTTGGTCGACATTACCATTCCGTGTGACGAGAACCTCGTGAAAGCCGAAACAGATAAGCAAACAAAATATCTGGACCTGGCTCACGAGGTGACCGACATGTGGGGTGGTCTGCCGACCGAAGTTATTCCTGTAGTCGTCTCTCTGTTTGGTCTCCTCTGCGTCGCGCGTCTCTCGCTGCGTGGGCTTCCATCTGGTTGAATCTTTATTTATTTGTGTATTTTTTGTATTTATTTTATTTTATTGATATTTATGTATATTTATCTTTTCATTTTAATTTATAGTTATATATTTATAAAAACCAACCAAATGAGAAAACTATACAGATACCCCAACAAAAATAATATAATAATAATAATATTATATTATTATTGTTGGGGTATCGTACAGGCGTAGGGAAGTGACGACCACATCGCCCGCTGACGTAACAGTTATGTGACAAAACTGCGACGTCGGCGCAGTCAGTCAGCATCCTGCCAAGAGGTGTGAGCGCCGTGCCTAGGCAAAATTGTAGATGCAAAGTTCCGTTTGTGCATATGACCCAACCACGAAACGGTGCCGGGCTTGGGCGTCTCCCGTTATTTGGCGCCCATAAAATGGATGATGGAAGAAACAAAAAAAGGAACGCGCGTAGGGCCGCTGCCTGGGGGTCGCCGGGGCGCGTCTGGAGCTGGCGCTGGACGCGGCAGCATGCGGGCCGCCAGCCGAGCGCGAGGAGCTGCACGATCACCCAGCAGCCCCTCGCATCCATCATCCCCACCAGAAGGCTTGGTGTCGGCTGGGTCTTCTCGGACCCAGCAAGCGGCACCCGCCGCTGGTGGAGCACGTCGCATGCGTTGGACAAAATCCATGAACGAAAACGCATTGCGGGCGTACTATAGGGCGAAAGGGGAAGAAACTGTGGGAATAGCGTATAGGTCTCGGATGCATTGCTATTTTGCTGAGCTGGAGCCGTCTATCTCCGTCACGGAACAAAACCTGGCAGACCGAGTTCGGTACATCATGCGTTCGAAAATATTTGATAATGCCGAACTCGAACGACTACGACGTGAGGCTATTCCGTCGTCGAATGAATCGGCTATGGCTGGAGATGCAGCTCCACATTCGACAGACCAGCATCTACACGTGGAAGCCGCCATGGATCTTCCAGTTGTGGTTGATTCGAACGACGATGAAATAGTCTTAGCAAAAATAAACCAGATAACAAATATATTAAATGTTAAGGGAAACACGTAAATTTCTTTTAAATCTAACCGGGCTACTATCGAATATATCTAGATGTACGTTACTACGCTTAATTTTAATAATAATTTAATAAAATTAGGAATATACTTAATTGACATTGTTGAAGACAGTTTATTACGCATTAGTTCAATCGATCTTAAGCTACTGCATATCAATTTGGTGCGGAGCGTACAAAACCCTTGTCAAAACCCTTGTCTTGTCAAGGTGGAACGCGCACAGAGATATATATATATATATATATATATATATATATATATATATATATATATATATATATATATAAGCTAAGCTCAGGAATAGATTTCTAGCCTTACCGGTAATCAAAACTCAGCCTGTAAAATGACAGTAAATTTACTACCGTAAGAAATCTATTCATGTCAAACCTAACATTGCGCGAGAATAAATAATTAACTTATGACCCTATGATTTACAGCAAACGAGGAAACAATAGATAATGCAGGACTTAATATAAAACACAATACAGCCTTCTTAAAAAGACAACCGTGTTTTCTCGCACGTTAATTACTCGTATACTAAACTAACAAAATAAATTAATTATTAAGCAATAACCATCTATCTAAAAACTTTATATAAATGTATGTTATTCAAAATATCTATAGATATTGTATTTACCCCCGCCCCCACATTCACACATGTTTACATTACTCTTACTTTATTTCACAAATGCCGACAAACTCTGATATTAGCGAGCGACCGAGGTGGAGTCCTATTTCAGGACTTGTATTTCACAAGGATACTCAAGTTTAGGCTCCAGGCTCGCAAAAGCATCACAACATTCCATATAATTTCTATTACGTTTGTTAGTAGACCTATCTATAAGAATTTGTGACGGAGAAACAAATATAATTTTAATTTCAATTCATTTCAATCCTGTCCTGCGCACTTGTGTCTAACCACTACTTGATACTATCAGCCGTGACCGAAATTCGGTCTGGTATCGGAGGACATTTTGTTATTGTGGATTCTAAGCCGAAACTGTTGTAATTTGTGAAACACAATCTATTACCGTATTATATTGTTATTGTTCTCGGACTACCTCCTTGGTCTAGTGGTTGTAGTAGTGCGACTGCTGATCATGAGATCCTGGGTTGGAATCCTGGGTCGGCCAAAAAAAATAATTATTGAGTTTTTCCGTTAAGAAATTCTCAATAGTTGCCCGGAGTCAGGAAGTAGGCGGTGTTTCACCCCCGTGCCTCGGAAAGCACGCAAAGCCGTTGGTCCTGCGCCTGATCTCTCTCCGGTCGTGTCGGTTTACCGACCCATCGGATTATGAGAGTGAGGGAATAGAGAGTGCACCTGTGCTTGCGCATACACTTGGGCACTATAATCCTGTCCTGCGCTAGCCTTCGTTGAGGAAGGCCGCCGTGGCCGGAATTCGGTCTCATATATATATATATATATATATATATATATATATATATATATATATATATATATATATATATATATATATATATGTATATATATATATATATATATATATATATATATATATATATTGTTCTCGTATTCTTGAACAACAATTCTCGTATTTTTTACGTGGCGGAGTCACGCTGCAGCTATATTATGGTTGTGGCATGAAAGGGTCGGTTCGACCGGGGAAGGACCATGCTCTCACAAAAAACCAGCGTAAAATAGCAGCTTAATGCTGCTGTGTTTCGTATGGTGAGTGTAGAGAACCGGAGACCCGTTTTACTGGGATCGAGGCATTCCATCTTAGTCCTCATGGCTAACAACGCATCTGCATTATGATTCTTAATCGAATGTAGATGTCTATGGGCCACAGCATCCACTTACCATCATGTGGACTGTGTGCTCGTTTGTCACCCTTATCTTATTAAAAAAAACATACCACTAGACTCATAGAATCAAGGATCATATCTCTAATGATTTCATAAGTAGCGCCGCCAGGCGGCAGGAATGCACAACGCTTATCACGATTATGCTTAAAACATTATGCTTAAAACTTTTCACAGAACATATTTAAATTTTTATGAAATTAAAATCTATTTCTATAATAAGTAATTAGATTACATTAGAGATTGTTTGACATATTATTGCGTTAAATTACTATAAGAGAGAGAGAATTAAACAAATCATTAAATTTACACTTAAATGTTAATGTCTCTAATGCAACTCTTTAAAATCGTAATAAGAGAAGGTTCTAATCGGTAACTAGTCTCGTATCTTATTTTAAACATTCTAATTAAACCTAAATAAGCGATTAGATTTATATTTTCCTTATATAGTTTTTAAAACAGGAATTTGAAGCTAATATAAGTTATTATTTCACTCTCTTGGTATTAATGCTATTAGTTTTCATACTTAGTTCAAATCACAGATAAGAAACAATTAAGATTAAATGGTTAAATTCACTTTTTACCTCTAACACTTAGTTTTATATCACGAATAAGAAACAATTAAGATTAAATGTTTTTAGATTCACTTGTTGTCGCTAACAATCACATTGTAAAATACTTCTTCGTATTGACAACTCAACCGCGATAACGATGTATCCTGGTATAGTGTAGGAGTTAGAAAGAGGTGTTGAATAAAATTGTTATTACACTTAGTCAACCGGAAATTGACATGTTCGCAATTATTATTGAATTAACGCTAAAAGTCATAAATACGTATCATGGCATAGATCAACTGGAGGGGATATTTTTTATGCATTCCCTCCATTCACAGTTATCTTAAAAACCTTGAGAAAAATCGTTTATCGACATATTAGTTGTTCCCTTAAGGCCAACTCAACCCTGGTATCCTCTATTTCATCGTTTTTTCGCCTCATCTATCAGTCAGCCTAAATATTCTATCTCAAGCGCGTTAGATAAATAAACAACAAATTAAAAAACCATCAGAATGATGGTTTTTTAATTTGTTGTTTATTTCTGACACCAGCTCGTCCCCGTTGGTGTGGAATGCAGCGCGCAAAGCGGCGATGGGGACCGCCACCCGTCACGCACAGCCCGACACGGCGGAAGGTGGAGGACGGAGTGCAGAGTTGGCACGTGGAATGTTAGAGGAGGCATGAGAGATAAGACGAATGAGTTGATCGAAATAATGAAAGAAAGAGAATTAGATGTCGTGTGTATGTCGGAGACCAAACGGAAAGGCAGTGGTATTGAAGAGCTCCCTGGCGGGACGTTAGCTATATGGTCCGGAGTCCCGGAAAGCGAGAACGCCTGCCAAGGAGTGGGAGTGCTGTTGTCGTCCCGGTTGGTCGATCTTATGACTGAATACAAGGTTGTGAACTCAAGACTTCTCTGGGTTCGCTTCAAAATGGGACTGACGAAGTTATTCCTTTTGGCTGTTTATGCGCCGGTAGCTTCGTCGTCCAGGGCTGAGCTGGAGGAGTTTTGGGAGAATGTAAGAGAAGTTCTTCTAGATTTGGTTAAGGGAAACGAAAGAACTGTTGTATGTGGTGATTTGAATGGATGGGTAGGTATCGCTCGACCAGGATACGAGTCGGTGCTTGGAAAGTTTGGAGATAAAAGGGTTAATGATGCTGGCAAGCTTATACTGGCTGTATGCAAGGAAAAGGGTCTTCTTGTGACAAACACTATGTTTAATCACAGGAAAATCCATATGTACACTAGAGAAAGAAAGAATGAGAGAAGTATGATTGATTTGTTCCTGGTGGATGACCGACTGCGAAAACAGGTGATGGATACACGAGTGTTCAGGGGTGCTGACCTGGGAACGGATCATTATCTAGTAATTACTAGATTTAGGGGTTTGTTCGCGGGTTGGCGCCACCGGACGGCAGTAACAGAACCACAGTCGGTCTGTCGCATCCGAAGCTGGAAGCTTCAGGAAGCGGATACTAGGGACAAATATCACACGAGGGTAGCCGAAAAGCTTGACACCATCGATGGCAGGAAAGAATGTGTGGAGAGAACATGGCAGAACCTTAGGGATGGAATGGTAAGTGCAGCGGAAGAAGTATGTGGTACGACAAAAGGAGGTAGTAGTAAAAGAAGAGATGCATGGTGGAATGACGAAGTGAAAGAAGCTGTAAAAAAGAAGAAAAAAGCATGGTTAGACTACTTGGCCTCTAGTAACGATGAGCATATGAGAGAGAAGATGAAAGAAAGATATAAGCTGCAGAAAGTTCATGCGAAAACACTGATTGAGGAAGTACGTGAAAGGTGTAGAATAGAAGCGGACGAGAGGTTGTCGCACAACTTTAGGGAAAACTCCAAACTCTTCTGGAAAGAGGTTGGAAGGTCCCGGAGTGGTGCGACAGCTTTAAGAATGAACAAAGTGCTTTCGAGAACCAATGACGTCCTCTCAGAAAAATCGGACGTCATGCAGCGATGGAGTGAATTTTATAGAGAATTGTATGCGTGTCATGATCTTAGTGAAGGATCCGGGGGTGACGCCGTGACTGGCACGCCAGACACGGACCTCGATGACACTGAGGTCATCAGCATGAAAGAGATTGAACGTGCGATTCGAAGTTTGAAATGTGGTAAGGCTGCGGGACTAGACAGAGTTACTGCTGAAATGGTCAAGTACGGTGGGCCTCGCGTCTGGGACAGCTTTCATCTGCTGTGCAATTTGTGCTGGCGGACGGGAGATGTCCCGGATGATTGGCGATCCGCGGTCATTGTGCCTTTATATAAAGGTAAAGGTTCACATTTTGACTGCGGGAGCTATCGGGCGATCAGCTTGACCAGTTTAGCAAGTAAAGTTTATTCGAAGGTTTTGACACGCAGGATGCAAGAGAAATCGGAAAGATTCTTATGGGAGGCACAATGCGGATTTAGACCTGGAAGAGGATGCACGGATCAAATGTTTTCTCTCCGCATGATCACGGAGAAGCTTCTGAGTGTTAACCAGAGGATTTTCTGTGCTTTTGTGGATCTGGAGAAAGCATTTGATAAGGTTATAAGGAAGAAAATATGGGAACTGTTGCCGGGATATGGTGTGGATGGTCGATTGTTAAGGGCTGTACAGTCATTTTACTATGACTGTAAAGCCTGTGTGCGGGTAGGGCATGACCTGTCACCCATGTTTAGCGTCCAAGCGGGCGTAAAACAGGGTTGTGTCATGTTCTTCCTGGCTGTTCATACTGTATCTCGACAGCTGTTTACAGAAGCTGAAAGATAGCTGTTTGGGTGTGAAATTGGGTGGCATAAAAGTTAATTGTCTGCTGTATGCTGATGATGCAGTGCTTATTGCACCATCAGAAGCAGAACTGCAGGCATTAGTCACGTGTATGAAAGAGGAATGTGAAATTAAAGGTCTCCGTTTGAATGCTAATAAAACTAAGGTTCTAGTATTTGAAAAGGACGAAGAGAGAACGAAATGTGAAATATGGGTAAATCAGGAATGTCTAGAACAGGTAAATGAAATTGTATACTTGGGGAGTGCTTTCAGCCGGGATGGAAGATGTGATTTAGATGTGGATAGGCGTGTCGCTGCCGGAAACAAAGTCAATGGTGCCCTGAATGCATTAGTCAAAAGGCAAGGCGTGGTGAAGAGTGCACGCCTTGCAATACATAACGCAGTGTTGGTACCGACTTTGTTATATGGCAGCGAAACCTGGGTATGCCAGAAGAAGCATAAAAGCAAGTTGAATGCAGTGGAGATGCGATCTCTTCGTAAAATGTGTGGCGTTACCATAGCCGACCGAAAGCGAAACGAAGAGATTCGCAATATGGCAGGATTGAAAGATGACCTTATCACAAAAATTGATAGGGGCGTACTCCAATGGTTTGGGCACGTTGAACGAATGAGTGAAGACCGAATGGTGAAGAAAATATATAGAGCGAAAGTAAATACTAAAAGGTGTCGAGGTAGACCGAGACTAACTTTCGAAGACCATGTGAGCAAATTGCTCGAAGAGGGGAGGGTCAAGAGTACTCGGATACCTAGACGTGCATGTATGAAGAAGTTAATGAACCTGAAAGAAGCGAAAGAGGTATGTAAGGATCGTGACACTTGGCGATCTGTTCTCTCTGGCTACCCCGTTAGGGATTGTGCGTGACGATAAGTAAGTAAGTAAGTAAGTAAGTAAGAATGATCTAAAAACCAATGATATTGTACTCTCAATCTACATGTGTGTTATTAATACATTTATTTAAAGTTACTAATCTCAGACGACGCACGAGTACAATTCATGATTAAACGAACTTACAAGCGAAGTTCCATCACAATTAAACGAAGTGCATCATCAGAAAAGATTGGTGACACCCGCCCACCCCTTAGCCACTCTCAGCTAAATGACGTATATTATGCGATCATAGCAGGAAGAAACCATATAAAATAAAAATAAAAAACTCTAAAATCCAGTGTTATGAGTGGTGGCGCCAATGTGGCACTACATGAGTGTTATTAATATATTTATTTCAGGTTACTAATGTCTTCGGATGATACACTTCGTAAAATTATGATAGAACTTCACTTACAGGTAAGTTCGTGTGATCATGAATAATTGCACTTTAACAAATACCTGTTCCGTGTACCGTAATTATTATTGATTGTGACCATGTAATTAAAATGACCATCAACCAACACTTCATCTATTTGTTATCCATTTGAAACGTATTGTGATAAACGATACGGACGTAATTATAGCTTTGCAACTTCTAATGATATTTGTAAACACTAGACAGAATTACTGACACGTGCTAATAATTATATTGAGTTTGTATTTCATGTACACACTCGCGGAAGGTCATAAGTTATTGAAAGTAAGGCTGCACTGTACCCCGTGTTGTTCGAGGGTCGTAGCTCTGGCGACAAGCTGATAGCAGATAATCTTACCAAAAAACGCTAAACAAAAATTTTATTAAATCGTGACGGGGAAACAGCATTGCCGGTACGGACGTAGTTATAATAACGTATTATTATATAACATAATATATTATATTCTTTGATACGAGGGTATTTTTGCATTTGTTTAACTACTACCCGCCCGGGCTTAGCCTGGCTATCCAAAACCATATATTTTATATTTTTTTGTACTCCACGAAAACATCTTCAATTGTATCAGATTAAATACAACCTAGATTACTCCTGGCATTGCTTTTTATCTGTTCGGAAGTTTCATCACAATCAATCTATTAATTCCAATGATTATCCCGGACAGACAAAAATTTTAAACATGTTCATTTATATCTCAATAACACGCAAATAGCCCGCTGAGCTTATTAGAAACCAGTCATTTCAATATTGCATACAGACAATTAAATTTTATGTATATTTAATAAATTTAGATCTTTAAACTCTCAGTATTTTTGTATTGATTTCAAAAAACGAGAAAGTTCTATATTCGACACGTGTTGTTATGTATTTTGGCAATGCAAAAGAGAAAGAGCATAGTGTACGCGTAGACGGACGCGAGAAAGATGGGCCAGACCATTCATGTACACGCCATTGGCCCGTATCGGCCTGGCGACATTCGTGAACAAAACAAATCCCGCTTGCATTTGCTCAATCTCAGGATTAAAAATGAAAATTAATGTTAAATTGACGTAATTAGTGTACGTATAATGTAAGCGTGTGGTACCTAAACATAACTCACCTAAGAAAGAAATCCCTCCTTATTATAAATTGAATCCGTAGGTAGGATACAAATGTTAACTGTCGTCTATGCTGTGCCTGTGTGAGAACTGTGTTAGAACAGGTTACAAACAATTTGTACTTAAATGTTTTTTTATAGAATAAGAGTGACGTACGGGCACACAGTCAACCTGATGGCAGGTGGAAGCTATGGCCCATAGACACATACATTTATCCTCAATTAAGAATCAAAATGTAATGGTACTAACTGGTAATGCATACACTCTCTATTTCCGCTTTTCATAGATTTTTATAGGATAAGGGTGGCAAACGAGCACACAGCCCACCTGATGGTAAGTGGTTACTGCGGCCCATAGTCATCTACATCTATCCTCGATTACGAATCAAAATGCAGATGCGTTGTCACCCTTGAGTACTAAGATGGAATGCCTCGTTTTCAGTAAAGAGGGTCTCCAGTTCTCTACGCTCACAATACCCGTACAAAATACATTGTCAATCATTGAGCTGCTATTTTACGCTAGTATTCTGTGAGAGCGTGATCGCACCCTGGTCGAGCCGACCTATTCGTGCTGCAACCATAATATAGCTGCAGCTAGGCTTTACCACGTAAAAATGAAAGTGAATGGGAAAAATTATCAAATAATACTATATTAATCATCCGAATGCAATGAAATTGAATTTAAAATGCGTGAAATCCTGCTAATTTTAACCTCACTTTTGTAGAGTGACATTATCGATAACACCTTATCGAAATGTCCTTAACAGGCAAAGGTATAGCTTGCATGCAGCCTTTTTCATTTACTTCTTTCACTCAACTTCCACTTTCATTATTTCATCTAATAATAGCGCCATCTACTCACTGCTAAATAAACTAATGATAAGTCTACTAAACTAATATAATTAATTAATAGAGGCTACATAATACTTATTCGTTTAGAATCAAAACTTTAAATACCCAGACCGGTGGCCATCATCGTGATGATAAACTGCAATTACCACGTTTGTCAAAATGACTAACGATACTGTTATATTTAATACCGTGTACAGAAAACTGTTATTGTGAGGGAAGCTTAGTTTTAGTTGATTATTTTGGTGTACTAGTGTTCTGTGATATTGGCTGTATATCGGAATATCTGTAATTTCATCAACTTCATTTGTATCAAGTTATCTACCGTATATAATTGAAATATATATATATATATATATATATATATATATATATATATATATATATATATAATTGAATGTTTAACTCTATTTGATGGAATAGTTTACGGAATCGTTGGATATCAAATTACTAGGTAGATGTGGTCAATAATCGTGCAAAAGCATTGTTTCAGTTTTTATGAATAATTTTGTTTAAATAAATACGAGAGCCAAGTAGCGGGCCGTGAGATTTCATCATGGCACGGGAGCAAAACGTGTACGATTCCTTCGAGGACAAATAAATCCGTTAAAGGAAATTTTACGTGCTGACTTATCACGTGTCCGGTGAAGTGGTGAATAATAACTTCGTAGGGAAACCTAGATGTCTGAGTATTTAAAATTTATTTTAATTGCAATTTGAAGTTTATTGCAATTTGAATTTACCACGTTCGTGAGGAAAACATCGCGAGAAAACCAGCATATTTTTTATATAAGAGGGGGCAAACGAGCATGCGGCTCACCTGATGTTAAGTGACTTCCGCCGCCCATGATCAACCGCAACACCAGGGGAATTGCAGGTGCGTTGCCGGCCCTTTAGAAAGGAGTAAGCTCTTTTCTTGAATGTCCTCAGGTCGTATCGGTCCGGAAAAATCGCCGGTGGTAAACTATTCCAGAGAGAGGTCGTACGCGGAAGAAAACTCCTTTTGAAACGCATAGTGGTGGACTGCCAAGCATCCAGATGGTGTGGATGGTATCGGGACGTTTGCCGCGTAGTGCGTTCACGAAATTTGGCGGCTGGGATTAATCCGAACAATTCCTCAGAGCATGTACATGGTATATATAGGTACCAAAGAAAATGCAAAGAGGTGCAACATCTCTTCGCAGCGCTAGTGAATCAAGCCGATCAGAAAGCACTCGGTCGTCGATTATTCGAGCCGCTCTGCGCTAGATGCGGTCAAGTGGAAGGAGCTGGTACTGGGGAGACCCAACCCAGAGATGGGAATAGTATTCCATTTGCGGCCGAACCTGCGCCTTGTAAAGTTGCAGGCGGTGTGCCGGCATGAAATACTGTCCCGCTCTGCTGAACACGCCAAAGGCTTATTTGGCCTTCTCTTCCAAGTGACCACGAAACTGCACGTCACTCGATATATCGACGCCAAGGATACTGGCTGGGGCAACAAGGGGGGTACCTTGAAATTGAGGAGATACGACAAAGGGGTTCTTTTTAGCGGTTAACGCACAAACTTGTGTCTTCTGGGGTTTAATCTAGACTAGATTTAGTCGCCCCCAATCCGAGACACTGTTCAGCGGAGACTCGACTTCAGACACAAGTTTGTCCCGGTACTCGGAGACGTTTTCCCGCGAAATATTGGCATGGCCGGTGAGCATCACCAGTGCTGTCATCTGCATAGCAATGAATGTTACGGGTTTGCAACATATTATTGATATGCAGAAGAAACAGCGTTGGCGATAGCACGCAACCTTGTGGAACACCAGCATTAATAGGCTTGTAATCGGAGCTTGCACCGTCTACAACGACCTTGATGCTCCGATCTGTAAGAAAGCTGGTGATCCAATCGCACAATTTCTCGGGAAGCCCATAGGAAGGGAGCTTCGAAGGAAGCGCTTTTTGCCAAACCCGATCGAAGGCCTTCGCAATACCCAAACTGACGGCCAATGCCCCCCCTTGGACTATACTGCCTCCGCCCATCTGTGAGTTAGGTAGACCAGAAGATCACCAGCTGACCGACCACGACGAAAACCGTATATAAGGATCCTCAAGGCACTTCATGAGCTGGCAGTTAGCAATAGACTCCATTGTTTTGGAGAACAAGGAGGTGATGGCGATAGGCCGGTAGTTGGACGGGTCTGAGCAGTCGCCTTTTTTAGGGATCGGGTGGATGAAAGCCGTCTTCCATGATTTCGGGACTACACCAAGGGAGTAGGAGTACCGGAAAAGACGCGTTACAACCGGTGCCAACTCTGGAGCACACGTCGCACTCACTCACACCGCGGGATGGTCGGCGGCGTACTCCCCCCGTCATCGAGAGTCGATTTGGACGCAAGGAAAGAGCCTAGCAGATCGGCTTTCTCCTTTTCGGTGTGGGGCAGTGAGTCGTCCTCCCTGTGCAGAGATGGAAGAGATGGCTGATAGAAATTCCCCTAGACAGCCTTGGCGAGAGACCAGAATGCACGGGTTCTAGAAGGAAGGCGAACTAGTTTCTCGCCAATTCTGCCTATGTGCTCTGACTTTGCCTTGGCAATGACTCTTTTGAAGGACCTAGAGGCGGAATCATACTTCTTTTGTAGGCGCAGGCTTGGTAGCACTCCCGCTTATAGCATAATGCTATTTTACAGGAGCGACCAAACCATGAGATTTGCCTCCAATGGGCACCACAGAGGAAGGAATAAAAAGTTCCATACCCTGAAGTACCACATCAGCGACAGAATCCGCAACAACATTGGGATCGTCTAGCGAGAAGCAAACCCGTCCCCAAGGGTAGGATGAATAGAAAGACCGCATCCCATCCCAATCGGTAGACCCAAACACGGTGGCAGCCTGCAGAATGCAACTGCGATTTCAGCGTGAGTGGCACCACACTCCGGACAAGACATTGGTCCGAGGAGCCTAAAGGGGCGTCGACGGAAATCTGGTATCCGTCCGGGTGAGAGGTCAGCAGAAGGTCCAACAGGGAAGGTGCATGATCCTCCACATCTGAAATCCGCGTAGGCGAAGTAACCAGTTGTGTCAGACCATATGTCAAGGCAAAATCATGAACAGATCTCTCTGCATGATCGGTCAAACGTGAACCAAGCCATTCGGCGTGATGGGCGTTAAAGTCGCCGAGGATCACGATCTCTGCGAAGGGGATCTGCTGTAGCAACGAATCTGTAGCCATTTGGATGTGGTCGAAGAGTCGGTCTGTTTCGGCATTACCGCTATGGGACCTATAGAGGCACCCGTAGACGCGCGGATGGTCGTCGCTGTCTACGCGTAGCTAAAGGATGGACAGGTCCGAACCTTCAAGTCTGCCGAGGTGTCGAGAACAGATGTCCCCTCTGTCGTAAACGCAAACTAGCCCGAGGCACAAAGGAGTGTTCCAGTTTGTACCCCGGGTAGGAGAGATACGAGACATCAGCCGGAGAGGACACCTGCGTCTCGGTCAGAAAGAGAGCCGGCCTCGCCGTCTCGAGATGGTATTGGATGGCGTTTAGGTTAGAGTGAAGCGTGGCAGGGGTCGCCTTGGTCTTGAAGCTCCTTTTGCCCCGAGCAGTTGTAGTCTTGAGCGGATTTTTGCCCCCCCCCCCCCCGAATACGCGGGGCAGCCTGAGCACCATGTTGATGGGGGGGGGGGAGATTTGAGCCGGCCACCTGCACTCACCAGACGAAACGCGGAAGCAGAGCTTCCACTTCACGCCGGTATTCTGTGAGGTCGTGGTACCACCCCGGTTTGAGCCGGCCCATACGTGCAACAGCAAAGCTGCCGCGTGGCTCTATCACTATTAATTGCATATCTTTATTACCTAACCTGCATATCCGGTTCTCCAGTTGAGGTCGTACCGTGTGGTGGTCAGAGCAGCGAAATCTTTTCTGACCAAAATTTGTCTGCAGATTGTGCCCAGTAATGATGACGATAATGACGAGATTTAGGCTGCTACTTCTTTACTTTTAATGAGGTATTTATCTAGGCGTAAAACTCATCATCGTTATCATTACAGCATATCAAATGTGCACATAGGCCTTCCCCATAAATTGTCAAATAGGCTGGATATTTGCTATGACGAGATGGCGGATATTTTTTCGCTGCTACAACAAGTCGAACATTTTTCTACTCCCGTTCATGAGTGTGGTTCTTCCCACTCTTTCACTGTGATGGGATCTTCATTTGGAATTAAACTAATTTTAAGAATTTTATCGCTTTTATTTAATTTTAACTTTTTAATACATTACTGCACCCATGGTCACGGGGCGACTGAGGTGTTTGACGTTCTGATGTCATAGTTAAGGGGATATAGTAAGTCAGCTCAAATTCTAATTTTGCCCCCACTTCCCCGCGCGTCGTATGCTATGTACCGACATGTTTGTAATCACTAATGCTGTCGTTAGATACTTATTTCGTTAGGTTTATGATATAAATGCCTGTTTCTTAACGCCAACCCAGTCGCTTCTTATTTTAATCACGGTTATTTCCCATTTTAATTTTACGTCGTTCTGTTGCGTAATGTGTATTCTGATCGTAAGCGACACAACTTCCTTCAAAAGCTTAAGCGATACTAACGGGGCGACAGGAATCAAGCTTCAAGATGCCGATAGTTTAGGTAATATCTTTTTACATTGAATAAAACTATTATTTACGGATTTTATCGCGTTTAATTACATTAATTTATTTTTTATTATTATCCCGAGTTTTCGGGTGCTTTACAGCGCCCATGGTCACGGGAGGACTGAGATGTTTGACGTCCCAATGTCATAGTTAGTCCGGCTACCTTCAGTTTTTTAAAATTAATTTTTTTTTGTATATTAAATAACTGAAGGTAGCCGGACTAACTATGACATTGGGACGTCAAACATCTCAGTCCCCCCCGTGACCATGGGCGCTGTGAAGCACCCGAAACGTCGGGATAATAATAAAAAATAAATTAATGTAATTAAACGCGATAAAATCCGTAAATAATAGTTTTATTCAATGTGTAGTGTTTGCGTAAATTTAAGAAATCATTAATATCTTTTTACTGTGAAAATAATGGTATTTTAAAAAATGTGAATAACATAAGCACTGCTTTATAGTTGGTTCAGTTAGTATGCAAAGTTTCATGATCTTATTTAAAGTATTTTATGAATAACAGCGGTTTAAAGTAAAGTAAAGTAAAGTAAAATATACTTTATTGTACACCAAAGAACATATTACATTATTTATATATTTAAAGGGACATTGGTACAACAGGCGGCCTTATCGCTAAAACAGCGATCTCTTCCAGGCAACCTTAGGGCAGAGGATACTATTTTAAAGATAGCGGAAGGGGTGTACAGAATATGATAAAGAAAGATAAATAGAAGAACATAAATGATTAAAGAAAAAAAAAATGAATGACGACAGGTAGTAACTTAAGAGGAAAGGTAATAAAGTTTTAATTTGTTTTTAAATATAGGAAGAGATTTAGATTTTTTAATATGTAAGGGGAGAGAATTCCATAGTCGTATAGCGGTAACCGTAAAAGAATTAGAATAGAAGGAAGAGGAATGTCTAGGGGTACTTAGAAGGAGATTATTTTGAGATCGTAAACTACTTAAATATATAAATCGGTCTTTCAAATAAGAAGGAGTGGTCGGATTGAACAGAATGCGGTAAAGAAGATGAAGAATGTGAGTATTCCTGCGAAGACGAATCGGGAGCCACTTGAGCTTATGGCGGAATTCGGATATGTGGTCATACTTTCGTAACCCAAATATAAACCTTATGCAATAATTTTGAAGCCGCTCAAGTTTATTAAGTTGCTCGTATGTTAGGTCAAGATAACAAGTGTCCGCGTAGTCAAGGATCGGTAAAAGAAGAGACTGAGCCAGCGCAACTTTAGTAGGAATGGGGAGAACATTGCGTAATCTTCGAAGTGAACCAACTGCGGCAAACATTTTTTTACTTATTTCACTAACTTGCGGTCCCCAAGACAAGGTCTGATCGAACATAATGCCTAAATTCTTAACTTTGTCACTGTATGGGATAAGTGTCCCATCGAATATGATTGGCGGGAGCAGCGACAAAGTTAACCGAGAGATTAATTTCGAACTCCCAATAATAATGGCTTGAGTCTTCAGTGGATTAACTTTAAGCCCAAATGAATTACACCAATGAGAAATACGAATAAGATCTTCATTAATTAATCTAATTGTATTGGGAAGATCCACAATCTTACATTGAGAGTAGATTTGTAAATCGTCTGCATATAGGTGGTAAAGAGAAGTTATGTGGGAACAGATCGAATTGATGAAAATAGAGAACAATAGAGGAGACAACACGCCACCTTGTGGGACGCCAGCTTTGACAGCAGACCAGTCAGAAAACATGTCTTGAATTTGTACACGTTGCCGGCGCCCTTGCAAGTAACTATGAAACCAACCAATTACTTCAGGAGATATGTTAAGAGAATTTAGGACAGCGAGTAAAACATCAAAGTCTACAGTATTGAAGGCATTACTAAAGTCAAGCAATGCCAATACTGTAACCTGCTGACTATCCATGCCCAGGCGAATATCATCAGTGATTCTAACCAAAGCCGTAGTCGTACTATGACCGGGACGGAAACCAGATTGGAATGAATTCAAAAGGTTATGATTGGACAGGAATTTGCTCAGCTGTTGGTATATTAGGCGCTCGAGTACTTTAGAGAGAAAGGAAAGGATGGATATAGGACGGTAATCTTCATATGTCGGATTAGATTTTTTAGGGAGTGGAGTTACTAGACCGTCTTTCCAGGATGAAGGAAAAACACTGGTGTCAAGGGAACGGTTTAAAATAAGTGTAAGTATAGGAGCTAAAAGATCGAGTATTGGGATAATCATCTTACGACTAATGCTGTCAGAACCAACTGCGTCAGAAGTAATGGCTAATATATTCTTCTTAACATCACTGACAGTAACTTGGCTAAAGACAAAAGAGGAAAAATTGGGAGTTGATAGAGCAGAAAGTTGAGCAAGTGTATTTTTCTTCGTAGCACTGTCTATAGTGGCGCTAGAGAGGAAATGAGCATTAAGCTTATTTAAATTCAAATTAAGAGATTCTACATTACGCTTTGCTTTTCCAACCCCCTAGAGATTTGAGAAAGTTCCAAACTTTAGTTGAGTTATCTTCCTCAACAACAGATTTATGGATATGGCGTCGTTGACTATCTCTACACACCATATTGCAGCGATTTCGTGCCCTGTTATATTTCTCTCGGTTAGAATCATTAGGATTCATACGATATTTAGATTTCGCTATGTTCTTTTTTTCTTGAAGTTTTTTTATATCGGCAGTGAGCCAGGGGGCCGGAAGATGCTTCATTCGAACTGGACGAATTGGAGCGTGAATGTCATACAGTTGTGTAAGTATGCTGTTAAATATAGATATCTGCTCATCAACCGAACCAGCATTCGCAACTACTGACCAGTCAACCTTAGCAGTATCTTCTCGCAACTTATCCAGGTCCATTCTACTAAAATTGCGCCGGAGAAGGATCCTTCGCTTAGCCTTAGGAGGTTTTAATTTATAGGACAGGTAAAGTAGATCATGGTAAGAAAAAGCGGAGGCATTGCATTGACCATGCTTTGCAACATGGTCAATGGAAGAAACAAGTATTAAATCAAGGAGAGAAGGTACACAATTAGGAAAAGCATGAGTTGCTGAAAGTGGGAGAATATGTAAGTTAATGCCATTATCAAGAGATTTCAGACGGGATGCTCTAGCATCATTTTTGAGAAGACAAGTATTGAAATCTCCCATGACAATAGTGTGATTATAAAGCGAGGAGTATTGTTCTAATAGAATTTCAAAAGCTGAAAAATAATCAATTGTAACATTTGGACTGTAATAGACACCGAGAAGAAGCTTTGAATGTCCAAACAATATTTCGATGAATAGGTGTTCAGGGCCGGCGCTAGACACTGGCTGCGAAGTATTTAAAACTGTGTAAGGAATGTGTGATCTTAAATAAATCGCCACGCCACCGCCAGCGCGCCCAAGGCGGTCGTTGCGAATCAAGTGGAATCCGGGAAGAGAGTAAGATATTGAAGGCAAACATGGTTTTAACCAAGATTCAGAAACTAATATCGCATGTATATTTTCATTATAAAATGAGGACAACATGTCAGGATAATGTGCGGGAATACTCTGGGCATTTATATGAACAACATTAAAGTTTTTCAGAGTATCTGAGAAATGAGAATCAAGAGTTTCACTTAAAGAAGGGATGCTATGATAACTGTCATTTATTGTTCAGTTTGGAGGTAACTTTGGATTTTTTTTCTATCGAGAAAATTTTACGGAATCGTGTTTTCGTCTAACATAGTCCTTAACATTTATCCTCAACTTTACCATATATTTATTTCAAAATTAATGCTGCAATACTTTCGGCATAACGGAGGATCTTGCTAAGCCATTTGAGGTTATATTTCCCCTTAAGAATCAAAATGCAGTTGCGTTATCACCCATGAGGACTAAGATGAATGCCTCGTTCCAAAATGGTTTCCGTTTCTTTACATTTACCTTAAGACACAAAGCAGTATTGAGGTGTTATTTTACCCTGGTATTCTGTTGCTGTGCTATAACCATAATAATAGCGTGGCTGTATCACGACTAAACCTACTACTCTCTTTTCTCCATCTAATACAGAGAGTTACTCACTACTCTTTTTTGTTGATCAAATAGATAGAGGTACCTGCTACTTTCTTTTGTCTAATAAGCAGAATTGTCTACTACTTTTTTTTCTATTTAATAGAAAGAGTTACCTACTACTCTCTTTTGCTTGTAAACAATATAATAAAAAAATAAGTTCAAATTTTGAAAATGGAACTCTTCACCAATATTATTTGTATGTATTTTTTGTTAAGTCCTTAACATTAATCCTCAACTTTACCATATATTTATTTCAAAATTAATGCTGCAATACTTTCGGCATAACGGAGGATCTTGCTAAGCCATTTGAGGTTATATTTCCCCTTAACGAAGGCTGTAAGTCCTGCAGTAGTAACCTTGGGTTTGAATTTAAATTTTATGGCCCCAAGCAGATGGTAGCACCCTGATATGTTCTCTATTGAAATTAGGATGTTTTTTTTATTTCAATAGCTTTGCCAATCATGCTAGGTGGAAGTCGCTGTTCTTTGGCGAGGGTTTATGTTTTATCGGATCTGATATAATTGTTGGAACGATACTGAACAGACCTCCCGGAGCGTCAGTGCTTCACATCAGCAATTTGTTCTTTGACGCGGGTTTTTATGGATCTTTCGCCCAAAGATGATTAAAAAATCTACGTAAAAAGGTAAAATTAAAAGGGATAAAATTTCATTTTTTTCCATGTGTAGCATTTGCGTAAATATAAGAAATCGTTATAGAACTTCATTTATGAAGTTTTAGAGTCTCTTAAACGTAAAAAAATATCACCATTTATCTTATGATGCCCATCAATATTAAATGGGCCAATGATATGAATCAAATAAACATCATGTCGTAAATTAGTGGACGACAATGAAATTCATCATTGTTTTGCAACTAATTTAACTTTAATGATAAAAGAATGTAAAGTGTAAAACATTTACATTCTTTCATCATATCGCAATTTTGATTCCAAGACAATTGACCTTTCTTATATATACATTGGAAGACACACCTGATATAAAAAATAGTAGGTGTATATAGACATAAAATATTAATGCAATTACGAAAAACTTATTTATTCACGTATTTCTTTAATATATTATATCTATGCCAAATATCAATCATCTACGTCCATTGGTTCTTGAGAATTCAAAAAATTCTTTAACAAACAGACATAGGAGACACAAACACTGAGGTAATAGTGATCGAATTTTGCTTTAGCACGGACCGACATTTATTAATGTTGCTAAATTGAAGTCCGCGCGAGCGAAGCCGCGGATAAAAAGCTAGTATCAAATAAATTGTGCAATCTAATAAATTGATGGAATTGATTTAATTTAAATTTTGTTTTGTTCTTTTTAGAACATTTAAATAAAAGCTCGTTTTTAAAATGTTTATCACGCTTATTTATTTTCTTAATTAACAAAAATGAAAGTTTATATGTTATTGATATGAATTCATGTTCGAGTTACAACCACAATTTTTTATAATAAAATATTTTAAAGCTGCACCGTTTTATCAATATCTGTATCCGTTTGACCTTCCATTCTCGAAAGTTCAGTTATAATTTAGAACTCTGAACTGAAATATCTTCCCATTCGTCAAAAAACATTCCAGGATACTTTCCGGATTTTGTTCAATTTTATTCGTTAACCTGTGTTATTTGCCTAACATGTCGTAAAAGGCGACTTATGTGATATTGTATTTGTGAATTAGTAGGTGATGGGCTAGACACCTGTCACTTATTTCACAATTATATATACATAACATGTGTGACTCTATGTGTTGTTAAACTATAATAGGAAGTACCTGAAAAAAAAAACAGGTTTACTTTTACGTCACCGGCGCTCATGACCGTCAACTATGTTTTTGGATCTCTCTAATCAACTCCTTTGTTCTGAATTCTCGCACTTATTGTTCGCGTCAAGTGATATAAAATTGCTGTTTTGTCACCATCATCATTGTTTTTTTTTATTTATTTAACTGCCTCGTTTGTCCAGAAGACGTAATGCTGCTGATCATGTGATTTAAATTTGAATCCCGGTTCGGGTCAATATTAGCCCGGAGTCTGGAAGTTGGCGGTGTTTCACTTACAAACATTTACAGGCATTAGATGTTAACTATCATTCCATTCGTCGTTTAATTACAAAAATCAAAAGTTATAAATACCAAATAACAATTGTAATGAATTCAAATAAATTTATATAATTACGTGAAGGTATAGCTTTTTACCCATTGACTTATATATCACTAGAGTATTTTTACATGTTTATAAAAATATTCCGCACGCAGAGAAGTGTGCGATTAGGCATGGTTAAAATTTATGTGACGAAAAAGCTAAAATGTATAAATTGTGTGTGTTACAAACAAATTAAATTTCATTTCATTTCATTCATTCAGTTCATACTGCCAGTTTCAAACTCAATATAGTCAGTGATCAAACAACCACACAAAACAATTTTTTTTAAATAGTTGCAAACATAATTTAATATAATTACTACCTATTTTTGGAGATTTCAAGTGTTTCTTTTCTAAATATAGTCTGTGGCATATATGCAAAGGCAAAAACTCGTTTAGGTACTTTATATGTTTTATAAGATATCTGTGCTTAAATTTACTATTGAAAGTGCAAGTATGGTAAATGTACAATTATTTTTTGTAAATTAACGGTCGAATTTCGATCGCTAGACGACCGCTAGTAATAATTGTATATATTATATATTATTCATATAACAATTTGTATAAATGTCAAACAATATAATAGAATATGAAGTACGCCTGTTTATGAAACCCCTACTGTTTATGAAATTTGTTTTGAATTTTCCAAACGCTCCGTAAACAATAGTCATAAAAGAAATGGACAAATACTTTCAACCATTATGTATCGATTTTCCATTTACTATTATTAAATATTCAGGAAACGGAGACTACTGCGTATAAAACAATACTTATATATTACATGCTCGTACGTGAGCGTTTGTAATGGAGCTGACAATGCATCAGTTGCTTTCTATGACTGTAGTCGATTACAGGTTGTAGACTCCATTGGCTACAGTGTTAGCTCGGTTTTCACTTCAGGGGCCGATTTTTCAATCATCGGAATAAAGTTACTTTTATTATAAAATACAACATCAGCGAATTATAAATCACAGTTCTGTGAATAAAATTGTTCAATTGTTTTACTATTATACACAGATCAGGTCTACTCATCAAGATATTTCTTGGTCGTGTCAAATTGCCGTCATATTGGACTAAGGGAGTGAGGGAATATAGACTACACCCGTGCTTGCACACACTCGTGCACCTATAGCCTTGTCCTGCTCAGATGGGTAGTTTTCGTCAGGAATGGTCGCTGTAACCAAAATTTGGTCTAGAGGATATTTTTATTTTGAAATATTTATTGACTACTTATTGATTGAAAGAAAAAACAATAAGTATGGTTTTTTCTTCATAGATAAAATCTTATTCTTGTATATAGTTCCAAAACCACGTTGTCATATTATACCGTAATTACTCATAATTATCAAGCAGACGTCATAATGTAAACGCGCATACGCTCAAATACAATATGGGACATGGGAGAATTTAGAGGATGCTGGTTAATACTGCTGTGTTTCGTATGGTGAGTGTAGAGATCTGTAGACCCTTTTACTGAAAACGAGGCATTCCATCTGAGTCCTCAGGGGTGTGTGTGTTCGTTTGTTAAGGGTTTGTGTTCGTTTGTCACCCTTATTCTATTAAAAAATGCTCTTTGTAAATGTTTTCATAATAATTGTATAAATATTATATCGTATGCTTTTAAAAAACTTGCCAAGTGCGTGTCGGGCCACGCACAATGTAGAGGTAGGGTTCCGTAGTTGCGCGTCACCATACGTGAACTTAGAAAGGGCTTTCTTGATAATGAGTGTCGTGGTTTGACCGCTATAACGACTAAAAAGGGGTCCAAATAGGACGATGGTAAGAAGGTACTGAAGGACTTATTTCTCAATCAGATGATTCTTTATAGGGAATGGAAAGGGTATTGAAAAAATCAAAATACTTTTCGATTTAGGATATAATACAATCTACACGAAATCATTCACGTACCAAACATGAACACAAAAACATAAACACTCACGCCTGTCACCCAGGGGCGTAGGCAGAGACTGTGGACTTCCATTTGGCAAGATCCTGATATACCTCTCTCGTCTCCTTTACATCTATATATCTACACGTACACGCTGGTCGGTAAAGGGTACTCCTAATGTGGCCCATTTTCATAAAATCGCCAATTTGGTCGATAAACTTTCGTCTAGGGCATCACTTCCACATACCAAGTCCGTAAAAAATGGTCATAGGTGACTATCTATCTAAATGTTCCCGGAAGTGCAACCCTGAGATATATATGACCGTAACGAACCTTCCTGTAGTCAAAGGTACAAATGAAACCGTACGAAGCTATATGATTGTATGAATACTTTGAATGAGGTCTATAATAACTACCAACTAAAAAAATAGGCAAAAGAAGTAAGTAAATAAGTAAGAATATACTCTCTGCCTAACCCGCAAAGAAAAAAGTAAACCTATAAAGTAATCCATATAAGTCGTTTTCTTCATAAAATATTTATTTCTTATGGTACCTACTGAGCACTGACGATACGTCGATTAATCCAAATGGAGTGGTAATCGTCCAAAATCGTTCCGTGAATGGTAAAAACATATTCCGTTTTGGATGAACTTCATCCAGCTCTGGATTTCCAAATGGATTGAAATCCATGCGACCAGTCCAAATGGACGACGTCCGCGGCCGTCCGTCGATATCAAAAACATGCGCCACGCCAAATGGAAGCAGTCCGAATCGTCAGTGAATGGACGAACCGGCGTCTTGTGTCAGTTAAAGTCATAGATTACTGTGTATATACTAGAGAGTTAATGTTTTGGTGTTGATGGTAATACATGTGCTCTGTTTGTCAAGCATGAACTGTGTTGTGTGTTTTTATTATGTAAACTATGAACTGTGTACTTGTTTGTCACCCAACAAACGAGTACATAGTTCACATCATGTTAAGTTGATACTGTAGCCCATAGACTGAATCTGTCACCGAATAAGAATCAAAATGTAAATGCATTGTCACCCTTGTAGAAATATGTGGAGTGCCTAGTTTCCAGTAAAAATATTATCCGGTTCTTTACACTCAGCATGCGAAACGCAGCAGATTTAAGCTGCCATTTTATGCTATTTTGTGAGATCGTGGTCCTTCTTCGTTCAAGCCGACCCATTTGTGCTACATCCATAATATAGATGCAACATTGCTCTACCATGTATGGTTATAATGAAAAATATCCCCATATGTTGATTTTTTTAATTTCAACCTCAGTCAATGATATTGCTCCACCATAATATATACCGTATCTAGAACTGGAGTGACAAACTAGCACCCAGTCCACCTGGTGGTGGGTGCTGTGCCCATATCCTCAATTGAGAATCAAAATATAGATGCGTTGTCAGCTTTGAAGACTACGATGGATTGCCCCGTTTAGGTTTTTTGCCGCCGCGCCGGTAAAGTATTATTATCCATATTATTATTTATTTCCATTCCGTACGACTGCCAAGTTCGAAGTGACGCTATGGCCTATGCGTCCAAATGGAAGTATCGTCAATGGTACCGTATCTGGATACATTTTTATTTGGAGTGCATCCATTTGGAAGTCTACTAAATGGACGTATCGTCAGTCGTTACTTTTACAGTTTAAAAGTTGATATATAAGTCAAATAATAAAAAAATAATAATTTATAAGTCAAAGTTACATACAGCTAGATTTAGATCATTTTTATGGAGTTGTAACGAAATTTTTACTAATCCAAGTGCATTTTATAAGTAGGTCGACTATTAATACTTAACTTGTTAATTCTTCTTAGCTTTGATAGTTTTACTATACATGACTAATGAAAAATACCACTTTAAAACTAAATATTACCTACGTAAACGGACGAAAAAAATGTTGTTCCATACCCCAAGATCTACCCCACACTATGGAATAGACGGGTAAAAAAATCATCTTCCATATACCTGGTACCGAAAATAAAAAGGCTTTTGTGAAATTTTATTTCACAGTTTAATATCTATAGCTATACCAAATTACCGATTTGTAGCACCTAAGGTCTCTTAGTGAAACCGTGGACGAACGGACGGGCATGGCGAAACTATAAGAGTTCCTTGTTGTTTAACTACGGAACCCTTAAAAATTACCGCTTGGTTTCTTGCTGGTTCTTCCCTGGACAGAGATTTTTTATCGAATCAGAATGGTAAAAGTAAAACATCAGAGCCACGCTGCAGCTATTTTATGGTTGTAGCACGAATGGGTCGGCTCGACCGGGGAAGGACCACGCTCTCACAGAACACCAGCGTAAAATAGCAGCTTAATACCTTAGAACCTGAGACCCTTTCTACTAAAGAGAGGAACGAGGCATTCTATCTCAGTCCTCAGGGGTGACAACGCATCTGCATTTTGATTCTCTATCGATGTTAAATGTAGATGTCTATGGGCCACAGCATCAACTTACCATCAGGTGAACTGTGTGCTCTTATTCTATATAAAAAATAAGAATTACATTGTAATCAATACTGAATAATAATAATTCTATTCTATTCTATTGACATATTTTAGCCCTCATCTACGAGTATAGCGACAATCCGTGATGAGCCTTCAGCTGCTAATCGCTAAATCAAATAATAACGTCAAAGTAAAGTGGACGTTTAAAATGAAATATGCCTCGACATATCATAACCTTGTCATTTGACAGTGATGTACAAGGTTGGTTTTCTATAAAATCATTACTTGCAAACTTTAAAAAAAATATTTCGATAATTTCCTACGCGATCATTACCAACTTGAATTCCCTAAAATATACATTTCTGTTTTTTTTTCTATCCCCCTTTGCATTCACGAGGTATTTCTCAAAGTTCTTTACTTTTTACTCTTTATAGTTAAGAGTCAGATATCTGTAACTGTATGAAAATTTGCTAATGGTATGAAATTACTGGTGAAGAGAAAATAATATTTAAAGTTAAGAAACCAAAAAAAGCAACTATTTATCTATTCAACAATGGTCAAAAATAAAAGTTACGACACTGGGATCGAGAGTCAATACAACAATTCACAAAATTGTCTCCGAATAACCTTAGATCGTAGACTGTTGATTAATTGTGAGATGCATTTTAAATCTCTCATATATAAAATTTTGTATAAGATGGGGCAAATATTTGAGTGCTAGTCTTCGTTAAAATTTAATCCTCAGATCTTTTCAAATTTGCCTAACCTACCTATTCTACGCTATATATACCATACATTTATCCCTGATATTAGCATTTTAGTGTTTTAATTTCACACAAATGACCTCCGCGCACAAACACCAAGAGACTAGAGAGAGAGAGCACAAGAGAGCTTCGGTTACTTACAACCAGTATATACTGGGCTGGACTATTTGTAATGACTATAATTTACTTTTATATAGAATTCCACGGTAACTAACTAATAAATGTAATTTTCTTTTTTTAATCCTTAAATTTTACATCACTAATCCTGCGTGTACTATAAACGCTCCTAACCATGTCACGAGTAGGTGTTTCGTTCGCACTTACACATACACCATAGATGTATCAAGAACATAAATTTACATTACGATGTTTTTGTTTTCCCTCAAATTATCCAAATTTGCATAGCTTGATGGTATTTTTCACGTATATGTGTCAAAAGTTACGACGTTCGCGGAACACAATGATTTTATAGTACTTATTTTTACATAGTTTATGAAACGTTTTTACAATAAAACGATTAGAGAAGTCATATAACATATCGATCAGTAATATTATCATCTGCCTCTGAACAGTCCTCAACGTGATATAGTCCTTTTGAAACTGGAAAATCGTCACTTCATCACGGAACTAGCCCAACTCTACCGGCCAGTACGAGGCTGCCATTTGAGAATTTTTCTTCGCATTGGTTGTCCGTTTTTCATTCGCTTGTCTTCTTTTGCGAATAGCCATAGAATACTATAATATATAAATAATTGATTTGATATAATTTTATATTTAATATAATACATACATTATGTATTATAGTATTCTATGCGGCTAGCAGTACCTAATGGACCACGTTCAGTTCAGTTTCTGGCAAAACGCACTGGTTGTAAACTTTCGTCTTAAGATTTTGCAGAATATCAGACAAGAAGATTTGTCGCAGTTTCTTCCGAACGCAGCGCTTACGTGGATTCGTCGGTTGATCTTTTGGTCGAAATTGGACTCACCTAAACAGACATTTTGTCCAAGCTACGCTAACTTCGAGCATAGTGTTCCCAACAACTACCCGTATAGGTGTAACATGGACATTAAATTTAAATATTTAACTTTAGTACAACATTTGATATCAATTTAAAATGTTTTCACTTAATACATATAACGAAAATACGATTTAAGTGATACGCTGTCTCAGCCATAAAGAAATAAATGAGAATAAGTTAAAATACCTAAATGCATAAAATTTTACAATAAAATACATTTATTTATATTACAATAAGTTATTATACTTTTTTTTGGTTTTTAGCGTCCTTTTTTGTTAGTTGTTACTTGTAAGTACGTAAGTAAATAAGTACGTATTACTTTTGTACGACATGTAACAAAAACCCTGTGGTTCCCGTTAAGTGCGTTATCAGTATATAATACGTCATTGGTTATCAGAATCTGTATCCAAGTGTATAGAAATATAAATTTTTCAAAAAGCACATTTAAAAAAATAATTTTAATTAAAAAAAAATAATTTGCAAATTGTATGTGGTTTTATTATCTCTGCATTGTCCGAGGAGTAAGGGGATTGTCAAAGACCCCGCATTACCGATACCACAGAATAAATAATAGTACTACGTACAGAAGTTGCATTCCTTTGATGTCGACTACTTACCGACGTTTAATAGCCTACATTATTATTATTATTATTAATCAGATAAATCGCACACGCAAGCTAAATAAAACTTTATCGCTGCGCGCTAGTGTCCATATTACTTTGCATCTTTTTTGTCACGGCGGACTTTCCGTGGTTATTAAGGGATGTCAATAGGAAGTAAAAAAATACATTGCGAAATGCTAATTATGTTACTTAGGTGAAGTACTAACTAATATTCTGAATATGATTGAACCATACTTTCGTAATCGTAACGCTTGGGAGAAATGGGTAGATAGTGTAAACAACAAATAATTACCTGAAATACGATTTCTAACAGAAATGTGATCTATTCTATTTAGTTAAAGATCTTGTTAGTATACAAAGTTTTAATTTCAGTATTTTATGTTATTATAACTCAAAATATTTTAATTACAAAAGACAAGTATAGGTATGTACGTAAATACTTGGATAGTGAAGTAAATTTTAACTAATTGTTGTAATGAAGTACTTAGGTATTTCTTCTGTAGACCAAATTATTACTTAATTCTTTTTTGCTGAGAGTACCTATCTAACAAAAGAATTAAATAAATTTTTAACCTTTCATAACTTCCTTCTAAAATTCTTCGGTAACTTAAAGAATGATATGAAGCCTTTTGTTGGTCATTTCATTTATTGTCCATCTAAGCAACAGTTATAGTAGGAACCACGTTTTGCTATTATAATTTATCAAATAGGTAATATACATAATACCTATATAATTTTTAAAATACATTAAAACTTTTACAACTATTTTTACTATTTACTTTATTAAACACTAAACAAAAACTATTTCAACAACTATTTACATAAAAATATTTACGTAAACAGCGGCAAAAAACTTTAACATTCGATCGCCACCAACGCGCCAGCCCTGACTGCGTTATTTCGCCCGGGCGCGTCGCGATTTCAGGTAATTATTTCACACAGGTAGCAAGAGTGATAGAGGCCTGCCGATATTCGTGTGAGTTAGGGGAAATAAAACCAGATACAATTTACAAAATATTTTTTTAATTAAAAAAAGTATGGTCGAGTTTTCTAAAAAAAATATATTTCTATACGCTTGAATACTGATTATGATAACGCAGTTGACGGGAATCACAGGGGTTTTGTTACACGTTGTATATTCTGTGGTATAAGCACAGAATAAATAATAGTACTACGTAGTATAAGTAAGCATTACTGGAGAAGTGACTATGTTAACTAGATTACTGATTAACGCTGAAATGACTAAAATGCGTTTTAATTAGAAAACAACTATTTAACATTACTTTTACATGCACAATTGATTACAAATATAAAATGCAAACAATACAATCAAAACATTTAAAATAGTAGAGATTGTCTAATTTAAGACTACGCGCCTCCACTGTATTTTTTCCAGATTTTATCACTTTTATTATGTCAACTATAATAAATGTAACAAGATCTACTAAAACATAATAAAAAGGAAGCGCTGATAAAGAATTTATATTATACCTTTAAACGAGCAATTCTTGTATATATATATATGTATATATATATATATATATATATATAACATTTCATGGCAAGAGCCAACCGATATGCCAACATCCTCCGCAACTTCTCTGATAGTGATTCGACGCTTTTCCAAAACAATTTTCTTCACTATTTCAACGTTTTCATCGGTTGTTGACGTGCTGGGGCGTCCAGAGCGAGGTTCGTCATTGGCATCTTCTCGGCCATCTTGAAAGAGCTTGTACCACTTATAAATGTATGCCACTGTCAACATTTCAAGTGTTTTGGACCACGTAATTCCATTTTTACACAAAATTTGATGCAAATTCTTTGATCCATTTTTTTTTTGATAGAAGAAAATCGCCGAGCACACCAACGTACGTCTGACCTTTGTAACTGTCAAAAATAAACTAAACATGCTATACACTTCAAACTTGAAACATATGCTCAGGACATGTGTACCAACGCAACAAAATACAAAAATCGAAAATCGAATGTGCGTTGCCCGCGAAATTAAAAAAGTCACCTTACTTTTTGAACACACCTCGTAGTTCTTCAAGAGAGTTTTGTCACGTTACTTGAAGTACAAGACCACCGCACTTCTGCTCCACGCCTCGCGAAGTAGTGCCACCATGTAGGACGGAATTAAAGAGCTTCTGAAGGTCTTCAAGTACCGGTTTTCCACCGGCTTTCGGAAGCTCCGCTATAATTTTATCCTCGCCTGGGGACTTGCCGTTTTTAAGGTGCTGGAGAACCATTCTAATCTTGCTCAGACTGACATCCGTGATATCATGTTCCTATTTATCTGACCACGGTTCAGTCAGTGACCTCGAGGAGCATATTCAACTCTTTTCATTTCTTCAATGCCCGTAAGGCGCATATGCCTGGACATTAATGATAATGGAAAAAAAAGTTTGCGTTCAAAACGTAGACCCAACGGGTACCGATAGCCTTTAACAATAATATTAAATAATACTCCAATCCATTGAGAAAACAAGAAGTCTGTAATCAGTAATCCATTTCTCTTTTCCTCAGGTACTTAATCGGGGAGAAATTTCTCCCGCATTTCATAGAATGGGTGAAAGAAAAAATCAATATAGACATTACAAAACCACCAAAAATTCCGCAAATACCGACCTCGTACGCAGAGAACAGACTGCCAGCAAATATCAGGAAGGAGTTGGAGAATATTGCTCTCGTTAGTGTGGACGGGTTGGATAGACTTATCAGGGCGCACGGACAATCACTTAAGGATATGACACTCTTAAGAACAAATAGTTTTCCGAGGATACCCGATGCTGTAATATGGCCGGAGAGTCATGATCAAGTTAGTAGAGTTATATTATTTTTACCCGACTGGAAGGGATTGTTATTCGAAAATGTGTATGTATGTATGTATAGTCTGTCTGTTCACTTAGATAGTTTCGGTACACCTGGAGGCGCACTTGTTATTTTGCTTTTATTTTATTTTTTTATTGTGTTTGTTAAATAAATGTTTTTCTATTCTAATAATATATAAAATATTTTATTCTTATGGGTATTGTAATAAAATTAAAATTTAAAAAATAAACACTTAGGTAGCAAACAACCTTTGGCGCTTAATTCTCCTGCTGGTTTTTGCACATTTTCGCACATTTTTTTGATGTTACGGCGGCACCTTTGTCAAGATGCGGCACGTGCCAAAGCAGCGCGACACATAAGCGACTGAATCCAATGCCCCGGCTACACGCTCCGTCTTGCGAGCTTCCGGATTGCGAGCATGCCTGCACAAACCGGTTTGCACAGGTAAGCGCGTGCGTGTGGACGGTAAGACGGTGGCTCGCGCAGGCGACCTGCGTAATCGTTGACGTGCTGAAGAATGGACTGCGCGGGCTTGGTTTGCACGGTTTTGCCTGCGAGCTTACTTGAGCGTGTGGCCGGTTACTCAAGCCGCGCTTCAGTCCGTCTAAATTATTGTTGACGACACATGTTATGTTATAAAATCTTAAAAATGAGAAATGTACGCAATTATTCCAGGGATTTTTTAACTGAATTCATAGAATTGTACATATCGTTGCCGGCGTTGTGGAAAATTAAAAGTAAGGAATATTCCGACAGAAACAAAAAAAATGAAGCTTATCATTTATTAATTGAAAAACTAACTTTCTTATTTGTTGCTTTTTTACAAGTAAACAATAATATAAGGCTCCGTTTAAAAAAAACCTTCTGGCCACATCGTGACGTGACTAGCTCTTAAAACACTTTGAGGTTTGCACAGTCCAGTTTGCACAAACTTACCTGCACTAGCCATTGTACAGTCATGACTGCACAGGCCTGGACTGTGCAGGCAAGACGGAGCCTGTAGCCGGGGCAGGCCCGCACATTCATACGGAATTCCGTTTCGGGATTCCGTTTCGTTTTTTTACATTCACATTACGTTCACATTGCGTTTGCCTAGGCATTCATCAGTCATTTCGCCAGTCTCCACTCCATGAAGCGTCTTCTCTAAAGCCTGTCATTCCTGTGCAGATGTAACCAGCCCTTTGCTATTTCAGCTTACAAATCCGGAAACCTATATCAGGAAGCTACGGTATGCTTCTAAATCGCGGACCTACACTTTTTAAACCTCTAGACTTAACTTTTACTTCTCCTATTAATCCTTCAATTTATATAGAAATTTGTCCGTTCGCAAATTTCTGAAAATCTGAAGTCGTAACAAATTAATTTCAGGTTGTGCAAATAGTGCAGTGTGCGTCGCGGAACAATTTCGTGATAATTCCCTTCGGTGGTGGAACATCGGTGTCCGGAGCTATCACGTGTCCCGCCAACGAGACCCGTCCGATAGTCGCGTTGGACACCAGCGACATGAACTCTATTCTGTGGATAGACAAGGAACAACTGCTGGCTAGGATACAGGTATGATTTTATTAACACATTCATCACCCCTACGATTTTCATGATTTCTTCTCGGATTCCGCCTACATTTTGCGGTTGACTCGCCAGGCGAGTCGCCGGCACTGCAATATAAATTGATCAACTCGCCACGCGAGTTCACTGGCACTACGTAAGGGTAAATTCTATGTTTTGTAATTTTTGTGACCGTCACAGTGTACTTAACGTGTTTACGCAATTAAAAAGTGTTTGCGGACTATTCGGCTTGTAAAAATGGCAAAAAACTGTTTGGATAAAATAAAAGGTGAGTTTGTTTCGTAATTTGAGCAGTGGTTGTCAATCTTTTAAATTGTGGTTATTGTTAAGGTTATATTTTGAATTTCTAATACTTGTGAATAGACAATTTTACCCTGAAATAATTTAATACGGGCTTTCAGTTTTAAGAATATGGTATCAGATTAAAATGTATTATTTTGGGTCGGCTTTAGTAATCTGCTGCACGATTTAAGTGACGATTTTAGCTTTAGTTGACAGGCAATGATGCTATTGATTACCATTTAGCTCCTTTTTATGCCGGAAATCTTTATTTTTCGAGATATCGATAGTTAAAGTTTTGAGGTTATATCGAGTTGGCTAGACATCGGGTACTTGATTTTGATTAATTAAATTACATATAACGAAACGCAAATATTGTGTCAGTTCAGTACTCAAACAGGTCCGGTAATCGTAAGTAAAGGTATAGTCGAAACAGCACTCAAACAAGTCCAGTAATCGCAAGCCAAGGTAATCAAAACACGGGAGTCCAGTAAACGTAAGCTAGGTCACAAAGGTAGAGAACAGATAAACGCATGCGATGACGAAAGGGTCGTACAAAGCACTGATATTGAAAACAAAGTTTACAGAAGTTTACTAGAGTAGGCAACGACGTCACAATTGGCTAATGTTAAATCGCATTCTTGGAGTGCGATTTAACATTAGCCAATGAGAGCTTTGTAAAAAACAATGTTATCAGTGCTTTTGTTCTTCAAATACAACGGCGCGCCGGTGTTTTTTTGTCGGCTGTTTCATCAATGCCGACCCTTTTTTTAATTTATTTTCAACCCTATTGCAAAGATACAAGATTTATAATATGGCTGCTAGATATGTTATCTCAAATATTACGATAACTTTGTATTTCTAAAGCTTGTTTTTAAAAAAATTATGTCTTGATAGTTCTTCCTAGGACAGAGGCTTTATTTCAAACTGGTGGTTTGTCAATACGTAATCAAACAAGAGTGACTTTCGATAAGTAACACATAAGCACTCACGCCTGTCACCCAGAGAGGTAGGCAGAGACTACGGACTTCCATTTGGCACGATCCTAATTATTCTAATGAAACTAGTTTGTTGTATATTAGTTCCATATCACAAGTATGTAGGTAGTCCATGCTACTATGTTCACGTCGTTGTCTAACATGTCAAAGGTTGAGGATCTATGTCAGAGAACTCGCCTAGCGAGTTCAAGGCATTGCAGAATAGTTTGTTTCCTTTCAAATTTAAACGGGGTCTCCACACCCGGCCCACCACGTAAATCTTTAGTTTAGCATATATTTAATCTAAACTATAATTTTAAGCATAAAATACATGAACTCGCCAGGCGAGTCGTTGGCACTGGAATAAGATTTACGTGAACTCTCCGGGCGAGTCGGTGGCACTGAATGCGTTAACGAGCTGGAATATCTCGTCATTACCTATCCTTTATAGGGATTTCACGAAAGTTTAAAAAAAATATCAATTCTAATAATATAAATGCGAAAATAACTCTGTCCGTCTGTTGCGGCTGGGTTGTGGCCCATCATCTACATCTATCGTACCTACTCCTACCCCTGAGGATTAAGATGGAATGCCTACTCTGTGTTACATACTTCCGCAGTCCTGATGAAGGTAAATTTCCTACATATCTTTTTATCGTGAGGAAAAGTTATACCGGTCATCTACCGGCCAAAACCTCGTGGTAGTCACCGTCAGGTTATACGAGGGGTCCCGATATCTCCGTTCGCAACGGAATCGGGGCCCCTCCATCGCTTTCCTGGACTCGAAGCCCGGGATAACAATTACCTACTACCTCCAGCACCGTCGTCGCATTACAATCACGATTAGGGTGTCTCATCGAGATTGCTCGATGCCGGAATTCTCGGGAAGTGTATCCTTCCTTATTCGAAAAGAGAAAAAGTCGAGGAATTGTGTCTTGTTTGGCAAATGCTACTTACACACTTGATATTTATAGTGAAATTGGGATAGCAGTACTGGTTGGTATTCTTAAATAAATAAATAAAATAAAAAATAATAAACCAGAATATCACACATGTACTAGTTATATCATGCCTTTCACGAATTGCGACACAATTATATGATCGATAGCCAAATACAAATATCGAGCGTGCAGGATTTGTGATTGTACTTGTGCCCTTCCCTCGTGCTCGCTACACTTTCTTTCGTTTTATACTAAAAACCAATAATAGTTACGACTACAAAGTACACGTTTTATTGTGTACTTTTTTACCTTAACTAATAGACTGATTAGTCATAACTTATGTTTGTATTCTGAACTCTTTAGGTGATTATTACTCAAATGTTTATTTTTATTCTGAGATTAAAAGTTCTACCTAGTTAAAATAAAAAATTATCTTGAATTAATTATTATTAAAATGTTTTTTGAAGTGAAAACTTCTTTAGCATCGTTGTCATTTGAAACTGGATGAAACGAAAAAATGACAGTAAAAGGAGACAAACGTATGTATCTATAGGATTTAGTCTGAGTGAGAATGAGATAGAATACAGCGTAGTAAGCAAAAGTAGCCTAAAGGCAGGGTGCGGACCGCTAATTCAAAAGGTTGTGGGTTCGAATCTGTTATTCGATTATTATTTTTAAGCTTACCAATAGTGGAAGTGGGAATTGTAGTAATGTTAATAGCATTGTTAGTATTTAAAAAAAAAGTGTTTGTTATTATTTCAGTCTCCTTTGTGCAGAGCTTTAAAGATAGCTAATACACAATTTTAACTGTTGAAATAAACAGCTAAAAATTAACAAATTTATTATATAAATAAAATTAACCATATTCAATAAGATTATCTTAAACAATCCCTTCATTACAATCGACGATTTCATAACTTATCGATATATATTAAATTATTCGTGTTTATATCATCTAACGCCTATCTTATGTACCACTTTGAGAATTAATTTTTGTTCGATAATTCGATGGCGGTATTACAAAGCAATTTTATTTGAAGGAAAACTAAAATCACAGTCTAAAAGTAATGATTGTTACATTTATTTGTTGTTGAAAATGATCATATTAAATAAATCCTTTTGCTGTGAAATATTTTTATTTTATATTTCATTTCATTTGAAGGTTTCACTTATACCGCATGTGAACAGCGCACATGTTGTTTATCTTTTTGTTTTGTAAAGTTTCCTTTTATTTACGCGAACACTACACATTGAACAAATATATTATTTTCCCGTTACAGCCTACTAAAGTCCACTGCCGTATGAGGAAACTCAAGGCGGCTCAGCGAGCTATAGAGAGGGCTATGTTCGTAGTTTCTCTGCGTGATAGACTTAAAAATGATGACATCCGCAGTAGAACCAGAGTAACCGACATAGCCCAACGGATTAATAGATTGAAGTAGCCATGGGCCGGCCATATAGCTCGAAGAACCGACAACCGATGGTGAGGAAAGGTTTTTGAGTGGCAGCCTCGTACCGGTAGGCGAAGTGTAGGGTGGCCCACCGCTAGATGGAGTGACAACCTGATAAGACATGCAGGAAGTCAATGAATGCAGGTGGCTCAGGACCGTGCTTTATTGCATTCCTTGACCTATGTTTAGCAGTGGACTTGTGAGGGGATGTAATGATGGTGATGAATGATGATTAATAAAAGCGTAATTTTATCATTAACCGACTTCAAAAATGGGAAGAGGTTCTCAATTCGCCTGTATTTTTATTGTGTGTCACCTTGGAACTTTTCATGATTCAACAATTTTGATGATTCTTTTTTAATTTGAAAGCTGATGCTTCTCATCTGTGCTTGTGTATCATGTGGTCCCGTATAAATTCGATCAAAACCGATACCGATAATTAGACCAACAGTGTTTGAGTTATCCTTAATAATGCGTATTTAATTGTTGTCGACTACATCGACAATGTTCTCATTTTATTCATATTGAAGTCGGTTGTAAAAATTTTTTAATCTTACCACTTGTGTTTTTTCTTTCCACTGGAATATGACTATTTACTATGCAATTGTGTAATGTGTACTAATAACATGTCGCCCTTTATCTGTACTTCAACGTTAGTGTCAATATTTTGTAAGGTCAGTCAATATTAGATCTAAACACCTATTTCAATAAAGGCCTTTTCACAGTTCATAAATATTAGTAAATATTAGTGTACCTCGTTCATTTAAATGCTTCTACGCAATTCTTTGATTGCCTTAGATCCAGGTCATTCCAGGTCATTATTATTAATGGGTGTGCCTCAAGGCATAATTCTCGGCCCAATCCTAGTTCTAATCTATATTAATGACTTACTTTCCATTAGGGGATAATTATCATATATTTAATATTATTTGCTGACGGTACTTCGCTGATTTTTAAACTTAAACTTGAATCATTTAAATAATACGGAGTGAATAAGGCTACATCAAACTTCGTGATTGGTTTAACGTTAAAAATCTACATTTAAACGGCAATAAAACTAAATGTACAAAATTTACGACACTGAATGTTAAAAATCTGAGTACCAATATGTTTAAAATGGGAAAGAACTGAGTCCTGTTGAATCTATTGTTTTTCGTGGCATCACTCTCGACGCTAAGCTTCAGTGGGGCCCCCATATGTCTAAACTAGCAAGCAGGCTAAGCCCTGTAGCTTATGCTGTAAAAAATAATAGAGGTCTCACTATTATCGAGACAGCTAGATTAGTTTATTTCAGTTATGTCCATAGCATAATGTTTTATGGAATTTTGCCATGGGAAAATGCGGCTGATTTAAAAACTTTTTAGAGCTATTTATAACCCAAAACCGAGGGTGTATGTCAAAGAAAATTTTTAAGAAATGAAATATATTAACATTGGCATGTCAGTATATTTACATAAAGTTATAGTATGTTCGTAAAAACAAAAGTAATTTTAGTACAATGTAAACACTAGGAACAAACACAAGCTAGTGATACCAGTTTCTCGACTCCATAGAATCAGTAATTCATTCATTGGGCAATGTGTACGTTTTTACAACACCAGAAAATATACAAAATTCCTCTATTACCAAGTTTATATATTTTATTAAACAAATCTATATAAAAATGATAACATAAAGTACCTGGTTGACCGAGCTTTGCTCGGTATTTTTTTTTAGTTCGTGTGTTTTGGAAATTATATTTAGATACAAATTACATATTGATGAAATACGAATAATATTTTTTGGTCTTAGCGACATAATAGAAAAAACTGAACTGGTTATTTGAATAAAAAATCATGAGTACAATTAGTTTAATTTAAATTTTCGTGTTTTTAAAAATACTACAAAAAGGCTCGAAATAATAGATTTTCTCAAAAAAGAAGGGAACTTGAAAAAAATAATTAAAAAAAGTCGGACGAAGACAGGACTCGAACCAGGGTACTACGACTTTGTGACCGTCCATTATTGCAATTGAGCTATTTATAATCATTAATAAGCTGTCATAATTTACCTTCTTATTCTAACGATATTGTAGCATTTTCATTTCCGGAAAACACGGATAAAACGACATTTTCTGAAAAGTAATCCTAGCTAGATCGATTTATTGCCCCCGAAACCCCCTGGACACTAAATTTTATGAAAATCGTTGGAGCCGTTTCCGAGATTCTGATTTTATATATATATATATATATATATATATATATATATATATATATATATATATATATATATATATATATATATAAGAATTACTCGTTTAAAGGTATAGGATAAATACATTGTTAAAAATAATACCTGGGAATGAGGTGGTCGCTTTGAAGCTTTTTATAAAAAGTCCCTCTGGGTTTCTTCCCAGGACTGTGGTTTTTTTCCGAACCAATTGTGAAAGTAAAAAATGAAATTCAATAAGAATTACGTGTTATCTATATTGGGTAAAAAAAGTTATACTCTATTATATTTAATAAAATGTACAAAGTTGATAAACTGGTAACCAGCTATTCGTTTCTTTATAAGCATGTTGTGGCGTAATTAAATTCAACGATAATTATATAAAAACGTATATTTGTTTATTTGTTCGTCTTATATACGTTCCTACACCTTTCACCCGATTACGACAGAACTTTGGTAAGTTGTTGTGCGCCCGTGGAGGTTTTTGCGAATAAAGAGGCATTACAACGCGTGCTGGGAACAACTAGTTACTTATGAAAGTATAAATTTTGGTTAATGCACACTCTTTACTGCCTCTGTATCTCACAGTTAACTTTATACTACGTAGTTTTGGCGGGTAGTTGCCCGGATACATATTGCTGCTAATTTTATTGTTTATCTGTCACCAGGCTGGTATCGTAGGTCAAGACTTGGAGCGCGAAATGCGCGCTCGCGGCTTCACCGTCGGCCACGAGCCCGATTCATACGAGTTCTCGACGCTGGGCGGCTGGGTCGCCACGCGGGCCAGCGGCATGAAGAAGAACACGTACGGGAACATTGAAGAGTTAATTGTGCACACCACGGTAACTACCGGTCTATTGGTGTTTATGATTGTAGACTGATATAACATTTCAATGTTATATATTTACTCATGTGCTATTGGTACAAGAGGATAGATAATATAGACATGCTGCTGCTGTATTATGTTAGTAGTCAATATCGACTGGTCGGCTCGACCAGGAAGGACCACGCTCTTACAGGAAACCAGCGTAAAATAAAATAGATAAATAGTAAAATAGCAGCTTAGGACTGCGGTGTTTCGTATGGTAAGTGTAGAGATCCGGAGACCCTTTTTTACTGGAAACGAGGCATTCCATCTTAGTCCTCAGGGGTGACAACGCATCTGCGTTTTGATTCTTAATCGAGGATAAATGTAGATGTCTATGGGCGACAGCATCCACTTATAATCAGGTGGACTGTTTGCTCGTTGGTCACCCTTATTCTATAAAAAAATCAGTCGCCCCGTCTCATATCGTGAATATCCTTACACTTGACTGGGATTTTTTATAGAAGTAAAGGTAACAAAATCTTTGGCTACAGTAGCCTAATGTTTAAGGATTCTGATTAAAAAACTCAAAGTTCGAGGTTTCGAATCCACCATTCGACTATTGGTGTCTACTGTCACACAAGCATTTTAGGCTTAATAGGCGTTAATTGAAATTTCATTAGTATTAATATCACTACTAGAATTCCTTTTTTTTTAAAAAAAAAGGACTTACAATTTATCCGGTAGTAAGTTAATGCTGTGACTCATAGACACCTATATCTATCATCAATTAGGTATCATAACGTTGTCGCCCTTGACGACTAAAGCCTTGGTCTCTTAATCGTAACGTACAACGCTGCGGTATGCGGCTTAAACGCAGCGTCACGACGCAGCGTTTAGCATCAAAATCGGCAAATGCGGCAAAATCAAGTGGTCAGTTGATTTTGCCGCAGCTATTTAAAATCCAAAATAAAAAAAAATAAAAAAATCTTTATTTCACAACACAGTGGTTTGTAACTGTAAACAGAGGTTGGGACCATCGTATTAAGTAATAATAATATTTGTGCCAGGTGGCCCTGCTCTTCCGTACTTTACTAAATATCTTTAAATGTGTTTGTGAAGACAATTTGGAAAAACACTTATAAAAATAATTAATGTTAACATTAGTTTAGAGTGAAAAACAAGGCAAAACAACAATCAATATTTTCAATTTACATATTACCTGAAATAGATTAATTCTGAATTTTAATAAAAAAAGCATGAGAGAGTGTTCGCGCGCGCATGTGTGTGTGTGTGTGCGTGTGCGTGTGCGTGTGCGTGTGTGTGTGTGTGTGTGTGTGTGTGTGTGTGTGTGTGTGTGTGTGTGTGTGTGTGTGTGTGTGTGTGTGTGTGTGTGTGTGTGTGTGTGTGTGTGTGTGTGTGTGTGTGTGTGTGTGTGTATTGTGTGAGTGTGAATGTGTAAGTTCGTAAATTGTCACAGTTCTCGTTCACCAAAACTAAATATAAAATTAAATCAATTAGCATATTGCAATAAACATTCTGTGTCGTTATATGTTTTAGTATATAAATACTTTGTAACTATTTGTTTACATTTGTATGTGTTCAAGTGATATAAATCCAAATCTTTGTTCAGTCTATTGTAGAGATGAGCAGATTGCGATAAGAACTGACGCTGAGCAATTAAGACTAGATTCAGCATTTCTAAATACCGAGTTCCAATTCTTTCCCGTAAAAACTATTGCGGTGTCATAAGAAAATACTCGACCGTCGAATAAATTTAGGTCAGTTAATGTATTGATATAAATAAGGAACAATGTAGGACCCAGTACACTTCCCTGTGGAACACCAAAGGTAAGCGGTGATTCGTCACTAATGTAGTCACCTATTTTTACTTGTTGCTTACCCTCAGGTAATCCTTGAATAAATTCAGCGGGATGCCCCTTACACCGATTGCTTCCAATTTCCGCACAAGGATCGAAGAAGAAACAGTTTAAGTTTTTTTAGTAGGTTGTTACAAAAATTTCTGTATCTTTTATAGGTAATTACTAAAATTACATTGTGAGTATCCGAACGCAGTTGTCTTTGCATTTTATTTCTGTTTCTAATGCACCTTAAAACACCAGATGTAATCCAAAGTTTAATGGTGCGTTGTGATTTTGGCATTCTTTTTGTAATTATACTCTCTGTTAAGGATTCAGATAAGCTTTTTATAAGTTTTTCGGCAACTACGTTCAAAACAGACGTGTCAACATGAACAATAGTTTTGAAATTTGTGCTTTGCTTGAGGAGGAGGAAGAAACAAGTTTTTTATTTTTATATGAAGAGGGATGATTGCGGATTAATTATATTAAATTATCTTCAAACAAATTCATTGTCAACATGTTACGCACACCGCAGCGTCGCAAAGAGAACGACGCCGCGTAGTGCGGAGTACCCGCTCCCCACTTCACCGCGCTTGCCCTCCGCCGCTGACGCATACTGCGACGGAACAAGAGACCATTCTATTATACACGTTTTTCATACGATTTTGTGTCCGGCACCGCATGCCGCGTACCGCAGCGTTGTGCGTTACGATCAAGAGACCAAAGCTTAAGATGGAATGTGTCTCAGCCTGTAATTATACTAGCTTTCTATGCCGTTTAGACCTGGTCTACACAGCGGTGTACGCACTGCTATTTCGTAATAGAAGTAGGTAAGATAGTGGTCCCAGCACAGACGTACTCCTAGACACACGAGAGATCCTACCTCTTATTACAACCTTACATCTGGTATATATTATATTATACCGCCATCTATCGACAGCATGAGATCTATGTGGCGTTTCACAAAGTTGCCTCTCACCACGCCCACCAGATGAAAAGGGACTATTATATCGATTTCGCTCGCACCACACGGCATTAACACAAATTTTACGGGACACAGTATAAATGAGTATGTGTGTGACATGTATCTACTCACAAAGCCACGCAGCAGCTATATTATGGATTTGATACGAATGAGTCGATTCAATCGGCGAAGGACCACACTCTCACAGTCTGTCTACCAGCTTAAGAGAGAAGAAAAGTATAAAAACTTCAAAATTCAAGTTCACAGTGAACTGGAGACCGATTTTAGCGGAGATTCCATTTTAGTCGTCAGGAGTGACTACGCATGTGCATTTTGATTATCATTCAAAGACAAATGTCGATGGGCCACAGTAACCACTTACCATCTGGTAGACTGTGTTCTTGTTTGTTATACTTATTCTATAAAAAAATACACGATGGCTGAGTTCTATTATTTTACAGATGGTGACACCTATCGGCGTAATGGAGAAAAGCTGTCGAGTGCCGCGCATTTCGTGCGGGCCGGAGTGGGAACACGTTGTCTTGGGCTCTGAGGGCTGTTTGGGTGTCGTTACCGAGGTATAAACAGTTGAACTACTAGGAACCTTAGAGTATACATACTGTTACGAGCTTGAGGTTCGTGACAATAAAAATTGCCGATAAAATTACCTAAATTAACACTTTAAGTTTCTTTACACAAATTAAAACTAATAATTAAGCACACTGGTTCACTTTATTTCGCTCCGAAGCTTCGCTTGTCTCGCCAAATTCAATACTTCCCCGATCGCGTCTTGCAGCGCCTATAGATACACATTAGCACGGAAACATCCAGAATATTCAAGTAAACACGCGCAAGGGGCCGAGAGTTCGAGTGTCGACTTCTAGAAGCTTAGTTCTTCGTTTCGAGACTAGATGGCGTTGTCGGTTGAAAGATTACTGATGTCATTTTCTGGAAAGCTCCCTTCGCTCTCGTCTCTGACACTAGATGGCGCTAGTGCCGGGTACATGACGTCGACTTAGGCGTGTAACAATACGCAAGCTATATGTATACACTAAGATTAGTACTGACCACCTAACACGTATAGAATCTAAATTATTAATTTTACTACAGGTGACATTAAAAATTCGTCCGTTGCCGCCCGTCGTGCGTTACGGGTCGCTCGTGTTTCCCGATTGGGAGGCGGGCTTCCACTTCGAGAGAGAAGTTGCGAGACAGCGACTGCAACCCTCCAGTATACGGCTTATAGATAACGAGCAGGTGAACTTCTTTTGAACTTTTTATTTCTGTTGATTCAGAAACATTTTTTTAAATGGTTATAATAAGTTAAAATACGAACTGCTGCTAGATCGTAGAGGTATCTACGTATATAAGTTATTCGTGAACAAACATTCAGAGCATGAATCAAACCCGATCCGCCATCATTTATATCACTGTCACTACGGAGACCTCACCTCCCGGAATAAAAATGGCATTCTGGTATAACCCATGATAGAGTTATAGACCAATTAAGTAAAGTAGATTTCCTTATGATGCGTTTTTAAAGTCGCTTTCGCTTCTACTATACAGAATATAATTATATTTTCTAAGTTAATGTTAAGACCCCCCACATACATACGGAATTCCTTTTCGGGATTCCGAACGCAGCAATTCCATATAAAATCAAGGTCCCGTCACACACTTACGGTAATTTACAAATTCAAATTTCTAACGGAACGAAAGGGACGGCCACACTCATACGGAATCTCTTTTTGATCGCAAAATTTCGAACGGAAAACTACCGTAGGTTGTAGGTAGGTAGGTTGTGTGACGGGACTTTGATTTTATATGGACTTGCTACGTTCGGAATCCCGAATGTAGCTACGAGGGTGGATTGAAAAGTACTCGGCCTAACCAAGAAAATAAACACATACTAAATCAGTTATATTTTTATTTTTCTACATAATCACCATCAAGTTCAATACACTTTTGCAACCTCCCCTTCCAAGCATTTAGACCGTTGAAAAAAAATGATTCTTCCTTAGAGTCAAAATATGCGTCTACAGCTGCTTTGACCTCGTCGTTTGTCGAAAATCTTTGACCTCCCAAGTGCTTTTTTAGGTTAGGGAACAGAAAGAAGTCTGATGGTGCCAGATCAGGTGAATACGGCGGATGCGGTAACAGTTCAAAGCCACAGTTGTGAATTTCAGCCATTGACTGTACTGACGTGTGAACACGGGCGTTATCTTGATGAAACAGGACTTTTCTTCTGAGCATTCCTCGACGTTTTTCTTTTATTTCCTCTCGTAAACGACGTACTAAGGTGCAGTAGTAATCAGAGTTTATAGCCTGACCCCTTTCAAGATAATCAATCATAATCACACCTTTCGAGTCCCAGAATACTGAAGCCATCACCTTATTTGCCGACAAAATCGACTTAGCCTTTTTAGGGGGTGGTGAACCAGGTCTTCTCCACCGTTTTGATTGTTGTTTTGTTTCCGGTGTACAGTAATGAACCCATGTTTCGTCCATAGTAACAAAACGATTCAAAAAATCATCTGCATCGGCTTTAAATAACTCCAAACAGTGACGTGAAATAGTCAATCGCGTCCTTTTTTGTTCAACTGAAAGCAGTCGCGGAACCCACCTCGCAGACACCTTGTGGAAACCCAACTCGTTGACAATGATGTTTTGAGTTCGTTCATAAGAGATGCCTATAATCTCGGCTATCTCTCTAATTTTTAATCTGCGGTCTCCCATTATTAAATCAAGTACTTTTTTAATATTTTCGTCAGTAGTTGACGTCGAAGGCCTTCCAGAGCGGGGTTCATCTTTCACACTCTCTCTACCACGCTTAAATTCTGCTATCCATTTTTTGACGTATGAATATGACAGAGCACAATCGCCTAACGGCGCCTCTACACGTTGGCCAACACAGTGGCGAATGTAGTGGCCAATAGCATTGGCCAACGTGTAGACGGGGTGTTTGGGCTTCATTGGTATGTATTGGAACGATGGCCCGCAAGTTGGCGCGAGATCCGTGTGGTGTCGGTTTTTTACAAAAGATCAAAGGATTGTTGGCAGAGTTTGGTCGCCGCGTCCACACGTTGGCCGCGCATTTAGTTTGCTACAAGCTCCCAGAGTGATTACACGCATCTGATTAAAATTTTATATTCTAGCTTTGTAGGGTGGACGCCCCAATTACCAGCCTTTTAGTGCCAATTTAAACTTTAAACATTCCTCCAATACTTTAATTAGCGCGATTTAATTATTATTAAACATTTGTTTTAATCAACAAGTTATTTATCAAAAAAATTAACGTTTTTTTACAATCAGATTATTGCGAGAACAATTTTGAAATGAAAAAAAAATGAAGCACGTCGTTTATACGTGGTAGAACCATGCAATCATATTAGAAGTATTGTTGCAGCACGAAGGTCGGCTCGACCGGGGAAGGGCCACGCTCTCACGGAATATCAGCGTAAAATAGTAGCTTACTGATGCTGTGTTTTGTATAGTGAGTGTAGGGAACCAGAGACCCTTTTTAAAGGAAACGAGGCATTTTATCTTAGTCCTCACGGGTGACAACGCATCTGCATTTTGATTTGTAATCGAGGATAGATGTAGATGTCTGTGGGCCACAGTAACCACTTACCATCAGGTGAACTGTGTGCTCGTTTGTCACCCTATCCTATAAAAAACGTCGATTTCTTATAATTTAATCGTGCAAGTTTTCGAAGCATTATCATCATTACAGCTGTTCACAAGTCCACTAATGAACATCATCCTCCACAGACTGCCGCAAAGCATGCTCCTGAGCCACTTTGCTCGTCATGAGTTTTTCATTTATGTTCTAAGTTATAATTAGTACCTATTATTAAGTCAGTGTTAATTATATTTATTGCTATTGTTTTTGTCTTCTATATTTTTGTCAAATAAATTATTAGGGTTTTTTATCTAATATATATCAAATGTCTGATGAAACCTGAAATGCAATCTGATGAAACCAAGTACATGTTTTGCTAAACTTTAAAATCAAAACCCAATTTTAAAACATAGACTAATCGATTATAACTCCTTTAACTTTAAAATAAGTTAAGTTCTTATTAATGGTATTTATTCCAGTTTATGATGCATGTAAAAAATAAATAAAGCTAATTGTATATCGTATATCTATTTACAGCCCCATTAATAACCACTATTATTTTATAATTCTTTTATAAAAACGTTAACCCCGCACTAGGATTTTCTCCCGTATCGCGCAGGCAGTTTACAAACATAAATTGCACAAGAACACACATCCAGACCCGAAACAATTATTTGTAGGACATACAAATACCTGTTCCGTGCGGGATCAAACCCGCGGCGCTCGGCGCAGCCACTCATTGCTGAGCCACTGCGCCACGGTGCTTATAAATTCGTCCGCACATTGGCCCGAACCGAAGTAAACTGAACGACCTTCCAACGTGTGGACGCCGTCACCAAATCTCGGCCAATATATTCGCCACTCCATTCGCCACTGTGTTGGTCAACGTGTAGAGGCGACATAATGTCCTGACCATGTCATCATGGATGGCTTTTGATGATAGCCCCTTCTTATGGAGGTACTTAATGACGGCACGCTGCTCGATTTGCTCCATTCGCGGAAATTACGTCCGATTACTTTGTTAATAAATTTATAAAATCACAACTAATTATCGCACACGTTTCGAACTTCACACAATGAACTAGTCTGAACTGAACTAAATAATGTTTAATGGATCTGTGTTAGGCCGAGTACTTTTCAATCCATAGTTGTATAATGGCGCGCCTAACAATGCCTGTTTATAATACTCGTAATTTGGAGACAGACATGGAATGTTTCTCTGTCGGTCTCCAAATTACGAGTAGATAGTTGATACCATATGATAATGATAAAAAGAGGTAAGTTTTAGTTTTTGAGCGATTCTTTAAACTCTTTTACTGATAGAAAACTACACTAATGACCAAAGATGTTTTATAGGTACAGATACCGTGTACGCGCGCCTAAAACGCTTCCATTTAAAAGGCACCAATATTGGCGTATTCGTTCGATCGTTCCGCCATTACGCCAGCGACGTTCACTGCGAACATACATTACGCACCAGTGTTTTCAATTTCGGAAAATGACTGTTTGTGCTGTGAAATCATCTAAAAATTACTCTTGGAAAAAAGATAAGGATAAGAACATCACTTTTCATAAGTAAATATACAATTTTCTGGTGTATTTCTTGATAAAATAGTACGAAAGCTGAATGTCAATACAAGTAATAATACTGCGCAATAATATTCGAGTGTTGCCTACCGTATGAAATGTTTTTCCCTATTTTAATATCATTAATAGATGTAAAGCAACTGTTGACAACGGATATTTATCCAAAGCAGCCGATACGCAACCGTTGTGAACCGGTTGTTTATTCGACTACAAACGAAAAAGGATGGTTATGTTTTTACTATGTGTGCGGTTGGCTAAGCTGAATCGATTTTTGGAATGTTGCTCAAAAACTACTTAACCTACTTAAAAAAATTCTTTCACCATTAGAATGCTATTATGACTATGAAACGTAGGATGTATTTTAATATAGATGGCACTAACATCAACGAATATGTTTTTTTGGCTAAACTCGTACAGTTCTTGATCGATTTTAAAAATTCTTTTACCACTAGAATGTTATGTATAATTAAAGATGTCTAATGTAGGATGTATTTTATTATAGATGGACTACTACTTTCTATGAATATGTTTTATTTGGCTTATCTCAAAAATTACTTGACTGATTTTGAAATTTTTTTACCGTTACATTACTAATGAGGGCTTTAGTTGTAAGATTAAATTAATAATTAATAATATTATTAAATTATACTATTATAATAATTATGTAATATTGTTATTTGTTATATAATTATGTTATATTGTTGTTTGTTATATAATTATAATACAATGTTAAATCACTTTCATGTCAAGGACGCTTATACACAATCAACATTGATTTTATATGCTTTTTTTATTTATTTACTTACAGGTTTTACAGTACAAAATGTAGCCTTTAAACACACAATCTTTTATCGTCTTCCAGTGGCAGGATTTAATTGATTTCACGCAATTATTTGATAAAGTCCTGAAACTGTATCGATATATGAATTTTAAAAAAAATATTTGCTATCTCTTGGCCGAAGTTTACACTTAACCGAACTTACTTTTGTACGTCATTTTACTTAAGATTAAAAATAAATAATGTCTTCGCGGCAATATTTTGGGTTTAAGGTACGAAAGTGTAGTACTCTATATATATTCAGTAATAATAGATTAGTTCAATATATGTTAGATACATAAATATCTAATGTGATTTTTGATTTATTTTTAACTGTAACATTAATTATATCTAGTTTTTACTACTTATCTTCACTATTTTAGTGCGATTTTCGTATCTACATAAAACACACATAACCACCCACATCCCTTGTGTGTGTATATCCCCATTCACATACGTACACAAATGCACACGCCTCGCACACATATTTTACACTCAGGTATGTCAATATGAATGAAATATAAAATCTCCCAAATTTTTGGGAAATCGATTCGCACTATTATTACCGAAGTCACGCACACTAATGCAGACATGGTACGTAAGATATGCGCGTCACGTGGTACTCACGCACACATGAATCAAAGACTGGCGTCACTGTGAACGGTGCGATGTGTTAGCAACACGGTATCTGTACTTATAAAACATCTTTGACTAATGACATAGGGTATGTCTTTATTGGATAAAACTAGACAGTAGGATTGTTTGGCGTTTGTTGAGGCGTTTTAAGTAAGAAATCGCATATATATATATATACATATATATATATATATATATATATATATATATATATATATATATATATATATATATATATATAATAGAATTGGAGAAAAATTTGCTGATTGGCTGTCTCTCTCTGTGACCAAACGGTGTGATATAAATGTAGGCAATGTAATTTTAAAGGACCAGCCGCACCGCACATTTAGTTTAGGCAAAAGTTCCGCTTCTAAGCAATACCAACTTTGCTATTACCCAAATTTCAGGCGCGTGGAGCTGTGCGGGTCGGCTATTCATTAATTAATTACTTAGGGCTGATTTTTTTAAAGTCATATAAAAATTATCCATCATAAAAATTATAAAATATTTGGAAAATCCAAAAGTGTACGTTTTTATTAATTACCTAAATACTTATATCGTTTAAAGCTGCACAAAATTGTTTCTGTTTCATTAACACGAAATTCTTTTGCACTACTAGGAATGAAAAAAGGTGTCAAATAATTAATAAATTAATAAAATAAATCATAACCTGATCACATTCAATTTTGCATGCCTTAAACGCGAAGGGGCTATACCTACGCCTAAAAATTAAAATAATGAACGGGTCAGTTTACAATAGTAAAATTCAAAAGGATTTAATAAGAACGATTGTCCACCGCCGCCGTCATCGAGACGTCAGGATTAAAGTCTAAAGCTAATAAAAAACTCAAAGTAATTAGATTAGTTTTTCATAAGAAATCTTGTTCACATCCATTCCAACTTACTGACGTTCAAGTGAAATTATTTTCAATTAACTTTTTTTTAATAATAAATAATCACTACATCAGAAGTAATAAAAAAATCGAAATAATTCTCTTATAACCATATCAGAAGTATTATTTTAAATATCCTCTTGCTATTGGTGTTCTTTTTTTATAACATTGGGTGACAAACGTGCACACAGTCCACCTGTTGATAAGTGGATGCTGTGGCCCATAGACATCCACATTTATCCTCAATTAAGAATCAAAATGCAAATACGTTGTCATCCCTGAGCATTAAGATGGAATGCCTCGATTCCAGTAAAAAGCATCTCCGGTTCTCTACACTCACCATACGAAACACAGCAGCATTACGCTGCTATTTTACGCTGTTATTCTGTGAGAGACGTGGTCCTGTCCCGGCCGAGCCAACCCATTCGTTCGTCATTCCTCATGGGTGACAACGCATCTACATTTTGATCTTTTATTGAAGACAAATGTAAATGCCTACGGGCCACAGCATCCACTTAAAATCATATTTTCGTGGTTAGCAACCGTAGATTTTTATAAATATTTAAGATGCTACTGCCTCATCTCCTGCTTCATTGGTTATTATGTATTTTTTCAGTTCCGTTTTGGGTATGCTGTCAAAACGGAAACGTCGTGGGGCGGCGTCGCGCTCGAAGGACTGAAAAAGTTCTACATAACCAAAATTAAGGGTTTCGATCCCGCCAAGCTGTGTGTGGTCACGTTGCTGATTGAGGGCACTGCTGACCAGGTCACCGACAGGGAGAAGAAACTGAACGCCATTGCGGCCGCCTTCAACGGAGTGCCCGGTGGCGCCACCAACGGCGAGGTCGGATACACTCTTACCTTCGTCATCGCTTATATTAGGGTAAGTGATTTATAAGAATATAAGCGACCCGCCCCGAATTCGCTTGAATCTATTAAAGTGGCGTTACGTAGACTAAGGATGATTAAAGAAAATTCATTTTATAAATTTTCCGTTTTTACAAAAAATTCTTTAAGATTTTCGGATAAATAATAATAATAATTATTATTATTATTATTAATAGTTATTTGCAACGAATATGGTAGTTACAGGATTAATAATTTGGTTTGGTACAATCATATTTCGCCAGTGGCATGCAAATATATAATTTTATAACTGTCGGTCTAGTGCTATATAAATGTTGGTTAATTACAATTTCGTGATAAACCTAAGAATAAAATGTCACAAGATAAATAACACACATATACATAGACGTTAATAATATACAAGAAATAAAACAAAATTCAATCCAGTCTTAATGCCAAAATAAAATAAAAATTAAAAAAAATCAAAATATCGTCAAGTTAAGGTGTACATGTCAACAGTTATCAAGTCAAGATTATATGAAATATCACTTTGGTCTATAACAGTAAAAATCATCTAGGAAATAAAAACAATTTTGAATAAGCCATTGCTTCAATGTTTTTTGAAAAAAGTCAAATGGCAATTTTTGAATATCATTGGGGATTTTATTATATACTTTTATACACATATTGGGACAACTCTTCTGATAAAAGACAGTTTTACATTTTCTAAAATTTAGTCGTGTTACATCTCTATGCGGAAATGTTATATCTGTTTAATTATCAATATGTCTTTGAAATGAATGTGGATATTTCTTTACAAACGTTCCAATTTCATACATGTTTGCTCTTACAATTATAGATATATCCTAAATCGCTCTTGTCATCGCTCTCCATCTGTTCGTAAATATTCATCACTATCGAATCAGCATTCCGGAGATTACCCCGGACAGACAAACAAGTGGTAAAATCAAAAATTTTGTACAACCAACTTCAATATGAATCAATGTATTCGAAGTCAATTAAATATAACTCATAAACTACTGGTCAGATCTTGATTAAATTTATATGGGACCACACAAGAAGCACCAGCTATCAAATAAAAAAGAATCATCAAAATCGCTTCACTCAGAGGAAAGTTCTGAGGTAACACACATAATGAAACATACAGTCGAATTGAATACCTCCTCTTTTTAGAAGTCGGTAAATACTCTTAAAAATGGTTACATAAGTCTTAGTCCAGTTTAGTTTAGTTATTTCAATATCAAAGTCAGTCACTTCAATTTAATTTATACATGAATTAATAACTACATTAAATATAAAGTAAACAGTGACTTAGATTGATGCTCAGAGCAAGTAAAACTACGTTTTTTCTGTGTTTTGTTGGTTCATACTCGTACGTATCAGAGTCCTGCTCCAGTGTAACACGGCTGCAAAACAGAACGGAAAAAACGCACGAACGGACTGCGCTCACACATAATACAAAAATCAAATAACAACATTTCAAATATCTTATGGTTGTAGCACTAATGGTTCGACTCACTGAGGCAGGACCACGCTCTCACGGAACACCAGCGTAAAATAACAGCCCAATGCTGCTGAGTTTTGTATGGCGAGTTTGAAGAATCTGAGACCCTTTTTTACTGGATACGATGCATTCTATTCTATCTTAGTCCTTCGGGGTGACAAGGCATCTGCATTTTGATTCTTAATCGAGGATAGATGTAGATGTGTTTACGTCACAGCATCCACTTATCTTGTCAAGTGATCACTTATAATGTGAAGTGGCCTATGTGATCGCTTGCCACCCTCTTTCTATAAAAAAAGTTATTGAAAGTTGGCTTTGATTTTTATTAAAAGTATTTTTTACCCTTTTGAGTGGATTAAAGTATATCACAATCTAATTGTCGTTTAAATAATTAAATTAAAAATGATTATTCCTAATTTTGCAACCATTAGAGGTGGAATTTTCCCTCAAATTTTTGTGGATATACCCGTTAGATATAACCTATTTCATAAAATAAGAATCTTTAAAATCTATTCACAGTTTATAATTAGTTTTGACGCATTCCCTTTTAGTCCTCAGAGATAACATTGCATCTGTTGACTTCCTTGTAACCACTTAACGTGGACACGTGGACTGTAAAATCATTTTTAATTTTTTTTCAAACATGCACTAAATTGTAAACCTCCTCCTGTTTTGAAGTCGGGTAAGAATAAAGAGAATTGTCGATAATAATGTCTATTTAATAGACAGAGTTACCTGCTGCTCTCTTTCATCTATGTAAAAGACGGAGTAACTCTTTCATTTACTTTCTTCACTGTACTTTTCTACCGTCTTCACGGTCCTCTGTCCTCCTCTGTCCTCTGTCCAAAGTCAAAATAAAAAATTGTTTTTTTTTTATATAGAATTAGAGTGACAAATGACAATAACACAGTCCACCTGATGAGAAGTGAACGCTGCGGCTCATAGACATCTACACCTCGCTTGGTTAAGGGGATATAGTAAGTCAGCTCAAATTCTAATTTCGCCCCCACTTCCCCGCGCGTCGTATGCTATGTACCGACATGTTTGTAATCACTAATGCTGTAAGTAGATAGGTCGTTAGATACTTATTTCATTAGATTTATCATATTAATGCCTGTTTCTTAACGCCAACTCAGTCGCTTCTTATTTTTATCACGGTTATTTCCCATTTTAATTTTACGTCGTCCTGTTGCGTAATGTGTATTCTGATCGTAAGCGACACAACTTCCTTCAAAAGCCTAAGCGATACTAACGGGGCGACAGGAATCAAGCTTCAAGATGCCGATAGTTTAGGTAATTACTTTTTAGAGTGAAAATAATGGTATTTTAAAAAATGTGAATAACATAAGCACTGCTTTATAGTTAATTCAGTTAGTATGCAAAATTTCACAATCTTATTTAAAGTATTTTATGAATAACAGCGGTTTATTGTTCAGTTTGGAGGTGACTTTGGATTTTTTTTCTATCGAGAAAATTTTACGGAATCGTGTTTTCGTCTAACATAGTCCTTAACATTTATCCTCAACTTTACCATATATTTATTTCAAAATTAATGCTGCAATACTTTCGGCATAACGGAGGATCTTGCTAAGCCATTTGAGGTTATATTTCCCCTTAAGAATCAAAATGCAGTTGCGTTATCACCCATGAGGACTAAGATGAATGCCTCGTTCCCAGTGTTCGTTCCAAAATGGTTTCCGTTTCTTTACATTTACCTTAAGACACAAACAGTATTGAGGTGTTATTTTACGCTGGTATTCTGTTGCTGTGCTATAACCATAATAATAGCGTGGCTGTATCACGACTAAAACCTACTACTCTCTTTTCTCCATCTAATACAGAGAGTTACTCACTACTCTTTTTTGTTGATCGAATAGATAGAGTTACCTGCTACTTTCTTTTGTCTAATAAGCAGAATTGTCTACTACTTTTTTTTGTCTATTTAATAGAAAGAGTTACCTACTACTCTCTTCTGCTTGTAAACAATATAATAAAAAAATAAGTTCAAATTTTGAAAATGGAACTCTTCACCAATATTATTTGTATGTATTTTTTTAAATTTGTTATTTGTCTACGATTTGGCGGTAAATTGAAAATTGTCTGTGTCTTTAAAATTAAAATTTTCGTACAAAGATTTTTTATGTCTTTCGATGTCATTTAAGTCAACAAGACAATTATGATAGACTTCGATTGGCCTTCCAAGATGAAGCGCCATCTCGTGCTACTGTTTACAGCTGGTTTAATGAGTTAAAACGTGGTCGCACTAATCTGCGTGAGGGACGGCCTTCTACGCCGACGACTGAAGATAACATCAGTGTTGTGCGGCGTATGATAGAGACTGACAAAAGAGTGACTTATCAGCAGATTTGGCAAAGCTTAAGCATCATCAGGAACATTTAGCGGTCAGAAAGCTTTGTACCCGGTGTAAAGTAAAAAAGTAAAGTTGATGTCCTGAAATGGTTCAAAGATTTGACGGAGGTTGCTCAAATGCTGTGTTCGACATATTTACGGGTGACGAAAGCTGGATTTATTTTTATGATCCAGAAACTAAGAAACGATCTGCTGTCTGGGTGTTTCCTTTCGAGGAATTGCCAACTAAAGTGAAGAGAAGTTGAAGTGTGGGAAAAAAGATGGTGACCTAGTTCTTCGGAAGGACAGGTCACTACGCAGTACCTAATTGTTTTAGAGGATCGAAAAACAGTTACTGCAGAGTGGTACACTAACAATTGTTTGCCACTTGTCTTAGAAAAAGTTCGGGAGAAACGATCTCGCAGTAGGATCCTCCTTCACCACGACAACGCCTTGTCGTACACCGTCAAGTAAACAATTGACCACGTGGCGACGTCAGACGTAGAATTACTGGGTCACCTGCCCTGTAGTCCCGACCTCGCACTTTGCGATTTTTATTCCCGAAATTAAAAGAATAACTTCGAAGAAAACATTTTTAGGATGCCGAGGAAGCAGTGGCTGTGTTTCAAAATGCACCGAAGAGACCCATAAAGACGAGTGGGCAATGTGCTTTTTTCAGCGGTTCCATCGGATGCAGCGATATATTGTTGTAAATGGACACTATTTTGAAAAGAATAATAAAACTTATAACTTTCTAGTTTGTTTAGTTTTCGATTTTCTATGAACTTTCAATACCTTTTTACCTTTTTTACGTGGTAGAGCTATGCTGCAGTTGTATTTGTGGTATAGTTGAAGCACGAATGGGTCGGCTCGGCTGGTGAAGGACCACGCTCTCACAGAATACCAGCGTCAAATAGTAGCTTGATGCTGCTGTGTTTCGTATGGTGAGTGTGGAGAACCAGAGACCCTTTTTACTGGTAACGAGGCATTCCACCTAAGTCCTCACGGATGACAACGCATCTGCATTTTGATTCGTAATCGAGGAGAAATGTATATGCCTATGGGCCAGAGCAACCACTTATCATCAGTAGACTGTGTGCTCGTTTGTCATCCTATCCTATAAAAAAACACCCCCGTAATAGGCAGAATTACCCACTACTTATGAAGTAACATGATTTGATTTGTGCTTCTACATTCTCTCTTTAGTTTATCTAATAAGCAGAGTAAATTACGATTTCAGTGTAACTACTGCTCTCTTTCGTCTATTTAACATGCAGAGTTAACTTCAACTCTCTATTGTCTATCTAATAGACGGAGCTACCTATTACTATATAGAGTTTTTCACGGTGAAACCTGTGTCAGATGTCGGCAGCGTGCACAAATAGTATTGTTTGTGTGGTAGGACCTGGCGCTGGAATACGATGTGGTGGCGGAGTCGTTCGAGACGTCGGTGCCGTGGGAGCGCGCGGCGGCTCTGTGCCGCAACACCAAGCGGCGCGTGCGCGACGAGTGCGCGCGCCGTCGCCTCACTCACTACCTCATCTCCTGCCGCCTCACACAGACGTTAGTCACCTTTTTTCACCTATTTTTGGAGTTTTCTCCTTGGGAATCGATTCACATATAACGAACGGTACGAAAAATATAGCAGTAAAATCAAACGTTATCAAAAAGTAAAACCAGTTATGGTTGTCCTCTGTGCAGCAAACCCGCACATCTGAAGCACTCCCCGCCCCTCAGCGGGAAGCGCTTGGTCGGGTGGCTTATAAAATATTTTAATAAAAGCCCGTTTTCTCTAGTAGACTTCAACACGTTCACAGGTTCTGATTTATCTATACTTTCCATTACTGTACTTCTGGCGTTTTAAACCTAGTCCTAAACCGGACGTTGTGGCGGCAGAGTGCATGTGAAACCCCGCCGCACTTGGATGACTAAAATCGTTTTTGTGGCGTAAAGTTAATTAAAAAAACATGAATATTTGTCTTTATCATTATTAGCAATGAATTGATACAACTAAATCTGCCGCCGCCCGTGGTTGGGTTAGTTAGGTTAGAATTTGTAGGTAATATAAAATGTGGGATCTTATACGCCCAGTTCTGCACTCAATAAATGCAATTTTTATAAACTTTAGTAATGGGAAATAACAATATCGGTAAACTTTATTTTGATTGTATTTTTATATAAAAAAAGATAAGTAGTATCCACTTTGTAAGTGAGACTTTTCTTATAACAGGGAAAAAGGTATCTATGTTTTAAAATATCTTAATGTTTAGACTTAATAAGTCTTAAATAACCAAGAAGTTAAGACTTGCATCTTTCCTGCTAGTACAGTTTATTTGGTCAAACTTATGGGTGCTTATCTTTAAAACAGGTCTAATAAAAAATATTTTTGCACCCATTGCATTCTGTGAGAATTAACTTCACTTTTTTGTCAACCTGACAACTTGGCAAGAAGTTACGGAGTTTTTCATAATGTTACGAGCTTAGGGTTCGTGACAATAAAAACTGCCGATTGAATTACCAAAATTGACACTTTGATTACCGAACACTAATTACAACTTAAAATATACTAATAATAAAACTAAATTCACAGTTGTATCGCTTCGAAGTATTCGCTTGAATTGCCAATTCAATACTGACTAGGGTCGCGGTCTATACCGGTCTTATATAGGCCCTCTTCTACTGAAACATCGAGAATGTTTGAATGAGGGACACATTCGACACGTGTCCTATTCTTTGAAACCTTTTCGGGATGATGTGTTTTGTTTTTGTTTTGTATGAAGTCGCGTGTGCAGTCTCGAATGTGATACACAACACTGGCCACATGTAGCTAGCGCAGAGTGCGTACAAGGTACACGGGAATACACGGTGTACCCAACCTTTATCCGCACTGTATTAAAATTTTATTTATTCAATGCGGCACAAGGCTTAAGAAATCAGTATTATGGTAGGTATACCACAGAACTCGGCATCAATAGCACATCTTAGATATATATTTTTCTCTTTCCTACACTGATCCAAGTAGAAGTTACGGCTTTCGCACAACAGAGAAGTTTATGTTTTTCCTTGCCGCACCGCAGGCGAGACATGGACAAGGTGTTTCAAGCTATGTTTCGCACTGAACGCTTTATTTCGATGAAGAAACCCCATGTTGGTCTGGGACTTATAGACCCCATGATAATGTGGGACTTATAATGAAATAGACGGTGACGACTGTGTTACTTGGCCAGCATACCGTAAAGACGACTATTGAAATATTGAGTTTGTGATTGTCTAGGCAATGGGCTAGCCACCTACTTGTATCATTCCTTTCAACCATAGTTTTAGGCTAAATGTGATCCGAGCAACTCGCAGCTCTTTAGACACTGCCTAACTCCTTGTGGATTACAGGCGTGAAGGCATACATAGGTATGTATATATGAAAAAGAAGAAATTGACTTATCTATATATAGATTAAGTGTCACGTTGTTTATCCGCGATGGACTCCTAAACTACTTAACCGATTTTAATCAAATTTGCACACCGTGTGCAGTTTTGCCCAACTTGAGAGATAGGATAGTTTTTTGCCCATGAGTGACCCACAATTTTTTTTCTGCGAATTTAAGGATTTTTAATAAGACATGACAAAGGGTCATCGAGAAGGGCGGAACAACGTCTGCCTGGCAAGCTAGTATATTGTATTTTTATCATTTCAGTTACGACGCGGGTTGCTGCATCTATTTCTATTTTGGGTTCAATAGTTCGGAGTGCAGCGACGCCGTGACTGTGTACGAGGAGATCGAGGAAGCGGCTAGAGAAGAGATCCTGGCCAATGGAGGTGCATTATTCCATCGTTATTACCATCATTTACCGTGTAGCGACGGTGTAAGAATATCTACCACCCCAACAACATCTATATCTATCCTCGATTAAGAATCAAAATACAGATGCGTTGTCAACATTGACGACTAAGAGACAATGCCTCGTTTCCAGTTAAAAAGGTCTCCGGTTCTCTACATTCACTGCTATTCATTAAGCTGGTATTTTACGCTGGCATTGTGTGCGAGCGTGGTCCTACCCCAGTCGAGCCGACCCGTTCGTGCTACAACCATAATATCGCTGTAGCATGGCTCTACCACGTTGAAATTACATTACATTATAAAATGAATAATATAGTCGCATAATCTTATCCTAATAATCTTATCTTTCATTACTGAAGTGTGATGGTATCTGCAATGGATTTCCGCAAAGGACTTGACCGCTAAGTCATGATTCTATCAATTGTCGAAATTTTTCACTTAAAAATTCATGTCATTACATTCTCATTCATTCCCATTCTTATGCCATTTGGTCCTGCTCTTCCATAACAATGAATTTTGTCTACGTAAACTCCATTTGTGACGATCCCGACCGACCGACCCCACATTTCTCGCATCTTCCACATCCATATACCTACGCATACATGCTCGCCGGTTAAGGGTACTCTAAATTTGGTCCATATTCTTAGCTGATAACCGCTCGCTTCGCTGGGCGTAAGATAATATTTTATTGACGGGACCTAGACGTAAAATAGCAAGAAAAAGTATTGATGGGTATATCATGAAATCCGTGCTTAGTTGATTTTAGACTTTGCGATATAAGTAAGTGTATTAAATTTGAAGTCAATCGGGTGTATAGTTTTAGAGATCTTGTGATGAGTCAGACATCGCCAATTTTGGTCGAAAAACTTCTTCTCCATGCCAGCTTTGCAATTCACAATGAGATAGTCATTCAGAGTCACTCTTAACATACTCCTTGGTGACCGTATATCTACAGCATTTATTCTACTCTCGTGCTTCTTCTGCTGCATATTCACCTTTCAGTACCATACATTAAGGTAGGGACTTAAGTAATATTATTACTAATTAATATATAAGTAGCGGAGGAAAGTCTAGCGGTGACCGTTATTGCGAATAAGTCGAAAGTAAGGTATCATCGGTAGTTCGGGGGCGGGCATACGTATCGTTCGCACGCGCTGATTGGCTCTCCAATTCATTTCATCCCCCGTACTGATACGACATGCGCAGCTATCCCCTCCACGTTTCGTTCAGCGCTAGACTTACGTGCCGCGACTTGTATTTAAAATATGAAACTTCAGGTTCAATTTCACATCACCACGGCGTGGGTAAGCTGCGAAAAAAATGGTACAAGCAGTCAGTTAGTGAGCCAGGCGTCAAACTTCTACTAGCGGCTAAGAAGACTTTGGACCCGCAGAACATCTTCGCGTTGGGCAATATGGCATTCGACGAGTACACGTCAGAGGACACCGTTAGAAGTAAATTATAAATAAAAAGACACTTAGGTGGTAAAACATATACTTAAAGGAATTGGGAAAACAAAGGCAAAGGAAAATTTTGTAGTACTTCTTGGAAACAGTTAATGTTTAGGAACGGGTGGTGATTTGACTAGTCTATATTATATGTTAGTTACATAGCGATTTTTTGTTTTAATTTTTTCTGTTGATATACGTTAACATTTTAATTTATAATGATAATGACTTATTTGGCATGGAATAAGGTTATAAACAGATTATGAGTAAAATACAAATTAGGTTCGGAGACATATTTTTTCAAAATTGCATGCCAAAATTATGCAGATATACAGATCACAAATAAATGGCTTTCACACTATGCAAAAAGTTTTTCGAGGCCCATGCCATAATATAAAAATGACAGGTACTGAACACTACATTACGACATTCAATATCTGGGAATTCAGGAATTGACATTAAAATTATAATTGCATAGTAAATACATATTACCATAGAAATTGTAATAATGCTACTTAGTTTGGCCTCATCAAGTCTTTTATTTAGCTTTTAACCGACTTCAAAAAAGAAGGAGTACTCCGATTTTTTTTGTGTGTTATCTCAGAACTTTTTTTAGGTGAACCGATTTTGATGATTCTTTTTTATTCCAAAGCTGGTGCTTCTCGTATGGTCCCATATAAATGACAAGTAGTTTGTTAATTATCCTTAATAATGTGTATTTAATAGATTTCGATTACATTGATGACGTTCTCAGTTATTTTATATTGAAGTTAGTTGTACAAATTTTTAATTTTACTACTTGTATATATTACGTACGTATAGGTAGAATTTTCTTGTTCTGTATTTAATATGTACCAAAACACCACCAATATGTGTTTTATTCGTACACAATTTATCAATAAAGCAATTTTTTTCAAACTTTTAAAATGTGTCACGTAACTACACACAGTGAAATAGAACCTACTTGAAGGCTACAAATTAAACGTGTTTTGGACAACGATTATTTACAAAATTTGCTATATAGGAAAATAATTATGGTATACAAGGCTGAAAAAGTCAAATCTGTGCCAACATAAACACAAAACCGGCTACTTATGAGGATATCCGGGCTGCAAGAACAAGAACTTGAATCTTTTGCTGTCTCGCTGTGCCGACGACCGAGCCAGACAACATAGAGAAAGACTACTGCAGCTCGGAGCCTCGGACTCATTATACGTAATATGAAGAATTATTGTCAAAATTGTCATTCAGTATTGTCTTGTTTTCTGCTTCAGCCGATTTTTTTTTTTCATGAATATTATAATAATGATTGCGGCTATGTATTTATGTTTTTGTCTTATTTTATGTTGTAGAAATAAAAAGCTGCCCAGTGTTTAAAATAATTGATTTGTAAAAAATTTAATATCCTCTAGTTCCATTACCCAGGGAGAAAACATGGGATAAGTGTATAAGGACTGAACGCCAACTAGATATCCTCTTAATGTGTTTATAGATTTAAAATAATAGTAAATAAATAAAAAAATGAGTTTATGCATGTGTAGTTGTACGGGTGTTTTATAATGATTAGCAAAGTGTGTGTGCACTACGTTTAGATTGTAGAAAGAAGTGACGGGTTAGTGACCGACAGGGTAAGGAAAATAAAAAAAGGTTTGTTTATTTTCAAAATAAAACTAATTTCACATACAGTAAATCATGTTACAGGGGTATTTTAATGTTTTGTATGGAATATGTAACACAACTCATTAAGCATGCTTTATTGCAATCTTTGAGAAATTTACTAGGTTTTTTTAGGTTTTAAGATAATAACTAATAAACCGTGCCTTTTAGTATAGTGTAGTCACTGTACTCTATATTAGATTAAAAACAAATTGGACATTTCACATTTGAAGTTCGTATTATGAACCAATGGTAATTTCTTATATTTACGCAAATACTAACTATAATTATAAATAATAATTAATGGATCCGTAAAGTTTAGGCACTTTGTCCGGTTTTCAGACACACTATAGTGCCCGCGTTATCAACTAAGCCGTCAGGCAATAAATCGTTGTAAACATTCTATCTCGCTCGCACTCATTGGACTTATAATGATGTGCGTAACAGCAGGTAGTCAATATCGATAAGATTCGATGAACGGATTTTTTAAGGTTTGAAATCATGAAATTATAAAATAACATAATAAAATATAATCTGTATTTATGTATATTTTATTATATTACAAATTATCTTCTTCATCCGAGTTATTTGTGCCACTATCGCCTTCCTGTGTATTTATAATCAAAGATTAAACTTAATCGCTCAAAAAAAGCTTTTTACAAATCCGTTTCCTAGAGGTCTTCTGCAGGCTTCACACATTTAACTTTTTTACCTTAACTTTATTGCTTTATGTAGAAATACTTCAACGTTGGCTATTTTAAGAGTATGGTTTTGCGCCGCGATTTCTTCGGCGCCCATCGGTGGCACATTCTTATTTTTTTGACATTTACGGCCCGATGACTCAGTTGAGAACGCGGGTACTATAGTAAGACAATAGCAATTAACTATAAGTGCCTAGTACACGGGACAGCGAATGGGTTAGTTCTTTTAAAATATTGGTAGTGTTCGCGTAAGTATATAAGAAACCAATATTTGGTTACTCTATTGACAATTTTATTCATTAATTTAAACCTAAAAACTAGGGGCACATTGTTATAGATTTTGAAAGGTTAGACAACTACTCGTCTTTAGAAATTTGTTCTTTATATGCTTACATCTCTCTATAGTCTTTAATCCTAGAATTTATAGAATGGATAAACAAGGCGATATCCATTCTATAATAATTACTTTTGTTATTTCACGAAATTAGTTGATATTATGAAGCTCAGCGGTTTTATATTTTTATCTCGTATATTCCCCTTTGGATTTATTTCTTTACCAGCATCCTTCTAGTTACCCACACAACACTAGAATGTTCCCCTTTATCGTGGAAACCTTCTACAAACATAAATTGCACAAAGACACTTGTTCCGTGTGCCATTCGATTCGACTCAACTTCGACTCAGCACTACACGACAACCGCAACTCAGTGCTTAGCTTTTGCACCACCGATTTATTATGGTTTAATCTAACTTATTTTAAACTTAATTTTTCAAAAACAAATTCAGTATTAGCTTTAATCGCTGTATCTGGCTCGAAGGACCAAAAACATAAACAATATCATAGGAAATTCATAAAGTTACTGGTTATAGTATTGCAGGAAGGTTCGGATAAATAAAATATAATTTAAATTAGCAAAAGAGAATAAAAGATGCCTAATGCAGCTCGCATTATGTATTGAAATGGCTGCTTTCAAACACGAACGATGACCGCGTTGTTGCACTTTCAATTCAAATATCATGTCGAGTGCAATGAATAATTACAATTCCTTAAACTATTGCTCAATTTTATTATGATTAAAAAGAAAACTGTAATGTAGGTCGTTCCTATTATACATATATTTCGTTGAACCTAGGAGGGTATGTTATCAACTCGACCTCCTGCGTGCTACCATTGTATCACCTGGATTCCAAGTAAACCGCCGATTATATTGTAAGGCAACACGGCTAGTTCTTGATTTCTACTAGCATACATATCAATCGGAAATCTAGATACGTCGCTAATATTTTAGACTACGAAGTGTGTCGGGATTATTCCTTAAGGCCATTCTATGCACTATACATTCCTAATTTCTTTATTTTGGCAAGTAATTTTATTATTATGCAAATAGTTCGTCAAATTATTTTTAAGTGAAACAATGTACCTAAGACATTAAAGAAATTTGTATTAAGTGTAGTTTTATTAACCCCTCGCTATAACAATGTTTTCTAATAGTACACATATTTCAACGGTTAACCATTCGGTTAAAGGAAAACGATAAAGTAGAACTTTTCCCTTCCAGTTTTACACATCGTTTCGTCACACATTTCTTCGATTTCTAAGTCATTTGTCTTACTGACTAATCTAATACTTTTAAACTTATACACGAAGTCTGATGTAAACTTAGTTGAAAGCCTACAATAACCCTATAAATATTTCTGGAAGCAAGGGTGGCAGACGCTTATCAAACTACTAAAGCATTCGATGATAAGCGACACTGCAAAATCTTCCATCTCCCATCACACTTCACTAAGATTAGTTGATATAATGTAGATATACATTAATATTGTTATGGCAGCCAGTTGCGTATTTATAAACTTGATGTGAGTGTGAAAAAATACATCCATCTTTGCATACTAATTGGAATTTTACTCACCCCATACGTAACAGTATTATAAATGGGTAAAATCTTTTTTTATATAGGATAGAGTGGCAAACTAGCACACAGTCATAGATAAGAGTGCACGCAGTCCACTTGATGGTAAAAGGTTGCTGTGGTCCATAGACATCTACATCTATCCTCGATTACGAATCAAAATGCAGATGCGTTGTCACCTGTGATGACTAAGATGGAATGCCTCGTTCCCAGTAAAAAGGGTCTCCGGTTCTCTACACTCACCATACGAAACACAGCAGCATTAAGCGACTATTTGACGCTGGTATTCTGTGAGAGCGTGGTCCTTCCCCGGTCGAACTGACCCATTTTTTTTTTGAAACAAACAGAAACTTTTTTATTCAATGTAGATTATAACAATACTTATTGAAAGTCACTTTTTTCATTTACCACTGGTTTGCAAAATAACCTCTGTCCTGGGAAGAACCAGCAGGAAACCCAGCGGGACTATTTTTTTTCCAATAATAGCTTACAATCATGTTTACAATTAACAACACAAGACAAATTAGAAATAGCTTGGTAGCGATCACCCTTCCCAGGGGTTATTATTATCCATAAATTTCTTAATATTATAATAACCCTTTTTATACAAACTTAGATTAATAACATTTTTGAACCTTTTGTGTGACAAATTTTGTATATTTTCTGGGATTTTGTTGTAAAAGCGTATCCCACCAAAAACATTCTGTAAAAAACTAGCCAAGTCTCGATGGAGCCGCTTGTTTATCTCTAAAAAGTAATGAAATCTAGACAAAGTCGTGCCAAGTCTAAGCTTCCTTACTACGATTTCTTTTTTATTATAGTTAATGTTGTGTGACTTGGCCGTTAAAGGGTACACAAGTGTACAAAATCAGGTGCTACATGACACCCTTGCACCAATCTGTCGCCAGAACCGCTATCCATTACCACTTGGAAAACGTTGATTGAATAACCAGTCAATTGTAGGCGTCAAATCGACCACCGATCTAACATAAAAAGACGTACAGACGGACTTCTATCAATGATTCGAAGTCCGCCTGTACTGGAAATAATTTTTTATACTCTTTGTTTCAGGCTCGCCTATACAAAAGTATTATTGAAATACGCAGCTTTATCGAGCCTACAATTGACTGAATCTAGTGTTATCCAGAGTTTTCCTTTAATTTTATTTATATGCGTATTAAAAGCAGAAGGGGAGGCATTCGCCCAGCAGTGGGACGATATAGGCTAGATTAAATTAGATGTGTCCCACTACGCTGGATTTTTGCAATGACAGTAGATTTTTATGTACCAATGGTGGAAGGGGGCATTACCATATCTCTAATATAGCTGAGACCAGCTGAGGGTTCTTCATCAGATACTTTAGACCTTCGATTTTTGACATCAAATGAAGCGGCCCACCAAGTTGAATATTTTTTTGTAAAGGCGGTGTGTCGATCTCTTCTAATAGTTTGGTTGGGCTCTTGTGTTTTCTAATCAGGGTCACCAGGTACTCCAGATGTTCGATTATCCTAGTTTTTATAGTTTTCCCTTTATGTGGTCATTAAACCCTAACTCTGTACCAAATTTCAGCTCTCTGAGTTTATGGGAAGTACTAGTTCTATTCTGATGATCATGAGTGAGTGAGTGAGTGTCTAAAATGCGAAACTTTGCTTTCGCTTAAGAGGAAATATAATGTCAAATGGCTTAACAAGATCCTTCGTTATGCCGAAAATATTGCAGCATTAATTTTGAAATAAATATATGGTAAAGTTGAGGATTAATGTTAGTGATTATGTTAGACGAAAACACGATTTCGTAAAATTTTCTCGATAGAAAAAAAATTAAAGTTACCTCCAAAATAAACAATAAACCGCTGTTATTCGTAAAATACTTTAAATAAGATCATGAAACTTTGCATACTAACTGAACTAACTATAAAGCAGTGCTTATGTTATTTACTTTTTTTAAAACACCATTATTTTCACTGTAAAAAGAAATTACCTAAACTATCGGCGTCTTGAGCTTGAATTGTTTGTTGATTGATTGTTTGTGTTTTAAAAAAAGTAAATAACATAAGCACTGCTTTACAGTTAGTTCAGTTAGTATGCAAAGTTTCATGATCTTATTTAAAGTATTTTATGAATAACAGCGGTTTATTTTGGAGGTAACTTTGGATTTTTTTTCTATCGAGAAAATTTTACGAAATCGTGTTTTCGTCTAACATAATCACTAACATTAATCCTCAACTTTACCATATATTTATTTCAAAATTAATGCTGCAATATTTTCGGCATAACGAAGGATCTTGTTAAGCCATTTGACATTATATTTCCCCTTAACTTCGGAACTAAATGACCTACAGACTTGAAATTTTGGATTTTAGGTATGTGATTATAGTTTACTGGATGACGAAAATTTCTGCGTTCTGGTATTATCCAGAGGTTCTCAAATAGGGGTCTGAAAATGCGGCGAAATGGTTCCAGTAAAGGATGGTACGGCAGTGTTTGCTTCGCGCTCGACTTGGCGGGGGCACTGCCGTGCCCCCCGATACATCGTCCCAAGAATGAATTACTGACTCGGTGGAGTCGAGTAACTGGTACTACTAGCTTGTGTCTGCTCCTAGTATTTACAGAATGAATATCACTTATTTTCGCAAAACTACTTTTATTTTCGTGTAAGTACATTAAATTTTCATAAATGTATTGATAGGCCAGAGTTAATATATTTATTTCCTTAAATTTTTGTCTCAATGACTTTTTTGGTTTTAAATTATATATTGCTCTAAAGGCCCTCTTCTGTAAAATAAATATAATTTCAGTGTCAGTCGCGTGTCCCCATAGCAAAATACCATACGACATAATGCTATGGAAATAACTAAAGTAAACTATTCTAGCTGTTTCAACACTGGTAATCGTTCTAATCCTTTTTACTAAACTAAGTCTGAACTAAGGCTGTCAGCTAGTTTTGATATATGGGTAAGGTGACCAGACGTCCCGTTTTGAACGGGACTGTCCCTTTTTACAGTTACGAGTCCCGGTGTCCCCGAAATAAACTCTGGGACGCAAAATTGTCCCGTTTTCTGTAACCTCGCGAAAATTTGAGTAGTCGAGTCGAGCCAGCCGGACGGCCGCCTCTCGGCTCGCGGTGTGCGAGAGCGACACCCATCGTCGGTCAACGCGGCAGCGATGACGTCTTCGCCACTCGCGACGATAGCTGAGAGTGGCGAAGAAGTCATCGCTCACGCTTTGTTGACTAATTGTTTGACAGATTTTTCGTTCGCCCACTTCTCGATATTTGTTTTGTTGTTGTTGTTTGTTGCTTGTACCTAGTAAATATCTTAAACTTCTTTTATTTTGAAATCATAAGTTAAAATGCCGAAACGCAAGTGTTCGTTCAATGTTAGCTTACAAGCGAAATATCCGTTTATCAAGTAAATAAATAATCCCTCAGATGTCAGATGTGAAAAGTGTCGTACAGAATTTAGCGTTTCCCACAGTGGTGCCAGTGATATTGAACAGCATTTAAAGTCTAAAAAAACACAAAAATGCTGACCGTGCCGCCGCTTCAATTTCTTCGATATTAATCTTTTTCAAGAAATCGGACGCACCAACTTCAAAATATTTGGATATGGCCGTGGCAGAAGGCGTCTGGGCTTATCACACGATACAAGAAAATCACAGTTTTCGCTCTAATGATTGTGCATCGAAATTAATTCAATCATGTTTGTAAATATTAGACACCTAGAGTGATGAAAGAATTAAAAAGATGATCTTGATAAGTCAAATTGTATTACAATATTACCCGACGCTTCAAACCACGGTAAAAAGAAAATATACCCTATTCCAGTGCACTTTTTTCAACCTTACGTAGGCGTGAAAGTAAAAATTTTAGATCTCCAAGACCAACCAGGTGAGACTTCTGGCATTATTGTCAATTGCTTTAACCAGGTGTTGACAGATAATAATTTACAAACAACACAAAAGTCGTGGTATTTTGTGGGGACAATGCCAACGTCAATTTCGGAGGCGCGGCTAGGCAAGGAACTAACAATGTGTTAACGAAATTACAATCATCTCTAAAAAAAGCCGATAATAGGTATTGGATGTGGAGCCCATGTAATTCACAATGCAATAAAATCTGCTGCAGACAGGCTACCCTTAGTTTGTGAAAGCATTATTGTAATGATATATTTATTTTTTAATATTTACACGATTCGAGTTGAAGCTCTAAAGGAGTTTTGCACTGAAACTGAAACGGAATATCAACAAATGCTCGGCTATAGCAAAACCAGATGGCTTACTCTTATGCCCGCCTTGGAAAGGGTTTTATAATGTCCCCTGTTATTAAAAGAACTTTTTTGAAGATCCTACATCCGAATTGTGCCTTTATTTTTTACACGCTCAGTCAGCAAGTTTTTATCAAGCTGTATTGAAAATCGAAGGTCAGACCGTATCGGCAACTGAAGCTGCAAAAGAAATAATCAACTAAAAGACAATTTGACTCAGAAACAGACTAATCACTTTCTTCCATTTACCGTCCGTCAAATAATAGTGAAATGTAAAGATAATATTACTGACATAGATAAAGAGTTTTTGAAAAGTGTGGCTACAGAATTTTATAAAAGTAGCCGTGAAAAAGCAGTGGACTTGCTTTCTTACCAAAGAAATGGAGATATTTTATTGGGCAGATTTAAAAAAAAACCCGCATGGGAAGACGTTCAAAAATCTCTGGATGTATTAATTGAAAAGGGAATATATTGACTGTAATAAAGATGCAGAAGTTTTTGACGAATTTATATTAATTTGCAACAACATTACATCGCAGAAAGTAACCGAATGGAATAATCAAAATATTTCCACGGAAACTCGTTGGGTGGAAGAAGTATTCAAACACTTTCAAGCCAACAATCTTCAGCATAAAAACTTTTCTATTTTAATTGAATATATTTTATGTTTGCCTGCTACAAATGCTCCAATAGAAAGAGTATTTTCTATGATGAACAAATTATGGACATCTGAGAAAACCCAGTTACAAATTTCAGTTATAAAGGCAATGTTGATAATTAAGGTGAATATAAATAAAACGTGCCAAGAGTTTCATTCTTACTTAAAATCATCACCAGCTATATTAAAGCAAATTTGTTCTTTTAATAAATATAAATATAACTAAACGTTTCTGGCATATATGTTTTTAATACGTAACTTTTAAGCTAACTGACTTTTTCTGAATAAATAACAGTTTTTTTTTCATTGACTACCTGTTAATTCATCTAAAAAAACAAATGTCCCGTTATGAGTCAAAAAATAAATGGTCACCTTATATATGGGGAAAAAAAAGAAAAATGGTGGTATCAACAAGACTCAGTTCTTCCCCATTTAAAATTACATTAGTATTTACATGTTTAACATTAGGAGTTACGAGTTTCATACATTTAGTTTTAGTTCCATTCAAATGCAAATTATTAACATATATACATATTTATATATAAAGAAGAGTAAATGCAGGGAATAGAGTGAATGGGGCACTACACTCTATTATGAAGAACCAGAATGTGTCAGAACAGGCACGTATGGTAATTCATAATGCTGTGTTAGTACCTACTTTAATGTATGGTAGTGAAAGCTGGGTGTGGCAGAAGAAGCACGAAAGTAGAATAAATGCTGTAGAAATGCGGTCTTTAAGGAAATTGCTAGGGTTGAATCTGAATGACAGGGTGAGAAATTGCGTGATAAGAGATAAATGTGGTATGCAAGATGATATTGTGACCAGGATTAAGAAAGGAATGCTTCGGTGGTTTGGTCACGTAGAAAGAATGAATAAGGAAAGAGTGACAAAGCAAATTTATATGGCAGATGTGAACGGCCGAGTCGGGAAGGGACGCCCTAGAAAAAAGTTTATCGACCAAATTGGCGATATTTTGAAAATGGGCCACGTTAGAAGTACCCTTAACCGACGAGCATGTATGCGTAGATATATGGATGTAAAGGAGGCGAAAGAGGTATGTCAGGATCGTGCCAAATGGAAGTCCGTAGTCTCTGCCTACCCCTCTGGGTGACAGGCGTGAGTGTTTATGTAATATATATATATATATATATATATATATATATATATATATATATATATATATATATATATATATATATATATATAGCATTATTTACTTCGTCGTAATTTAATAATTGTCGTTTTTTTTTCACTCGTGCTACAACTATACTACTAATATACTGCATCATATTTTTTAATTATTTTTTTAATAATTTAAGTATAGGGGATAATTTCTTAAGTGTAACAAATTTCACAAGAATAAGGGTGCCAAACGGGCACAAAGTCCACCCGACGGTAAGTGTATTATGTGACACATAAACATCTAGATCTTTCCTCTATAAAGAATCAAAATACAGACGCGTTGTCACACCTGAGGACTAATATGGGACGCCTCGTTTTCAGTAAAAGGGGTCTCCCTTTCTCTACAATCACCATACGACACACAGCAGCATTAAGGCTGCTATTTTACGCTGGAAATCTGTGTGAGATAATGAAAACAGATGATAAAAACAGATGATATACATTTATCCTCCATTAAGAATCAAAATGCAGACACGTTGTCACCCATGAGGACTAAGAAAAAATGTCTCGTTTCCAGTAAAAAGGTTGTGCGGTTCTCTAGTCTCACCATACGAAACACAACAGCAATAAGCTTTTATTTTACGCTGGTATTCTGTGAGAGCGTGGTCACCATACAACCATAATATAGTTGCAGTGTGGCTCTACCACGTGTAACTTCATAGAAAATAATATCGGGATCTACCAATACGTTTTTAAACATTCTTTCACTGATAAAAAAAACTACATGTATGTAAATACATATCGGTGACAAATATACAGGATGGGCCATGTGTTGGTCATTTTTTCAATCGATGATTTTTACTACTTAGTGTTATCCGTTCTAAAAAAATATTTGATATACAAAAAGTCAAAAATATGCCATTGAAATGCCATTTGTAATCATGAAGTCGCTAACAACACAACAGCGCATTTTGATTGTTCTTTATTATGAAATGGTCGTTCAAAAAGAACACACATTTCATAAATTACGTAAGTTTTGGTCGCCATGGATGTCCTACTGAGCAATTTGCAAAATTATATTTTTTTAATAATTATCTTCAAAACCATTGATACCGAATTATCAATTGTTTTGAAGAAACTGGCACAGTAGACGATCGTAGACCGTATCAACATATTCATCCAGTTCGTACTCCTGTTACAGCTGCCACTGCACAGTAGCAGTGGCAGCTGTTAGTGAAAGTATTCGTATTGAACCAAGGACATCAACCAGGCATCCTTCACAGGTACTAAGCATTTCACGAACCACGCATTTTGCATAATATTGATTTTCATCTGCATCCATACAAAATTTAACAATCTCAACAATTGAAACCACCACACGATTTCTAATGTGGTCATTTTGTTAATTGGATGCTTGAACGAAATGTACGAAAGGAGAATCCTCATGCTATTCACGACGCACAACAGCATCTTCCAAAAGTCATTGTTTGGTGTGGTTTATGGACTGATGGTATTATTGGGCCGTTTTTCGTCCGTTTGAAAACGAACAGAAAAATGCCCTTACATTGAACGAATTACTAAAAATAAAAGTAAAGACATAGACATAGACAGAGGTTTTATTAGCATCAATACATTCACAAAATATACATTAAAAAGTAAATAAAAACACACTAGGTACAAGATGGTAAACATAATTAAAAATAAGTCTCGGCAAGAGTGAGTGATGTCATGCCAAAAAGGATTCCGTCTCAGCATATGGTACCACAGGTGCTGCAGCAGCGCTGATTTTCAGCGGAGCCCCGAATAGTATTAATTCGATATTTAACACCACTTGATTATGTTTTGTGGGGTTATTTGAAAGGTAAAATGTATGTTAATCTTCCACAACAATTCAACAACTTAAAAACAACATTCGAGCTGAAATTTAGGTCAATGATCCGCTTTTATTTAAAAAAGGCATCGAAAATTTTAATTTTCGGTTGCAGGTCTGCAGACGAAGCAGTGTGGCAGTATATAAAAGATATTGTTTTTTTTTTTCACTTTTTATTATCAATAAAAAAATTGACTTTTCATATCAAAATTTGTGTTTTACTTTACAAAAAAAAGGACTAACAAATGATTTAATAGAAAATGTCTTCAAGATAACCTTTATAATATGCAAGTATGCTTTTTAGCTGTGAATTTGCCTTTTTGTTGAACTGTGGCCACTTTGTAATGATCTCACTTTGGATTCTAAATTTAAGTGAATTAGTACCCGGTTGACCGAGCTTTGCTCGGTATTTTTCGCTCGGTTTTTTTTTAATTCGTGTGTTTTGGAAATTATATTTAGATACAAATTACATACTTATGAAATATGAATAATGTTTTTTAATCTTAGCGACATAATATAAAAAACTGAAATGGTTATTTGAATAAAAAATCATGAGTGCAATTAGTTTAATTTAAATTTTCGTGTATTTAAAAAATACTAAAAAAAGGTCTAGAAAAAATAGATTTTCTCAAAAAAGAAAGGAACTTGAAAAAAAAATTAAATAAAGTCGGTCGGTCGGTCTGGGCTCGAACCGGGGTTTTACGATTCTGTGACCGCCCATTATACCATTAAGCTATTTATAACCATTGACAATCTGTCAAAATTTACCTTCTTATTCTAACGATACTGTAGCAGTTTTTCACTGCCTAAAAACACGGACAAAAAGACATTTTCTAAAAATAAATCATAGCTAGATCGATTTTTTATCCCCGAAACTCCCTGGACACTAAATTTTATAAAAATCGTTGGAGCCGTTTCCGAGATCCCGATTATATATATATATATATATATATATATATATATATATATATATATATATATATATATATATATATATATATATATATATATATATATATATATATATAAATAAAATTAAAATTTTCGATGCCTTTTTTAAATAAAAGCGGATCATTGACCTAAATTTCAGCTCGAATGTTGTTTTTAAGTTGTTGAATTGTTGTGGAAGATTAACATACATTTTACCTTTCAAATAACCCCACAAAACATAATCAAGTGGTGTTAAATATCGAATTAATACTATTCGGGGCTCCGCTGAAAATCAGCGCTGCTGCAGCACCTGTGGTACCATATGCTGAGACGGAATCCTTTTTGGCATGACATCACTCACTCTTGCCGAGACTTATTTTTAATTATGTTTACCATCTTGTACCTAGTGTGTTTTTATTTACTTTTTAATGTATATTTTGTGAATGTATTGATGCTAATAAAACCTCTGTCTATGTCTATGTCTTTACTTTTATTTTTAGTAATTCGTTCAATGTAAGGGCATTTTTCTGTTCGTTTTCAAACGGACGAAAAACGGCCCAATAATACCATCAGTCCATAAACCACACCAAACAATGACTTTTGGAAGATGCTGTTGTGCGTCGTGAATAGCATGAGGATTCTCCTTTCGTACATTTCGTTCAAGCATCCAATTAACAAAATGACCACATTAGAAATCGTGTGGTGGTTTCAATTGTTGAGATTGTTAAATTTTGTATGGATGCAGATGAAAATCAATATTATGCAAAATGCGTGGTTCGTGAAATGCTTAGTACCTGTGAACAAACAGACAAAAACAACATGACAAAAAGACATTTTCTAAAAATAAATCATAGCTAGATCGATTTTTTATCCCCGAAACTCCCTGGACACTAAATTTTATAAAAATCGTTGGAGCCGTTTCCGAGATCCCGATTATATATATATATATATATATATATATATATATATATATATATATATATATATATATATATATATATATACAAGAATTGCTCGTTTAATAGTATAGGATATGTGTAGGTATTTGAAAAGGACGAAGAGAGAACGAAATGTGAAATATGGGTAAATCAGGAATGTCTAGAACAGGTAAATGAAATTGTATACTTGGGGAGTGCTTTCAGCCGGGATGGAAGATGTGATTTAGATGTGGATAGACGTGTCGCTGCCGGAAACAAAGTCAATGGTGCCCTGAATGCATTAGTAAAAAGGCAAGGCGTGGTGAAGAGTGCACGCCTTGCAATACATAACGCAGTGTTGGTACCGACTTTGTTATATGGCAGCGAAACCTGGGTATGCCAGAAGAAGCATAAAAGCAAGTTGAATGCAGTGGAGATGCGATCTCTTCGTAAAATGTGTGGCGTTAGCATAGCCGACCGAAAGCGAAACGAAGAGATTCGCAATATGGCAGGATTGAAAGATGACCTTATCACAAAAATTGATAGGGGCGTACTCCAATGGTTTGGGCACGTTGAACGAATGAGTGAAGACCGAATGGTGAAGAAAATATATAGAGCGAAAGTAAATATTAAAAGGTGTCGAGGTAGACCGAGACTAACTTTCGAAGACCATGTGAGCAAATTGCTCGAGGAGGGGAGGGTCAAGAGTACTCGGATACCTAGACGTGCATGTATGAAGAAGTTAATGAACCTGAAAGAAGCGAAAGAGGTATGTAAGGATCGTGACACTTGGCGATCTGTTCTCTCTGGCTACCCCGTTAGGGATTGTGCGTGAAGATAAGTAAGTAAGTAAGTAAGTAAGTAAGTAAGTATATGTGTAGCTAAGGCATCAGCTCATATCGCTGTATTTATAAACATGAACTCTAAGAAAATTCATCTTATTTATGAATATGAGTTTAATAGTGGAATCAATGCGTATTAAACGCCACGCTATATTGACGACGTACTAACGAGCGCATGATTGATTTGATCGTGCGAAATTTTAACCTTAGAACAAACTAAAAAAAAAGTAGGCCGTTACTGTCCTGATAATGAAGACTGACCTGTAATGATAATGAAGAGATCTAGATAGATAGAGATACATGGTACCTGTAATGATGATGAAGAAGCTGGCTCTCAAACATCCCAGATTGTATAACTGGTCTTCGCCATTACCTCTTCACGACAACACCCGACCACATATTGCGCAACAGACAAAAAAACCAAAGCTTACTAAAGAGACCTTTCCTCATCCACCATATCGTCCAGACTTTGTAATAATTTTTTGGTTTTTTCGAATAAGCTTTTCTGCTGCTCAAACATTGCTTTGAGTTACCGTAATTATCGCCATATATTACGAGTACCTATGTCCGTTCTCTTTTAAATTCAGCAGATTCACTCAAAGAAGGAGCCAGCAGACCGATTTTAATCAAATTTGCACACCGTGTGCAGTTTGGTTCAACTTGAGAGATATGATAGTTTTTTTGCCATGAGTGACCCATAATTTTTTTTGCAAATTTAAGGATATTTAATAGCAGATGATAAAGGGTCGTCGAAAAGGGCAGAACAACGTCTGCCTGGCAAGCTAGTGTTCTATATTTCGGTAGCCCACGATAGTAACTTTTGTGTCAAATCTCTTGAAGTTGTTATACTTATATGGGCTTTAGGCATATGTTTGAAACTCCCTGTGAGAATGTCATAATAGGCGACTATAGGAGACGTAAACAAGAATCTCATAGCTTCCGATAGATGAGGATATACCTAACAATCCCTTTACGCTAGGCATAAAATAATACTAAAATTATGCTCTAATGTAATCGGCATGGACAAATAGTAGTAAGTGCTCTTTTCGTGCATAGTATACAAAATACTATTAGTCTTTGCTGAGTACCTGCCACTGCGATCATCAATTCGCCTACCAAGCGTGACGATCTTTGAGTAAATAGTAAATACTCAAAGGTGACGATTAAGGCAAATCATTCTTACAACGGGAAACAAAGGTAGCTACCTATACAACGGTGGACTTTTACCAAAGATTTAAACTTTTAGAAGCCAACGAAGAGGCCGGACCTCGTTTTTATAATATCTACGCGATTTAATAGCAAGGTATTCTTATTTCATAGGTATAACTAACTAAACAACGCAGTTACAAAAATATTATGTAAAAAATATAAGAAAATAATTGATATACCTACTAACAATGACGTATTATATATAGGTATATCATTGCCTACTAACGTAAGTTTCTTACAGAACTAACATTGTCATATAATATTAATTTGCTACTTAATATTACCACAGAATAAATAATAGTACTACGTACATTGATTTATTATATATATTACACTACGTAGGTTATTTTAAAAGTATATAAGTAGGTAGGTACCTACCGTGAGCAAAAGCAAAATATTAAATTATTTTAAAATGTTGTAACGTTCGTAAATTACCTACTACTTTACAAACGTTGCACTATTTTTAAATTTAATATTTTCATTATAACATTGATATCCATATTAATTCGAAGCAATTAATTAAATTATAAAATATAATCGAAATTAAAATACCTATATACTATAAACAATTTAATCCACTAAATAATAAGTTTTCTTCTTGTAATATCATTGCACAAGTCAGTGGTGCAAATTTTATCTAATTTTGTAACGTTGTCTATTCATCTTTTATCTTCTACTTCTACTTTACTATAAATACTTTCTTAATAATTGACAATATATTCCACCGTTTTCGTATTATGAAATTGTAATATGACCGACTTAATTTTATAAAATTATTTAGTTGGCTGTTTGGCTGAATTATATTTCCGTCAAATTATTATTCGCATATAGTATGTATGTAAACTCTAAAAAAACACATTCGCGGGTAAAATGTTCGTCGTCGGTCGTAGTTGAATGTCACAGTTAATAATATTTCAAATTCTATTATTGTTTTCCTGTATAACTTTTGCATTATCTTAATTTTCCTGTGTGATGTTGCGCGAAATAAACCAAAAATGATAGATTTGTTTTCGCCCTTTCGTTCATTTCTAAAATACAAAAGTGTGTGCACCGATAACAATGTGTTCCGCTTGCACTATAAAATTACGGTAATCATGTTGCTTATGTTCACCGTAATGGTTACCTCGAAACAGTTTTTTGGAGAACCCATACATTGTATGAGCGAATCTGATGAAAATAATGATAAAGATGCCATTAACAACTATTGCTGGATTTACGGAACATACACTTTGAAGAGTCAACTTGTGGGTTAGTATTTTTATAAGTAAACCGATCAAGACGAATACCTTCCGTTTTAAATTAAAATGCTGCTTTATTCGAGGCAGGCCACGTTGGTCAACGTAAACTTCCCCTAATTTAAATCCCGATAGGTCGCAATTAGCAGTTGAAATAAGTATATATCTAAAAATTATCGACCCATTGAACTACCTATATTACTACCGTAAGTAATACTTCAATGGGGCGACCACGCTAAATTTGAATGGTATATCAATCATATTATTTAGTTATTACCGTAAAATTGATTTTGACAGCCCAAGGGTTATATAAAAGATTCTTGAGGTATGTGCTTAGATAGCGCTTTTACTACCAAAATACGTCAAGAACATGTCTCGGTTGGTATCAATGTAAGGCAACATGTTACCCACTACCGTGTTATAATTTAAAAAGTTAAAAAACTAGTGTAATGAAATGCTCAGGCATTTCACCAAACCCTCAAGGATAACAAATATGGTATAGCCTTTCCTGTTTGAAGTTGCTTTCAGGTGTGTCCATTCACTATTACCACCAGGCGAACTTTTTGCTTTTTTGTCATTGAAATAATAATAATTTTATTTCAAACATTTAATTTTAAAAAAATATATCCTTTTTATAATAAAATACTTGCCAGTGTAAAAAATATTGTATTATTTGTAATGTAAAAACGTTAATTTTTCATTAAATACTTTTAGTAATAAGAGAAGAGTGTGGTTTGCAAGATGATGTGGTAACCAGGATTAAGAAAGGAATGCTTCGGTGGTTTGGTCATGTGGAAAGAACGAATGAGGATAGAGTGACAAAGAAAATTTATGGTGCAGGAGTGAATGGCAGAGTCGGAAAGGGACATCCTAGGCGAAAATTTATCGACCAAATTGGCGATTTATTGAAAACGGGCCAAATTAGGAGTACCCTTAACCAACGAGAATGTATGCGTAGGTGTGTGGATGTGTAGGAGGCAAGAGAGGTGTGTCAGGATCGTGCCAAATGGAAGTCTGTAGTCTCTGCCTACCCCTCTGGGTGACAGGCGTGTTTATGTATGTAAATACTTTTAAATCAAATGTCCACTATTTTGATCCAAAATAAAATTTTCTATGTTGATTTAAAATGAATCAGTTATTTTTAAATTATATCATATTATGTAAATAACAGGTATAGAAGGCAAACACATGGCTTATGCCGGGGTGGGTCCAAGCAAAACAGAAAATGATGAACAAATTAAGCATACATACTACCAGTGGGTGTGTTTTGTTCTTCTGGGACAGGCAGTCATGTTCTACATTCCACACTATCTTTGGAAGTCATGGGAAGGTGGAAGACTTAAGGACTTAGCTGAAAACCTGAGTATAAATTACACATTTTTATTTTTAGTTTTCATATTAATAGTGCATTAAGCTAAAATCTTAATTCCTTTTGTGTATTTATGCAGTTTTTTTAATAATAGTATTACAGGGTTACAAACGAGCACACAGTCTGATGGTAAGTGAATGCTGTGGCCCATAGACATCTACATTTATCCTCAATTAAGAAACCAAATGCAGATGCATTGTCACCCCTAAACACTAAGATGGAATGCCTCATTTCCAAAAAAATGGTCTCTACTTCTCCACACTCATCATACGAAACAGCAGCATTAAACTGCTATTTTACTCTGGTATTCAGTGAGAGTGTGGTCCTACACCGATTGAGCCAACCCATTCATACTACAACCATAATGTAGCTGCAGAGTGGCTCTACCACATAAAAAGTTTAAAAATTTAATTGTTTATAATTATTGCTAAAGCATCAACATTTTACAACTTGCTTAAAAATTGGCATAACTGCCATTCTTATATAATTAACTGTTTTACTGTAGAAACTGCTCCGTGTTACTTGTTTGTCAAGGTTATGTGAGTTAGACGTACACATGATGACCACTTTAACATCGGTCAGAAGATACATGATCTTAGCACTTGCTTTAATCTTATTTAATGACATGAGAGTGGGATTATATGGGAGTGTAGATACTCTTACTCTTATGTGGTTATCATATGCACAGAAGAATGTTGGGTTAGATCAGTTGGATGCCTTTTGGAGCACAATTTTCAAAAAAAAATACAATCCTTATTCACCCTATTACTGAAAATATCAGAAAAATATGAAACAATACATAGGTAGTGATAATAACAATCTGATATACTTAAACTGGGTTCTTTTGATAATTTTTGTTCCAATCTATGTAGAATGAGCTTACAATTTCTCAAAATCTTGCCATGGTAGCTTTGGATATAAACAAGGTTTTTGCTTTCATAATCTAAACTACATGTTCAGATTATGAAGACTGCTATAGTTTTTCTGTGAATTTGAAACAGAAGTTGTATTTTCAGATTGCCCAATAGTGACAAATCATTGGACTGAACAGCGCCGTGATCAGTTGTTGGCTTATTTCAATGACCTTTATAATAATGGTGCTAACACCCATAATATGTATGCACTGCGTTTTGCTTTCTGTGAATTGCTGAATCTTCTCAATGTGGTTAGTATATTCTCTTTAAAAAAAAATTTATATACCTAATCCTAATGTATTGTATCTCTTCAAGTACCAAAGTTGAAAACAAGGGTCTTTTTGTAGTGAAACTTAAAACTTAAAAAAAACTTAAAAGAGAAACATATACACTAGGATTTAGTCTGTGAGAGAATGAGATAGAATACGATGTACTTAACAACAGTAAGCTTAATGGCAGGGTGCAGATTGCAAACTCAAAAGGTTGTTGGTTAGAATTTGCCATTCGACTATTGTCATAAACCACTCCTAATGCAAGCATTTTCAGTTTACCAGAAGTAGTTAAAGGGAATATTAGTAATGTGAATACCGTTGCTAGTACTAATTTTAAAATAAATACAGTGTTGACAGATTTCTACATCATAAGGTAGACTTTGCAATTGTACTAAGCAATCTAATTTAATATAATATGTATTACTTGTGAGATACATTGTGTTTTCATGCGATGGCCTAGTCAATCTATATATTTAAAACAAATTTTTTTTAGCATTGATATGGTCTCTATAAAATGTTGTTAGGTTAGCTAATTACGTAATAACTTAAAACAGAAGGACCCTTAAGTAGGCAGAATAAATTAACCGACTTGCTATAACATTGATCTCACAACTTTTTACGGTAGAAGAACTGAGTTGCTCGACTTGGTTTTTTTACAAGTTATGTTTTTGATGGCATAACATGTTTGCTGCCGAGCTTCTATATGATTGATATGATCCTTGCCGAAACCAAATAATTTGTTAATAGCTCTTTCAAAATTTGATTTAAGACCATGTTGTAGGTACTAGGCGGTTTAGAAAAAAATTATAAGCACAATACCATCTGTTGATGACATTGGTTAACTGTTGTACTTTTTAAACTAAGATATTAGGATTTATATAATGGTTTCTTAGATTTCTTATATTTACGCGAACACTACTTATTGTTTAAACCTACTTTTACGAATTTTATGGCGTTTAATTTGAATTTGAATTATTTTTATTTTTAATTCCCGACGTATCGGGTGCTTTCCAGCACTCATGGTCACGGGGGACTGAGGTGACTGATGTCCCGATGTCATTGTTAAACCCGGAGTACCTTCAGCTTTTTTAATTATTATTTATGGTCCGATCTATGCAAAATGAACTGACTATGTCTTGAGGTCTTGCAGTGGTATGCTTGGGTTTAGTTTTAATTTTATTGATTATAGGGTCCCAAACAGGTGGTAGTACCCAGCCTCCTTCTCTATTGAAACTAGGATGTTTTTTAATTTCAATAGCCTCACGTATCATCCTTGGTAGGAATCGGTGTTCTTTCGCGAGGATTTGTGGTCTATCACATCTGATGTAATGGTTGAGGCCGTCTAGGATATGACCACACACTGCAGACTTCCCAGATGTGAAGCATCAACGTTCCGTGAAGTCTGCATTTATATATTTTTTATAAATATTGATTATGTTATTCTTTATTATTTTTGTTAAATGCGTTTACATTCAATTATATCATTATAGAACACTATTTTACATTATTTAATTACAAAAATGTCCATGATCACTCAACACCACTATTGAACAAATTCGTACCTTTATTTCGTACCCATGCTTTAGAATATTAATCATAACTTTTGATACGATGAACCGATTTTTATAAAACGAAGAAAACACGATATTATGTAATTTTCTTAATAGAAAAAAATTGCAAAGTAGGCTCTAATTATTTACATTTATCGATGGCACCACAATATTCTTACAAATAATTTCATGGAATTTTTTTAAGGCATAGTAAATAATCATCTCTAAGTTCTCATGAACCAGTTTTTAATTTTAATTTTTTTAATTATTTTATTAATTAATTTTTAATCTATAACGAAGTTTTGTTAAAATATATAAAAATGATTGGCCCTTACCTAGTTTTTTTCCGAGTGCTAGCTCGGTATGGCTATCTCATAATTTGCGTACTATGAAATCATTGCATCGCTTTCATTTTGACACTCCCACGGTGGTCCGTTAACTTCACCGACAAAGGAATAAGCCACGTCTCCCAAAACTTCGACTCATTTTCAAGGTATCCTCTTATGATTATTTTGATATTAAATAAGTACTTTATATATGATACGTTAGCAAAACAAATGGACAGACAGACATTTCTAAAAATATATATCTATTTAATATGTAATGTAATAGGTATATGTAGAATTATATATATATATATATATATATATATATATATATATATATATATATATATATATATATATATATATATATATAATCCCTCAGGCACCCCAATTAGTATATTATGTTATAATCATAATACATACACTGAATTTTTAGTTAAATATTTTTATGCACTGATTATTTATCAAATTAGTTATACTAATTCCGGAAGATGTCGTGGTCACAGTACAAATCCACGAACGCAAAGACTTTAACGTGCTTGAAATAAAGTTCATTTTTCATTATTTTTATTGAATGACAGAATTAGTAATAATACTGTTACGCGCCTTAGTCGACGGCACTAGCGCCTAGTTGAAACTCGAACTCTCGGTACCTTGCGCGTGTTTGTTTACTTAAATATTCTGGATATTTCCGTGCTAATTTATATAAATAGGCGCTGCAAGATGCGATCGAGGAAGTATTGAATTCGGCGAGACAAGCGAAGCTTCGGAGCGAAATAAAGTGAATTAGTGTGATTAATTATTAGTGTTTTAAGTTTTAATTTGTGTAAAGAGAATTAAAGTGTTAATTTAGGTGATTTTCAATTTTTATTGTCACGAACCTCAAGCTCGTAACAATTGGTGTCAGAAGTGGGATAAAATCATGCCGATTTTACCTAAGGAGGAAACGGAGGGTGTCCGTACCCGAAGTCAACGACAGCAGGAGACGGACCAAAGAAGATTTGGTGGTGCAACGCCGCAGACGTCGGAGGGCCAGCCGCCGGCTGCAGGCCCGTCAGTAGCTCCTACATCTGCAGCACCTGACTTAGGTGCTCTGATGGTGATGCTGCAGGAGCAGGCTCGCCGACAGGAGGAACAGGTCCATCGTTTGGAAGAGCAGCTGCGGGGCGGACAAGAGGAACAGGCCCGCCGGCAGGAGGAACTGGCCCGTCGTTTAGAAGAGCAACTCCAACGCGATAAGGAAGAGCAAATGCTCCTCATGAAGGACCTTCACGCTATCTTCGGAAAAGAGATACTTGAGGTGAAGAATAAGGTTGCTCAACATGACAACCGCCTGTCGGAGGCCGAAACCCGAATCGACCAAGTAAACAATCGGGTTGACAACGTAATGGCTGACGTGAAGAAAACGCTGGACGACCTCAAACTTGGGGATGGAACAATAGCTCCCGTAGTAGCTACAACACCTTCGCTACGCGGATTCAAAGTGCCGCCGTTCGACGGGACCTCTTCAAAATCGAACGGATCCTCTACAAAATCCAGTTCGAGGCCGTCATGGAGTTGAACGGCTGGAATAAATGCCAAGCCATGACTGCACTCACCCTAGGCCTGCGCGACCAAGCCTGAACTGTGTTGGAAGCTCTCGGTAAGAAAGTGACCTACGAGCAGCTTCTTGAGGCCTTGGAGGCGAGATATGGCGACGCTCACCTGGAACACGTCTTTCGCGCGCAGCTTAAAGATCGCGTGCAGCGCAGCAACGAAAACCTGCAGCAGTGGGCCCTTGAGGTGGAGAAGATGGTTCGAAAAGCATACCAGTCTGTACCTGCGCTCATTGAAGGGAACCTGGTTCAGACATTCATCGACGGCATCCGTGACCTTGAAGTCAGAGCTGCTGTGAGACTCGGGCACCACGACACGCTTAAGGACGCCTTGGCCCATGCACTAAAGGTGGAAGCCGTGCGGCAGGATCATCGTTCCCATCGTATCAGGGAGGTTGCAGCAGCTACAGTATGCAACCGCAACAAAGGATACAGCCCTAGGTGCTATGGCTGTGGGGAAAAGGGCCATCTTCGATACAGCACCGCCCAGTAGCAGCAGGGAAACGAGTAAAAGCCAGAACTGCGGGGCGGGTGCTGGCTGATGTTAAAAGAGCCCCAAGGATTTCGATCTCACAAACCCATGATGGGAACAGTCTAATCATCAAGGGCGAGGTCAATGGAATGCCGTGTAAACTAACCATAGACACTGGAGCCTCTCGTACGGTTGTTAGTTCCCAACTTATAAGTAAGGGGACTCCGCATACAACCGAGAACGCATTAATTTGGTAACAGCCACCGGTCAGCGTATACCCGTCCGTGGAGAGAAGGAGATGCAGTTGAAACTAGGCAACGTGATCTACCTGCATAATGTCATCGTGGCTGATATAATGGACGACTGCATCCTTGGCCTAGACTTTATGAGGACTAATTGTTGTGAGATCGACGTTAAGCAAGGTGTTTTGAAATGTGGACAGGAGGAACTTTTTATGGAAGGTGCGTTACCACGGAACGTGCACAGCATTAAGAAGATTGTTCTTCCGCCGAGATCAGAAACGATTGTGCCGGTTAGTCTTCCTCGAAACGCTGGGCAAGCTCACCGTTGTGTACTTGTGTAACGGGTAAACAATGACCTTCCATGGAAAGTCGCTCGAACCTTGGTCAGAACCACTGACATCTCAGGAGTACGTGTGCTGAACCTTTGTGACCGGGAACAGATTATAGAAAAAGGCACGCTGGTTGGTACTTGTGAGGAAGTGGATTGGTTACGTCGGTGCCGATATCTATCGAGTGAGACCCCTAGCAAGGATGCGCAAACGACAGTGACCACACTTATGGAAGACTGTAGCAACGTTCTCTCCCCGAACGAAATGGTCAAGGCAAAGAAGTTGTTACTCAAGTACGCCGATGTATCCTCATCAAACGATGCTGACATAGGAAAGACTGGCTTAGTTCAACACAAAATAAACACAGGAGAAGAATTGCCTATCCGTCAGCGACCAAGAAGACTGCCGGTAGCACGTGAAAAGGAAGTAGAAACCATGATTGAAGGAATGGTGAAGGATGGTGTTATTGAACCTTCCTCTAGTCCATGGTGTTCACCCGTAGTGCTGGTAAAGAAGAAGGATGGCAGCATGCGGTTTTGTGTTGACTACCGCCGTCTGAACGACGTTACGAAGAAGGACAGCTATCCCTTTCCAAGAATTGGTGACACGCTGGACATGCTTACAGGAGTAAAGTGGTTTAGCACGCTGGATCTAAAAGTGGCTACTGGCAAGTTGAAATTGACCCTAAGGACTAGGAGAAAACCGCGTTCTCGACGGGAAAGGGTCTGTGGCAATTTAAAGTAATGCCGTTTGGGTTGTGCAATGCTCCACCAACGTTTGAAAGGCTGATGGAACTTGTACTCACCGGGCTAATTGACGATGCCTGTCTGGTCTACTTGGATGACATCATCATCGTGGGCCGTACGTTTGAGGATCACCTTCAAAACCTGGAACGCGTGCTCATGAAGATTCAGAGTGCCAACCTCAAGTTGAGTCCGAAGAAGTGTTCACTATTCAAACGGCAAGTCAACTTTTTGGGGTATGTAGTATCGGAAGAAGGTATCCGCACGGATCCAGAGAAAATAGCAGCTGTCAAGGATTGGCCGGTTCCAAAAGACAAGTCGCAGGTTAGAGCATTTTTGGGTTTGTGCTCCTATTACCGGCGATTTGTGAAGAACTTTGCAGATATAGCCAAACCTCTGCATAAGCTAACCGAGAAGAAGCGACATTTCTGCTGGGATGAAAGTTGCAATATCGCATTCTAGGAGCTCATGGACCGTCTGTGCAAAACACCTATTTTGGGATACCCTGATGCAAGTAAAGAATTTATAGTTGACACAGACGCAAGTGATATAGGACTTGGCGGTGTGTTGTCTCAACGGAATGGTGACCAAGAGGTCGTGATAGCGTACTTCAGCAAGTCATTGTCAAAACCGGAAAGGAACTATTGTGTCACAAGACGCGAATTGCTAGCGGTGGTAAAGTCATTGCAGCATTTTAGCAAATATCTTCTGGGGCGGAAATTTCACTTACGAACACATGCTGCACTAAAATGGCTATTGCAGTTTAAAAATCCAGAAGGACAAGTTGCGAGGTGGATTGAACTACTGCAGGAATATGACTTTGAGATCGAACATCGCAGCGGGAAATCTCATGGCAATGCAGATGCATTATCACGAAGACCTTGTCCTGAAGATTGCAAACATTGTATTAGGCAGGAGAGTAAGGAAGTGGTATCCGTGAGGATGCTCAGGACAGACTACCTCAGCAACGAGTGGAAGGACAGCTTACAACATGCACAGCAGGAAGATCCGGACATCAAGCCGATTCTGGAATGGATGAAGGCCAGTGCTCCCAAGCCCAAGTGGAGCGACGTCTCAGCGATGAGTTCGACCACTAAAAGCTATTGGGCCCAATGGGACAGCTTGCTGCTTCAGGATGGAGTTCTGTGCCGTAAATGGGAAAATGTTCGGAGAGAGCTGTTACTTGCAAATGGTTGTCCCTAAAGCTAAAGTACCGGATGTTCTACAGCTGTACCATAATGATTGTTTCGGTGGCCATCTGGGAGTTAAACAAACTCTACTGAAGATCCGAGAATGGTTTTACTGGGTCAACTGTCGAAACGATGTCAAGGACTGGTGTCGCAAATGTACAAGTTGTGCGGCTGTAAAGGGACCTCAGACTCGTAGTAGAGGTGCATTGAAGTTGTACAATGTTGGTGCACTATGGGAGAGAATAGCCATTGACGTGGCGGGGTCGTTTCCGTTACCTTTAGAGATTCACAGCGATCAAGGAAGGAATTTTGAATCTCAAATATTCCAGTAAACTTGCCGAGTTATGGGTACTCATAAAACAAGAACGACTTCTTATCACCCGCAATCTGATGGAATGGTAGAACGATTTAATCGAGGAAGTATTGAATTCGGCGAGACAAGCGAAGCTTCGGAGCGAAATAAAGTGAATTAGTGTGATTAATTATTAGTGTTTTATGTTTTAATTTGTGTAAAGAGAATTAAAGTGTTAATTTAGGTAATTTTATCGGCAATTTTTATTGTCACGAACCTCAAGCTCGTAACAATACAAATAAAACTGGACTCTTAAAAGTCTTATTGCCTTAAGTTACGGTCCATTTCAGTTTGTTTTGACTATACAGATTTAGTGTGACTGTAATTTACATAGTTGTTAATTATTTTTGGGATAAAAAATTACCTATATTAAAAATGATAGGAATCGATTCAGTAAACGATTCTGAACAAACTACTTTCTCAAAATGCGTTAATTATGTTACATGTTGTATACCTGGTCACAATATAATAAAAAAAATACATTGATCGCTAATAGTTTTTTATTAGTGATCGACGAATAAAGCCTACATTTGTCTTACTTCTAATACCTACTCTGTATTCGTTTCATTGTCTCGAAGTTCAGTTTTTGAAGGATTCACTTCTACCGCGTGTGATGAGCTGCATACGTTTTGTTTTACATGATGCACGGGAGGGGACACCCATCCCGCGGCTCCACTAATACATCCTAAGTGGACTCCGAGTGGCCAAACTTACTCTTAGTTGCCGCCTCAAACCGGCCCTTTACAATGGACGAGACATGTGGTCCTCTTAGTTCACCGCGGGTGACCAAGCCACGGCTACAAAGCAGACCCCCCCCCCCCCCCCCGCTTACCCCACCACGGTAACGGTGGATAGACGGCTCCCTGGCGCAGTGGCTTAGCAATGCGTTGCAGCTAAGGGCCGTGGGTTCGAATCCCGCATGGAACAAGTAGAGAGGCCTACAAATATTATAATTGCTGTGAAATTTGTGTATGTAAACTGTTTTCTCTCAGATAAAAAACTTGTATGCTATTGTTGCGCGCCTAACTTGATGTCTGGTACCTGGCACTAGCGCTATCTAGTGTCAGGTAACAGAGCGAGAGCTTTCCAGAAAATGGCATGACTGAACTTTCAAACAACAGCGCCATCTAGTATCGAATAGAAGAACTGAGCTTTCTGGAAAGCTCCACACTCGAACTTCCTCCACGTGGTCGATCGAGGGCCGGTATTTGCTAGAATATTCTGGATGTATGGGTGAAAAAGGCGTATATAAAGGCGTTGAAGCCCGCCACCGGGGCTGTATTGAATTTGGCGATACAAGCGAAGCTTCGGAGCGAAATAAATCAGTGTGATTAATTACTAGTGTCTTTTAAGTTTTGATTGGTGTTCGGTAATTAAAGTATCAATTTTGGTAATTCAATCGGCAGTTTTTATTGTCACGAATCCTATGTTCGTAACACTATATAAGGTTAAAATACATAGAAGAAAGAAAAATTTGCACAAAACTTGGATGTTATTTGTTTTGGTTTACATATCATATTATTTTTAGTGTTTCATTTTACAAAATGTTACAGATTGGCCAGATATTTCTATTGGATTTGTTTTTGGGAGGATCTTTCCGGAATTATGGTACTGCTGTAGCAGCATTTACCCACTCACCAAGGCTTCCAGCAGATATGACAGACTTTGTTTCCGTCAACCCCATGGATCGGTACTTTCCGAAGCTGACTAAGTGCTGGTTCAGATCATATGGACCTTCAGGATCATTACAACTAAAAGACCGATTGTGTGTTTTACCGTTGAACATCATTAATGAGAAAATTTTTATCATTCTTTGGTTTTGGCTAGTTGTTTTAGCTTTTATGTCGACAGTCGCTATTTTATTCCGTATATTGATCTTCTGCCTACCTCTATTACGTTCCATTATGATCATGGGCCGCTTGAGATATGTTAAAAGAAGAACTGTGTCAAAAATTATTAAACATTTTAGCTTTGGCGATTGGTTTGTATTATACTTGCTGAGCAAAAATGTAAATGAATTAGTCTACAAAGATTTAATACTAGAACTATCGAAAAATGTGGATCCTAAAGAAGTTACTGTTTAAGTATTTGTGAATAGGCAAATATTTTTTGTTTAATTTAATATTAGTATCTCCATCATTAATTACAGAAACAGGGTATTTAAAGAAGGCTGAGCTTAGCTTTAAGCAGTGACTGATTTAGGAATACAAATAGAGAATAAGAATTTATGAATAAGATTAAATTAGTTGCTAAGATTGCAAGTTTCCATTGCATCATATGTTTAATGTGTCTTGTTTTTTTTTTCTAAGAGAAATCTGTTACTTAGTTCTAATAACGAAAGTACTGGTGATGATGTTTTAACTAAATGATTGTACTAAGTGCCATTTCATGACATTTCTTCAGTTAAGTTTTGAGTCGAAAAATTCTTTGTTTTGTTTATTTTTTATAAATTGTAAATTAGTTACAATCTTGTTTTATATCGCTAGAAAAATGAAACAAGTTTCAGTTTGTAGGTTAATTCAGATGTAATGAACAATATATTATGTCTATATTGTCTCATTTACTCTTTCAAATTTGGATTTATGTATCCTTAAATTGTTTAGCAAAGAACTGTTGCATTTTGTTTTCTTTTCTCTTTAAATGTTGATTAAAGATTCTATTAAAAGTTAATTTACAGACTTTATTTATACACACTAATCCATTTTTAACTATAACTTGTTGCATTTATACTCATAGTGTATTGTTCAGGTGAACAGGAGGCATGGGATATATTTATACATGATTAGATTTTTATGAAAATACTTAATCCTTAAAATTAAAAATCTTTCGGATTACAAGTTTATATGAAGATAGTCCAAACATAAGTGGCAATGCACTAACTATTATTAATGTAAAATGATTTTAAAAGCAAGAGATCATTGTGAGCATCAACAAGTACCTTTATATTTTCTAGGTTTTAGTGAGCACATTGTAAATATTGTCAACATAAATGACAATGTGAAAAGTATTCTTTTTTGACAAGCATCATAATGAACTACAATTAGAGCTGTTTGCTAATATTTTCTCTACCTCATATCCTGTGGGTGTCGTAAGAGACAGAGGGAAACTGAAGTAGGAGATGTGAAGCGGCATCTCCCTACAAAGTGCTCAAGTATTTTAAAAAACAGTGCTCCAGCCAACCTTATATATTTAATAAACACCTTTGTGGGAGGCCTATATTCAGTAGATGTGTTTTGACAGGCTGAACAGTTCATTCATAACTGTTCTTTTTAATTCCTAAGAGATGATGACTACTGATATTAGGTTTTTACCTATTAAGTTGCAGTTTTTTTATGAAATATGTTAAGGTACCTAATTTTATGTCTAAACAATAGAAAACATATTTTATACATTGCCTTGCCTAAGCAAATCCAGCATTACATGGAATAATAAGGTACATATTCTATACAATGACTAAACTATATGCATTGCTGGTAACACACACATGCATATATATATATATATATATATATATATATATATATATATATATATATATATATATATATATATATATATATATATATATATATATATATATATATATATATATATATATATTATTTTTATAGGACAGGGTGATATACAAGCACAGTCTACCTGATGGTGTTTGCTGTGGCCCATAGACATTTACATCTATCCTCGATTATGAATCAAAATGCAGATGCATTGTCACCCCTGAGGGCTAAGATGTAATGCCTCTTTTCCAGTAAAAAAGGTATTTGGTTCTTTACACTTACCATATGACAGCAGCATTGAGCTACTATTTCACACTAGTATTCTGTAAGAGTGTGGTCCTTCCCTGGTCGAGCTGACCAAATTGTGTTACAACTATATTACTAATGTAACTGCAGAATGGTAGAGCCACGTAAAATATATATACCGGTTATCAATTGTTATAAGTGGTAAGCAGGAAATTAATTGAGTACCACTGGCATAGATCCAAATTTTGATAACTCAAAATTGTCTGAAGCATATTGGATAAAAACATGTGTAAATACAATTCGCATTAAGTTTTAACACTAATTGAAAACAATTGCAAGTATAATTTTAATTAATTATTTCCGTTCACTTTAAAAGGAAAGGAGAGAGAGGAACTCTCCTTTTCACCATCGGACATCCAGGCGGTCGGCGGGTCTTCACCCACTTGTGGTTCATATTCGACTCATTAAAACCTAATGGTTTGCTTCATCTTTTCTATTAGCAAAAGTAATGGAATCTTTTCTAATAGCAAAAGTACAGCAAAGCAAAGGAATGGAAACATTTGCTGGCATCTATCTTTTAGTATCGATTTTTCCGGACCGATACGACCTGGGGACCTTCAAGAAAAGAGCGTACTCCTTTCTAAAGGGCCAGCAACGCACCTGCAATTCCCCTGGTGTTGCGGTTGATCATGGGCGGCGGTAGTCACTTAACATCAGGTGAGCCGCATGCTCGTTTGCCCCCTCTTCTATAAAAAAAAAAAAAAAAAAAAAAAGTCTGAATACAATTTGGGCATCTTCAAGGCGAGACAGAAGAGGCTTTTGTTATGCTTAGACAGTACAATTTACCATCTAAGGCATCACCAATTACCACCAGGTAGGACTTTAGTTAAGTACTTGGCTTATAATATGTAAAAAAATTGTTTAGACAATTTAGGGATTTATTATTGAAAAGTAATTGAACATGAAAATTTGGCTGCTTGCCAAATTTTCACACACACTGCAACAGTTGCTATGCATCAGAAAATTATCCAAATAAAATTGATCTTTTTAATTATGAACACTTATTCTTAATATTTATTATTGATAATGAACACTTATATTTCCATAGTGACCACACAAAAACGTATAGATGTAAAAAGGTTCTCAATTTCTGATAGATTGCAAATTACAGACAAAATAAATGCTAACATTACTTTAGTTACTTATTAACTTAAATTTACATAAGATTAAAAAAAGGGTTTATTCTTATTATTTATTAAATCTATAGTATAGTGTTATCCTGAACATCCTCTGCAGCCACAATGGACACATTCTACTATTCTACCCTCTTCTAGCTTGCTTTTAGGTACTCTGCAGATGCAGTTGGTTGCAAAATTTGTATCCCTTGTTTGTATACATCTCAAACAACATAGATTTTCATACCCAGTCTTCTTCCACTTAGCTATCAAGTTGGCATCGGCTATTTTCTCATCAAGACAATACTGATAAAGTTCTCTACTAATAGCCTTCCGTCTATAAAACAGGTCATAAATATATCTGGATTTCTGATGATGAATTTTAAATATAGGCCACAAAGATTCTTGTTTCCTTTTGCCTTCATGTGGTTCTGTCTCAGCTGTGAACATTTAAATGTAAGAATTAAACTAAATAATATAATTTCATTCATTCATTACAGCCTATAATAATCCACTGCTGAATGTAGGCTTCCCTCATAGATTACGTGGATTGTGCCATAGTAAAAGAGTTTTTTTTAATTTTGGATGGTACAATTATCAAGCACAAATAACTTAGTTCATACAAACAAAGAAATCAATTGTGACTTTAAATCTTTAACTTGTCCAAAAAATCAAAGACTTTTACAATTTCTATTCATGAACATGAACAGAGATTTAGGTAACTAATTCGTTCAGTATATCTAATGTTGCACTTCTACCATAAATCTCTATATAATACTAAAATAGTTGAAATATATACACATAAGCCAGAGGAATAATTCATATTTTACAATATATGAGTTGATAGTTAACTAGGTATATATTTACAAATTTAGAAGCGCTGGAATCGGTAAACAATATGAATGTGTTTTCGTGGAGAATTTGTTAACATTTATATAAAAAAAACGAAAAGTACCAATGAATTCTTACTAACCTTCTCGCATTTTTTGTTCTAACTCTTCAAGAGTAGGTTCAATTAGTTCCCATCCTTCTGGTGGTGCTTTGCGACTACGGCGAACTTTCGGCATTGTAATTGTGTCAAAAAATAGTAATGGTCTATTTTTTAATCTTAAATTTTATGGTGAGAGGGCGAGGTGTTACTTAGATTAATTTTTGTTACTCAGTAGGCACTACTAAGTAAGTAACTCAAATATATACATAACATTAGGATATGATCATATTTGTGTATTTTTTGGTGTGATGGATTGACGGGATTGACATTTGATTTGACACTGACAACTATTTTTTTCTTTATTTAACTGGCTTTACGGCTCTGGAATCTAGCCCTTCTGAGCCTATAATTTCTTTCAGAATCTTCATTTTTATATATTTTTTCTTCACAATATACTGATGCGTCATATTGCGTTTGGGGAATTTTGACGACAGCACAACCCAAAGGACAGTTGGTGATGACAGCCACCCAAGTTCATAAGGCGCCCAAGCGAACAAAATAACTTGAGGTTTCAAATCAACATCAAAGCACTTGTTTCGTCGTTTTCTCTAATAGCTCACACGCGCAGACACTTAATTCACAAAATCACATCACTTACGAATCAAAATCCACTTCAAACCATTACTTAAGCGACAAAACAGGAGCAACAATCCGTCTACGGGCAAGTTCCCGCCAAAACCCTGACAAGTAATTTGAATGACAGTGCCATGGAGGTAAGAGAACAGGAGAATGATCGCCGTAGAAAATAGTGTCCAAGAAATAAGGACACCATAAGTGAGGCGCCGCGATCGCTAAGTTCGTTCAATAAAAGTCATTTTCAGTCTATTTATCCGATCAGATGCTAAACCACTAGCACATCCACACACAATAAAATATTTCTCCATTTTTTAATGTTTCTTTTTGAAAAAAATTAAAAAATTAGGGAGCATGAAAATTTTCTCACCACGCACGCGAAGAAAATTTGTACATTATTCAACTATAACTTCATCTACTTGTACTCATAAACAGCTAACTTCGCAGTCACTACTCACTGACGGCAGCACCGCTATAAATTCTACAAATTTTCAAGGACAGGCGTTCTATGCTTTAGTACATAGCGATCGTTCTCCTTTTCTCTAAACTCCATGGACAGTGCTTCCACCTCCATGGCTTCCATCATGGAGGTTAGAGAGAAGGATAACGATCTCTACGTTCTAAAGCACAGCCCGCCTGTCCCTGAAAATTTGTAGAATTTATAGTGGTGCTGCCGTCGCCGTCGGTGCGTCGGCCGTGTAGTGGCGGTTAAGAATATCCACTACCCCATATCATCCCTTCCCGTGGGTGTCGTAAAAGGCGACAGAGGGAAATAGGCAGGAGATGGGCAGCAGCATCTTCCTGATAACAGCAAATTTACAACAAAAAACTGCGGTTGCCAACCCGCTCGCCAAGCGTGGCAACTATGGCAATATACACCCCATGAAGAATTACACAAATAGACGGCCCCAGTCTCCGGCGGCCCCTTTATACCCGACTACGGTGGCGACCATGTTAACGGCGGGGCAGGGGGTGCTAAGAATCTCCGGTGGAGGTTCGGTTACTACCTATGACGACTCAACGTGGCAACATTTAACGCACGCACCCTGAGGACTGACGAGAAGATCCTGGAGCTGGAAGAAGAGATAGACATGGGGAAGACACGGTGATTCTCGAATCCGGCAACTTGTTCTATCATCGGGAGGGCAGCCACCTGTCCCAGGGAGGTGTTGGATTTATCGTCCACAAGTCTCTCGTTAACAGCGTTTTAAAGACTGGGAGTGTATCGACGAGGGTTGCGTACCTTATACTAAGTATCACTAAACGGTATTCGCTGAAAGTCATACAGGTTTATGCGCCAACGTCTGAACATCCCGATGAGGAGGTGGATGAAATGTATGAGGATATTTCTAGAGCCATGCATTCCTCCAAAACTCACTATACGGTAATAATGGGAGACTTCAATGCAAAACTGGGCACAAGAAAGAACGGTGAGCTGAAGGTATGGAAATTTGGGATAGGGCAACGGAACCCAAGGGGCCAGCAGCTGGCCGACTTCATGGAGAAAGAGGGACTTTTTTCCAAGAGTTCGACAAAACATGAGATTGACTTCATTATGACGACCAGACGCCAACTGTTCAGTGATGTCTCAGTGATCGTGAGGGTGAAAACTGGCATCGATCACCGAATGGTTAGAATCACACTGAACCTAAAAGTTAAGTTTGAGAGGTATCGTCTAATGAAGTCAACGCTCCGTCCCCCTCGTGCTTTCATCCAGAATCCCGAAACCTTTTAGCTCGAGTTACGTAACCGCTTTCAGTGTCTAGAAGATTGCAATGCAGTGGAAGATATGAACAACAAGCTCGTGGAAACTGTCCATGCATGTCAGGAGCTAAGTTCTGCAAGACCCGCCGCAGAAGAACACAAAAACTCTCCGATCACACTCATAATCTCATGGCTATTAGACGGGAGATGAGGCTGCAATCGTCAACAGATTTGACAGCATACAGGCAACTGAACAGACAGATCTCGAAATGCATGCGGTGAGACTTACGCAACTTTAATACTGCTCGTATTAAAGAAGCGATCAAGCAGAACCAGGGCTCCAAAGTCTTTGCCAGAGATCCCGAACAAGCCGGTTTCTGAAAAGGCTTCAGTACCATAGACCACATACATACCCTGCGGCAGATTGTGCAGAAGACCGAAGAGTACAATCTGCGTCTTTGCCTGGCGTACGTGAACTATGAGAAAGCCTTTGATTCCGTCGAAATTTGGGCGGTGCCACAGTCCCTTCAGCGGTGCCAAGTTGACTGTTGGTATATCGAAGTGCTGAAGTGTTTGTACAGTAGGGCTACGATGGCTATCCGAGTACAGAACCAGAGTTCGAAACCTATCCAACTGCAGAGAGGTGTAAGACAGGGTGACGTTATATCGCCGAAACTCTTCACCGCTGCATTGGAAGATGTTTTCAAGCTACTGGACTGGAAAGGATACGGTGTTAACAAATAATAATGGTGAGTACATCACTCACCTTCGATTTGCCTACGATATAGTCCTTATGGCAGAATCGCTGGAGGACCTAAGCACTATGCTCAATGACCTCAATGGTGTCTCCCAACATATAGGTCTTAAGATGAACATGGACAAAACAAAGATCATGTTTAATGTCCATGTTGTTGCATATTATAAAATGTAGTGGGGAGTTTTAGCCGGTAAGCGCACATTGTATTTCCGTCGTCAGTCCAAATAAATGACTGTACTCGACGCACGCCTTTTATTTATCAGTGGCGACGAGGATGGGATGCAACCGACACCATCAATCCTGGCAGAACGGTACAGATTTCGTCAAAGACGGCAAGTAGCAGGCGAATCAATAGCGAACTAAGTGGCGGACTTGAAAAAGATGGCTAGATATTGCGAGTTTAAAACTAACTAGGAGGAAAAACTACGAGATCAGTTTGTGTGCGGTCTGCGGAGTGATTTTATTCGACAGAGGTTATTTGCAGAAAATGATTGATATAAGAATGACTGATTATAAAATGTGCTACAGTTAGCTAGCGGCATGCCTGCCGTGTAGTGGCGGTTGAGAATATCCGCTACCCCATATCTTCCCGTGGGTGTCGTAAGAGGCGACAGAGGGACACAGAAAGGAGATGGGCAGCAGCATCTTCCTAATAATAACAATAACATAATAAAAAAACTGCGGTTGCCAACCCGTTCGCCAAGCGTGGCAACTATGGCAAATATCCCCCCACAAGCAACGACGCAAATAAACGGCCCCCAGTCCCCGGCGGCCTCGCTATTCCTGGCTACGGTGGCGACCATGGTAACGGCGGGGCAGGGGATGCTAAGAATCTCCGGTGTAGGTTCGGTTGCCACCTACGACGACTCGACCTGGCAACGTATAACGCACGCACCCTGAGGACTGACAAGAAGATACTGGAGCTGGAAGAAGAGGTAGACAAGTTGCGCTGGCATACATATTATTGGATTATCTGAGGTCCGAAGAGAGGGGGAGGACACGGTAATCCTCGAGTCCGGCAACTTGTTCTATCACCGGGAGGGCGACCATCTGTCCCAAGGAGGTGTCGGATTTATCGTCCGCAAGTCTCTCGTCAACAACGTTGTAAAGGTTGGGAGTGCGTCGACGAGGGTCGTGTACCTGATACTCAGAATCACTAAACGGTATTCGCTGAAAGTCATACAGGTCTACGCACCAACCTCGGCACATCCCGATGAGGAGGTGGAGGAAATGTATGAGGATATTTCTAGAGCCATGCATTCCTCCAAAACCCACTACACGGTGTTGATGGGAGATTTCAACGCGAAACTAGGCACATGAGAAGGCGGTGAGCTGAAGTTAGGGAAATTTGGAATAGGGCAATGGAACTGTAGGGGCCAGCAGCTGGCTGACTTTATGGAGAAAAAGGGACTCTTTATGATGAACTCTTTCTTCCAGAAGCGGCCCCACAGGAAGTGGACCTGGTCGAGCCCTGACGTTTCGACAAAAATGAGATTGACTTCATTATGACGACCAGACGCCAACTGTTCAGTGATGTCTCCGTGATCGCAAGGGTGAAAACCGGCAGCGATCACCGAATGGTTAGAGGCACACTGAACCTAAACGTTAAGTTGGAGAGGTCTCGTCTAATGAAGTCAACGCTCCGTCCCCCTCGTGGTCTGATCCAGAATCCCGAGACTTTTCAGCTCGAATTACGTAACCACTTTCAGTGCCTAGAAGATTGCAATGCAGTGGACGATATGAATGACAAGCTCGTGGAAACTGTCCATGCGGTCGGAGCTAAGTTCTGCAAGACCCGCCGCAGAAGAACACAAAAACTCTCCGATCACACTCTTAATATCATGGCTGTTAGACGGGAGATGAGGCTGCAATCGTCAACAGATTTGACAGCATATAGGCAACTGAACAGACAGATCTCCAAATGCATGCGGCGAGACTTACGCAACTTTAATACCGCTCGTATTAAAGAAGCGATCGAGCGGAACCAGGGCTCCAAAGACTTTGCCAGAGATCTGTCTGCCAGAAAGAGCCAACTGTCAAAGCTGAAGACTGAGTGTGGCAGCATCGTTTCCGAGACACATGAGATTTTGAGTGAGATTGAGAGGTTCTATGGGCAGCTGTACACATCATCGTTGGAGCCACACGCAAGTGTGAGTAACGATCCAAGAGCAAGTCTTACCCGACACTATTCCGATGATATCCCGGACGTCAGTCTGAGCGAGATTAGAATGGCTCTCCAGCACCTTAAAAACGGCAGGGCCCCAGGCAAGGATGGAATTACAGCGGAGCTTCTGAAAGCGGGTGGAACACCGGTACTTGAAGTCCTTCAGAGGCTCTTCAATTCCGTCCTCCATGGTGGCACTACTCCGGAGGCGTGGAGCAGAGGTGCGGTGGTCTTGTTCTTTGAGAAAGGCGACAACGCTCTCTTGAAGAACTACAGACCGATTTCCCTTCTGAGCCTCGTCTACGTGCTGTTTTCGAGAGTCATTACGAATCGTCTCGCACGCATACTCGACGACTTCCAGCCTCCCGAACAAGCCGGTTTCGGAAAAGGTTTCAGTACCATAGACCACATACATACCCTGCGGCAGATTGTATAGAAGACCGAAGAGTACAATCTGCAACTTTGCCTGGCGTATGTGGACTATGAGAAAGCCTTTGATTCCGTCGAAATTTGGGCGGTCCTACAGTCTCTTCAGCAGTGCCAAGTTGACTGTCGGTATATCGAAGTGCTGAAGTGTTTGTACAGTAGGGCTACGATGGCTATCCGAGTCCAGAATCAGAGCTCGAAACCTATCCAACTGCAGAGAGGTGTAAGACAGGGTGACGTTGTATCCCCGAAACTCTTCACCGCTGCATTGGAAGACGTTTTTAAGTTACTGGACTAGAAAGGATACGGTATTAACATCAATGGCGAGTACATCTCAGAGGACATCTCAGAGGACCTTGGCACTATGCTCAATGACCTCAATGGTGTCTCCCAACGGATAGGTCTTAAGGTGAACATGGACATTACAAAAATCATGTTTAATGTCCATGTCTCACCTATGCCGGTAGTTGTTGCGAGCACTATGCTTGAAGTTGAGGAGTACGTTTACCTGGGACAAATAGTCCGACTAGGTAAGTCCAACTTCGACCGAGAGGTCAATCGACGGATTCAACTCGGCTGGGCAGCGTTCGGGAAATTACGACACATCTTCTCGTCAGGTGTACCTCAATCTCTGAAAACTAAAGTGTACAACCAGTGCGTGTTGCCAGTGATGACTTACGGATCAGAGACGTGGTCCTTCACTGCTGGCCGTATGAGGAGGCTCAAGGTCGCTCAGCGAGCTATGGAGAGGGCTATGCTCGGAGTTTCTCTGCGTGATAGACTCAGAAAAGAGGATATCCGCAGTAAAACCAGAGTGACCGACATAGCCCAACGGATTAGTAAGCTGAAGTGGCAATGGGCCGGCCATATAGCTCGCAGAACCGATAACCGTTGGGGAAGAAAGGTTCTCGAGTGGCAGCCTCGTACCGGTAGGCGTAGTGTAGGGCGACCCCCACTAGATGGAGTGATGACCTGGTAAGACACACAGGAAGTCGATGGATGCAGGTGGCTCAGGACCGTGCTTTGTGGCATTACTTGGGGGAGGCCAATGTTCAGCAGTAGACTTGTGAAGGGCTGTAATGATGATGATGATGATGACAGTTAGCTAATACCCTAGAGGCAGCCGAGCGGGCTGCAGGTGCTGTGGAGGGCTCGCGGGAACAAGATCCGGACCGGGAACTTAGCGAGAAGATACATAAGTTAGGAATCAGAAATTGTTCAGCGTGCGGTGGCTACGAACATAGCTCACAAAACTGCAGATATAAAAATTTTGAATGCAGTTACTGTGGGAAAAAAGGCCATTTGCGAAGAGTATGCATGAAGAAGGAATTCGATTGTCGTATGACATCGGATAATTCGAATTCAAACGGTGCGCGAGGAAGGTCACGCATAGGTCGCGCGCTCGGCCACAGCGCAGACGGCGGGAAGCAGCGCCGCAGGGCGAGGCCGGCGGCGGCACGCGGTATGCGGATGTCTGCTCGAGCGAGCGCTAGCGCGGGAACCCACGCTGCGGCCGGTTGAGCGGGGCGGCGAGGGGTGACGTATCTGAGGATGATCAGAACGCAACTGATGATGGCGAGGAACCGATGTTTCAGATGTCTTTAGCAAAGTATAGACCGGTGTGTATGAACATAATTATAAATAATAAACCCTTAAAAATGGAAGTCGATACAGGGTCGGCATTATCTTGTATAAGTTATTCAACATATATTAAATTATTTACGGAGTTACCTTTAAAAATGTGTAAATTAAAATTAAAATTTTACGATGGTTCAGCTATTTATCCGATAGGGTACTTGGAGACAAACGTTGAGTATAATAATAATGTAAAACAGTTAGATTTATATGTAATAAATAAGGGTAGCACTAGTTTATTGGGGAGACAGTGGCTGTCTGAATTACGTATAGAAACACCTAAGCTAAGTAAGTGTACAGAAATACATAATATGATACCATGTAAAAATAACTCGCTTAATGATATTATCTCCAGGCATGAGAATCTATTTGACGGCACATTGGGCAAGTGTACTGCAGAAGAGGTCAAGCTGCACGTGCGCGAGGGAACGCAGCCGTTTTATTGCCGCGCGCGACCCGTGCCGTACGCGCTACACCCGCGGGTGGATGCAGAGTTGGACGCGATGTTGCGCGCAGGCGTCATTGAGCCGGTGGACCGCTCGGACTGGGCCACGCCGTTGGTTATAGCGAGGAAGGCGGATGGTGGAATACGGCTGTGCGCGGATTATAAGGTGACACTGTACAAAGCTTTGTTGGTCGATAGGTACCCGGTTCCAAAAGTAGAAGATTTATTTAGTGGTTTGAGTGGTAATCGTTACTTTACCAAGCTAGATCTTTCACAAGCATATAATCAGTTAATTTTAAATGAAACGTCTAGAAACTACACTGTTATTAATACGCATAGAGGACTGTTCAAATACAACCGCCTAGTGTATGGTCTCGCTTCTAGTCCCGGAATTTTTTAAAAGATAATGATAAATCTCTTTAAAAATGTGCCGGACGTGGTTGTGTTTTACGACGACATACTAATAAAAAGTAAATCTTGGGATTCGCACTTAAAAAGTATAGAACAAGTATTTAGTATCTTGGAAACTAACGGATTAAAAAGAAAAATGTGAGTTTATGGCTCCACAAGTAAAATATTTAGGATTCATAATAGATGACAAGGGTGTCCGAGTCAACCCGGAAAAGTTAAAGCCTATTTTAGGTATGCCTCATCCAACTAATATATCGGAATTAAAATCGTTTTTAGGCATGGTTAATTTCTATGGGAAATTTATAAAAAATTAAGTACTCATATTACCCCTCTTTATGACTTATTAAAAATGGGTAAACATTGGAGATGGACAATGTCACATACAAAGTGTTTTAATAAAATTAAAAAGCTTTTGTGTAGTGCGGAAGTGTTGACACATTTTGATATGTCGTTGGAGAGCACAGTAACATGCGATGCCAGCTCGCGTGGGCTCGGTGCGGTGCTGGCGCAGCACGCGCCCGCTAGCGGTAGCGAGTGGGTGGTGGCGTATGCGTCGCGAGCGCTCACCTCCGCTGAACAACACTATAGTCAGATTCATAAAGAAGCCCTCGAGATAGTATTTGCAATGGACAAATTCCATCGATATTTATTTGGTAGAAAGTTCACTTTACGTACCGATCATAAACCGTTAATCACAATCTTTGGACCGCAGGCGGGTATTCCCAACACGGCGGCTAGTAGACTACAACGCTGGGCTATTAAGTTATCCGCTTATGATTTTAATATAGAATACATTCGCACGGACAAAAATACAGCAGATGTTTTGTCTAGGTTGATTAGTGAGCATAAGGAAGGGGTTTCTGAGGAAATTAGACACCCCAGAACAAACATATTTAAATTTTGCTTCAGAAGCGTTTTTATTGGATTCACATAAATTAAAAAAAGAAACGGCGTCGGATATTATATTAAGCAGAGTAGTCAGATATATTAATGACGGTTGGCCGAACGACGTCGAAATGAGAGAATTAAAACCATATATTAACAGAAAAAATGAGTTGTACATGGAACTAGGTTGTGTAATGTGAGGACATACGGTCGTTAATCCAGACTCTTGCAGGGAGAAAGTTATTACGGCGTTTCATGAGGGGCATATGGGGGTAGTAAAAACGAAGGCGCTGGCTCGGAGCTAGATGTGTGGTGGCCGGGCATAGACGAGGCTATAGAAGCAGCGTGCCGTGCCTGCACCGTGAGCGCAGCGGTAGCTAACGCCCCTCCGACGCACGCACCGCGCTCATGGCCATGGCCAGACCGCCCATGGACCAGGATACACATAGATTTTTTGGGACCGATAGCGGGACAAACTTTCCTTATTGTAGTTGATGCTCATTCAAAGTGGATAGAGGCAATTAAAATGAATAGCACTACAACGAAAGCTGTTATAAAGGAGTTGCGAGAAATGTGGGCGAGATTCGGTTTACCGGAACAAGTGATAACGGTCCTCCATTTTTCAGTAACGAGTTCAGACAATTTTTAAGTTCCAATGGAATTGAACAAATTTTTTTTAGCCCCATATCACCCGGCTTCGAATGGGGCGGCGGAAAATGCCGTTCAAATGTGTAATCGTAATATTAAAAAAGCAATTAAGTGTAGAACAGACATACACACGTTTTTATGTAGATTCCTATTAGCTTATAGAAATACACCACACTACACAACCGGTGAAAGTCCTGCAAAAATGTGCATAGGGCGTAATTTACGCATGCGTTTAGATTGTTTGAAACCTGATCAGAAAGAATTAGTAAAAGCTCGGCAGAAGCGAGCAGAAACATCAGCTGAGGGAGCGATTAGACAATTTGCGGCAGATGAGAAGGTCTGGTTTAGAGACTATGGCGGCGTTGAAAGTGGACGGCAGGGACAATAATAGAGACGACAGGTAGTACGGATTACAAAGTCAGTTCTATCACTGGAACCGAGGAACACAGACATATCGACCAACTAAAGCGAAGAGTGTCAAACGATGTAAGTGTAACCGAAATAGTAAACTTAACACGTAATAATAATAACAATCGTAACTGTCACACATTACGCGAATGTAAAACGATTCCGCCCTTCGCTAATGTTTCCAGTAAACAACGACAAACAGTCCGACGAGCCAGAGCGCGGCCGTACCGGAGGGCGCATCGCCAAACCCAACCGACGACACTGATCACTGACTCTGTATTAACGGCAACTTTGCCAACGTCTAACGTGCCCAATGTGCAGGAAATAGATAATCATGGCTCGAACAACAATGTCACTAACGAATCGCGTGGTGTTCGCCGTGTATGTAAACCAGTCAGACGATATGGTATAGATGATTGTTACATGTAATAATTAAAAAATTGAAAGAGAGAAATTGTATGTAATATTTATTTGAGTAGTAGTTTCGTTGATATTATTTTCTTAGGTAGAATATTTGTAACAATATGAAATAATTGTGTTTAAGTATAACTTACGTTCTTAGTCATTATGTATAGCACAAAATAAGGGTGGAGGTGTTGCATATTATAAAATGTCGTCAGTCCAAATAAATGCCTGTACTCGACGCACGCCTTTTATTTATCACATGTCACACCTATACCGGTAGTTGTTGGGAGCACTATGCTCGAAGTTGTTGACGAGTACGTTTACCTGGGAGAAATATTCCGACTAGGTAAGTCCAACTTCAACCGAGAGGTCAATCGACGGATTCAACTCGGCTGGGCAGCGTTCGGGAAATTACGACACATCTTCTCGTCAGGTGTACCTCAATCTCTGAAAACTAAAGTGTACAACCAGTGCGTGTTGCCAGTGATGACTTACGGATCAGAGACGTGGTCCTTCACTGCTGGCCGTATGAGGACGCTCAAGGTCGCTCAGCGAGCTATGGAGAGGGCTATGCTCGGAGTTTCTCTGCGTGATAGACTCAGAAATGAGGATATCCGCAGTAAAACCAGAGTGACCGACATAGCCCAACGGATTAGTAAGCTGAAGTGGCAATGGGCCGGCCATATAGCTCGAAGAATCGATAACCGATGGGGAAGAAAGGTTCTCGAGTGGCAGCCTCGTACCGGTAGGCGTAGTGTAGGGCGACCCCATGGAGTGATGACCTGGTAAGACAGAAGTCGATGGATGCAGGTGGCTCAGGACCGTGTTTTGTGGTATTACTTGGGGGAGGCCTATGTTCAGCAGTGGACTTGTGAAGGGATGTAATGATGATGATGATGATGCCGTCGGTGAGCAGTGGCTGCGAAGTTAGCTGTTTATGTGTAAAAGTAGATGAAGTTGGTTGAATAATATACAAGTTTTCTTCGCGGCATTGGTACGAAAATAATCTTGCTCCGTAATTTTTTAATTTTTGACAAAAAGAAACATTTAAAATTGAGAAATATTTTATTGTGCATGGATGTGCAAGTGTTTTAGTATCCGATCGGAAAAATAGACCGAAAATAACTTTTATTGAGAAAACCTAACGATCGCAGCGCCTTATTTAGCTTATTTAGCTACTTATTTTGTCCATATTTCTGGGACACTATTTTCTACAGCGATCGTTCTCCTCTTTAACCTCCATGGCTTCTACTTTGATGCCATACGTATGTATGTAATTACTCTAAGTTTAATGCTTTCAGTTCCCTACATATATGGAGATCTTTGAGTATTAAACTAAAGGAGACAGAACCGAGTCAAATTGAATTGCAGAAAGTTGCCTCCTATATATAATAACATAACATAATACATAAACACTCACGCCTGTCACCCAGAGGGGTAGGCAGACACTACGGACTTCCATTTGGCACGATCCTGACATACCTCTTTCGCCTCCTTTACATCCATATGTCTACGCATACATGCTCGTCGGAGGGTACTTCTAACGTGGCCCATTTTCAAAATATCGCCAATTTGGTCGATAAACTTTTTCCTAGGGCGTCCCTTCCCGACTCGGCCGTTTACATCTGCCATATAAATTTGCTTTGTCACTCTTTCCTCATTCATTCTTTCCACCTGACCAAACCACCGAAGCATTCCTTTCTTAATCCTGGTCACAACATCATCTTGCATACCACATTTATCTCTTATCACGCAATTTCTCACCCTGTCATTCAGATTCAACCCTAGCATATTCCTTAAAGACCGCATTTCTACAGCATTTATTCTACTTTCGTGCTTCTTCTGCCATACCCAGCTTTCACTACCATACATTAAAGTAGGGACTAACACAGCATTGTGATTTACCATACGTGCCTGCTTTGACACATTCTGGTTCTTCATAATAGAGTGTAGTGCCCCATTCACTCTATTCCCTGCATTTACTCGTCGTTCTATATCCCTATCATATCTACCATCCCTGAGTATATATTTCCTGTGAAACTGCGTCCATTAGCAACGAGCTGCGGCTCGCCGAAATGAATCGACCGCGCGAATTGCTTGACAGGCGAATTTATTCGCCGAAGAGATTCAATTCAATTCGGCGCGTCTAAATCGACGCGAAGAAGTGAATGCGCGCCAATATAAAATTATCTCTGCATCTGAGCTGTTCATGACGCAAAATCGACCTAATTTGATGAGAGTTTGCGATGAATGAGCGATTCGATTCGATTATTTAGAAATGGACGCACCAGGAATAAATACGACTCGCTTCGATTCGACGCGTTTCTGCTGTAGTCGACGCCAGGCTTTAAAGGTACGAGACATGGAGTATAGAGGTAAGGAGGACAATCTCCCATAGAAGAATAGTTAGTAAGTAGTAAAAAACAGTTCAAAAACGCTCCACAACGGCGCTCGAGTACCTACAGGCTACAGGGTATGATAAATCACCGTAAAATACGTTGAGAGTGGTTTTGAAAAAAAAATATTTGAAAGCAATAAAATAATTATGTAAAAAGAATTATGGTGAATGTCTGTGCAATAAAAAATTATAAAAAGTTCTTTAAAATTTAGACTGCAGCTACAGTGGCGCCATCATTATTCCTATGGACACTTTTTTATAAGAGTCTGTACTCCTTACCTCTACACTCCATAGTACGAGAGTTCGATTAATAACCGTTATATAAAACTAGTTACTCCGCGTCGTGCGCCATTGGCCACATAGATAAATAAATATGTAGCAAGCTAGATTGGCCATTACGCAACCGCAAGTGATCGCGCCAGTCAATTGAGCTCCGACAAAAATGCCGAATTGCAATGTATTTTAATGCAAAAAACAATCAAAACTACATATTTATTTATCTATGATCAAAACCGTCATATCTACAAAAGGATAACGTGGCTTTTCATCTGTGAATACTTTTTATCTATTCCTAGTCGAATTATAATATCTATGATTTTATACTGTACCTGGAACTTCACACACATTTTACATACATATAACTAGAACTACACACACAAATATCACAAACAATTTTATTTTACAGATGCCGAATACACAGGGAGAATGGCTATCAGTGGCTCGGAGTTTCATGCAGAAATGGAATGTACCTAATTGCGTAGGTGCCCTCGATGGGAAACATATACGTATACTATGTCCAAATAATAGCGGTTCTGAGTTTTTTTAGTTATAAGTCATATTTCAGTACTGTTATGCTAGCTTTAATCGATGACAGTTATAACTTTTTATAAGTGGACATTGGATGTCAGGGCAGAATATCTGATGGTGGAGTTCTACGAAATTCAACTTTATTTGATATGATACGAGATGAAACTTTAAGTCTGCCACAAGCGATTCCATTACAAGGGAGAAATACACCTGTACCTTTTTATTTCATCGGTGACGATGCTTTCCCCATCTCACAGAATATGATAAAACCATTTCCTAGATATCATGCAAAAGGATCACCTGAGAAGGTTTTTAATTATAGAATTAGTCGCGGGCGCATGGTTGTAGAAGACGCGTTTGACATTTTATCTAATAAATTCAGAATTTTGCATTCACGCATTGGTTTAAAAAATTTGAAAGCAAAAATTGTCGTGATGGCTTGTGTGCATCTACATAATTTTATGAAGAGAAATGAAAGAACTACTGATGGATTTTTGAACGAAGAGCAACACAATATTCCGCAGATCGCTCTAAATGTAGAACAAAGTGTAATTAGAAATGAGCTAAAATGTTATTTTCTATCGGAACAAGGTAAGCTTCCATGGATATATCAAATATAAAATAGTTTGAAAGAAATAATATAGATACAATAGAGAGAAAGACTAGTAACAGACTGTCTCTATCTGGGCTATTTTGCATTTCATAGTCTGATTGAACAGAGTAAGAGCGCCAAGTTGAGGGCGACGGTGACATTGCTGACGTTGTAGGTTGGCCTGTGAAGTATCCTGGACGAACATTTTGATAACGAAGAGGCTGGAGGTATTATTGGTCCTATCAAAATACATCGAACCCATTCTCATTTCTGCTTCATAGACAATATTCTGGATTTGATGTTGTACTGTACACATCGTGTAGTGATCCACCTTCCTCAACTTGCTACTTATATAGTCTGCAAATATAGCAGCATCATCGCGTTGCCTTGCATCAGATGTAATCTCCCTCAGTAATTGCAAAGCTTCATCAACTTCAGGATCTCTCTCTATATTTCGTTTTCGTGAAGTCCTTGTCGAAGGTAGCGTAGTCTGGGGAGTGATATTATCTTGAGAAGACTGAAAATAAAAAGGAAATCTTATAAATAATTGCAAACAAGCTTAACATCTACGGCGAATGCATGTCTTTTCGTAACTCGCGCCGCGCATTATTGTTTTTAGTTTTATCGATGTTAATAAACATTTATATTTCTTTATAAAAGTAGTGTTTAATTGATAGGTTTACCTTAACTTGCCCTAACACACTACAGTACGTAGTAGGTATTTAATATTAATACGCGAGGCAAAAACTTTGTACCCCTATTTACGAAAATATTACTTATTGAAATAATGTATATTATTTTAAATTAATTATGGTCGAATTTCGACCAATGGGCGACCAACTAGTCTACTTAAATTATAAGAATTTGATGGACACTTACACTAGGTGTGTGGCTGTTCAGAGTTGGTACCGGTGCATTTGTTTACAACGTCATTTCTCAAAAAAGAACTAAATCTTTTTTAAAATTCAAAAATATGTTTTCTTCATAAATTTGGAATATACCGACGTATAAGTAAATATATATATATATATATATATATATATATATATATATATATATATATATATATATATATATATATATATATATATATATCATAATCAGCATTCTTTTCATTAAGAAATGATAACGCCTTATAAGCAAACTATTTCGGCAATTGAACATCTTCCCGTCCAGATCCACTCCTTTTAGATTCTTCATATTTGCGATTTTCTCGAAAATAATGACTGGATAAATTCTTCAGTTTTCTCTCAATTTCTGATGATACTATGTTGAACACAGAGGCAATATCACTAATAGCATCATTTCTTTTTTTGCGATTCTTGAAATCCATGCGCCTTGGGTTTCACAATAGTTCATTTTCTTGATACTTTTCTATTAGTGAAAGTACTGTTAAATTCACACACAGTTAAATTCTGTCGTTTCGTTATTTAAGTATATGAAATTATGTTATTCACGAATACTACAACACTACCACTCCGTATCGAAGCCGCAAGCAAACTGCCGCCGGCAACAAAAAGCCACGCGTGCCGCAGGGGATTGCCGGCGGCCTGGCCGCCGGGTCGGCGGCCGCCGGCCGTGCCGCTGGGCATGTGTGGATGCACCATGAGGAAATCCGGCATTAGTGTTCATCAGTTTGCAAGAGCAGCCTTAAACAACGACTCGGAGAGACCGTTCTCTCAAAATCTCCTTCACCCAGTTATTTATTCTTAATTTATTTATTTATTCTTAATTCTTACACCTTATACTAAGGTAACAATGGGCGGACTTAATGCCTCTCGGCATTCTCTGTTAATCATACAAGAGGATACGCCGTACGCTAAAAGTATGCCTAAAAGGCTAGCGTGTCACAAAGGCTTTCGAGACATCAAAGAAACAGCAATAGCTTTCACATCGCTCGTCTAGAGCCTCGTTCCATATGTATATGGTATACGCTAGAACTAGCAGATCACCCGCCAGTCGCTGAGGAGGTAGTTCTGCTCTAGGTATGCCATAAGGTGGGTGTTCAATATATTATGCTCCATTATCTTTCAGAGTATTTAAGTAATCGAAATTCGTCGATAATTAGCAGGACCAGCACGGCTGTTCTTTTATGGAACCCGCTGCCTGGACAATATTCCAGTTCTAAGGAGAGGCGAAACAAGCATGTTAATTTGTTAATACAGGAGACAACTTGGGTGCACAAACCTTAAGTACTACAGCTGGTATACCATTCCGTCCCTGAGGTTTGTTCACGTCTAGACCCCGTAAGGTTTTAAGAACCTCTTTGTTAGTGATGCGGATCTCCGACACAGAGGTATTGTAGCTAGGTGGAACGTTGTTGCCACTGCCTTGACGTGAATTACTAGCAAGGAGATACGTTGTTTGCGCTAGTGAGCCATTCGCTTTTACCAGTGGAGGTACTGAAAGCTGACAGAAGTTTGTCTCGATCGCTTTGGCAAGAGACCATAAAGCTGTAAGTACTGCCAGATAGTTTGACAGTGTTTTGCGCCAATATTTCGCAACTAGCTTTCTGTAACGCTTTTATGAAATGTTTGAGAAATCGAAAAGTTCATAAAATAAAATTATTTTTTATTTATTAATATAAGTTCGGGGAAAAAATTCTTCATATATTTTATACAAATTCAAGACATTAAAAAAGAAGTTTAATTACATTTAATTATTGAATAAAACTATTATTTACGGATTTTATCGCGTTTAATTACTTTAATTTGTTTTTATTATTATCCCGACGTTTCGGGTGCTTTACAGCGCCCATGGTCACGGGGGGGACTGAGATGTTTGACGTCCCAATGTCATAGTTAGTCCGGGTACCTTCAGTTTTTTAATATTTAATTTTTGGTCCGATTTACGCAAAACGAGCTTATAGTATCATGAAGTCTTGCAGTGGTATGCTTGGGTTTGGGTTTAATTTTGTTAACTATAGGATCCCAAGCAGATGGTAGCACCCAACCATCTTCTCTATTGAAATTTGGATTGGACGATCTTGAACATGTTCGCAGACTGCAGACTTCCCGAACTTGTTCAAGATCGTCCCCACCATTACATTAGATTTGATAAACCACAAATTCTCGCAAAAGAACACCGATTCCTACCAAGGATGATACGCGAGGCTATTGAAATTAAAAAACATCCAAATTTCAATAGAGAAGATGGTTGGGTGCTACCATCTGCTTGGGATCCTATAATTAACAAAATTAAACCCAAACCCAAGCATACCACTGCAAGACTTCATGATACTATAAGCTCGTTTTGCGTAAATCGGACCAAAAATTAAATATTAAAAAACTGAAGGTAGCCGGACTAACTATGACATTGGGACGTCAAACATCTCAGTCCCCCCCGTGACCATGGGCGCTGTAAAGCACCCGAAACGTCGGGATAATAATAAAAACAAATTAAAGTAATTAAACGCGATAAAATCCGTAAATAATAGTTTTATTCAATGTGTAGTGTTCGCGTAAATTTAAGAAATCATTACATTTAATTATAATATATTCGTGCCATTTTGTGCGATAACTTGCTTCCATCTTGTAGGTAATGACGTAATGACCTTGCTAAGTAGTTTTGACAGTCCTCTCTTGATGTCAACCTAACACTACTCAAAGTATTTTGAAGAGACCGAATATATATGTGTAGTCTGGTCAAAGGTCACCCCTTTTCTGTTGATCAATTCCGGCCGTGTTTTCTCAATTTCTTGCTTGAATCTCATTAGTTTATGGCAGAAGAGATTCAAATCGATGGTTTTGCCCGGCAGTAAAATATCATAATATAGATGCCCTTCCAATCCCACCACACACAGCATCACCTTATTGCGTGTTAATCCGGGTTTCGCTACAGTCTGTGGAGCTTGACTACCCTATCCTTTGACCAATAATCTTTTTCGCACGTTCTTGTTCAATTTCAAAAATGGTTCGGTTTCATTACGTTTCAATGGAGAGTCGCAAATGAGTACACTTTTCATTATATTTTTTCCAGTAAGCTCGTGTGGTACCAAAATATCGTGGTTTTTTTATAACCAGAAATTCAAATGGGTCTAGACTGTTTTGTGATCAATCAAAACAATCTTCTATTCTTAGACTGTGTCGTAACTACTAATGTGCCTATCTTGCTCCACTTTCAAAAATGGCATTCGACTTTATCCGTGTGAACCCTCATAGTCACCCGACCAGAGCGAGCTGCACCTTTGACATCAAAATTCCCGGGCAGAAAACGCTTGAACCAACTTTGCGCTACTCTTACTGACGCTGCATTAGGTCCCGTAGACGTCCCATAAACGTCACAAACTTTTTTCGCTGCTTGAGTTTCATTTTTCCTTTTTTGTAATAAAACTTCAAAATGTATAAATTTTCTTCTTTATAGATTCACTCATTTTGGCGGACAGCAATACAATTGAAAAATGGCGGGAAAGTTTTTTTTACTTTTTATTTTTCTGGCATGTTCCTACCATTGACTTATATATTACTAGCGTAAGGACCGAGCCGACCGAACAACTAAAACGGACCAGTGCGCTGGCCCTAAAATTACAGTTTAGGGCCAATGCGAATCGGTCGACAGTGTTGCGCGCGCAGGACAGATTTGCCTGTCATAAATACGTCTAGTTGCGTGGTAAAAGAATACCAAAATTACGATACAAAGATTTTAAAAAAATATGGAATATCGTATCATCGGTAAATAACCCTATATTACTTTTGTTACAATTAAATTATTATATAAATGCGTTTTTAAAGTTTTATTTTACAGTTAGTTTAGTTACGTTACCTAGATTAGGCCAGGGTTGGATTCAGACCCTCAAAAACATTGTACATGGAAAATAAAATTATACTATTTTAAAAAATTATATCACGTTTGACGTTTCATGTTTCTTTTTTCCCATGTGCCGGGATTTTGGCGTAACGCGTCTAGTTTATCTATACGTTTCGTTTTTTGACGGTTTTATTTTTATTTCTGTTTAATTATTGTCTAAAGAACAATGTGTAAGTTAAATTTTGAATATTGGTACTTAATATATTTAATATTCAATAAGGGTAAAACGAAAAGAGTGCAAAAGAAACCATATCTGCTTAATTGAATCTGAAAATCTGATTCATAAAATATTTTGAAATTCTGTTTTCAAACCGACTGCTTCTGGAGCATAGAGTTTTTATCATGGTAGTCCTTGTATCAAGGATGCAACATAAATGCATCGATCCAGCATCGATTGACAGACAGAAAGGGAGCTACTTCTAATTTTATTTAAAAAAAAACGCGGTACTCATGTACAATACAGAAATTCTCAAGGATAGGGTTAATATAAAAATGTAAAAGCACCCAATAATAATACAAGTCGACCTTTAGATAAAATTGGTATATTCACTTAGTATTATTATGATACTATATACTACAAACTATGAAATAACGGTAAAATTAGGATATTTATACAATGAAATCCGACCCTGGTTACGTCGTGTTTTGATATGACGTGACGTTTGTATTATGACAGATGCGCTCTTTTACTTGTATGAAAAAGTTATGAGTAAAATATTTAAATGGGCCTATCCTTCTTTTTGAAATCATTGGTTCCTACATGCAATGATATTAAAACCAGACAGACACAAACAAACAGCACAACCAAAGAGATTTCATTTTTATACATTTTGTTTGTAACAAAGAAACTTTTTCCCAGACCTATTATGTTTTTAAAAGCCATAGTAGCTCAGGGGTATAAAGCGTTTGCCGTAAGTACGGGAACAAACAGGGTTTTAGACCACACAGGCACCAAAGATAATGTTCTTAGCAACTTGTGAAAGTGTTGATTGCTACCTGGTCGGCGCTAGTAAAAATATCCTTAGGGAAACTTTATGATTGAGAAATAAATATTTTTACAGGACTCTTGAACGTGAAGTTCGCATAACGCACTGGGGCAGAGCGGCTGACTTATTGTTTATCATTGAATTATTCTCTCAGAGATGAGAGACGGATTGTATTCAGCACACAGTAGGAGTAGGACCTAATTATATTAGTGAAGACCTGGTGACACATGCTGAAAGTTTATTGAAGTAGGTGCCGTGGCATTTTTATGACATTCCTCGGGGAGAAATATATTTTACACTGGACTAGTGAAGAGCTGTAAGGATGATGATCGTGTTAGTGGTGGTGATAATGATGATGATGATGATGTACTTATTTATATCGTGTATAGGCTCAGTCTGTAACTATTTTAATGAGTAGTTTTGTTAGTGAATTTTTACATAACCTGATCGCCTCAGCAATTTACGAAATAGATTTCTGCCGCCCTCACCCCTATTTTCGAAGAATTAAATATTGATTTCGATAAATACCTCTGTAGTAGTTATATTCGAATATTTTTTAATATTTCTACCCTAGGCAAGTGCGTGTGTAAGTTATAGCTTAAGATTAAGAGCCAGTGGGCGGCAGACTTACGGTATTACAATAAGCTTCACGTATTTTTCAGTTCATTGGGGTATAGAGGATACCTGAGGTACATGAAATGGGGACTCTTTAGTTTGATCGGCGGTCGATATATAAAAAAATGACCAAAAAACGTGATAGCAATAAGTCTATCGCTTTGACATCTTGAAATATTCAATAAAAGTTACCGAAAAATAACATTGGCAGACACCTATGATGGTCTCAACGTCGTGACAGAGAGCTTGAAAAGCACAAATTTGTATTAATAGTTTTTTTTTAGTTTTATAGAAGAGGAGGCAAACGAGCATGCGGCTCACTTGATAATCTGGGGTGCCCCGGCCCAAAGATGAGACCAGTATTCCATGTGAGGCCGAACTTGCGCTTTGTAAAGTTGTAAGCAAATGGGTAGTCTCGCTCTGCTGGGCACACCAAACTTTTAAGAGGCCAATTTGGCCTTCCCCTCAAAGTGACCACGAAACTGCACACTATTCGGTATGTCAACTCAGAGGATTCTGATGCTAGCTGAGCTAGCCAGCAAGGGGAGTGCCTTCACACTGAGGAGATAGGAGAAAGGGGTTCTTTTTAGCGGTTAACGCGAAAACTTGTGTCTTCTGGGGATTGAATTGGACTAGATTTAGTCGCCCCCAATCCGAGACTTTGTTAAGCAAAGACTCGACTTCAGACACAAGTTTGTCCCGGTACTTGGCGATGATTTCCCGAGAAATATTGGCACAGCCGGTGTATAAGGCAGCACCAGTGCTGTCGTCTGCATAGCAATGAATGTTACCAGTTTGCAGCATATCATTGATATGCAGAAGAAACAGCGTTGGTGATAGCATGCAGCCTTGTGGAACACCAACGTTAATAGGCTTGTAGTCAGAGCATGCACCGTCTACTACGACGTTGATGCTCCGATGAGCAAGAAAACTAGTGACAACGAAAATAAAAACGCACAATTTCTCGGGAAGCCCATAGGAAGGGAGCTTCGAAAAAAAACGCTTTATACCAGACCCGATCGAAGGCCTGCGCTATGTCCAAACTAACGGCCATACCTCCTTGGACTCTTGGACTCCAATGCCCCCACCCATCTATACCAGAAGATCACCAGCTGATCGACCACGACGGAAAGTGTATTGGCGGTCACTGATCATCTGGTGATCCTCAAGGTACCTCATGAGCTGACAGTTTACAATAGACTCCATTATTTTGAAGAACAAGGAGGTGAGGGCGATAGGCCTGTTGTTGGAAAGGTATGAACCGTCGCCTATTTTAGTTTACGTTTCGTTACAATATATATATATATATATATATATATATATATATATATATATATATATATATATATATATATATATATATATATATATATATATATATATATATATATATATATATAAAAGATATAATTACAGTTTTCTCCTTATATCATTACATTCAAAATATTTCCAGCTCCCTTTTTTCACCAAACTATTGGTTCGCAAAAAAACGCGCTCACGTTGTACTAGTCGAATTCACAACTGTCAAATGTGTCTTCATTTTTTGTGACTTCTGAGTTACGTAGCGATATCTATTGAAAACCGTTCAAACTATTTCGCATTCACTGTTTTATTGAAGAAAAGTTCATAGTCATACGCACTTCGGTTTACTAGTTATGGTCCCTAGTCCCTCTTACCCCACCTGACCTTATATATATATATATATATATATATATATATATATATATATATATATATATATATCATCCATACAATCAACAACAACATACATCCAACAATATATAAGAAAATCTGATAGAAGCAGATATGATAATGATAAATTACGTGAGGCTGTCAATGCGGTATTAAATGGAACAACTTCGTATCAAAACTTTATAATATACCAAAAATAACATTTGTTAACCGTGTATACGACCGCAAAGGTTTAAAATCCAAAGTGCCATTGTTATTTTTAAAGAGTGACTAACTAGGGAAAACTAGTTAGGGAGATATATTATTACCGTTTGTATGATTAAATAAATATACAAATATAACTGGTCAACTTCTTTTTAGTTTGCCATCCCTGATCGAACCTATATGTCCCTCTTACCCCGAATTGATTTTTTCTTCTTTTTCATTTCAAACGATACCTTATTTCATCGATTGTAAGATCTAATTTTGACCGAAGCAGTTTTACCTACAAATTAACGAACACTTAACAAAGAATATTTTAATTCAAAGTCCAATCTTAAGAAATATAATGACTGTCCCTCTTACCCCATGTGAGGGGGAAGAGGAACGTTTACTTAATCTTGACATTTACGTCAATATCTTAGTTAAAACAGATACTAGCGTAATGACATTTTGCACATGTGAAGCTAGTACATAAAGGCAAGTTTTGTTTGGTTCAAAGATCTTAAAAGACTTTAGCTGTTCTTCCTAGCAGTCAAAATACTTTACTGAAAATAAAGTATGTCCATCTTACCCCACCCGACCTTATATATATATATATATATATATATATATATATATATATATATATATATATATATATATATATATATATATGTATATATATATATATCTTGTTGATAATATTATTTGACATGTATAATTTTTATGGCAGACATATATTGTGGTCCTATCACCCAGGCAGACAATAAACTTCAGGGCGTCCATAAGCGCGTACTATAGCACTCGCTCTAATCCAGTCGTTAGATTAATAAAAAAATTTTTATTACATACATTAGTTGAAAGTAAGTACTATCGTTTAGTATGGATTGCAATGAATATCTAATAATTACGGGTTATAAAAATAATAAATGTTCGATAAGCACACAATAGTTAATATTTATATATTTGTGTTTAAATGTTGTGATGTGAAAATAATATTATTTTTTTCATTCAAATATTTATTAAGTATGTATTTTATTAAAATCCTCAATAATTTTAAGAAAATTCAAATCATATTATTCTTGGCTATCGGAGTTGTAGCCTTCAGGTTCATCGTCAGATGCATCAATCCCATCTACATTCTCATCATCAGACTGCTTTCTGCAAAGAGTAAGTTTCAATTTGTAAATCAATTATTATAAAATAAATATTTAAAAAGTATAACATCATATAAAAAGAATACCTATTACCTGGTAGATTTGCGACTAATTCGTTCACAAAACTGGGGAACTGATCTCCATCAAACCATTTAAATATATCTACGTATTATTTTCTTCAATCCAGCCATGCTTCAGTGGATCTAATAATACTGGATCCAAATGCTGGAAATATAATGCGCACGTAAAAATTGCTGACACAACACACGTTTACACGGTGGCAAAGAGTTGGTAAAGATGATAATTATACATGTCAAATAATATTATCAACAATATATACATATTATATAAATTGCAGCTTTATTGAAATTACGTAAATTATTAATAAAAAATTGTACTTTTGCTGTATGCCATGACCTTGAGACTGCCAATGTTATTTTTAGGTAACTTTTATTAAATATTTCAAGATGTCAAAGCGGCTGACTTATTGCTATCATGTTTTTTTTGGTCATTTTTACATCTTTAGCACCTGAGCGTCTCCATATCGACCGCCAGTCAAACTAAGGAGTCCCCATTTCATGTACCTCAGGTATAAGGGATTAACTGAAAAAAATGTGAAGCTTATTGAAATACCGTAAGTCTGCCACCTACTGGCTCTTAAGCTTAAGCGAAAAAAATTAAAGTCAAACATAACAGTTCAGGTTGGAAGGATAAGAGAATCAGAGTCATGTATAATTACTTGCTGTGAGCCATTATGCCTTTAACTTTAGGGGTAACAACATATCTGTGAGCGCCTTTATTTGAATTTTGTTACAAGTTTATTTTTAATGGACTAAGGCTGACAAACGAGCACATAATCCACCTGATTGTAAGTGGATGCTGTGGCCCGTAACATCTACATCTCTCTTGGATTGAGAATCTAAATGCAGATGGTTTATCATCCTTTAAGATTAAGATAGAAAGCCTCGTTTTCAGTAAAAAGTGTCTCCGATTGTCTACATTCAACATATGAAACACAGCAGCATTAGGTTATTACGTTACGCTCTTAGACCATTTGGTTAATTGGTCGCCAGTTTTTTTTTAAGTTTTTACGCTAAATTAAGTAGTTACGCTAGTATTCTGTGAGAGCGTGGTCCTTACCCGGTCGAGCCGCTCAATTCGTGCTACAACTACGAGTGTGCAACTGCTGTGCTGCAGAGCTCTACCACGTATTAAACCACATGACCATAAGCTTAGCCAATTACCATGAGGTTAAGTGTTCTTACATTTAAATCTAAGGGGTTACACAATATAATTTGGAGTATTTTCACACTAACAAAAATTTTACTTTATAACACAGAATTATAGATTTAACATTCAATCTTCAGATTCTCAAAATGTATAAACTCCTAAGCACAAAAATAAATAATAATAATAATATTGAACAAAACTATTATTTACGGATTTTATCGCCTTTAATTCAACTTTAATTTATTTTTATTATCCCGACGTTTCAATGTGTAGTGTTCGCGTAAATTTAAGAAATCATTATTATAATATGTAATATCTTTGTGTGTATATTGTACACACAAACACAAATGTTATAAAATTCACGTACAGTCTTCTGCGCCTAGCAAATAGATACCTGTTTCATATATCTCTTATTGTCATGTAGGTCAATGTTGCCATGTGTGGTATTTTATTAGCATTTTTTTAAAGGAATATCAGCGACAGCGAGGTTAAGGTGCGGCAGGGGTGGCCCTTGGTCACCGCAAAGCCACATTTAATATCTACAAATTAGCGATGCAGTGGGTGCACAGGTGAACAGAAAATCCCATTGCATTGGGTAAAGTCAGTAGCAGGTAGCTTTCAAAAATTGTGTGGTCCTACTTTTTAATACAATCCAATTAATCCACAACTTATATATTGTAAATGGAAACCATTTTATCGTCGCCTAATTTTTAACTGTCCATACAGAAAAAGTTTGTTGTTGTTTTATAAATTCGCTTTGGAGACCCTTCCGAGAGTCATATTTTTTTTATGGAAGTTGGGGCAAACGAGCGTGCAGCGAACCTAATACGAGTATAAGTGCCCATTGCCGTCCATGAACAACTGCAATACCAGAGGAATTAAGTAATTAAGGAAAAGGAGTAGGCTCTTTTTCGAAGGTCCCTACGTCGTAACGGTCCGTAACATCGCTGGTGGTAGCGGATTCCACAAAGAAGTTGTGTGAGGAATAAAACTTCAGAGAAATCACATAATGGTAGATCTCCAAGTGTGTCTATTTGGTAACGCGAATTTCGCTGCAATGTGTGTTGGTGAGATTTGGCGACTGTAATTAATGCAAATAATTCTTTAAAGTTCCCTCCGTGGTAAATGTGATAGAAAACGCAAAGGGATGCAACGTCTCTTCGTAGCGCCAGTAAGTCAAACCGTTTAGAAAGAATTCGGCCGTCAACGATTCGGGCCGCTCTTCGCTGGATGCATCATGCAGTCTAATAGAAGGAGCTGTCACTGGGATCCAGATGAGATGCGGATGAGACAGTATTTCATATGGGATCGAACTTGCGCTTTGTTAAGTTGCAACTGATGTGCCGGCATGAAATACCGTCCCGCTCTACTAAGCACGCCAAGCTTTTTATTTTTGACCAGCCCATTGACCAGCACCATGTCACAATTATAGGTGGCGGCAGATATCAGTAACTATATGACTGATTTTATTATAATTAACTAATAAATAGTTATTTAATTAGTTATAATAAGTAGTTATATTATAGAACCATATATTTTATAATAACTAAGTTATTAGCCTAACCTAAGCAAAAATGCAAACTACGAGTATCTACATAAAAGTTTGCATTTTTGTTTAATTTAATGCAAAAAAGATGAGTGTTCTTAATATTTTTGTTTCCAATTTACCTCAGAAAGATAGTGATGTAAGTATAGATTATTTTAGTTTTGCTGTGGTTTGTGTCGCTTTTGTTAGCGATACTAAATAAAATAGCAAACAAGCTAAATATAATTACATCATCATCATTCATCATCATCATAACAGAATATCAATGTCCACTGCCGTCATGTGTTTGCTTCCGTTACTGTCACAGCATTTTAAAAGTTCACTACTAAAAATAGACCTCCCACATAGGGTGGATATTTGTCATAGCAATATTTTGTTGTTATTAGAAAGAAGCTTTTTCCCGCCTCCTAGTTTGTTGTCCTCTGTTCTTGCCTTTTACGATGTAGTGGATATTATTACGGTACCACTACACGGTCAACAAAATTGCTTACTTGGTAAAAAAAATGAAACACTACGTTTTTCTTTTTTGGAAACCAAATGATCGTAGTATTTTAAAACCTCTAGGCTATTATTTATTCTGTGGTCTAAGCACAAGAATTTAGGGAAGGTGCCAAAATTTGAAAAGGTTGAATGAAAGTCCTTGAATCCATCCGATTACGATGAAACTTTGGTAGGGTGTGACGTGCGCGCCGCGAAGGTTTATTACAAAAAGACATTGCAATTTGCAACAAATGCTAGACAATAATTTTTAGTTGTAGAATATTTTATTACAGCTTAGGACATTGACTTAAAAACCCCTATCACATGACCTTAATATCCTGACAAAGGCGTTATTAAAAGATAGCTATTTACCAAGTGTTTACGTGTATAGATCTTAAGCTAGAATATATTATTTAACGCATGTGTGATAAATAGGTAGGTATATCCAATTACATTTACTATCTCAAGGTTTACAGACTTGTAGGTCTTGTAGTAAGATGATACCTTCAGTATTCAAGCGCATGGCTAGTTATGCGGTAGCTACATAACACGGTTCCCTTGGGAATCTGTTCTCCTTGAAGTAGGTACTTCTTCTTGAACTATTATTTATTCTGTACTAGGTACAAAGCTTTTGTTGAACTGTAGTTGCGAACAAAGTGAGTAGGCCTGTGAGTAGACCTGTGCCCATCTGTGGGACGTGGGCACATAGGCAAGACTTAGGTATCGTTTGACTTTTTTACTTTAAAATAAAAAAAAATTACCTAGTCAAAAACAAGATGGTTAAGTTTTTTTTATGGTAAATTCCTGAGCACAAGTAATTTATTTTATTTTATTATTATTTTAATTTATTTTATTTTATCATTATTTTTATTTGCCAATATTCTCGTATTTTTTTAACAATCATCAGCTCATCACATTTTACCTGTGAAGTGTGTGAGTAACGGGCCTACCTACCTATACAATATACCTTCTAGTGTATATTAAATTCCCCTCGCGCTCCCACCCATACTTTCGAGGCTGCGTCAGAGCGAGATACGAATAGCTTCCGCGACTCGTTTACCACTTTGGAATGCGGTGTTGCGCTCGCGCACCTCTACAAGTCTACAACCAGCCAGTCATTTTATTTCTTTGCAACTACGCTGAGGTAGCCGTGAAACTCTGCTAAATCGGGTGAAAATGTGTACATAAAGCCGATTAATGAGTGGATAAATAAGTGTTATAGTGTGACAAGAGTGACCCAAAATTTGTGTTATGAAGTTAAGTTGACGGACACTTCGAGGGAACTTCGGCTGTATTGCTTATTTACCTGTAAGTAAAGTGTACGTGTCGATCTGTCGATGTGACGTCGAGGTTTTTACACTCCTGCCGGTCCCTTGTCTGCCAGAGAGGCGCAGATTTGTTGTTCTAATCTATTTTTAATTATTTTAATTTAATGCTTTATTTTTTGTGCATAATGTACCATTATTTAAGTGTATCTGGCGATAAGGCAAAGTAGGTAGGTATAATTTCGTCCCCAAACAAGTAAAAGCCTTCAAAGCCTAGGTTGAAGAAATTGGTAGGTGGTATACCTTAGTAAAATTTAGTGAAAATTTTTATTCTGAGTTTAGTTTAAAATTTGAATGAGTAATAAATTAATTTTTTTACGGTTTGTTTGATTATTTACGTAGGTAGGTACCTTTATTATGGATTCCATATTATTTATCTATCATTATAGGTATGTAAATGTAATCTTGTAACCTAGATAGATAATATGTTCATAGATTTCCAAATCTTCTGACAAACACCATCTCACGAGATCTAAAATAAATGTTTTTCTACTTGACTAAAATTTTTAAAAAAGGAAGATTTTCATTTTTTTATTTACGATTTTCAAGCAGACTGGTGTATTTGCGTTCACTGAACCTGACCAATATGATGGTTAAATACACATAAAATAAATATATCCCGCTTTGTTCAGGGTAGTAAGTATATTATGTATACAAAACAATTTATTCGACTTCCATTTTCAGAACTACCGTTGCTTAGCACCTAAATTAAAAAGTATCACATAAACACTTGCTATTCTGTAGCCGCAATCACTTTTCTATGACAATAGGCCGTCGGTCTATAAATAAATTAAAAAATGGCTCTACTGAGTAGCATAGTCATGTGTGTTAAATTATTGAAATTATATATTGCAATCTCTAGATTAACGCGATAGGACATAACTGAGTTTTGACTTAGGTCTAACAATAAAATAAAATCTTATATCCCGAAACAGATTTAAAAATTACTTTTTCACGTCATTTTAAAACGCATTGAAATGTTTTACATATCACACGATCAATGTATTATAGATATTATATATGTATAAAGATATTGAAACGAATCAACAAAATTTTCGATATTAAAATGAACCTACAAGAGGAAAGAGCGCAGTTTTTAATTATTTATTTAAAAATAGAGCCCTTTAGATAGATAAAATAGGGGTAGTTCAGAGGCCAAGCGCCTTAAATTTCTTCGTAGTATTTACTTTTTGCACAAAATAAATAATAGTACTACCTACGTTCTTGTAACTATTTATTTATTCTGAGGTATCCAGGTGTGCCTCTTATATTCCGTTCGAACCCCACTGGCACCATTGAAACTGAAACCCAGATTTATTGAATTAATTTGGTAATTTTATAATTAATTATTTTTTGTCCATTGTAAAAATAGTCAATTATCAACATTGTTATTTTAAAGTACCTACTATTTTACTTGATAGTTCTACGCGTCTGAGAAGTTACAAACATAAATATTAGTCAATTCTCTTCAATACTCGTAAGCTGAGAGTCAATTATTCTTTTTTCGTCGAGGTTGTCTTTCTCACTGAATCACTATAATTTTCCGGTTCCAAGAGCAAGTTCCTCTGGTGATAAAACATTAGCACTAAGACTGTCCGTTGTATCAATCCATTTGAACTGCAATATTCGTTTAGTTTATTCAATTCATACAAAACTTTTTCTTTAATTTACTTTAAAATAATGGCCAGTATATGGGTAGAATTGCACTACGTTTCTTTTGTATCACAGCATTGCCTGACCATCTCGACGAAAAAACTATATTTGAATGACTTAAGAGTAAGGCTAGAACACATTATGTACACTTCGGCTAGAACATAAATTACTAATGAGGTTTGAATAGTGAATACAATGAACCTTCTTTTTAACTAGACGCACAGAAAAGGATTGTAATAATTTGCTAGCCAGTTAGTTAGTTTAGTAGTCTTTCCGCCAGACTACATTGCAATGCTGGTATCTTCAAGAAAAGAGTAAATAGTGTTAATTTAATTTTTAATAAGCGCACACTAGCTTTACCATTCAAACTGTATCATCATTTATCATTATTCGAGATCACAGTCAATCATTAGTTTATAATCGATAAAAAACGAAAATATATAACTGTAAACTGTAAATTAATATTATTTTAATTTTAATGCAACATGACTGCCGTTTAAAGTTTGCACAACCATACTTCTACCAACCTACGCGTTACGACGAGAATATTAATTATTATGTGTAATGAATAACTCCAACAAACGAATCCATCATCATCGCCTTGGCCTTAAAAATAATATGAATGTAAGAGCTAAAACAATTACATTCCATGCATTCTTTCGTAATTTCGTCACTACAAATAAAAATACAATCATTTTGTTACATAAGATTTATAATTGACTAAAATGTTTTTGTTGTATGATTGCGTCGTAACTGATTCATCTTCCCCCATTCTGTCCCGCGGATATCGTAAAATACATCCATGGTATTTCATGGCCGCTCTCCTCACCAACCGTCAAGATCAAGGGAAACTTTCTTTATTGAAAAAAGTCCACAGTGCTGTTACAGGTTGATAATGAGGATTAAATTTTATTTAAGTACTATTACAGACTATTAAATTCTTCTATTGAACATAGGCCTCCCCTATAGATTGTCTCATAAGGGGATATTTCCCATAGTCTCCACATATATCAAGTGGGTTGCCAACCGCAGTTTTTTAATTGTTATTAAGAAGACGTTGCTGCTCATCTCCTGAGTTCTTTCCCTGTGTCGTATCTTACGACACCCACGGGATGATAATGAATAAATTGGTTTACGTTCAGCTATTAACAAACAATTAAGCCATTTGTTTTTCCGCCTTCAGTAAACTTAAATAAGTTTTAAATAAATGAAAGATTAACTAAACCAACCCAACAAATAGAAACGTTTCAATGGTCTTCCAAATTATTAATTTTTTGACGATGCGATCATAAATATTATTTTAACACAATTCCAACCGCGAGGATGGACCGTGAACTTTTTGTCTAGTCAAAGGTGACGCCGACTACCGGGTTATTCATATTAGAACATTGTAGAACAAATCAATTTGAATTCCGGCAAGCAATAATAGTGAAACCCCTAGTTGCGTTAATAATTAAAAGCTAGAGATACTCCTGGTTAACAATAACAACGGGACGTTAAATACCTCAGTCGCTCCCGTGACCACGGATACAGTACAGAATACATAATAGTGCTACGCCATGGTTCCTACAAAGCACTCGAAACGTGAGAAGTAAAAAACAAGTTAAATTAAATTAAACTCGATAAAATTCGTAGAAGTTGTTTTATTTCAGTGAAATGATATATCGATTGTAATTAAAAAATATTGATAGAATTAATTATCTTAAAAGTGGCCAAAACTAAAAAGAACAAACAAACGAAGTAAAAAAAAATCTTTTGAGCTACATTTTGTTCATTTTGTGTAAAAGAACGAAATGCAGTTCGAAAGAAAAAAATTTGGAGTATTGTAAAATATCGCCATAACCTAGTAAGGAACTACAGTTCCTTACTAGGTTATGGCGAGTGAGGTTTACAAATTGTGGTATGGACCTCACTTAATTGCACGGTCTATTATGCAAGGATTGAATGGAATACCGTGACTTAAGGTCACGTTTCGACCTCTGTATTCAAGAGCCGTAATCTGCAAATGTATAAAAATGAAATAAATCGTGCCTTAAAAATAAACATGGAAAGATAAAATCTTTCCATGTTTATTTTTGATTACAGTACATTAGATTTTGATATATCCAAAGGCTTTTTCCCTTTATCTTAAAAATAAAAATATTATTACGAAATTAATGGTAAAAGAACATGTTTTTTTTTGCGCCCGAAGCAAATATGGGCAACCCTCCGGAAAGCGGGGGAGGGAGGCGGTGAATGCTCATAGCATACCACGCAGCCGGCTGCGTGGTTATGTGGAGACTTTTACCCACTAAACACCGCCTTTTAGGAATTGGCTTAACGATCTGACTAGAGATCTCTAAGCCGTATACGAACGCGACCCTCCTTGGCAGAAAGGAGGGCGCAAGCGGCGAAAAGCCGCTTAGAAGAGAAAGAACATGTACAATACCATTCATTATGAATGAATGAACGAAATATACTTTATTGTACACCAGAAAAACGTAAGATAGAAAAAAACAACAATTTATTTAAATGTACAATTAGCAGCCTTATCGCTTAGAATTGATCTCTACCAGCCAACCATTGAAGAGGATATAATGACCTGTGAGAAAGGGTAAGGGTGTACGTAGGTTGTTGAAAAATACACACGACATAAATATGATTATATACTCGATAAATACATACCGTTATATGATAAATAAATCTATTTTAATTGCAAAAACATAGAAATACATATACAATAGCAGAGAGGATTAAACAAGTAAGTGAAATAAAAGCTAAAATAAATAGGTAGTACATAGTTTTTAAATGAACGATAACAGGAGAGATAGAGGAATAACTTTTTAAGGAGGAAAGAAGTGCGCTTTGAAAAGTTTTTTAAACCTTTCAATAAATTGCGCACTTCTAATGGGGAGTTCTAAGAGTTCCAGAGCCGAACAGCTTCGATAGAAAAGGATTTAGAATGGAAGGAAGCGTTATGGTACGGAATTTTATATTATGATATATTTTTTATCAATAAATATAATTATTGCGGTATTTAAAGTAAAGTGCCTTTTTGCCGGTATTCTTTTGAAATAGAAGGCAAATTAACACAATCTTGTGCAACCCTTGATGTATATGGGCATCCATGAAGCTAATCGAGCTAATCTGTTACGCCGGATAATTTGGTAGAAAGCAGCCATCGAGCCAATAATGGATGTGAGACGATTCTAACGGATTTCACCGACGCTGTATTATCGTCTCTCGCTGACCGGTCTCTGACAGCTCCTGAATTGGACTTATGCACGCACGTCAATTAACAATATACGTACTCTCAGTACATTGCGAGTTAGGTAGAAATGACTGGCTGTACTAGTGTAATTCAGCCGAAAACGTGAGCTTTCTTATGTCATAAAGGTCACATTTAAGTTAGGTACCCGATGTATGCACGTCAAAAATCTGGATAGTTTTAACTATGGTCTATAGCAGCGGTTCTCAGATTGTTTTTGTTAACAAAACCCTTTTTGAAAACTAAATATTTGACGGGGCCTAAAAATTTAAAGGGTGTTAAGTGTCTTCTTTATTAATAATCATATTATTTGACATTAACATTTGCATCAAATGGAAGGTATGATTTTATTTTTTACTTTTAAATAGATATTTTATGTCAAGCTTGGCAGAAGAGAGTTGAAATCGCATGGCCCCCAGTCTATAGTTTTTTCTGTAGCTTCATATGTTGAGAATCCAGTTTCGTACAAGTACGGGGAATGGGAAAAGAACATTCCTTTGTAAGTTGTGAATATTCATCGCGGATCTTGCACCAAAAATCATTCAGATGCTTTATTTTGAACAGTGATTCCATGCTTGGGTCTGATATCATTTCCAGAAATGGTTCATAAATCTTGTTTGACATAATTTCGGATTCTTGCAGTTGGGTACAAAAGGATTTTGTATCCATGAATTCATTTTAATTTTTGTATTCTGTTCTTCGGGAAAATATGTCTTAAAACTTGCGTGCACAGCATTGAGATATTGGACCACTTTACGTTGGAATGTTTAGATAGGTTTTGTTTTTCTCTGCAACCTCCAAATACTCCTTCACATTTTTTTCATTTTGACCAGTATTTTCGCAGTGCTTCAACAGAGGCTTTGTTGAGCCTTAGGGCTCCGCAGGGCATAGTATGTGTATGGCTGATTTTGCAACTGTCTGCAAATTTGCAACTGCCTTCGATCATCAAGCTATACGCTTTCACCGTTTATTTTTAGTAAGGCATATTTTGTGATGTTCAAGAAATAATTATTTTATGGGCAGTATTTTAATTTTTTCTGAAAGCATCGAGTCCAAAATATGAGGGTTCTCATCAGGTCAAAATATGTTTTAGTAATTATTTGCGATTATTTTTTGTAGTTGCCAACGTGGTTCTATTCGACCGTCACCTTACAAGTGTACGTGCAATGTCTTCGACAGTAGAAATGTCGTTTTAGGCTTTAGGTATGATTTCATCAAAACTTGAAATAAACTGGTATGTAAATAATGGACCCTTAGCCACATTTTCGATCAGATTGATAAAAATTTTAAGGAAGTCAAAGTAACTTGCTTCGTTGCGCTTAATTGGTTTTTAGTTTAATAACGATATTTTAATATGTACCTATTTACGATTATTATATCATTAAAAATCATTTACGGCCAATGTAATTATAAATGTATCATATTACCCAATTTATTAACGAATAACAAATTACTCTACATAATTCTGAAGTTTCCAAGCCATTATTTTTTAAGTAAAAATAAGCCACAGATGCTAAGTGCAATTTATATAATGATTTTACAACTGCAATTAAACTTGAATGCCCTTCTTATGACACCATTCTATGAGTAGTACATCTTTAAACTGTGGTAATACTTCGTATTCTCCTGTATTTTTTAGTAACCGACTGGAAATTAAATGTCTAATAACTTAAGTTAATTAGTAAAAACAAATTTATATAATGTTGGTTGTGGTTTAATCTATTTAAATCGATTTAGCTCCGCTTGCGTTGACCTGATACACAATATCCAGAATATTAAAAATTACTTATTAAAAGTAATTTAATCTAGTGTTTATAATATTGCAATTCCTTCCATCTTAAAACCTTAAAAATGACAAAGTTTTTCCTATATAAATATCATAATAATCACTTTATCAGTCTGGAGGCCCTTACGCAATGTAGGAAAGATTTGTCATATTCGTCATGCTGAGCAAATGTATTTTCATTCGCAGTACGTTTCGCGTATATGACGTAAGACGATTTTATATGTGTAAAAATTGAGCCCTCATTAAGCCTTCATTGAAATTAGTCCTTTATTTTGTTCATATCTCAGTAAAGGTAATAACTTATAATTCTGCACTGGAACACGTCAAATATCATAAAGACGCATTTGATGATACATTTTTTTGTGAAATTAACCAAGGAGTTATTAAACATACATAAGCGTACAAAGAGATTTTAGATTAGAATTTTTTTTTTATTTTTTTTTCTTTAAAAAAAACGTTACCCCATACACTAGGATTTTCTCCAGTATCGTGGGAGCAGTTTACAAACATAAATTGCACAAGGACAAACATCCAGACCCGGAACAATTATTTGTAGGCCATACAAATACTTGTTCCGTGCGGGATTCAACCCGCGACCCCCAACGCAGCCACTCATTGCTAAGCCACTACGCCACGGAGTCGTCAAATATTTAACTTCTACCTTTCCTTGATAGATCAAAGGTGCAAAACTACTATCTAATACAAGTTACTCTAAAATATGCACGCGATTTTTTTGTCGATACCTAGTTTTACGTTCGCATGATCAATACGGCCTTGCCTCGAGCAGTTCAGTTTGGGTTGCACACTTACCTCATGCATTGAATGGCTGTAACTCTACGGATTAATGATTGTCTTGTATTTTATTTTAGTGATGTATATTTTATAGGATAAGGGTGACAAACGAGCACATAATCCACCTGATGGTAAGTGGTTACCGTGGCCAGTGGTCATCAACATCTATCCACGATTACGATTTAAAATGCAGATGCGTTGTTACCCATGAGGAATAACATTGAATGCCTCGTTTCCAGTAAAAAGGCTTCCAAAATGAATTATTAAACGAGTGGATGAAGTTGACATCTATAAGTTATTTCGTGTGTACGGTGTAGCGCTGAGTATGTGGTTATAACTTGTAGGACTTAGTAGCTTAGAGTAAATAATTTTTTTTTAATGACAAAATTCCAGTTTCAAGTATAGGCAATCGTTCTAAAGTCATAAGCGTTTTTCTTGCCAGAATAAAATTAAGTTGAGAATACCTCAAGTAATTAGTGATGAATAATTTGATTTTGGTATGTACAAGTTTTTGTCAGCGGTAGATTTAAATGAAGAATAAATAAATACGTTCCAAATATCGCTTACAATTTTAAAAATCTCCAAGGCTTCTATAGGACACGAAGTAGGTCAGCTCGCTTCATGCTAAAAGATGTAAAGTGAGTTACAATACGACGTTGGTGTATTGTAACACTATTATACTAAACATAGTAATGTTTAGGCTCTTTAACACTAAAACACTATTAATCTTTGTGTTTGTATGAATTTCGCATGGTTTAACTGCGGTCTGTAATTGACTGAGATGCTAAAATATGTAGATTATTGATCTCATGCTTGGGAGTAGAATATAAAATATGTTGTACATAAAGAGATTATAAATCCTCAGCATTCTCATCCTCTTCTAAGGGGACTCTTTAGAAGGAAGGTCTCAATTTTTATTCGACTTTTTTTTTATGTTACGCTATACCTTCGTTAATAGTCAACCGGTTTTATTTTTTTTTTAATTAAATAGGTATACTTTAGGGGTAGTTTCACATAAAACTAAAGAAAAATTCCACTCTTAATGGATGCCACACACGGTCAGTTCAACTGATCATTCCAACTGATCAGTTCAAACTAAAACTGGTAATATTTTTTTAAATATTGAATTTTCAATATATCGATAATTATAAAAATATTAATTTCGGAGTTTTATATATAAATGTATTTATCGATATATCGAAAATCCAGTATTTTAAAAAATATCAACAGTTTTAGTTTGAACTGATCAGTTGGAATGAGCAGTTGAACTGACAATGTGTGGCGACCATAAGACAGGGTAAATAGGGAATGAAGTTTTTAACACGACTACGCGACGTTGTCACCCTGAACTTGCAAGTTCGCCTATGCCATCATATATTGTATGAAGTTTTAATAAATAAATATTCCTTAGACCACTTAAAAGAGTCGAAAAATAAATAAAAAAAAACGATTTTGAAGAACTAAAAATTATAATATAATGCATTTTAACTTTTTCTGTTCTAAAACACCAATGCACCCACTTTTGTGGGTTTATCCGAAGAGTGAACATGGAGATTTAACTGCTTAAAATAATTGGATCCAGCTCCATCCATCGATCTATCTATCACAACCTATAAAAGTCCACTGCTGAAAATACGGTATAGGTCCAGATATCCATGGACTATTTATTTCAAAACTCTCTTTTAAAAGGATAGGTACCTTAAACGTCTACTCAGTTTAAATTTTAGTCTTTGCGTTCAGGTCTGCTCGTATTTGCTATGCTTTGATAACTTATTAATTTTGAGTCTAGTTTTTTTTTAAAATTATGGATTCATGCTTCGGACGCCGATCGGTCGTTTTCTTTTTATTATTGCAACGGTAAAACCGTTAAAATTTATATAAAAAATCTTTGAAATTCTTGACCAGAGAAACCTGATTTTGAAATTATAGTAAATTAAAAAATAACGTTAGCTTAATTTGATAAAAAATATATTTCATCAATTTGATTTCTCTTGGTTCGTTCCAAAAGCTAGTTGTACGGGACGGGATTTACATGGTTTCAATCGATTATGATTTAAAGATATCTTGTACCTAAATATTTTTGTGCAACGCGTTATTTACTTATACTGTTAGAAGATCGTAAACATATTTGCTCGGTTAGTAATTGCGCCATAAATTTATGCAACTTGAAATATCGGCAGTTGCGAAATATTTAGGAAACGTTACTTGTCGCTAGGCGTGCGTTAAAGCACGTAATGGCACATTTTCGTCAATTATTACAGGCCGTTTGATTTCTTCTATTTTTAAAGCTCAACAATATGGTAGCTAAGCAGTGCTCATTAACAGAGTAAAAAAAACGAGAAAGTTATAATTCGACACGTATGTTTTTTATTAATATTACGTTAACCGATTATTTCTCGGTGACGGCTGAATCGATTTAAACGATTTGAATCCTTTTTATTAATATTTTAGGGGTTTTAAATTTAAAGAAAAAATTTAATCCATGAAGGCGGGAAAAAAGGGACGAAAGTATGATATTATTGTATTCCTTAATCCATTTAAAAATAAAATCACTACACTACACAATTTAGCATTTTTTTTAGTATCTTACTAATAAGTATAATAATAAAATATGAAACAATAAAACGGACACTTAACCCTTATATTGAGTTTTGAATACATTTTCAAATGTGTTTCCTGTTTTCCACAAATAAATTAAGTAGTTATCTATTCCACAAAGCGAGGCTTAGTGCAGTTACGAAACCGCATGTCAATGTTCTAATGAATCCATGGTAATGTTGTGGCATGGTAGTGTCACTGTCTCTTTTTCTTTATTTACTGGCTTTACGGCTCTGGTTTCTAGACCTTCTGAGCCTATCCTTTCTTTTGGAATCTTCATTTTATGTTCTTTTTCTTCACAATATGCTGATGCGTCACATTGCGAAGCCCTTGGGATATTTTGACGACAGCTCAACCCAACGGGCAGTTGATGACGACAGCCACTCAAGTTCATAAGGCGCCCAAGCGATCAAAATAACTTGAGGTTTATATCGACATCAAAGCACTTGTTTCGTCGTTTTCTTTAATAGTTCACACGCGCGGACACTTAATTAACAAAATCACATCACTTCAAACCATTATTCAAGCGACAAAACAGGAGCGACAATCCGCCTACGGCCAAGTTCCCGCCAAAACCCTCACTGTCTCCTGTCAAGGAACGTAAATTTTAAAAAGTTACACTGTTATAACTCGTAGTTCTTCTGTATCGAGTCAGTAAATCCTTTTTTATTCGTTAAAAAGTTAAAGTTATAGCCTATATAGACTGCTGAATAAAGGCCTCCCCTCAAATTTGAGAGGGTTTTAAGGCAGGGAAGTGTCCGCCGCCCTAATGCGTGTTGGCGAACTTCACATGTTTGCGAGTTACCTCACGACGTTTTCCTTCACCGCGGAGCACGTTTACCACGTGCGGCAGCATCAGCACTTAAAATTGCGGCAAACAATTTCATTGGTGCCGGCGGTGGTCAAAGCCGGGTAGCAACCTGGCTCAACAACGAGCACGTTGGTGAGATGGTTAGCGCTCGCTGTAATGTCGCTATAATGTTTATTTCTTATTGTTAAGTAATATAATAATAAACGAGCTGTTCTGCGCGACTTCGTCCGCTTGGAATTTACTACGATTGTATTTTAAGTTTTTTTTGTACGGAACCCTTTTTTTCTGAAATAAAAGTAGCCTAAGTTACTCCTTATAACATTATCTATCTGCCAGTGGAAGCGCCGTCAGCCCAGCTGTTTTAGACATTGGCCGGAACAAACTTAAGGACAGACGGATAAAAAATGTATATATTGTACGAGCATATTAAATACGCATTATGTTAAATTTCAACTGTCCACCTATCACGGATCACGGAGATACGTCCTGCTGAAAGACAGAAGGATGGACAGCAGCGGCTTAGTAATAGGGTCTTGTTGGTTACCCTTCGGGTATGGAACCTTAATGATATTGACTTCCTGTTTAAACTCCTAAAACTGATCCTATAAATCGAAATTTCCAGTCTTTATTCTAACACCCGTATTAAGATGAATGCATATTATAAATATGCTAAATTCCATAAATCATCGCGAATAATATATAAAAAAGGCCTTTTTATAGAAGATTTATTGGCAAATGTAGACATATTCCACCCAATTATAACTGAAGTCACTTACTATTCTTGATTTGGACCTATTCTTGACTTACCTCTTCTCTTACCTATTCTTGATTTGGAATCTAACTGCAGATGCGTAGTCACCCCCAGGGACTGAGATGGCCTGCCTAGGTACCGGTAAAAAGGGTATTTGAACTCTTCCTTACTATATAAAACAATAGTAATGCTTCTATTTCATAGTTTTCAGTTTTTATCATTACTAGCAGTAATTATTATCAGAAAGAAAAAGTAGAATGGAGCTTATATAAAGCATTCAGATACTATTGTGCCGATTGCGACCGAGACAGTGACTCCATTAGTAATTTAACACGCTCCATCAATTAAAATGTACATTGACGTACATGTTATAGAGATCAGAGGTTTATACACAAAATAAAATCAAATGAAAAAGTTATTTGCCGTGTGGTGGATGATAATTGACCGCCCAAGTTATCCTGTGGGTGTCGTAAGTGGATATTTCTGGGAAATTGAATCAGGAGATGGGCAGAAGTATGTTCCTGACATCAACTCGAAATTATTAAAAACTGGTTGCTGGCTCGCCTGTAAGCGTGACAGTGGCAAATACACCCCCCCCCCCCTGTGAGGCAGTCTATGGGGGAGGCCTATGTTCAACAGTGGACTTTTATAGACTGTGATGGATGAATTGGTGGATGGAACTAATCTTAAGATCTTGGTCTCTATCTTGGAATTAGTCATACATGTTTTTTTCTTTTAGTTTCACTGAACTCCTTAGTAACTAACCTAACCTAGCTTGAACTGTAATATGTATCTCTGAGTAAAACAAGTACTTGTGTTAGTACAACAAGTAACAAGTAGAGTTTCGAAGCTCATGAAAAGCATTTGATCGCAATTGTGGAAAAATGTCTGAAGTAAAGAATACACGTACGGAAATATAATTTATAACTTTACTATATAATGTACTCATCTCATTATATTATAATTTTGTTTGTTGCTTTTATGCTATGGTAAAGCATACATTTTTAATGAACGTGTTAATACTGCCGGCGGGGATCGAATCCGGGTTCTTAATTGCAATTTTAACTACTGATTTACCAGTGAAGGAAAACATCTAAAGCGACCTGCAAGTTTAAGAAATAAAAAAATCTAAGATAATATATGAAGTCCGGCAACACGCATTTAGGGCGACGGCCATTTTCTTATCGTAAAACTCTCTAAGAAATAAAAGGAGGTCTGTGCCCAGAGTACGTATACAGGTGACCTTTTTACCGTCCGGAAAATAAAGGGTAACATGTGAACGGAGTAGATATAAATAATAAAAATATATAGGTTATTACATTAATACATAGGCTTATGGCACTGATATTTTACAAAAAATAAAAACAAAAAATTTGAATTAAACGATCGAAAAATTTTTTAGAACAATTACTTTGCCCTTGAGCCTGCGACCCTGCGAAGTGACAAGGTCAAAGATGCCTACTAAATTTATTGTTTTATTGCCGTTCGTTAAGTAGGGTGGATATGGTTTGAATTTCGATAGATTTTAATTAGAGTTGGACCGATTAGTACTTTGACCGATTGGCCGATTAGCCGATTAATCGGTTAAGAAATGGCCGATTAATCGGCCCAGCCGATCCCTATTCGATAATAAATTCAAAGGGTGGAAAAAAATCTTCCAGATACCCAGAAATGTCCCGTTTAGCCAAAGTTTTCCTTTGCTGCCCCGCCAGCTCTGTGTATAGTGAGAGACTTTTGTCTGAGGCACGGAATATCTAGTTCTACTATACAAAAAGAAATCGACTTCAACCAGAAAAAGCTGAGATTTTGGCCTTTTTGCATCACAATTTGCCACTGGTTAAAAATAACAAATTAAATATTTTCTAAAAAGCCTTCAATACTTTTTCAAATTGAATATTTCTTTTAAACAAATTATTAGTAGATGATTATAGATTCTTTATTTACTAAGATTACAGGAAAAAACAATTTACTATAATTTTAAGTACAGAAAAATAACATCTTGATTTAATTTTTATTACAAAAATAATAACAATTTAGTTTTAAGTACAGAAACAAGTATGTTCTACTTGTCTTTTAAAAATTTGTATGCGTGTAGTTTAACAAACTTTATTCAAGAATTAAGTTTTATTTGTTATGCAAAGAGAGAGACTTAAAATTAGTTTTTTAAAAGTTTATTAAGAATAATATTATTATTATTTTCACTACTCTGCATTACAATTAGAAAAAGTTAAAAATAGAATTAAAATAGTACTTAGGTTTTCGTTTAGTTTTAAATAGCTACCTCAGATTCTTTTTTTTTTTACCAAAGTTCCTATGTCCAGAATAATTAACATTAAAACATGTGAGACTGATTTTTCAATAAAATTTATTTATGAATTTACTTATTTTATTATTTATTTGATTTACCTATATATAAATCTGACGTGAGTTCACGCATGGAAAAGAAAAAGAAACTATACTTTTCTTAAATTTAAAGCTTTACTCATATCAATGTAGCCGCAGTTACCACGCAGAAAATCATGGAAAACTTTGAAATAATACTAGGTTTTACGTAATTTATCGCGTATATTTAACTTTTTAATACCCGACGTTTCGAGAGCTTTACAGCACCCATGGTCACGGGAAGGACTGAGATGTTTAACGTCCAGATATCATAGTTAACCGCGGTGACATCTGGACGTTAAACATCTCAGTCCTTCCCGTGACCAAGGGTGCTGTAAAGCTCTCGAAACGTCGGGTATTAAAAAGTTAAATATACGCGATAAATTCCGTAAAACCTAGTATTATTTCAATGTGTAGTGTTCGCGTAAATATAAGAAATCATTATGGAAAACTTTGCTGAAATTAATAAAATAAAAAGCCGATTAATCGCCGACTAATCGGTAACTACAAATAGGCCGATTAATCGGCTTCACCGATTAGTCGGCGGCTAATCGACCCAACTCTAATTTTAATTAATTAATTTATTGAATCCAAAATTGTTGTTTTTATTTATGTTAAATATTAGTGCCATAGTCTTCTACTCCGTTCACATGTTGCATCCTATATTTTTCCAGACGGTAAAAAAGGTTACCCAGTAGATATAGGCTGTAATTTTACTTTAATGAACGTGTTACAATATTCAATTCGACTTTTTCAATTGAAATAGAAACCCACAATTTTGGTGCTTGCGAGAAGAAACTGTTCTCATTCAATCGAAAGTCTCGAAAGTAAAACAAAATTTACATACCATGCGTGATGGCATGCAGCTTAGGTTCGATGGCCATTAGTATACCGAACAGTTTTCTGTATAAACATAGGCCTTACTTTCAACGTTCCAAGATATATTCATACTTCGTATAATAATACAATAGGAAGTATTCATTTTCTGTTTTATACAACTTATGCGTCTTACATTGTTAAGGTCAAATTGGAAATATAGAAACAAAACGTAAATATAATGTATAATAAGAGCTTTTCGGTAGGTGAGGAAAGCCTTGAATGTTAATGCTTTTCGAGCAAAAAATCTGTCCGTCTTGATTATTGTTAAATATTTAATAAAGAGCGATGACTACCTCTTCACTAGGACGTTTTGACAGTCTGTTTCAGGTCCCAATTCTGCGAGTAGACATGTGTCGTTCATTCATTTTTAGTAACCCGATCATTCAACTATTGATTCGTCTTACAAAGCGGGTCAATCGTGTCGATCATTAAAATGGATTATTTTTGAGTTTACTCTGTGAGACTCGCTGGATAATGTCGGTCGTTGGACATTATTATGCTATTAGGTCCTGTAAGTCGTTTAATCCGGAACGTTCAAAAATGTAATTGTAATCATCAATGCTTTAATGCGACCCGGGTCAAATCTACGAACCATTAACGATTGACACATGTTTAGCTGCGAGGTTAACCAAGTTCACCATCATCAATCGTTACCGCTAATAGAGAACTTAAAAAATGAATGGGAATACGTGGCTTACGTTGATATCAATCATTTTATAATTTTCTGGAAATATAAACATTTTAACTCAATATAGATTTTTTTAAGAACAGTTTACAATCTTTAAAGTTACACAATATTCGTAATTAAGAACACAGAACAAATAAGAAATAGCTTAGTAGCGATCACCTCATTCCCAGGGCTTATATAAGCGTTCATAAATTCCTAAATATCATAATAACCCTCTTTATACAATCTTCGTTAATAGTTTTTAAACTTGGCAGAAGTCAGATTTTCTATATTTTCTGAGATTTTGTTATAAAAGTAATTTTGGTATGGGTATCGTGACTTGACGCCATGTGCGCGACGCGTTCTTGAAATTCGGCGGCTGGAATTAATCCGAACAATTCCTCAGAGCACAGAAAATGAAGAGATGCAACATCCCTTCGCAACTCGGTCGTCTACGATTCGAGCCGCTCTGCGCTGGATGCAATCAAGTGGAAGGAGCCGGCACTAAGGTGGCCAGGCCCAGAGATGAGAACTATATTCCATGAGAGGCCGAACTTTGCGCCTTGTGAAGTTGTAAGCTATGTGCCGGCATGAAATACCGTTCCGCTCTGCTTAACACGCCAAGTTTTTTAGAAGGAAATTTGGCCGTCCCTTTGAAGTGACCGCGAAACAGCACATTAATCGATATGTCGACGTTGAGGATTCCGATGTTTTCTGCGACAGCAAGGGGAGCCTTGAAACTGAGGAGATACGACAAAGGGATTTTTAGCGGGTAAACGCAAAATCTTGTGTCTTCTGGGGATTGAACAAGACTAGAATTAGTCGCCCACGTTCCGATACTTTGTACAACAAGATGAAAGTATAGATAAAATTATAGTTTTGTGTACATACTTTATATTTTGGTTAATGTATTGAGATGCCAAAGTTATTATATTAATTGTCTTTTTGTAGTGAATGTCAACTTGGGAAGCCCTGCTGTTTTTACTTTCGGCACTTCACAATTCCTTTGGTCCCGTTAAAAAAAGTTGTGCGAACTGTCACCCGATTGCCTTTACGGGCTAAATGTCAAACGAAAGCATCAGTGGCCGGCGGCTTTCTCGTACTCGTACGCAGCTTCCATTCACAATGTGCGGCACACTTAGCGGCATGTTGACCCGTCCGACGAGTTTTTAGGCCCTTCGACAAATTTTCACTTGCACCATGTTTACCGAGAAAAAAGTCGGCTGGCATTTTCGATTACTTTGAAGTACAACTTAAGGCATCTCACGCGGAAACTACTTTTTGTTAATGTTCACGTATTTGAATGGCCGCAAACTTTCCCTTATCGTCTATTATTTTAACGAGATAATTGCAATAACTTACATTATTCCTATCATTATTAAATTTATATTACAAATTTTGAAAAGAATATATTGACTCTTCTTGGACAGTGATCTTTTATCAATATAACTCTTTTAAATATAATTAAATCGTATCATGTTAACTTGACGGATTCGAATTAATTTTATATCCAGTAGCTTAAAATAAATTTAAGTCAAAGAAACATATCAAAATAGTAACTTCAAAACAGATTCGGTTAATCGTATAATAAATTTTTTTGGTAAATCTAGCTGCTAGCTACTTTGAATTAAAATAAAGAGATTGAGTTTTAAAAATTGTTTTAATAGGGATTGACGACTCACGAAGTATTAGAAGGTACTAATTGTGAGAATATTGTATTGTTTTTATAACTGTTATCAAGATAGTAGCCGTGCAGACCGAGGTGGTTCTTTCACACGTTACACTTGTTCTGCGTGAGGGCGAGCAGTCGTACGCAACGGTCATCGTCTAAGACAGGGTCATTGGATTTCCTAGCCAAGAACAAGATTATTCAATTTACTGAATATATCTTAAGAATCTTGTTAAGTTTATTAAGCGTTACAAGAAGTATGCAACAACATTTTTCTGGAACGGTTGATGGAGCCTTTAAGTTTTTCTTTTGTAAGAAAGAAAGAAACTTTTTTTGATATAATTAATGGACGTTACACAACACACCAAATGAACTTCTTATCTTTCAAATATAATCAACCAGTACGGTCGCTTATTTTTAACACGGTTTTCATCGTCAGAGATGACACATGTACGCGACGATCCTATTCAGCGCAGATAGCTTGTCTCCGTTGAGAGTTAGGACCTGGCGGCTGTGACCGAAATTCGATCTGGAATATATGAGTTTAATTAATATTACGTGTAAAGTACAGAACTTTTTAATTATAATATAACAAATAAATAAACCAATAAATATTCAATTTAAAAGCTTATCAATGCTTTACAAAAAGGACGATTTGTTTAAAAAGTATATTTATTTTGATTTTAAACCTAAAGCTATCCGTATCCTAAACTGTGTTTATAATCTGTCGCAATTCACCTATTTTTAAAAAAACTACTTACGTTCGACATACGTTCACAATAACACTATTTCATTTACAACATTTCTAAATTAATAACGACCAAAAATAAAAATAAAACTGCGGTTGCCATCTCGCTTTGCAAGCGTGGTGACTATTGTAAATATCCCCCTATGAGCCTATGTTCAGCTGTAGACTTTAATAGGCTGTAACACTATCGGTAAATCGTTTCTTAAAAAAATACATCGATCAGCCTAAAGCCGGCTATTACTTGTGGTCATTGCCGTCTCGGTTTCTACATCATTACGATCGTAGCAATAATGGTAGAAAACAATGTCAATGTAGATAGTGTGACACTCGTGTACGGACGACTTTAATGAATACCGATGTATGAAATTAGTTATTATGAGTCTTGGTAGTTCAGATGGTTAGTCCTCGCTGTCAATTTCGCAGTACGCGAACAAACCGTGTTCGATTCCCGCCGGCACCTAATTGCAATTTCAAGTGTTGATTTACCACGTGCTGGTCTGTGAAGGAAAACTTTAAGTTTTTCTTTTGTAAGAAAAATAAACATTTTTTGGCATAAATAATGGACGTACACAACACAACAAATATTAACAAAACTGCATAAATATTTTATACGTCGTTAGAGCCACGCTGGCTATATTAGTTGTAGCACGAATGGGTCGTCTCGACCGGGGAAGGACCACGCTCTCACAGAATGAGTGTAGAGATCCGGAGACCCCTTTTTACTGGAAACGAGGCATTCCATCTTAGTCCTCATATCATCATCATTATTACAGTTTATCAGAAGCTTGTCTTAGATGCCACGCTTGGCAGGCGAATTGCCAAACGCAGTTTTATTATACCTATTGAGATCTTTTCTGCAGGATGCTGCTACCCGTCTTCAGTTCCATTTATCACCGTCGGCTCTTACGGTACCCATGGGATGATATGGCCTTAGTTTTAAAAATGTAAATCTGTCTTTACAATTCAATTTCGTGTTGTCCCAAGAGTGTATAATGCATTGGAATCTATCTCTGTTCATGGCATTATTAACAATGAGTATTCCGCGGTCAGATGAGTTTTACCGTTACATGTTATGTCTCCTGGGAACTATATAAATTAATATAAATAATAAAATTAATAAGGAATACTGACATAGCCAAGGTTACGTTGGTTTGGAAAAAAAACCTCTGCCCTGAAAATAACCAGAAACAAGCCGCGAGACTCTATTTTTAGTTATAATTTTCAATAATTTACGAAATTGTATGCACAATTGAAAAAAAATATTGTAGCAATCACCTAATTCCCAAAATAATTAAAATTATTGATAGACAGGTCCTTCATATTCCTTGAAACTTTGTTGTAAGAGTATACTTAACACTCACAACGACCCTTGAAGAAATTACCTAGTATTTAGTGTCAAGTAATTGCTATTCATAGCTTGTGTTTAGTGGTCAGACGAGTGTACTTGTTCCTGGTATTTATAGTACTATTATGTATGTCGCTATTTTAATAAAATCACTGTAGAGCCGAGGTTAATATATTATAATATGTCTTTAAAACATTTATTAGAACAACGATCAGTCGGAGAGATTTATGAACATTGTAGTTTCTGAAGGATTTGTTTGTTTATGCAATATAATAATAATAAAAACAATGTCCTCCAAACCGAATTCCGGCCACGGCGGACTGGCTTGACTGGAGGCTAGCTAGAGTACACTTGTGCTTGCTATGCGCAAGCACAAGTGCACTCTCTTTCCCTCACTCTCGTAATCCGATGGGACGGTAAACCGATACGATCGGGAGAGAAATCAGGTGCAGGACCAACGCCTTCACGTGCTTTCCGAGGCACGGGGATGAGACACCGCCAACTTTCGGGCTCCGGGCAGCTCCTCTTGACAGAAAAACTCAATAATTGCTTTTTTGGCCCGACCAGTCGAACCCAGGACCTCATGATCAATAGTCGCACTACTACAACCACTAGACCAACGAGGCAGTATGTATTATGTAATAAATACCAATTACTTTTGTCGTTTTCTGCGTACAGAAGACTCGATACTTCGCGTATCACTTAGCCGCAAGGCTTCACAGATTGTAAGTAATTTACTCCGGAATATAGTAACACATGTTGAGCGCTTTCTAACAATTATTGTTGACTATTTTCCCCATTATTATTGGCCCGCATTGCGTATACGTAAGCTGTAAAATTGAAACACTGTAAATAGTTATTTATTGTACCATGACTATGTTTAGTTAGAAAACGGTTGTTCGTGGATTGCTGTAAAATATGTAAGCATCTAACCTCTTCTTATCAGCCCCGAAATGAAAGACTGATGAATAGCAGTTATAGGCGTATTCTATAGCAATGTGCACATGGAGTACTGTTTCCATCTCTGAGCTGGGGCTCCACAGTGCCAGCTCCTTCCATTTGATCGCATCCAGCGCAGAGCCTTTCAAATCGTAGGCGATCAAGCTCTTTCCGATCGGCTTGACTCACTGGCACTGCGAAGAGACTGCTCTTTGCGTTTTTTATCGTATTTACCACGGGGAGTGCTCTGAGGAATTGTTCGGAATAACAGCCGCAGAATTCCACCATCGCACATCGCAACAAAACTCGCGATACCATCTATACAATCTTAATGACTGGCGATCCACCACTGTGCTATTTAAAAGAAGTTTTCTTCCTCGCACAATTTCCTTGTGGAATCGACTATCACCAGAATTTTTTCTGAACCGATACGACTTTTTCTGAACCAATACGCCTTACTTTACCTTCAAAAAAAAGCCTACTCCTTTTTAAAAGGCCGGCAACCCATCTGCAATTCCCCTGGTGTTGCAGTTGCTCATGGGCAGCGGTAGTCACTTACCATCAGGTGAGCCGTGTGCCCGTTTGTCCCCCTCTCTTATAAAAAAAAGGAGAATTTGCCGTAATTAAAACTAATATTATCATTAATTAATAATAACAATAAAGATTGATGAAAGCAGTATGATAACAGACGTTTAACATTTTTGACGTTACTTACCTTATCTGGAACAGGACAGAGATTTCTGAGTACCTATTATACTTCTGATATAAGTAGGAGATGATTCATAACCAAGATCAGAGACCATGAGATATTTCTGGCATTTTACTCAGACCCCTTTTACGTACGACACCCAAGGGCCGATATGGGGCACCACCATTAGGAACCAATAATTTCCAAAGATCCAAAGATTCCGAAATGCTCGAACACACAAGTTAATTAAAATATTCACTGGCCCAACGTTCCCTAATATTGATTTGTCAGCTTAGCTCACTCTATACAATACTTTACCTTAAGTAACTGACAAACAAGTTATCTTTGTGTCACACTTACGTCTTGCGACACTTGTAGTAAGGTGAGGCAATCGGTCGCACGGCACTGGAGGGCGTGGCGACAACTTTCTTCAGGCCGCGGCCAGGTGACGAGACTTCGCCTGATTCATGGAAATACGAGAAACTGATCGTTTTTCTATGTATAGGTTTTTGTAAACACTCCTGTACTTACCTACTTTATTTTTATATGTGTTTATCTTTTTTTGAAATGAATTTGACGTTAGGCTGTTAGTGTAATAAATTTAAATCGTAATTAAAGGCTTAGGCAGGCAGGCAGGTTTAAGGAGTTCGAATCAAGAGCTCAATGACAAATTCTAGTCTAGGTAGGACAGAATCTTGAACATCATGGTTTGAGAAGGTAGTACTGCTACAGTATCAGGTTTAAGGAGTTGAACTAATAGCCATGGAAATATGATTTGTTTGCGAAGGTCCATTAAAAGCGTTTAAAAACAATGGCTTTATTTACATTGATTTGTTTGCAAGTTGTTTTACCACAAAAGATATTTAAGACGTATTCGTTCAAAAAGTTTTTTCGATGCAGTTATAATAGATTTGTATCATTTTGTGTACGAGAGCAAGGTACCGCGTGCGCGTGTCTATACGTTATCTGTGAAGAATCGGACGCTAATGATTTGGTGAAACAAAACGTATCGGCATCGTAAAGCAAACGGTGAGTACCTACATGTTGTGACAACGCTTTCTTTTAGGGAACTTTCCACTCTTACAAAGAATTCGTATGTATTCTAGTACAGTATACAGCTTACTATAGGAATTCCTTCAATTAATTATTAACACATTTATAGATTTAGCTAGATTTACAATACAACCAAAGTGAATTTGCGCAGGTATAACAATGCAAAATGCTCAGATAAAATGGCTATAAAATTTGTTTTGATCTAATAAATCGTGTCGCCCTCACCAAAATGTCTTCTTTATTTCTTAATTTCAATTTATTTTATTTAAAAAGATTTAGCCAGTAGTTCCATTTCGTTCCGATTCGATTTTAACCAGTACCTTTCGATTTTAATCTGTAAAACAATGTAACTTTCTAACAGTTCAAGAATTTTGATAATCGGAGTAGTCCCAGAGATTAGAACCTACGGACCAACTTAAACATACCTACAACTTAACCTCTTTATAATATTGAAGTAGATAATCTGTACCCCGGAACCCCTTACGTCATCGCGGGTTTTGCTATCTTTTATATTGCAATATTAGAAAATTACAAAATTACATATTAGAAACATTTATAACTTTTGTGCAACTTGTTTTTAAACGTAGTAACTATACTCTCTTTGCTTGTCTGTAGTCTCGTTTCCTCATTTTCACACTATTAAACACTTTAAGTTTACATCATTTCGTATAAAACAAATACACAACTTGATTAATGGTAGCTCTTCGTATTATATAACACCATTCTTCCATAGCACGCTACTTCCTCGATGCTTGCGTCTTTCCTTTTACCATTTTACTTAGAATTCAAAGACTCACATTAGCGTTTTTATTTTTACATGCTTCTTTTCTACAGTTGTTTTAGTTTGTAGAATAACATGATGGGCTTGGAATTGGCAAGGAATTTGAAGCATAAGTTTTAACGATCTATCGATGACGCTGTGCTATATCCGAAGACCGAGCTAGAATAATCCCGTTTGGGGAATACCTTCTTGTTTATAAAATAGGACCTTTTTTATATTTGGAGAACGTAGCAAATAAAGTAAAGTACGTAATTTAAGACATTGGTTTGTTGGCAGGATAATATGTACGAAAGCGAAAGTGGTAAATCAGCGTTTAAAATTGGTAATTGCAATTTTTAACCCTGATTTCGCTGGTCGCGGTGGAGGGAGAATTGTGAGGAAACCTGCATGCTCAAGGAACAAAAATATTGCGAAAACATGTCAATTCCGCCAATACCAACACGATCTGATTCGGCGCGGCTGGCTTATTTCTCCGTAACTCTATTTGAAATAAAACTATTTTATGGCTATTATCTGATTTAAATTTGATAGTCCACAAATCCTCGCGAATGAACATCGATTCCTGCTAAGGATGACACGTGAGGCTACTGAAATTTAAAAATACATCCTAATTTAAATAGAGAAGGAGGCTGGGTACTACCACCTGCTTGGGATCCTGTAATTAATAAAATTACTTAAAACTTATCCCAAGGTACCTACTATTATTTATTCTGTGAACCAAGCATACCACTGCAAGACTTCAAGACACACAGTGAGTTCATTCTGCGTAGATCGGATCAAAATTAATAATTAAAAAGCTGAAGGTACTCCGGGTTAGCTCTGAAATCGGGACATCAATCATCTCAGTCCCCCGTGCCCATGGGTGCCGGAAAGCACCCGAAACGTCAGGAATTAAAATAAAGTAATTTAAACGTGATAAAATCTCGGCAAAGGTAGTTTCATTTATTATGTAGTGTTCGCTTAAATATAAGAAATTATTACCATAACTCTCTTTTAGAAATGAGAGGAGGCCTGTGCCAATTTTTTTTTATATGATATACCTACATTATTTATACATTTATTGCTAGTTTTTACCTACTACTTTTTACCTTTTAATGTATGAACAATTTTTTTTATCTTATCTGTACCTTTCCATTATTGAAGGCCATTTTTTCATATTTAAAGTTTTTATTTTCCGAAGATTGAGAGTGAAAAATAAGTTGTTTATAAATATAATGCAACTTGATAACTGAGGCCACTTCAACTTTTATTTAATCTTATATTTTTAAAACAAAGGCGTTTTAGGTGAGAAAATATACCTAGTTGTCCTTAACTTTATCATAACGATCACGATCGCTCTCACACTTGAGCTAGAACCTGTACCGTATATCAGGCGCAACAAGTGCTATTATTTGTAATATACGGTAAACAGCTGTGAGAATATCGAGAAGTCTGCTGACCTAATCAAGAGTAGAACAGCAGTAAGTAATTTTTGACGAAACAAAAATAGTTAAGAAATTTTTGAAAAACCCAATTTTTATCAGTGTTTCCAGGGATCAAAACTAATTTTACAGTCCCCCTTAACCCGAGGTACTATTTCCTTTTGGTTATTAATTTGCATAGTTAGAAATGTAAACACGTGCAATATGAAATATGAGAAAAAAAAACATTGCTAATATTGATATCAAATACCTACTTTAGAGATTGCTAAATTAAAAAAAAAACTTATTTGCCATTTTGAATTATGTTCCAAATTATTCAAATCTAAATAATTTAGTTCATTTATGTGTATTTATAATTGTAATAGCGACAGTATTCATTTCTATTTTGATTTACTAGCATAATGTATTTTTTCCATAATAAAACATAATTTTTTATCACAAGTTAGTTTTAATAACTGATGCCCCCTCCCACTGCGATGATGCCCTAGGCCAGTGCTTACTGTGTTTTACTATTAAACAACCACTGATCGCACATATGACGTTGCCCGTCGACGGTCTGTTTAGCGTAAACGATATGTTTGGCGTAAACGAGATGGTATCTCACCATCTGTCTGAGGCAATAAAAATGCTGGCATGGTACATTATGAAAATTCACGATACTTGAAAAATGTGTCTTTCTAAGAGGTAATGGAGGAGAGTATAAAGAAACTATGTTTCTTAGAGGTAATCGAGGGAAGTTGAGCACGTTGTTCTATTCAGGGTTTGAGGGTTGATACTTTTAAATCATTTTTCTTAGAAAACTGACCGCCTTTTTTGATCTTGTGATCGTAACTGTGACTGCTGGTCATGAGATCCCGAGTCGGACTTAAAAAAACAATTATTTGCTTTTTCTGTCGCGAAATTCTTGGTAGCAGCATCCAGTCAGGAAGATGGCGGGGTTTCACCCCCGTGTCACAAAGCACGTAAAGCCGTTGGTTTTGTGCCTGATCTATCTCCAGTCGTGTGGAGTTCTCGTCCAAACGGACTATGAGAGAGAGTGCAATTGTACTTGCGCATACACTCGGGCACTATAATTCGGTCTGGAAAACATTATCGATACGACTTAGGGACCTTCAAGAAAAGAGCCTACTCCTTTTTAAAAGCCGGCAACGCATCTGCAGTTCCCCTGGTGTTGCAGTTGCTCATGGGCGGCGGTAATCACTTACCAGTGGTTCTATTCTCTATGCCATCAGGTTAGCCGTATGCTCGTTTGCCCCTCTCCCATAAAAAAAAGAAAAAATATTTCACCATTTCACTGTCCTGAGTCATATTATGAACAGTTCGATTGTTTATAATTTTGTGAAATTGTTTTGACAGGTTTTGTTACGTTCTCATCCTTTATTGCTCAGCCCGTGGATCAAATTCAGGTTTCCTGCGTACACTGAAATTTGAAACGAACATTCGATGCTGAAGCCATCAGACAAAGCACAGACGTATTGTTTATTACAAAAGCAAGTGATTATGTTCGACATTATGTAATGTTATTTTGATCTTCTGATGATTTAATTTCACCACGTTGGAATGTATTTTATACCATAGCGGTCAGTGTCGGCTTCGCTCGTTATTTTGCGGGTTTGGTCACTTAGTTTTATTTTTAGTTGGATGATAGAACAAAGTGGACAAAAAACGTCCAGTTAGTTCTAACGCTCGCTAGGACATAACGGGTTCCAACAAAATTGGCCGTCCAAACTGTTCTTTTATCTCAAAAATGTTTGCATTTGTGCACATATTGTGTATTGAACATACATCGTCATCATACAGCCTATCACATGTCCTTTGCTAAAATTAACCCCCCCCCCCCCCCAAGGAATGCCATAAGGGCTACTGGTTCACAGGGTCCTTGAGTGGTAAAGTTTCCAAAAGAAATGGTAATAAGAGAGCTGTTTTTTTTTTGCACCAAAGGTTACAAATATAGCAATTCAGGTTGGAAACGCAGCATTCGTGGTGCTATTTTTTATAAAAATAATTGCGACAAACGAGCACACGGCACGGCCCACTTAATAATAAATGGCTGCTGTATTATAAGGACATTTACATTTTATTCTCAATTAAAAATCGACATTCAGACATAGGTATTATCACCTCTGAGGACTGGGGACAAGGGCTAGGATGCTTCGTAACTAGTTAAAAAAGTCACTCCACATACGAAAAAAAGCAGGATTATGCTCTTATTTTACGCTGTTATACTTTACCGCAAAGAGTGTGGCTTTAAGGATAATTTTAGTTTAGCTTTTTATTATAATACATACATACAATAACATTTTGTTCTCAAAAGACTGTGAAATTAAAAATATATAAAGGATAAATGGTAGAACTGCATAGATACGCAGTTTTAAATTTATTATAATCTATTATCTGATATTTAGTAGCAGATTTAGCACGGCCATTTTTTTTTTCAATTTTATTTTATCATAATATAAAATAATACAACAACTTGGGTGACAAGCCCTTATAAGCAGGGCTGCGCTACTTGCAAGTAAGTTTGATACTTGAATAGAAATTTTTCACTCTCTCATTATACTTTATATACAAACACAAAAACTTAGCTAAAGCTATGCACGATAATATAAAAAAGCTAATAAATAGTTTTTAATTAACAATTTAAAGACGCACGGGCGCGTTTATTGCGTACCCGCCAATTGTACGTGAGGTGATGTGTTTGCAGGGTTAGACGTCGGTCGTTATAAGCGATATAATTTCGTACGCCGTGTGGCAATTTTAACAGTAATCAATTACATAGTTATAATCATTATGAGCTCGTTTCGCAAGTTGGTGTAGCAACGGCCGACTAATATCAGTTGTAAACTGGTCGGATCGCATTGACATTGCTTGGATGACGTGAAAGCTGAATTTAAGGACCGCGCACGACTCTAGGCATTCTTGTCGATAGATGCAAAATCGATTTTCGTGATAGAAACACACTACAGTAACATGTGTAATAGTGTGTTTCTATCACGAAAATCGATTTTGCATCTATCGACAAGAATGCCTAGAGTCGTGCGCGGTCCTTAAATTCAGCTTTCACGTCATCCAAGCAATGTCAATGCGATCCGACCAGTTTACAACTGATATTAGTCGGCCGTTGCTACACCAACTTGCGAAACGAGCTCATAATGATTATAACTATGTAATTGATTACTGTTAAAATTGCCACACGGCGTACGAAATTATATCGCTTATAACGACCGACGTCTACTGACACTTGGGACTACATACATAATGATGTTATGGTTGTACCACAAACGGGTTGGGTCAGCCGATGAAGGACCAATCTCGGAAAGAATATCAGCTATTTTTTATAAATAAAAATACTACCAATTTAACGTTACTAGTATTGAAACAGAAACAGAAACTTTTTTATTCAAAATAGATTATAAATAACACTTATTGAATGTCGCTTTTTTCGGAAAAAATAACCTCTCCTGGGATGAACCAACAATAAACCCAGCGTATTATTTTTAAATAACAACTTACAAGCATGTATGCTACAGTTAACAACACAAAACAAATTAGAAATAGCTTGGTAGCGATCACCCCTCTCAGGGGTTATTATCATCTATTTATATTCCCTGTAACCACTCCTGGTATAGCTTAAATTGCTTGTGTTAGGAGTGGTTCACGACAGTAGCCTAATGTCGGATTCAAAACCCACGACCTTTCGAGTTCGCAGTCCGCACCATTATGACCAGACTGGCCTGTTGGTCTAGTGGTTAGTGACCCTGACTGCTATGCCGGAGGTCGTGGGCTCGATTCCCACCCAGGACAAATGTTTGTGTGATGAGCACGATCATTTGTTCTGTGTCTGGGTGTAATTTATCTATAATATTTATGTATTTAGAAATATATAAGTATGTTTATCAGTTGTCTAGTACCCATAACACAAGCTCTGCTTAGCTTGGGACTAGATGGCGTTGTGTGATAGTTGTGGAATATTATTATTATTATTATTATTAGTACCCGGTTGACCGGTATTTTTTGCTCTGTTTTTTTAATACGTGTGTTTTGGAAATTATATTTAGATACAAATTACATACTGATGAAATAAGAATAATATGTTTTGATCGTAGCGACATAATAGAAAAAACTGAACTGGTTATTTGATTAAAAAATCATGAGTGCAATTAGTTTAATTTAAATTTTCGTGTTTATAAAAAATATTAAAAATAGGTCTCGAAAAAATAGATTTTCTCAAAAAAGAAAGGAACTTGAAAAAAAATTAAAAAAAAGTCGGTTGGCCGGTCTGGGCTCGAACCATGGTATTACGATTTTGTGACTGCCCAATATACCAATTAAGCTATTTGTAATCATTAATAGACTGTCAAAATTTACATTCTTATTCTAACGATATTATAGCAGTTTTTCATTGCCTAAAAACACGGACAAAAAGACATTTTCTAAAAATAAATCCTAGCTAGATCGATTTATTGCCCCCGAAACTCCCTGCACACAAAATTTTATGAAAATCGTTGGAGCCGTTTCCGAAATTCCGATTATATATTTATATATATACAAGAATTGCTCGTTTAAAGGTATAGGATAGGATAAAATTGTCGCTTAAAATAGAGGTACAATGCTGTTATGTTTCGTACGGTGAATGAAGAGAACCGGAAATACCTTTTTATATGAATAAGGCATTACATCTTCGGCCTCAGGGATTACAACGAGTTTGCGTTTTGATTCATAATGGTAGGTCTAGAAGTCTATGTTTCATGTCATCCATTTATTAATAAGGTAAACTGTGAGCTCGTTTGTCACCTTTTTTCATTATGAAAAGAAAACGGCGAAAATGAAATATATTATAATATTTCAGAGCTTTTTTAGTTTATTTTTTATAGCATTGGGTGACAAACGAGCACACAGTTCACCTGATGGTAAGTGGATGCTGTGGCCCATAGACATCCACATTTATCCTTAGTTAAGAATCAAAATACAAATGCTTTATCACCCCTGAGGAGTAAGATGGAATACCTCGTTTCCAGTAAAAAGGGTCTCCGGTTCTCTACACTCACCATACGAAACACAGCAGCATTAAGTTACTATTTTACGCCGGTATTCTGTGAGAGCGTGGTCTTGCCCCGATTTAGCCGACGCATTCGTGCCACAACTATATAGCTGCAGCGTAGCTCTGCCACGTAAAAATACTTTTGTTGTAGTATTTTGGTGGTTCGAAACACATAAACTTATTACTTACTGTGTTCTTCTTTTCGTAGCAGTCCAGTCCGTTGATAGATCGAAAAGTGTGTACAGGAAATATATTCTTCTCTACCCCCTCCTCTATCAGGGAACCAGACGGTCAGCGGGCCTTCGCCCATTGTTGTCGATATTCCACGCATTCGTACAAAATGGTTTGCTTCGTAATTCGTAAAGCTTTTTACGTGGTAGAGCCATGCTGCAGTTATATTAGTAGTATAGTTGTAGCACGAATGGGTCGGCTCGACCGGGGAAGGACCACGCTCTCACAGATTACCAGCGTGAAATAGTAGCTTAATGCTGCTGTATTTCGTATGGTGAGTGTAGAGAACCGGAGACCCTTTTTACTGGAAATGAGGCATTCCATCTCAGTCCCCACGGGTGACAACGCATCTGCATTTTGATTTGCAATGGAAGATAGATGTAGATGTCTATGGGCCGCAGCAACCACTTACCATCAGGTGGACTGTGTGCTCGTTTGTCACCCTATTCTATAAAAAAAAAGCAGAGTAGTGAAATAATTTGCCAGCGTTCGTCTTTCCGTCTGAATACAATAAAGGGTTTTGTTACGCTAAGGGAGTGCGATTTACCATCTAGGGTTTCATTACCACTTACCACCAGATGGAATTGTGGTCGAGACCTGGCTTACAATGAGTATGTATAAAAATAGATACGAGTTTCTCCCATTGTAAGAAGGGTTAGTCGTAATCACCACTATTAGCAGACCGATTTGCAAACACAATGCCTGATTACGTTTGAATTGTTAAAAAAATTATAGCAGCTTGTACTGGTATGTTAGACAGATTGTATTAGACTCAGCTATATTTTTAAAATACTAACAAAATCATAAGCAACAATATAATCTGTATACTTATTTTATCCATGTTCATTTTGTCTAACAGAAAAGTAGCGTATGATGTCATTGTAATAATATCTATTATTTATTCTGTGAGTAATAACTCCTGTTGAGAAAAATATGTGAATAGCACTTTGAATATAACATGGACTAGATATATATGACGTAACACATTAAAATTATAATATGATGTAGCATTTAATTTAAAAAATAGATAAAACGTTCAAGGTTTAACATCACGACATTGTCTTTCTTGTGACTTTTTGTAACTATTAAAAATGGCAGTTTATATCAGTTTTTTTTTAAGTTAGGTATTCTTAGGAAGAAATACAAAAGAAACTTTTCATAAGTTGCACACGGATAAACACTTAGACCAGAACTTTTTAATTAAACTATACAATTACGGACAGATTACAGATATACGTTGTTCCGTATAAGAACCGATCTCGTGGCCCACAGTCACAGCCCCGCGGCTATATGCTAAACCACTGAGCTACTGACCCATTAAAATTTAGGCCGTGAATGCTTGTGATCACTTACAATTACAGCACAGAACAGGTAATCACTTGCGAATTTTTTTTCTATTCAATGAAAATAAGAGACGCGTAAACAACCGTGAAATTTTGAAAATCGTTGAATTTGCTTTTTTATAGAATAAGGGTAACAAACGAGCACACAGTCCACCTGATGGTAAGTGGATGCTGTAGCTCATAGACATCTACATTTATTCTCCATTAAGAATCAAAACGCAGATGCGTTGTCACCCCTGAGGACTAAGATGGAATGCCTCGATTCCAGTAAAAAAAGATCTTCGTATATCTACTATGTAAATACTAGGAACAGACACAAGCTAGTAGTACCAGTTACTCGACTCCACCGAGTCAGTAATTCATTCTTGGGGTGATGTTATAGCTTTTACAACAAAATCCCAGAAAATATAAAAGATTTGTCATACGCAAAGTTCGAAAATTTTATTAAACTAAGTTTGTATAAAAAGGGTTATTATAATATTAAGGGATTTATGGATGATAATAACCCCTGGGAAGGGTGATCGCTACCAACCTATTTCTAATTTGTCTTGTGTTGTTAATTGTAAACATGATTGTAAAATATTATTTGAAAAAAAAAATAGTCCCGCTGGGTTTCTTGCTGGGTTTCTTGTTGGTTTCAGTGGTAAATGAAAAAATTGACTTTCAATAAGTATTGTTTATAATCTAAAAAAGTTACTTTTAATAAGTATTATTTATAATCTGTATTGAATAAAAAAGTTTCTGTATCTGTTTCTACACTCACCATATCGTATGGTACATAGCAATATTAAGCTGCTATTTTACGCTGGTATTCTGCGAGAGCATGGCCCTTCCCCGGTCGAGCCGACCCATTTTTTTTTGCGCCGAAGCAAATATGGGCAACCCTGCGGAAAGCGGGGTAGGGAGGCGGTGAATGCTCATAGCATACCACGCAGCCAGCTGCGTGGTTATGTGGAGAATTTTACCCACTAAACCCCACTTTTTAGGGACTGGCTTAACGGTCTAACTAGAGATCTCTAAGCCGTATACGACCCGCAATGGGCGCAACCGACCCATTCGTGCTACAACCATAATATAGCAGCAGCGTGGCTCTACCACGTAAAACGTACTTTTGTTGTGGTTAGCTCAGATGGTTAGTTCTTAAATAGTTATATTATATCTTATTAATAGTGGACTTTGAAAGTCTATCTACTACCTTCACTACACTATCTTCTAGTACTATCTTCACCCCATTTCAGTCCTATAAGTGTTGTAAAAGAGGTCTGCGGGGAAATGCCTGGAAATCAATATAAAATAATAAGCTGCAGGGTAGCGAATGGATTAAATATACAAATAGCCAGTCATACCGTTTGTCGCCTTGCTGCACAGTGAACAGTGAACAGTAGGAACTCGCTGGATCGGAACCATACCACTTCGCCGTTTTGTCGAAGCTTTGCCACTGGCGTTCATTTATTAGAACGATTTCACGCTGCTTACGCTCGACTATTGTTGTTGTCAAATTGTTTTTATAAGGCTTAATTGTCGATTGTCGTCATATCTGCATACTATTATTTACTTTTTTGTGATCATTAGAATAACTGATATGTGAATGTGACTCACATTTGTATTTTGTTATAAGAATATTTATTACAATATATAAATGTGAGTAAATTTTTTGACTAAACTGAACTTTTCAATTTTTCTTTTATAGATTCTACATTATTAAGCTACAGATATAGCTTTAATTTTTATTATTGTTTGTTATTTTTATTAGACTTATTGTTACTTTATTTAATTGTAATCATATTTGTTTCTGTATGTAAACATGTGTAATTGGAAATGAAATAAATTGTTATTTATTGTTTATTATTTATTATAGTTACTATATATACATGAAACCATAACACGACTTTAAATAAGTTGTAAAATTAAAAATTTTGTACAACCGACTTCGATATAAATAATCTCATTTTATTTATATTGAAGTCGGTTGTACAAAATCACCACCACACCGTCAGTGTAGTCGAAGTTAATTACTAAAGGTAACTCAAAACTCTCTTGGACTACATGAGAAGTACCAGCTGTCAAATAAAAAAAAATATCATCCAAATCGGTTCACCTAGAAAAAAGTTCTGAAGTAGGTAACACACATAAAAATACAGTCGAATTTAGAACCTCCTCCTTTTTTGAAGTCGGTTGAAAAAGACAGAATTTCTTGGCGGTTTTTTCCGAGAAGGTTTATTTTTGAGCACCGGTGTAGATTCTAACTTTCTTAAAAATAGAATAGAATATCATAGAAAAAATTTTTATTCAGTATAAGTTTTTTTTATAGAATAAGAGTTACAAACGAGCACACAGTCCGACAGTCGACCTGATGGTAAGTGGGTATTGTGGCCCATAGACATCTACATTATTCTCGATTAAGAATCAAAATGCAGATGCGTTGCCACCCCTAAGGGCTAAGTTGGAATGCCTCGTTTCCAGTAAAAAAGGACCTCAGGATTTCTACACTCACCATTGGCCTTCGAAATACTTGAAATTATTACCACATTGTATCAACTGCGCAGTTTATGACCGTGTAGTGGTGCGCACTACTCTGTATCCGCTACTGCGCGGGAAACAGTAGGGAGCTTTGGCGGGAATTTGGCCGTAGGCGGATTGTTGCTCCTGTTTTGTCGCTTGAATAATGGTTTGAAGTGGATTTTGTGTCGTAAAAGTGATGTGATTTTGTGAATTAAGTATCCGCGCGTGTGAACTATTAGAGAAAACGACGAAACAATTGTTTTGATGTCGATATAACCCTTAAGTTATTTTGATCGCTTGTGGGCCTCATGAACTTGAGTGGCTGTCGTCATCAATTGTCCGCTGGGTTGAGCTGTCGTTAAAATCTCCCAAGGGCTTCGCAAACGCATCAGCTTATTGTGAAGGAAAAGAATATAAAAATGAAGATTCCGAAAGAAATTATAGGGGTATCTGATATATATTATATCAGAAGGGCTAGAACCCAGAGCTGTAAATCCAGTTAATAAAAAAAGGGAAACAGTAGAGTCGCGCATGCGCGGTTGATATTGCGCGCGAGAATTGTCTTATTAAATAAATGTTTATTTAGATTGTATTGTTAATCGAGTAATTTTTTTTTAATTTTCGTTTATTTTGCATATGTGCTAATTTAACATAAAATTATTATTAGTGCCGATCCGCACTGCCAGAATATTGAAGCCACAATAACAGGTGTACATATTGCAGAACAGTTCAGTTGAACATAGTGAATGTTCGGAATGCCATATCTAGTACGAAGTACATAATATATTATATCGATGCTTTGCCCCTTGCCCTTGATCCTGTGACCCTGCCAAGTTACAAGGTCAAAGATGCCTACTAAATTTATTGTTTTATTGACGTTAGTAAAGTAGGGTAGATATGATTTGAATTTCGATAGATTTTAACTTATTTATTTATTTAAATTTAAATTTTTGTAAAATATCAGTGCCACCGGCTTCTACTCCGTTCATATGTTACAAATAGGGTATGCAATACCGGGATACCTGGATCCCGAAATACCTGGATCCCGCATGCATTTTGCGGGACTAATCTCGTACGAAAATATTACGGAATCCCGCTGGATTGGCGGGATTACAGAGAAGCATGGTCCATACGTGTTAATGTTCGCCCGGCGGCGCGTAAACTGAGCCAGTGTTGCCAACGGATGAAATAGCAATCCGCCAGACAAGGCTCCTCAAACCACCAGAAAATCACTAACAAAAAGATGTCCCCCTCTGAAAACCACTAAAATTTCCACTAAGATATATGAATATGATTAAAGCAAAAAAAAAGTAAAAGTACGTTTATTATTAAAAATCTCATTGTTGTTAATATAATTTTTTTACTTTTAGTAATTAAAAAAATAAAGTTGCTTAAGATATTATTTACATTAATAAATCGTCTTCAGATGAATCTGCATTTTCATTTTCAGCCTTACTGTTATCCTTATCGGACTGATATGACTCCTTCGTCCCAATTTGTTTTATAAGATTTAAAGGAATTTCATAATTGTTGCAGCACTTTCCCATTAACTGCATACCGCAGCGTATTTTTAGAATTGATTTCAAAAGAGTTAGCTTCATTCTGTTTCGCTGCTTGTTTTTTATAATATTCATGCTACTAAAAAGTCTTTCCACATCGGCATTCGAATGTGGCAATACCAAAAGTGTAATCGCAAATGTTGCTAATTCTTGAAATCGAGCAACACCTTGTGCATCTTTGAATTTCAAGACTTCGCTCCAAAAATTTTTTGTATCTTTTGTTTCATTCCATCTCAGTAAATGAATTTGCTGCCATTGATCGTCAATTTTTGCAATTAATTCTGTACTTGTTACGAACCGAGCCATTATATCAACAAGATTTTCTTTGTTGTGATGCAGGGCTTTTTCGACACTTATACGGGATATTTGTTTCATGAGAGTAATATTTTCCGGCAATCTGTTTTTTATTTCGTCAATGAGACAAACTATAAACTGTATGCACCTATTCCGCAATACTTCTTCCTCTTCCCGGGGAAAACCTTTCTCTTTCATTTCTTGAATATGTTTTTCGAATCGGAATCCCAGGTAGCATCTTTGGTCCAAATAGTCACGAATATTTTGAGTAAAGATATCTATCTTATGTGTAGGCAACGTTACTTTGGTGACAAGCGTATCAATCAAGTTTGTTAATTCACCGCACAATAAGGTGTGGTCCGTATTTTTTGACTCAAACATTTTATTAACTCTGTTTATATCAATCAAAATTGGATAAATAAATGATACATATGCATAGTTTATATCATTCGCATACATAGAGTGCAATAGCTCTGACGTGTGGCACCTTTCGTGCAACTTAGCAATCGAAAAATGAGTTTTAAGCTCCAGCCATTGCGTATAAATTCTCGACACAGCAGACTCTATGGATAACCATCTAGTCTGACAGGCTTGAACAATTTTAAGAGGCTTCTGTCCATCGTTGATGGATTTGTATAGCTCTTTATAGATAACTTGTCTGGAAGACGAGCGAGCAAACCAATCATATGTCTCTCTAATTAAAAATTCAAGATTTCGCGGAAGAAATTCCTTTGCTGCTGCTGAAACAGCCAGTTGCAAGGAGTGGCATAAACAACGTACCAAAACTAAGTGCGGTATTTCTTGTTTCAATCGGGAAAAAACTCCATTATTTACGCCAACCATCACCGATGCATTATCTGTGCCAATACCCATTAAGTTTTCAATTCGCAAGTCGAAATGTTTAAGCGTCCGCTTTATGGCAGAAACAATACCTTCAGCATTACATGCGTCGAGTTCAGCAAGGTCCAAATAAGTTGAAACTATTTTTTCATGTGTAGTGCTGTAATAAATTATAACTAAACCCAAATATTTTTGTACAGCAATATCTGTGGATTCATCTATTAATAAACTGTATGGTTGATCTTTAATGTCGTTTTTTATAAGTTCTGTAAAATGAGATGCTAAAATATTTTTTATTACATACGTGCACTTAGTTCGGTGCATCTGCATTTTATTTATTTCTTTTTCATGGCTATGGTTAATAACTTCTCCTAAATGATCAACTGTTCGTATACTTGTATGCATTGCTGTAAATAAGGCAACTCTGGCTTCATCTTTCTTTTTATTATCAGTAGACTCCTTTTTGAATGTCAGCTTAGGTTGTTTGGTGATAACCTATAAACAAATAATGAAATATATAAGAAAAATTTAAATGCAACCTCATTAATTGACCAAGTTCGAACCGTTATAAATAACAAAGACAAAGCTATAATTTACCTTTCTATTTTGTTGGTGCTTTTTCGAAAGAGCATGTGTTTTTAAATCTCCGTAGTGACTTCTTAATATCGTTCCACAAAACTTGCATTTTGCTACTTGGCCAGTGGTACTTTCAACTGCTTGAAGCCATTCTTTTAAATCGGGATCTTGAAGCCAAGAATCCCTAAATTTTTGGGAATATTGAGGTTTCGGCATGACGTCGTATGAATAATATTTTTATTTAAAAATGTGTAATCGCAAAACGAAACAAAAACAAACAACAACGCACATTGAGGCACTGAATCCGAGTGATCGTGCGTGACCGAGTTCAAAAACATTGGACTAAGTATTGTAAAATGCTGTCAAATAGAATAGAAAGCGGAAATTATATCCCTCTCAACTATTTAGTATTCCGGAGAGCGAGATACAGATAGATCTCGCCCTTGCATTCCATCGTTTTATATTAGTTGCCTTATACTAAATATATTTAACGGGGAACCCCGTGAATGCGTGGATTGGTGTTGCCTGCGTAGTAAAATATACTCCTAAAAATATATAGGTTTATATTTGAAAGTATAAAATATGGCTAAATAGACGTTTGAAACGACTATTTATATGAAACGACTCGTTTCTTATAATTTATTATAAAATTCCTAATCCGCTAAAAAAACCACTAGCCACTAAAAGCAAAAATTTGCCACTAAAAGGGGGTTCCAAACCACCAGATTTAGTGGAAAATCCACTAAGGTGGCAACACTGAACTGAGCTAAGCGATGCGTGGTGCAAAGAAACAGTGTGAGGGCGCGGGGATTCCCCCGCCTTTGTTTGTGTACTTAATATTTTGCCGGCTACAACTGGCGATTATGACGTTAAGCAGTGATTTTTTCATAGAATATTGATTTCTTTAGATAAATCTGAATAAACTGAGAAATTTCCAGGTTTTGTATTATTTAATGAGTGACAATAATGTCGGAAAAAGTGTATAAAGACTTTTGTGGTATTATTCCTGTATGGAAGTACTTTTTGAAGGCCGAAGATTCACAAACCGCAAAATGTAAGTTGTGTAAATCAATAATTAAAACGATCGGACGTTCGACAAAAAGTTTACATGTGCATCTAAAGTCAAAACACAAAATTGACAAGGAAAGCGCATCAGACGGGAGCGGAAGTGCTGCAGCTTCTGCAACTGCGTCAACGTCCAGTTCCTCAACATCGACTCATTGTGAAGCTCAAACATCAACCTCGGCAAAGAAGCACAAAATCACTGACCATTTTCCAAGTGCAAACAATGCTGTAGAAACGAGGGTATCACGCATGGTGTCAAAAGATGGTTTTCCATTCCGGGTTTTCAGCACCTCGTCGGATTTACGAGAGCTTTAAAAAGGTCTCGTAAATCCGACGGGGGCTATAAGTTACCAAAATCGCCTAATTCTATCAAATTAATGGTTATGCATTTCGGCACGACTGTAAAAATTACCATTATTCGAGATCTTCTGAAGCTGAAAGAGAGCAACCACAGATTCACCCTCACATTCGACGAATGTACTTCAACGAGAAATAGGCGCTATTTAAACGTTAATGTTCACGCCTTGGCTAATGAAAATCTATTTTTCGGAACTTAGGGCTGGTGCGGATTTACGGAAGTCTACCTGCAGAAACATGTATCACTGTTTTAAAAGAAAAATTATCAGAATACGAGCTATCTTTAGATAAGGATGTAATCTGTATTACCACAGATGGTGCCAAAGTCATGGTAAATGTTGGGAAACTCATCAAACTCCATCAACAACTCTGTTATGCACATGGCATCCAATTGGCTGTTTTGGATGTTATTTATAAACAAAATACTTCTTCACGTAGTGGCCACGAAGCATCAAATGAAGAAATGTCAGTGCGAAATGAGACAGTTAGTGAAAGAGCTGATGAGAATTGTGACATTGACTTGGAAAATGACGAAAATGACATTTTTGATTTGTCTTTTCCTACACCTACAAGTGAAATAAACCTGACTGTGGAATATGCAGAAGTTGTTAAGAAGGTACGAAAAGTAGTAAAACTATTTAAAAATTCACCTACTAAAAACGATCTGCTGCAGACGTATATGACAAAATACATGGGAAAAAATATTGCTTTATTGTTGGATTATCAAACAAGGTGGTCAAGCCTGTGCGAAATGATAACAATATTCAACAAAATAAGATCGTGCGTATCGAAAACCCTGATTGACTTAGGTCTTGGTGCAAATCATGACTACGTTTTCACTGAACGGGAATATGATGTGCTAATGGATCTAGAACAAATATTACAGCCGGTAAAATTAGCAGTCGAAGTTTTGTGTAGACGTAAGTCTAATTTGATTACTGCGGAAACTACTTTGAGATTTATTATTAGCAAACTGATAAATATTAATAAACCGTTAGCCCGAAAACTTGTTGATTCGTTGAGGAAACTGATCTCAGAGCGGCGAACTGACTTGACAGCGGTTTTATTATACTTACATGATCCACATAAGTACGAAGAAGACAAAAGTCAATTTATTTATGATGAAACATGCAATCTACCTCCAAAGAGTGTAATACGCAAGGCCATCAAAAATATAGTAGAAAGGCTAGAGTACACAGGAAGCAATGCAGTAACCACTACTCCTGTTGATGATCCTTATGACGACATCCCTCTCTCTAATCTCGAGACGCAAACGGCAGCCGCGGCACCAATGTCACTTGAAAACGAACTCGAACTGACTTTGACTAATATCAAAAGTCCTGGCTCAACAGCCCAGCCACCTAGGTCTGGAAGTATGAGTAAACTTGAGGTTTTGATAAAGAAGGAAATGAACTATTTCGAGTCGGGTGGATTAAAAGGCACTTACCTTCAGTTCGCCTATAACGCACTTATGACTATTGTACCAACCAGCGTGGAAGCTGAGCGGGCTTTTTCAGCTGCTGGCTACCTTGTGTGCAATATCAGAAGCTGTTTAGCAGATGACACAATTAATACTTTAACTTTTTTAAGAAGCTACTTCCAAAATAATGTTTAATTATCACTGCAATTTATGTCATCATCTGTATGTCTAAAGTAATAAATAAACCATTTAAAATATACCAAAAGGCTTGTTTTATTTGGCTTCAAATTAAAACCATGGAAACGAAGTCTTTAATTTAGATTTCAGAGGTCTAGTTTCACCCTGCTGGATCCATCAAATACCTGGATCCAGCGGGACTAAGATGGTTCAATCCAGCAAATACCTGGATTGAAATTATTTTGCGGAATTGCATTCCCTAGTTACAAACTATTTTTTTCCAGACGGTAAAAAAGTTCATCCAGTATATTACATAACACTTTTATTTGGATTATTTCTGTACCCTGGAGCCGTTTTGCATATAACATATGAACGGATATTATATTAGATAGATAGATAAATAATTCTTTATTGAAATCAAAACTAAAGTTGTTACAATAACGGAAAACTTACGGATTACAAACTGTGGCCATGTCGCTTTAAACCATTTCTACCTGACAAACCAAACGCGTAAGGAAATTGTAATTTTATATTTTGAAGGATAGGACAGGACATGCAGCATCATCACACAGGACACACACACACACACACACAGTACAGGAGGAGATACAGACTCGCAACAATTATTTGAAGGTCACAAACATTTGTACCACAGTGTTAATAGGTTTGGTGACAGTTGTAAAATAAAATTAAACTATATATATTTATATTTTTAAACGCATCGGACACAGGCTCATGTTCTGACCACTAGTCAAGTGCTTGATAACTTTTACTATATACTAGCAGCGGAGTTAGCGAGGATGACATGCTACGATCGAGAGAAATCAAAAAAATCAAAGCCATATACATGCGAAATTCCATCTCAGGATTCTGTTTCGGAATTCCGATTCGGGATTCCGAACGCAGCAGGTTCATATAAAATCAAGGACACGTCACATACCTACGGTAGTTTTCCGTTCGAAATTTTGCGGGCAAAACGGGATTCCGTATATGTGTGTGGCCGGGCCGTTCGTTCCGTTCCGGAATTCCGATGCGGAATCTCGAAACGGAATTCCGTATCTATGTGGCGGACCTAAAGGCGAGTTGTTTCAAGCGGTTGGTTAACGTCTTACGTACGTCAAATAATAACGATTACGTAAGAATTTTATCGTTCGGTGTGTACAAAGAGTTGTTACATTGCACAAAATTATTTGAGAATAAAATGACGTTAACCAGTGGCTAAAGCATCGGTTATCGTAAAAGTTATATTTTATCAAACGTCAAGGCTAATGGACGCGGTCAGTTTAACTGATCATTTCAATCTATGACTGTTGATATTTTTTTAAATATCTGATTTTCGATATATCGAAAAAAAACTTATATATAAAACTCCGATATTGATATATTTATAACATTTTTTTATTTAATTATTTTTAAACATTTCGCTAAACAAACCTTTTCTTGTTTGACGATAGCGCCGTTTTTAATCCCCGGTCACAGGATAAATAGTATGTAGTTCGTACACCGACGAAAATAAAGAGGTGTTATAAATTTGTAGTGTGTATCTGCGTGTAAGTGTCTGTGTCTGTGGCATCATAGCTCCAGAATGAATGATTCGGTTTTGATTTTTTTTGCGTTTGAAAGGTGTCTTAATCGAGAGTTTTTTTTTAAAGTATGTTTCAAGAAAATCTGTTTAGCCGTTTAAAGATAATCAGCTTTTTTGTTTCAGGGTTTTTAAAATTTTTAATTTAAGTTATTATCGGATACGTTCAGTTGAAGTAAATACTAAACAACCCACCCTTAACGTTCAGATATGTCATTTCTTTTCTATTTTATAGTTTTCTATAGCGTTAACGATACGATCGTTTCATTCATTATCGTCTTGGTCCTGGCTCGGTACACGATAGTTAACTACTGTCAAACTTTTTACAGCACAAATTGTTCAAAAGTTACACGATCACAAACAGACGCATCAATGATTTGTGTAAACATGTCCCCAATAGGTCAAGTTGTTCAGAAGTTACACGATCACTAACAGACGCATCATTAATTTGTGTAAATATGTCCTCAGTCGGTCTAGTTGTTCAGAAGTTACACGATCACTAACAGACGCATCATTAATTTGTGTAAATATGTCCTCAGTCGGTCAAGTTGTTCAGAAGTTACACGATCACTAACAGACGCATCATTAATTTGTGTAAATATGTCCTCAGTCGGTCAAGTTGTTCAGAAGTTACACGATTACTAACAGACGCATCAATAATTAGGTATATATACTCGTAACTACCGAACGTCCTGGCTTCGACTGAGTATAATAGGATGTTTATTAGGTTGTATTTTTTTAAAGTAAGACTGTATCTAGTAATTTGAAAGTAAGTTTTCGTATTTTTTTTTTACTTTTGGTAGGATATTTGACAAATAATTTTTATTTTGAAATACATTTCAATAAAATACGCTTACACACAATATTTAAAAACAACTATAATAAAGGAAAACTAAAACTAAAAATTTATATCGTGAATTATACCTGAATAGCTGTATTTAAGCTTTTGAGCGAGAAAAGTGGTTCTTTTAATAGGCACTCTTAGGCCCTCTTATCAACAGAAGCGATGACCAGCCGCGGATTCAGTTCCTTTAGGAAATTCACTGCACTTGACAGGCAGGAAAACTTTTTAAAAATAGGTTATTCATATTTTAGTGTGCCACCTGCGCCTAATAGAAGCCCGTTGTTTTGGTATTACATACAAGCACTTCAATTTTTTGTAAACATATAGGCCATGGATGGCGACGCAAAACGTATTTTGCAATGTATAGTAATAAATGTCTCTATTTAAAAGTCTTTATTTATTTTTTGTAGTAGATAAAGAGTTTTGAGGGGACAATATTTGGTAATAATTTTTTTCCATAATTTCCCACAATCACGAAGTTAAAATTATATTACGGCACGTCTATTAGCTAATTAAACATTTCTTTAGAAAAATGGCACGTTGATACATAAAGGTTTGCAACCCCTGATATAGAAGATGTACGCTCTATTGCCCCTGCTTACTTCCACGTGCAGCGGCCCACTGACACGGATGCGCGCTGTTCTCTGGCCTCGATCCCACAGCGAGCACTTCTTATGCAACCGACGACGTGCCACATTCCACCACCGTTGCACACGCTTCATTACTGCACCTAGCTTCGACAATCCATTAATTTGTTCAATACATGTTTCATGTTTAGTTACGTACTATCCGATCACCGCGTACGTTCAAATATCCAAAGGGACCAATATTATTTAACTCTAAGCAAACGAGGAGGTGCTAATTTGTGACAAGCTGTAAAACCTCCTTAGGGGTCGAATTTTCCAAAATCCTCTCATATATATATATATATATATATATATATATATATATATATATATATATATATATATATATATATATATATGAGATATATATATATATATATATATATATATATATATATATATATGAGATATATATATATATATATATATATATATATATATATATATATATTATTTTTAATCCTTCTAATTCATTTTTGTCACAAAAATATGTAATGTATAGACACTTGCAATTATTTACATTTTTATGACTGCATGATTAGACTTACGTTTTTTTCTTGAATTTCTCTTATATTGCGAGGGCGGATTACTGAGCGCAAAACCGGGATTTCTGGTACTGCTTCCGTAACCATTCTGAGAGGTTTGGGATAAGCTTTTTTGGAGAGATTTTACAGCATCGATCAAACGACAGACTTCGCCTGTCAATCAGCAGGATGCCCTGCGTCCAGGTATGGTAGGTAAAATGTTCTGTGTTTGATTCCAAAAACATTTTATCAAGCTTTCTATTTGTTATAATTGGAAATAAATCTATAGTCTCTCAAAAACATAACCCTATACAAGTAGATTTAACTATAACTAAAATATAATTTCGACTGTAAAATTATATAAAACCGGCCAAGAGCGTGTCGGGCCACGCTCAGTGTAGGGTTCCGTAGTTTCCCGTCCGTCACAGTAAGTGTTCCCACTTATGTACAAAAACTGTTGTTTCCATCCAAGTTCAAAATGATTTTCCTTGAAAGTCCTTATAAAGTTCTACTTTTCAGATTTTTTTCATATTTTCTAAACTTATGGTTCAAAAGTTAGAGGGGGAGGGAGACATTGTTTTTTACCTTTGGAGCGATTATTTCCGAAATTATTGACATTATCAAAAAATGATTTGAGTAAACCCCTATTCATTTTTAAATACCTTTCCAACAATATATTACACGTTAGGGTTGAAATTAAAAAAAAAATCACTTCCCACTTTACATATAGGGAGGCTACCCTAATAAAACATTTTTTTCCAATTTTTATTTTACCACTTTGTCGGCGTGATTGATACACATATTGGTACCAAATTTCAGCTTTCTAGTGCTATCGGTCACAGAGATTAAGCTAGGACGGACAGACGGACAGACAGACATGGCGAAACTACAAGGGTTCCTAGCTGACTACGGAACCCTAAAAAGACATGGCATTACTCAATTCTTACGTTTCAATACAGTAGACACTTTGAGTACCACTCACACATAGTACACAGGAATGTTCTGTGATTTAGCCGAATATTCGGCCGAATACGAATATTCGGCAAAGCTGCCGAATACGCCGAATACCGAATATGAAACGAATATACAGCCCATCTCTATACAATATATGTTTATTTTTATTACTAATAATAAATAAATGATTATGATGACGAAATAAATAATTTATATGCCATTAAGAGGCCCCCAAGTAATGGGATATACAGGTGGCTGGATGTTTTACCATGCCGTCACTCCATATAGTGTGGGAGACGGACGGACTGGCATTCAAAATATTTAAATGGCCGGTCCATTGCTACTACAACATACGTTTGATGGATCCTGTATTCAATTGAAACAGAGCGATATCCAATTAACAGTGGACTTTTATGGTTAAATAAATATGAGAGTAAAAAAATTTTTAATTAAAATGAAGTTTTAAACAAATCCTTGCAAATATACTGTGATAAATGAGTGCGAATAAACAGTGGATAAAGAGAGTAGTAAGTATTCTTTGCTCGGACACCCATATAAATTCGGTCAAATACAATCAATATTGTGCTAAATCGATCCATACTGATACAACCCTTAAAAATAACCTTTTACGAAGCTTAACATTTTGGCATATTATTTCTTACACATGTTGCGGCTTACATAATATTATATAAATAATTACTTCAGAAACAACCAAAGATGTAACAGTTAGCTAATTTTTATTCTGTTAAAACGGCCTGCAATGGGCGTTAAGAACAACTATTACTTAGTTGTTATTATTATTAAACACTATTTGGAATTCTGTAATTAACATAAGATTAATTACGTAAATATTCGAAGATATTAATATAGTAATTGAATCAAACTTTACATATTTGCTTGTGTACGGAACAATAACGGAAGACTTGTATCTTCTTCTTTTCTATCTTAGTTTTTTACAACGTAATCTCCACACTGGGATTTTCCTCTGTATTGTGGGGGCAGTTTACTTACATAAATTGCACAAGGACAAACATCTAGTCCCGGAACAATTATTTGTAAGCCATACAAAATATTTGTTCCGTACGAGGTTCGAAAGCGCAACCCCTATCTTTACCGAGCCAATGCGCCACTGCGCACTTAACGCAATATAATGTGTATATTAGTATCTTTTATTCCTTTTGTACGCTGCGTAGCACACAACACTTGTCTAAACGCTCGTAATTTCAACATAAACAAAATAATATTTTATTAGAAATAAGTATACCATTAAAACATTTCTAAATAGCAAAATATTACATTTTACATGGATAAATTTAGGCAATATCCAGCGATTAAACTCGAATATTGTCCGTCCATACATAAAAGCCCGCCAGTTTTGCGGGCAAAACTTCAAACGGAAAACTATCGTACGTGTGTGGCAGGTCCGTTATTCCATTCGTCCATTAGTCAATTAGTCCATTTATATGGTCTTGCGTTTGGAATCCCGAATCGGAATTCTGAAACGGAATCCCGTATTGTACGGCCTTAAGGCCGCCACCGCTTGGACTTTAGTCTAAACTATACTACTTAGTTTATTATCTATGCTTTACTGGGCTGAGACCCAAGGGACATCGCGTTTTCAATACAAATCGTGCGACTACTACTTAGGACACTAAAACAATAGTATGTCTTTGTCATTCACGCCGCGAACGCCCCGCCCCGCTGCACGCTCTCTACCGAGTTTCTATATTAAAGCGACAAGAAACAAATTTTCTTCATTATTATTTTAGAATTAACATTTTCACCAGTTCAGCATATAAACATTTTCTACATATGCCTTTAGCCTGGATCATAGTCGAACAAATCAGCACGACTGTCTTCCTAAAACATGTTACGAAAACAAACAAATCTATAAAACGATTGAAGAATAGAGCCTGAAATAACTGGATATTTAATGATTGATTGTGGTCCGGCCAGTTAATATCATACGTTGTGTTCAGTAACGTTTTTTTTTTGTTTAAGCGCATGCAATTTAATTTATTAATGGCCGCACTTGATTTAAAAAAAAGTACATGTAAATAAAAAAAATTATATTTTGTTTGTTTCTAAATTTTTATTTTTAGTTTAGTACTAGTATTTTTTTTTAAGTTTTTTAGTAGTATTTAGTTTAAAAACATAAACTTGCATTAAAAAATACTTATATATGTATACATCAATTTTCATGGTGATCCATCAAATAGATTTTGAGTCAAACGATTACATATAATATACAAACCTTCCTTTATATGTATATAAAGATGATAATTTCCATACAATAGTAAATTAGTATAATAATTTTGCAATATCCTGTATGTAACAATCGCATTAGAAATGATTTTACGCGCAATAAAAATACACTTGACTTACCTTTGAAGGAGGACTAGCATAGTGTCCTGTCAGGTGCACATATTATGGTGTGACGTGCAAGTTAGACAATAGAAGTGATTCAGATGTAATGGTTTTAAGTTAGGAAAGTTATTTTACGTTTCTTTTTATAGGATAGGGTGACAGACGAGCACAACTGATGGTATGTGGTTGCTGTTGCCCGTGGACAATCAAATACGGATCAAAATGCAGATGCGTTGTCACCCCTGAGCACTGAGATGGAATGCCTTGATTCCAGTAAAACGGTTCTCCGGTTCTCTACACTCACCATACGAAGCACAGCAGTATTAAGCTGCCATTTTACGCTGGTATTCTGTGGGAGTGTGGTCCTACCCCGATCGATTCGTGCTACAACTTTACTACAATTCCATTAGCTACGATAACAATTAAGCAAAGTGGCCATTTGTGGTTGTCAAAGTAGTAATAATTTTGTTAAGGAAGATAGAAAAGATTATTATAACTAAAGATATTAATAGAGTTAATTTGCAACCATCCGCTCAATTAAATACAATGATGTTGTCTTACCTAGATTGAAGAGCACCTCCCGCACTGCCTTAAATCCCGTCACCACTAATCCCAGCACCACTACTCCCAACATCACTACTCCCGGCACCACTACTCCCAACACCACTATTCCAGAAAAGACACACCATCTTCGATAATACGACACGTGTTTCGCCTCTACACGAGGCATCTTCAGGTGATGTAGACTCTACAGCTGCTGACCGCTAAGATTAGAGTCTTTTTCTACGTCTTCTCTAAGTCTTCTAGATTAGTGCACGCAATTGAGGGAGGGCGGAAGGTGCTCTTCAGTCTAGGTAAGACACATCATTGTATTTAATTGAGCGGATGGTTGCACATTAATTAACTCTATTAATATCTTTATTATAATGGATTTCCGCAAAGTAACGCCTGATTTTATCAATTATCTTATTATAACTAGATGTAAGAACGACTCTGTAAGCTGTATGATACTCGTATGTAGGAAATCGATGGTTTGCTGGTAGTCCAGGACCGTGCTTGGTGGCATTTCTTTGGTGAGGCCTGTGTTCAGCAATCGACTTATAAAGGCCTGTAATGATGATGAACCTGGCCAAAAAACGGTATTTAATTTTTATAATTCAATTGTAATTAAATCTAAATAAATAATTGCTTACCAAAACTTATTACTCAACTGTCGAATGTTATTGGCTGCGCGCTACGCGAAAAATGTTATTTATAGTTAGCTTCGATTGAAACTGATTTTGGACTTATGTTGCAGTAGACAGGCAGTTTATTCTTAACATTACACTTCATTTTATTTATTTTCAAAGAGGTTAACGTCATCTATATTTCTTCATTCAATTGTCCTTTCGTGCAGTCTACGATGTTGGTCAAAGAAAAGTTAACACGTTTTCAAACAATGATAATTGAATAATGAATTGATAAAGTGAATGTTATTTTATAATAGTTTTTATCTACGAACTTCGTACGCGTAGAACTAACGTACAAAAAATTTACTTATCATTTCTTACGTTTACTCGAGTAAAGCACTGTAAAATATTAGAAAATATATTGAAAATATTCTCGATAAAAACGCAACAAAACATAAATTCATCCCTATTTTACCATCCTTAATGATGGCCAATAGAAGAGATACGAGACATCAGCCGGAGAGGACACCTGCGTCTCGGTCAGAAAGAGCAGAGCCGGCCTCGCCGTCTCGAGATGGTAGTGGACGGCGTTTAGGTTAGAGTGAAGTCCCTTGATATTGCAGAAATTCACCTCCAAGGTCTCCAAATAACAACCCCTAAAGTATAACCTATTTAATGAAGAAAACAAAGTATCAAAATCGCTTTACAACTGACAATGGTTTTCGGTCGAAAATCATTAACGATTCACATTGAAAGAATTACACTACAATTTATATTGAAAAAAAAAAACGAATTGAGAACAAGAGCTTCTATATCGAGTGTATATTCCTTTTTGCCTACTAAAAGACGCCACTAAGGTGTCCTGTGCCTGTGCTTTTATCACATTTTCTTACGTGGTAGTCATGCTGCAGCTGTTTTACTGGTATAGTTGTAGCACGAATGGGTCGGCTCGACCGGGAAAGGACCACGCTCTCACAGAATACCAGCGTGAAATAGCAGCTTGACGCTGTGTACCGTCTTATGAATACTGTATTTAATTAACAAAATTTTTTATTGTTAAATCCAATAAGGTGTACAATTAAGGTCGCAATAAATGAAGACACGTGCCGTATAAATGGGGATATATTTGCGACTAATTTTTAACGTGTATATTGACGCCTACACGCAGCTGTTTCGTTTGGCGAGTGTAGAGAACCGGAGACCCTTTTTACTGGAAACCAGGCATTCCATCCTAATCCTCACGGTTGACAACGCATGTGTATTTTGATTCGTTATCCAGGAAAGATATAGATGTGTACGGGTCACAGCAACCACTTACCATCAGGTGGACTGTGTGCTCGTTTGTCATCGTTCTCCATAAAAAAGATGAGCCTGGATGAGGAGTGATATTAGATAACAGATTGTTCATGACTTCATTTCATGCAAATAAGCACCGGAGTTTAATAGAAGATAGTTAGTTAACTACTACGAACAGACACGTCAATTTTATTTTTATATATAGATTTAAAGCTGTTTTTATGAAATATTCTATTAAACATTCAAATAAAAGATTGAATGTGCTGTTAACAATTTTAATTTTAGCACTTCTTTTCTACTTTCACTGTAAAATTTTGTTACAGCATCTACATTAGAAGTTTTATGCATAAAATAAGAAGGAATGAATTTATATTTTGAACTAATTCATAAATTAGAATATTTTACGCGGGTCTTAGCTTTCTTTTTCCTTTTTTTTAAATAAGGGTGACGCACAGACAAAAGACAAAAGAGAACACAGTCCACCTGATTGTAAGTGGATTCTGTGGCCCATAGACATCTACATTTATCCTCGATTAAGAATCAAAACGCAAATGCGTTGTCACCCGTGAGCACTAAGATGGAATGCCTCGTTTCCGGTATAAAAAAGGTCTCCGGTTCTCTACACTCACCGTACGAAACAGCAGGATGGAGCTGGTTATTTTACGTTGGTATTCTGAGAGAGCGTGGTTTCGCCCCGATCGAGCCGACGCACTCGTGCTACAACTATAAAATAGTTACAGCGTGGCCAGCGTCTGTAACGTAAAAAAATTTAGCTAATTAATTTAAGAATCTTTAAATTTGTAATACGTTTTATAACTCGCTCTATTCTCGCTACGGGTTCCAAGTTTAGTAGGCTTGCTGTAATCGCATGGCCTCTAAGATGGGCGATTGCAAGTCAGACATTAAACTAATAAAACAGATTTATGACAAACTTAGTGAAGAAGACCAAAAAAGGTCAATATGCGGCAATATAATTATTTGTAAAGTAAATATAAACCGGTAAATATTTAATTAACTTTTCTTCAAAAAATTTCCTCGATTAGATTGGGCATCTATTTTATCTACCTAGCTTGCCAGGCAGACGTTGTTCTGCCCTTTTCGACGACCCTTTGTCATGTCCTATTAAAAATGCTTAAATTCGCAAAAAAAAATTGTGGGTCACTCATGGACAAAAAAACTATCCTATCTCTCAAGTTGAATCAAACTGCACACGGTGTGCAAATTTGATTCAAATCGGTTAAGTAGTTTAGGAGTCCATCGCGGACAAACAACGTGACACGTAATTTATATAGGTATATTAAGATGAGCTAATGACAGCCACCGGGTATTTTAAAAGTCCAACCTTTACTTTAAATCATAATTTTAAAAAAAGGAAGTGTTTTTGTGTGACTTTTGCTTTTATTAAAATTTAAAAACGAAATTAATGATAATAATATTGCATCTAAATACAATATTACACAGAGTAAGAAAGAAAAATCGTATTTGAATTTAAATTATAATAAATATTTTTTGATACGGCAACCTTATTAAATCAAGGGCTCCGTCGCATCGGAAATAAGCTGTGTCTGTTGGCCCGGTTGCAATCAATTGTTATTCATCAGAGGCGACTCCGCCAGCCCCACATCTTCAGCGGACGGAAGTGTCCACCATTACGATTGTTTACCGGATTCAATGAACTTTTTTTGGGTCGCTATATAGGTGCGTCAATAAAGCTACGCTGTCGTATAATGTGCCTTTTAAAATGCTTTACTGCTTGCTCGGCAGTATTTTTAATATAATAATTTATAAATGACTTATTACGTATTCTTATATTATAAGTTTTGGCAATTTTCTGTTTATATTTGACTGGCCTGTTGGTCTAGTGGTTAGTGACCCTGACTGCTATGCCGGAGGTCGTGGGTTCGATTCCCACCCAGGACAAATGTTTGTGTGATGAGCACGATCATTTGTTCTGTGTCTGGGTGTAATTTATCTATAATATTTATGTATTTAGATATATATAAGTATGTTTATCAGTTGTCTAGTACCCATAACACAAGCTCTGCTTAGCTTGGGACTAGATGGCGTTGTGTGTGATAATTGTGGGATATTATTATTATTATTATATTATTATATTTGGATTCAGATTTGTCATTTAAAAAACGTATGAAGTAGTTAGAGAATTAAAGTTTTAACTAAAAGAAAGCGTTTCGCGTTGCTTGATCGCAATTTTACCTTTGAGTGATAATCAGAATAAAGTAAAATCATCATAATCATCATTACAGCCTTTCACAAGTCTGCTGCTGAACTTAGGTCTCTCCCAAGAAATGCCACGAAACACGGTCCTCAGCCACCTGCAATTCTTATCAGATCGTCACTCTAGTGATAACACTCATACGGAGCTTCAAGGTTACAAGTACAAGAGGACATTAAGCAAAGTAATTATTAATAAAGCACAAAATTAAGTAAGAAATTAGTAATGTCTATAAATGTTTTCCTTTTTATAACCAAAATACATCACTGTGTAAATACAAGTTTTATAATTAATGGTTTCGTCACGAAGCAGAATGAATGAACTCAGTAGCAACGGCTTATAAATATACCACTACTGCAGGGTGCAACCAGTCCTATTTATTTCTGCTGGAGTGACCGTAGAGAGTACCGTGCTGCCCATTCGATTACGATTCGAAACGGTCTAATTTAAGTGAGGTTTAAGTCAATTAGGCCGGCTACACATAAGATATTTTCTGTCAGATAATTTCTAACGCGCACGGAATGCCCGACCCTACAAAGAAATTTGTTACGGCGATCTGGTTTATCATCAGTTTTGCATAGCCATGTATATTATTCAACCTCCGTAATTAAATATTCTGATAATAATTCGGTCATTTTTCATCAGTCTCACCACCAATACGTTCGCTTCACTCGAACGTACGTCCTCGGAATTTCTGATGATGTACAGCGTTTAGTACAAATCAAATGGAAAGCGCGCCTTTCAACATTCTGACAAGACAAATTTGTAACGCGCGGTTGGCAAGCATCCGTCGAGCGTTAGAAGCTGAAAGTCGGCCCGGCAAGATTCTTACAAGCTGCTGGCGAGCACTTAGGGTGTGTTCGAATATACATCTGACCACTGTAAGGTGTGACGTCAATTCAGTATACTGTGAAGCCGTTCCTTTTTAGTTTGCTATACTGGTTAGTGGTTACTGTTTAAAACGTTTCAAATGAAAATATTTATCATTGACACGTTTTCTGTTCAACAAGAAAATATATTATTTAAATGTTTTTGCTTTTAAAACTTAATTTCAGAGTTTATTTGAATAACAATAATATTTAATAATAATAACAAAAATTCGTGGAAGCCGTTTTATCTCTAGGCGCTGTTGTTTTTTTTTGATCATCTGATCAAAGTATTGCGAGCACCTTACATCGGAAGCGCCGGTATTCACAGTACAAAAATGGCGGCGATTTATGACGTCATATATTTCCCTAAGGTACTGCAGCAGTGTACTGGCAGTCTATAACGGAACAAATTTTTCACCATTGAAAGCATTGAGCAGTGCTCGCAGTGGTATATCGGAACACGACCATAGTCTTCACATAATCGTACTATAAATATATTAAGTATGTCAATATTTTTAGAATTTGTGCATAAAACAATTTTATGTACAGACCATTGGCGTAACACTGCTATTCAAATACCTTTTTTATCGTGGACAAATCCACATGGACACCTTTTGCTGCGGGGGCAACAAACATGTTATGACGGATTTCTACCGGCTAAAACCCACAGTGTTCACCATCAGCGTATAAGCGTGGTCCCGGAATCTCTATTCAGAACGCAACCGAGGCACCTCTCGTTTGGCTTTATTAACGTCCCGATTCAAGACCTACTCTTATTCTTGAGATTGGCACCCTGGCACCAGGAAAGTTATTACATATTTATTTATTACCTACGTAAATTGACAGAACCGTGGTAGCTTAGATGGTTAACGCTCGCTGTAAATATAACAGAACGCGACTAACCCGGGTTCGATCCCAGCCGGCACCAATGAAATTGTTAATTGCAATTTTAAGTGCTGATTTACCACGTGCTCGGCGGTGAAGGAAAACATCGTGAGGAAATCTGCATGCCTGAGGAATAAGAAAAAATATTTCGACGACACGTGAATTTCGCTAACACGCATTGGGGCAGCGCGGCGGACACTTCCTTGCCCTAAAACCCTCTCAGAAATGAGGGGAGGCCTGTGCCCAGCAATGGGACGTGTATATAGGCTGTAACTTTACTTTAATTTTATGTAAATTAACAACTTCTTTGGTGTCTGCGGGAATCGAACTCGTTTGTACGCGATGTTTAATTAATTACGAGAGCTTATCCTTTGATCTACCGCGACTCTACTTTTATGTAGGTTGGTGGAAAATAAACTTCTCGAAAAATTTGCAAGTAATCGTATTAGTGGTGATGCCACCGTAAATAAAGATAAAGTTCCTTGTAAATGTTATGTAAACCACATGAAATTAATAAAGGCCTCAAACAAAAGGACTATACTTAGCTAAAAAAAATAATTGAAAATGTGATTATGTTAAAAAAAACGAACAATAAATGTTAACTGATATATAAATATTATATTTAAGATTTATTGGATAGAACTTATATATTTTTGAATTAAATATATTACTTTCAACTATCATACTATCATTTCCCCATTTCCATGATTAACAGCCGACGTGATCTATCGTTCCTCGCTTTCGGTTGTGTTTCGAATATGAATCAGATATGTTAACTTACATTTGAAGTGGAGAAATTAATCGCTGATAACTTGTTGGTAAGCTATTTCGATATACTATTGCGTTTAAACATAGGGCAATAAGTATAGTATATAATAAAGATACAATTGTTAATTTGACAATGTTGTAGATAGACATACACCGATGTCGGTGAATATCAGAGTATTTCTTCTGTTTGCTGCGGTAGCTCATGTAAGTGTCCTTATTTTTTAGAATACAGGCTAATTATATAGTGATAAATAAAATTTTTATTAAATATTTCAATATATTCTTTAATAGTTTTTGAGATTTATTAGTAGTTTCAAAGTTTTTTTGGGCAATTTTGATAGCGTAACCTAGCGGGCAGATGGCGTCTTAGTGGATGAAAGGATTTGAGATTTATATCTCGATAAAAGCACTTGGAAAGCCGTGGTAGCTCAGTGACTGAGCGCTCGGTGTAAATTTCACAGTACGCGAGCAAACCGGGTTCGATCCCCGCCGGCACTAATGATGGTAAATTGCAATTTTAAGTGAAAAGTAAAGTGCTGATTGACCACGTACTCCACGGTGGAGGAAAACATCGTGAGGAAACCTGCATATCTGAGAAATAAGAAGAAATATATTTCGAAGACATGTGAAGTTCGCCAACATGCATTGGGACAGAGCGGCGGACATTTCCTTGCTCTAAAACTATATCAGAAATGAGAGGAGGCCTGTGCCCAACTGTGGGACGTGTATAGATAGGTTGTACATACATACAAACATACATAAACACTCACGCCTGTCACCCAGAGGGGTAGGCAGACACTACAGACTTCCATTTGGCACGATCCTGACACACCTCTCTCGCCTCCTTCACATCCATACACCTACGCATACATGCTCGTCGGTTAAGGGTACTCCTAATTTGGCCCGTTTTCAAAATATCGCCAATTTGGTCGATAAACTTTTTTCTAGGGCGTCCCTTCCCGACTCGGCCGTTCACATCTGCCATATAAATTTGCTTTGTCACTCTTTCCTCATTCATTCTTTCTACGTGACCAAACCACCGAAGCATTCCTTTCTTAATCCTGGTCACAATATCATCTTGCATACCACATTTATCTCTTATCACGCAATTTCTCACCCTGTCATTCAGATTCAACCCTAGCATATTCCTTAAAGACCGCATTTCTACAGCATTTATTCTACTTTCGTGCTTCTTCTGCCACACCCAGCTTTCACTACCATACATTAAAGTAGGTACTAACACAGCATCATGAATTACCATACGTGCCTGTTTTGACACATTCTGGTTCTTCATAATAGAGTGTAGTGCCCCATTCACTCTATTCCCTGCATTTACTCGTCGTTCTATATCCCTATCATATCTACCATCCCTGCTAAATACACATCCCAAATACACAAACTCATCCACTTGCTCAATTAACTCTCCTTCTATTCTTATTTCACATACCGTTTGATAGGTTGTAACTTTAACTTTTAACTTTAAAAACACTTACTACATCGCTTCCACTAATAGTCGAAACAGAAGCAACAATTCATTGGCGTCACACTCCCGCGAAAATTCCTTAATAAAATATATTTAAATAAAGTTTTCGAATAAATATTTTTTATTTTGCAGTACCCAGCAAACGGCCAGTATTACGCATTGTCATCATGTCCCTCATCAATGTTTTTTGCGCCACCAACACCTTCGTATCTTCCACCAGCGGCCGTACCCTGCGGTTGTCCATGTGGTGGCTTACCATGCGGATGCCAAGCGCCTCCACCAACCCCCATTTATGTGACCCTTCCAACCCCTCCTCCGCTTTGTGTAACACCTCCACCATTGCCTCCAATGTATATTGAACTTCCGTGTCTTCCGCCTATCACTGTATCGCCACCCCCAGGTCCCCCAATGTGTATCACGCCTCCACCACCACCACCAATGACCATTTCTCTTCCTCCGCCTCCACCAATGACAGTGACACCACCTCCATTACCGCCGATGTGCGTCACTCCACCGCCTTTGCCTCCAATGAGTGTTAGTCCTCCATTGCCGCCTCCGTTAATCTTAGAACTCCCGCTACCTCCCCCGATTGTAATTGAACTACCAGCACCTCCGCCCATAGTAGTTCAGCCACCGCCGCTGCCAAGAGTTATGGTGCAACCGCCGCCATTACCGCCGATGTCGGTCCAGCCACCGTCACCGCCGCCTATGATGGTACAGCCGCCCCCTCCACCTCCGATGTGCATTCAACCGCCTGCACCGTGTCCGGTTACGATACAGCCGCCTTGCCCGGAGCCAATGTTGGTCCAACCACCACCGCCGTGTCCTATTAGCATTCAGCCGCCCCCCCTACCGCCTATATGTGTACAACCTCCACCGCCTCCTCCTATGTGTATTCAACCACCTCCTCTTGAGCCTTTCTGCATTCAGCCTCCACCTCCCTCGCCAATTTGTTTCCAGCCTTCTCCTCCGCCTCCGATATGCTGTATGAATTCGCCGCCAGCTTGCGATTGTTTTGCCCCGCCACCGTGTTCCTATTTATCGGCGGCTCTCCCATCACCAATATATTTATAATTTGATTTCGAACGTAACATTGTTAAGTAGCTTATAAGTTATGTATAATAGTATTATATAGATATTAAATTAACCTTAAAAAATATTAAATTGTTACAAAAATAATCCGTCGTTTTGTTGTTTATTTATAATTAATTGTTTTATTGCGCAAATTCAATTATTCAACCTCGTTCAGTTTGTAATTAAAATTTAATTCCATCATTAGTCTCCGGGAAACTTGTTTCCTATTATTAGGCATTACATAGGTACATTGTTACCAAGATTCTAACCAGTTAAAGAAATAAACATAAACTGCAATTATTTTATCATCTACTACGTGTAAAAAATTGTCATACTTTGCTTCGTAAGCCTATTGTATAGAACGCTGGTCGTAGATCTTTTCAAGATTATGCCATCAGGCATGCAACATGCAGAATTAGTGTGATCATCATAAAAAATAAAAGTTTATTGTAATCTCGAATGACGAGTTATGACTTCATTACCTAAATGTAGGTAATATATAAGCATATTGTTATTAAAAAAAAAACTAGACCCACCCAGGCTTCGCACTGGTGATTTCTGGATCACGACAAAACGCCACCTACCGGGTCCAAATGTGAATCTAATTCATCTAACGACCCATTCAAACACACAAAAAATTTCATCAAAACCGGTCGAGCCGTTTTTGAGTTTTAGTGGACTAACGGAAATTTTAAAAAAAAAAGATTAATCGCAAATGTTATAAATAAACGTAGTTTTTTTTCTCATAATACTGAAGTGAAAACGAACTTAGAATCTTTAATATAAAACAGTCCATGGACACGGTATTGTGTCAGTCACTTCAAAGGTCTAAGATGTAATGTCTCACAGAATATACTGGGTGAATTTTTACCGTCTGGAAAAAAAAGGGTGTAACAGGTAAAATCGGAATAGAAACCTATGACAATGTCATTTTATATTTTTTTTTATTTTACATTAACATACGAAATTGATTTAGCAATAAATTAAACAATCGTTATTTCTATAAAATTTTTATGTTGTTTCATGCATATATGACTTAATTTTAATAATTTATTTACGAAATTAAATAGATCAGATGTCTATGTCACCTTACGGGAATTATTCTTTAATTATGTAAGTATCAAGATTTTTCAATTCCCATCTCCAAAACCTGAGTGTAGCCCAGTACCCTAATGCATTTTAGCGAACTTTATATCATTATGTCGTCCCTTTTTATTTTTATGAGACAAGCAGGAATCCTTACGATATTTTACTTTATCGAGCTACTTCAGCTTTCTGATCCGTAGGACTACTCGTATGACAGTTAGTATTGTTCTAGTGTGGATATTCTTATTTCGAATTTATCATGCTTATAGCTCGTTGAGCGACCTTGAGATTCCTCATGCAGCCTGCGGTGATGGACAATGTCTCAGATCTATATGTCATCAATATGCACTCTTGTTTTTAAGTTTTGAGTTGTACGTACCTACGTAACGAGAACTTGTTTTTTGTCGTGTTTATAATCGAGGAGTATTGCGAACGCTCGATGTTTCCTTTATTTTTTCCGTTTCCTGCCTTGCAATTTTCCGTTCGCACACTTGCTACGGTAAAATATGTGTGTGTGTGTGTGTGTTACAAATGTGAGACCCTGTTTTGCTTAGAAGTGTTGTCCAACGATTCAATAACTTGATCCGCAGTCTTTGCAATAGCTTGTCAACATTGAGCGATGTTAGTTTTTAGCTACTAATTCATTTGAGAATTAAGGGGAAATATAATCTCAAATGGCTTAGTAAGATCCTTCGTTATGCCGAAAATATTGCAGCAGTAATTTTGAAATAAATATATGGTAAAGTTGAGGATTAATATTAAGGATTATGTTAGACGAAAACACGATTTCGTAAAATTTTCTCGATAGAAAAAAGTCCAAAGTTACCTCCAAAATAAACAATAAACCGCTGTTATTCATAAAATACTTTAAATAAGATCATAAAACTTTGCATACTAACTGAACTAACTATAAAGCAGTGCTTATGTTATTTACTTTTTTAAAGTACCTTTATTTTCACTGTAAAAAAATTACCTAAACTATCGGCACGTACATATTTTTATTTTATTTTTTTATTTTTATATATTTTTTTATATATTTTATATATTATATATTTTTTTTATAAGCTTGATTCCTGTCGCCCCGTTAGTATCGCTCTGGCTTTTGAAGGGAGAAGTTGTGTCGCTTACGATCAGAATATACATTACGCAACAGGGCGGCGTAAAATTAAAATAGGAAATAACCGTCATAAAAATAAGAAACGACTGGCTTGGCGTTAAGAAACAGGCATAAATATGATAAACCTAATGAAATAAGTGTCTAACGACCTTTCTACTTACAGTATTAGTGATTAAAAACATTTGCCTCGTTCCACCACCATCACATGGTCACCAGTGAAACAATCCAAATGCCCAGTAATTAATCCTATCTTTTACAAATCCTCAGATAAGGCAATATAAAATTCCACACAAACGACAGCCTAGAAAAAAATATTTTTCTATGAAATTCTCTACGCTTGTATAGAGACAAAAGTCCTGTAGTGTTTACGGTGTAACATGTTAGAGACACAACCAAAGTCGATGACACCACACACGTTCTACCCACAATGAAGCATTATCACGTGTGCATACATTTAGCGCTGATAAACTGTGGATCTTAAGATAAAAGAAAGTTCACCGTTACTAATGCTATATTTAACTATTGTGCTTTTGTGGGTTCAATTTTAAAATTTTTGTACTCGCGAGACCGTTCCTCTGTGAGCATAAAATATGAAAGTAAAGTGCGATAAAATTCGTAAAAATTAATTTTAAGTTCAAAGAAATTATGTTTACATGTTTTTTTTTTATAAAATCTCCAGCATTGGTACAGACTGTATAATATGAATATATTTATATACTATGAACACGAATTAAAACCCAAACAAGTTTAAATATAAACGATGTCAACATTGTTAAAATCATTAATTAATAACCTGGTTTCTCAACAGTCATTAGATGTATTGAAATCCACATAGCTTAGTTCTCTTTTGGAAGTTATACTAAATAGTGTATGTAAAAGACTTGTGCTGTTTTTAGGGTGCTCACGACTATTTCACAAATAGTAGGTAGTATAAAATTTTTGGAAATAGAGTGAATGGGGCTCTACACTCTATTGTAGAAAGTCAGAATGTGTCAAAAAAGGCACGTATGGCAATTCACAATGCTGTGTTAGTCCCTACTTAAACGTATGTTAGTGAAAGTTGGGTGTGGCAGAAGAAGCACGAGAGTAGAATAAACGCAGTAGAATGCGGTCGTTAAGAGTATGTTAGGGCTAAATCTGAGTGACTGGATGAGAAATTGTGTGATAAGAGAAGAATATGGTTTGCAAGTTTATGTTGTGTCCAGGACTAAGAAAGAAATGCTTTGTGGTTTGATGATGTAGAAAGAATGAATGAGGAAAGAGTGACAAAGCAAATTTATGTTGCAGAAGTGAACGGCAGAGTCGGAAAAGTATGTCCTAGGCGAAAGTTTGTCGACCAAATTTACGATATGTTGAAAATGGGCCAAATTTGGGGGCCCTTAACTGACGAGCATGTATGCGTAGGTATATGGATGTGGAGGAGGCGAGAGAGGTGGGTCAGGATCGTACCATATGGAAGTCTGTAGTCTCTGCCTACCTCTCTGGGTGACAGGCGTGAGTGTTTATGTATGTGTATGTATGTAAATTTTAAACCATCTGTTTTGAATTATTATAGTGTACCATTATCATACATATTAAGCCTAACACAAGTCCCTTACTGAACACAGGTATCCTACGTAGATTGCCTCATAGGGTATATTGCCATAGTTGCAACGCTTTGCAAGCGGGTTAGCAACCGCTGGTCCTGTTTTATTCAGCTGTGATCGGTTTTTAGCTGTTCAGCTTCCCCCTCTGTCTGACACCCACGTGATGATATGAGGTAGTGGATGTTGTTATGCCGAATTAAATCAAATCACCCAATCAATGTATAGTGAATTATGGTGTAATCTGTAGTTAATTGTTTTTGTTTAACAGCATGGCGGGCTCGGGGGGGCTCGTGGAGTGGTCGGAGGGGGCTGCGGTGTGGTTCCAGCCGGCGGGTGCTCCGGCCCCGCTGCCTGGTGAGCTGGTGGAGGTACACCGGGCGGCCAGAGTGCTCCTAGTCAGTGCCGTCGTCAATGGGCAGGTGAGAAAAATATCAATCACAAACAACTATCAAACTTATGGTTATAGTAAATTAAATTCGGTTGTAGATACCAAATTATTAATTAAAAACGTGGTATAATTTGAATTTTGTACTAATATCCGTGCCTTGCTTGATCGGTTATGACTTTTAATTTAAATTAGATTTTAATTATTACTTTTATATACTACAACACGCCCATTTGACTACAAGTAACTTTAAGGTAACTTACTAGTCTTCCTATTCATCATCAGCTGGTAAATGTCTTCTGTTGTACAATTAGACATAGGCTTTCGAGTTTTAGGAAGTATCTGGGTATTTACGTCGAGCGAAAACGATATTGTAGAACGTGACTTATGAGTCATATGAATTTTGTGGCATATGACATTCCTAGTCGGTTATTACGACATCCACGAGACGAATAAGGGTAATTTTTTTATAGGATAGGGTGACAAACGAGCACACAGTTCACCTGATGGTAAGTGGTTACTGTGGCCCATAGACATCTACATCTATCCTCTATTGCAAATCAAAATGCAGATGCGTTGTCACCCGTGAGGACTAAGATGGAATGCCTCATTTCCCAGTAAAAAGGGTCTCCGGTTATCTACACTCACCATACGAAACACAGCAGCATTATGCCATTATTTCACGCTGGTATTCTGTGAGAGCGTGGTCCTTCCCCGGTTGAGCCAACGCATTCGTGCTACAACTATACTAGTAATATAACTGCAGCATGGCTCTACCACGTACAAAAATTAATTGCATACACTACTTAATTAGACTTCACTGCGGTAAAATCATAATTTTATAGAAACTTTACCGTGTGATTCTCTTAATACCTCCACTACAAGGCATTTACTGATATTCCCAAACAATTTCAATTAAAAAATTGCTTCTAGACAGCTCATGAAATGTGTCAACTACCCCATTGTGTTTTTTATTACTTTACTGTTCTTTAGAGGCTTGGAATATTATTATACTAAGGCCCGGTTTACATTTCGAGAAGTGACAAGTGCAACTGACAAATGACCAAGTGCTTAGTGCGAATTTTATTCACACATAACACTTGTGTCTGCCGGTACACACGCACTAAGCACTTGTCATTTGTCAGTTGCACTTGCCACTCGCGCTTGTCAATTCTCAATATGTAAACCGGGCCTAAGTGTAGAGACAAAGGTTTACTCAGATTTATACAAGCCAAATCCGTTCCGAAAATAGAAGACCGAGACGCTTTTCAATGTATTATTAATATCATCTACTTACCATCACGTAGATTGTGTGCTCACTTGTCACCCTTATTTTCAATCGACTTCAAGAAAATGAGTAGGTTCTCAATTCGACTGTATTTTTAAGTGTGTTCAGAGATTTTTTTCTAGGTGGATCAATTTAAATTATTTTTTTTTTTACTTATAAAATATATTTTTTTTACTTAAAAACTAGTGAATCTCATGTTTTGAGTTATCCGTCATAATGCGTATTTAATTGGCTTCGACTACATTGATGATGTTCTCATTTTATTTATAATAAAGTAGGTTGTTCAACATTTTTAATTTTACCACTTGTATATATATATATATATATATATATATATATATATATATATATATATATATATATATATATATATATATAAGGAACAGTGTCGCAAAAAGCTTACTGCGTTAAGTTCTTTGTTTAAAACAATGCCCAACTTAACAATTTTATCCATGAATTGTGCACGAGGTTTCATCGGAGTTCATCATCATCAGAGTTAGAAAAATCCATCCCAAGTTGTAAAAAATGTAAAAAAATGGAGCTAACGAGTATCTGTATTGCTTTTGGGCTTATAATAATTATTAATGAAGGATGAAGCGTTGCCTTCATTTCAAAAGTAAAGCTAAAAACACACACGAATCTTAAATAATTTGTACACAACAAAATGCGTTCAGCAGTGAAATTCAACGGACTGAAAAAGAAAGAAGAAAGATTTATGTGTGAGTGCGTGTTAAGAAGTTGAGTATGATTTCATCATCACTTTTACGTGGTAGAGCCACGCTGCATATTACGGTTGTAGCATGAACGGGTCTGCTCGACCGGGGAGGGACCACGCTCTCACAGAAAACCAGCGTAAAATAGCCTAATCCTACTGTGTTTCGTATGGTGAGTGTAGAGAACCGGAGACCCGTTTTACTGAAAACGAGGCACTCCATCTTAGTCCTCAGGGGTGACAACGCATCTGCATTTTGATTCGTAATCGAATGTAGATGTCTATGGGCCGCAGCATCCACTTACCATCAGGTGAACTGTTTGCTCGTTTGTTACCATTATCCTATAAAAAAACTTTAAAATAGGGTTGTCACCTTTTCTTGAATAAATATAGTATTTATCTCAAAAATGATGCAAATACATAGTACTTTTGATAAATTCAGAAGCAGAAAAGTACGCATTTATTTGTAATCTTTATGTAATTTTCCACATATATTTGTTATTGCTCTTTACTTTGGCCATCAATGGCCTAACCGCCTTCCCGTCTACCTTACTTTGTAGGATACTGAGCTATTTAGATTCATATTAAAATAACTTAACAATTAAGTTTTATTTAATGATTTCTTGTATTTACGCGAACACTACACATTTTAAATAATACTTGTTTTTACGGATTTTATCGCGTATTTTATATACCCGACGTTTCGAGCACTTTACAGCACCAATGGTCACCGGGGGGGGGGGGGGGGGGATTAACTTTTAACTAAATGAATACTTGCTCTTTTTCTTGTTTCTTTCAATATTACATTTATGATGGTAAAATTTTTTCCGTAAAACTTACTTATTCCAGACTTCCAATCACAGTTAATATGAAATAGCGCAACAGTTGAATTATAGATAAAATATAATGCTTTTCGTACTATATTCTTTTTCTAATATATATAATATATTGTACATTGACTGAAAAACTGAAATATTAGTACGATACTATATATTATAGTACGGGTGGCAACCATAATTAAATTGGCCCTCAAGTATATTTTTAGTTTTTTTTTTTTTATGTAGTAGAGGCATGCTGTAGTTTAGTTCTAGCACGAATGGGTCGGCTCGACCGGGTAAAGATAAAGCTCTAACAGAATACCAGCGTAAAATAGCAGCTTAATACTGCTGTGTTTCGTATGGGGAGTGTACAGAGCCGGAGACATTTTTTACTGGAAACAACACATCTGTATTTTGATTCGTAATCGAGGATAGATGTAGATGTCTACGGGTCATGGCATTCACTTACCATCAGGTGGACTGTGTGCTCGTTTGTAACCCTTATCCAATAAAAAAAGTTATCAGTTGCCCATTAGAATGACAAGTGAAACCCGAAAAGATATATCACGAAAATAGATTTTCCGCATGTGAAATAAGTTAGTTGTGTAGGTTTGCGTTTTAATCATTTGGACAAGAACGTGACTGGTGTATGAGTTGTGGAAATGATATTGCCGACATGCATAATATAAAAAAATTGATTACGTATTATAAAACATCGTCTTATATTTTTCAACAACACACTTTAAATAGAACTATTAGATGTTAATACTAATCGAGTTGTTGATATTGGTATCTTCTATTTCGTTTCTACTTAAATGTTGTTTACGATTTGTAGTTATAAATTATAACCTGATGTTTTGAATGTTGATGTTAAAATAGGAGGGTTATTCCCTAGTCGTCGTTATTCATAACATAGCTCCTTGTACTAGATATATTGCATGTGTTGTACTTTCTTTTGATTAATTTGCATTACCTATTGATTACAGACTTGACGGGTACCAATTGTGAGTTTAAGAAAGCGACTGCTAGTTTCATATTTCGGGCTACATTTTATTTCTAAGCAGAAAAAAACATACTACATAATTAGAATGAGCTGTTAGCTCTCTATCGACATTCCTTGGACACGGCCTTGCGATCGGCGAGCGCATGCCTTTTCTCAAAGTGACATTACGTGTGAAAGTTTCTAACGTGCAGTTTTAGTTATCTACCTGTGCATTTAAATCATCATTAAAAACTTGAAAATTGCACGGCGATGCAAATTCTATGATCGTTTAGTTTTTTTTTTAAATAAGTTTGTCAAAAGTTGCGATATCGTTTTATTTATTTCATATTTCGCCAGATTTTATATAGGAACCTGCCAACTGGCGTAGTTTTAGTTCCGTTATCCTTCATGCTGTGTCTAACCGTTCTTAGCTATCACCACTTATCTAGACTAGTCATGCTAGTGGTATGTGGTCAAATCAGTTACTCGTGGTCCGCGGGTTACTTCATTACGTATATTTTTTAACAACTCTCAAGTCAGTGTTCATTAATTTAAAATTTAGATTCGCGAAAACATGAAAGTGTATTTGGAATAATTATCGCATTACTCTTGAAAGTGAACGTAGTTCAGCTTGCTAATGTAATATTATTACCGAGATATTTATGAGTTAAACGTTACTGTCTTACAATTAAGTGTATATATATATATATATATATATATATATATATATATATATATATATATATGTATATATATATATATATATATATATATATATAACAGCTATATTTAGTAATAACTAATTTCATAATTTAATGTAGTTTTTTATGATGTGGAAATAGCAAATAATTTATAATTCTGTGTCAGTCGATGCGGGTCCATTTTGCTGCAACTCCACGCAGTTCCCCTTAGGCCTGCGACGCATACGACGTGTCTTGCGGTTCCACAGATTATCAAAATTCCCCATGGACACGTCATAGTTTTTTTCATAGACAGAAGTACAGACAAAAGTCGCGAAAGTTACCGAAGTCTTCGATTTTAAAAGTGTCAAGGCAAGCAAATATGTCCGCCATTAGAACTAGAAGGCGAAGTTCCATGTCCGTCCCGAAGTTAAAGGAATTATGTTTGAACGTTCTATTGCACAATGTACGTTGTCAAGTATACATAAAGCATAATAATTTAAATTAAACATTTCAAAAACTTACGAAACAAAAAGAGCGGATGATCTTCTAATGGGTGAACAGGTTTTCTTGAAACATGGCTAAAGAACACTCGATTAAGACACCTTTCAGACGAAAAATACCTTTATTAAATTCGGTTTAACCTTTGGACTATGATGACGCAGGCAGACACACAGACATACCTACACTACAAATTTATAACACCCTTCTGTTTTTGTCAGGGGTTAATTAAAAAGTAGCTAAGTTAAGAACTTTTCGCGCTTTACTTATTTTTAACCTTAAAATAATTTTGCAATGCTTTATTTATAACGCTACAAGCATGATGTTTACGTCAATGTATTGACTATAAAGTTGCTTTTTAATCTATGGACAAATATATTTGTAAAAAAGATTCTAAAGATTTTATGCCTTTCATATAAAAATTTGGGGAACATGATTCAACGAAGTCTTTGAAGACATTTTGTACTAGGTACTTGTTTTATTTCTATAGCATTATGTCAGTTGAAATTTTGCCATGGGTTAATGGGACTGAGATTGAAACTATATTTTTGTTTTTGGAGAAGGGAGCAATTTGTAATCAAAGCACAAAGGAAATAAATACATTAACTATGACCTCTTTGTACATTTTTGTTAATTTAATATTAATATGTATACAAAAACAAAAATATTTTTAATAAAAATAGTGATTTACATTCCATAAATACTGAGAACAAGCACAAGCTAATCTCTTTAGCCGACTCCAGAGAGTCATTAGTTCCTTCATAGGGCAATTTTCCCCTCCTACAAAAAAGATCCGGCCTATCTATCAAAACTCTAAAATTTTTTATTAAACAAAAGTTGTTTTAAAGGGGATATTATTAAATAATAAATGATTGACAATAATTTATAACCCTTGGGAATGCAATGATCGCAATCGTGCTATTAATAATTTGTACAACAGATATGGTAAATGAAAATTTTAATATAAGTCCCGCCTTGTTTCTTGCTGATTCTTCCTAGTACAAAAGTTTTACTCTAATCAGGTAAATTATGATAAATTGCTATCAATAGGTATTCTTGAGAGAGTTGTCTAAATGCTGAAAAAGGTAGTCGGAGGGTGTGGGAACTTGTAACGGACTACGGGATATAATGTATGGTTAAAAAATGACCACAAACATTATGTGGTCATTTTTGTGGGGTCTTGTAAGTTTTCCGTAACTCATAAATATGTTTTATTTATAGTATGTAAGTTTATACTACATATTTATGTACGTGGTAGAGCCACGCTGCAGTTATATTATGGTTGTCGCACGAATGGGTCGGCTGCTCCGGGGAAGGACCACGCTCTCACAGATTACCAGCGTCAAATAGTAGCTTCATGCTGCTGTGTATGGTGAGTTTAGAGAACCGGAGACCCTTTTTACTGGAAACGAAACATTCCCTCTTAGTCTTCAGGGGTGACAACGCATCTGCGTCTTGATACTTAATCGAGGATAAATGTAGATGTCTATGTGCCACGGCATCCACTTACCATCAGGTGGACTGTGTCCTCGTTTGTCACCCTTAATTTATAAAAAAATGTAAACTAATTATTTACTGTTTTTCAAAGTATTTACCTCCATTATATTTTAACTCCATTTTAAAGACTTTTCAATCGTTCAAACCATTTTTGAAAACATGAGGACGTTTGGTCTAAGGGTATGTTTTCACGTGATGGTTGCTGAGCTATCACGGACTCTTCTGGCTCCGTAGTCCTCTCACCAAATATTCAATTTTTGTGCATATAAAAAATTGCATGTTTCGAAGTCTGTACTGTGGGTGGGATAGATCACGAGGTTCACCTTTTCAAAAACTAAATATGTCTGTCTTGCTCACGGTGTGCACCGAAGCATTGTCATGGTACAATAAGTTACGACTTCTTAGTCGATTTTCTTATTTTTACAAAGACACTGTACAAACAATTGATGGTGTATCACTGAGAATTAATGACATGTCTGGGAGAAAGAAAAACGCATTATTTTTTGCTCACGCTTCTTGCCTGACAAAATTTTGTTGGTTTACAATATATCTACCTTTTCACCTCCTGTCACAATGTCATATACCGAAAATTAGAAACAACATTTATTTACACAAATCAACACGATCCCGATTTTGCTCTGGCGTGAGTTAATGAGAATTCCAGCGGCAAAATTGGTCATACCAATATCCAAATATCCTCGAATTTTCTAAAAGGTGAAGCCCGCCGTCTTTTGCGAAGTATTCAATAGGCCGCTGAATGTAGCGACATTTTCCTCACGAATTATATTATCGAGAGTTCGAGAGAAACACGGACATGATAAAATTCTGCTCATCAACACCTTACCGTTCATAAGATATAAGATGTTTTACTCACTAAAGCATTTTATAGACGAGCAGTGTAAACTTTAACAACCATAAAAAATCATTGTCCTAATATTTTTTCGTGTTGATTCCGTTTTTGCTACGGATGACGAAATTCACTTTGGAATAAAAAACAAGGGTATGAAAAACCAGTATATTTACAGATTGTAAGGCATTCGATCTTAGTCCTTAGAAGTGATAAATTGCAAATGTGCTTGCAAAAACCTGCTGGTATTTATCTTCAAATTGAGGTTATCCAAATTCATAAAAACCTTAAATACAACATTAACTTCTTAATTGAGTGATATTTCATCCTCTTTCAGATAACCGTGCAAAATTTTAAGAAATCGTCGCTATAAGAAAACATATTATTATTTTTGATTTAAGTCTCTTAAAATTCTTTTTATTAATTAAATAAAACGTTAGCAAATATTATAATCTTTCCATATCTCGTCAATAAACATTTATATTCGCAAAACATTTTTAATATCTATATATATTTACATAATATACACTTAAGAACTTAAGATGCTGTCTCTTTCTAGCATATTAAAGTAATGTCAAGCAAAAAAAAACATCAGATGATTCTGTCGACATATCCACTAACATAAATTTAAAATCGCTCTTTGCTAACTTTCAATGTCACGTCGGTCATGTTCCGTTTGATAATACGCGTGAATAAATGAGGGTCAGTTTGACAGTATCGGTGTAATGAAAAAAATTAGCTTAATTTCACAACATAGGTTACAAATGAGGGCTTTTAATTTTACGCTCTTACCGTGTAGTGGCGATGTAGGAATATCCACTGCCGCATATCTTCCCGTGGGTGTCGTTAGAGGCGACAGAGGGACACAGCGGTCAGCAACATCTTCCCGTTAACAAATCAAAATAATAAAAAACTGCGGTCACACGATGTCATCATCATTGAAAAGTTGATATTTAATTATAAGTTTTTCTATTTATCTCGTTGTCTTTACACTTTTTTAACTTTTTCAATCTGTACTTTTAGGAATATCCGTAGTTTAATTTATTAATTTTTAATCTAATTAATATAAAATATAACATATATTTCAGGAATAAACATTAACCTATTTATTTTGTAACAAAATCAAAACAACTTCCCCGCTTTTTTATTTAACTTGCTTTAAGGTTCTGGGTTCTAGCCCTTCTGAGTCTATAATTTCTTTCGAAATCTTCATTTTTATATTTTTTCTTCTTCAAAATATGCTCATGCGTCACATTGCGAAGCTTTTGGGAGATTTTGACGAATGCTCGACAGACGACAGCTAACGGACAGTTGATGACGACAGCCAGTCAAGTTCATAAGGTGCCCAAGGGATCAAAATAACTTGAGGTTTATATCAAAGCATTTGTTTTGTGGTTTTCTCTAAAAGTTAACACGCGCAAACACTTAATTCACAAAATCGCATAACTTTTAGGAATCAAAATCCACTTCAAACTTATTCAAGCGACAAAACAGGCGCGACAATCCGTCGACGGCCAGGTTCCCGCGTAAACCCCACTTCCCCGCTATGAAATCTGTCAAATTATTTTTCCTCATTTCTAAGTGGCGCCACTCTGACTGCAGAAAAAGCCGTGGATGCCCTCATTAAAGATGAATTAATCAACGTAACACAGCCATAAAATCAGGAATGCGGTTTAATTATCATTTTGTTACACGCGTGTAAATATCTGGCTTAACTCATTTTCATTAACTCATTAGCAATAAATACGATATAAAAGATTTCATGTGATTTCGACAGCGAAACTTCTCAGCGGTACGCGATAGAATTGTAAGCAGCTGTTATGTCACAGCCCCGGCGGGAACCAACAATTTTCCGTGTGGCTGCGGATTCGTGCTCTTTCTTGATTACGTTATTACATACCTAATAGAAGTAAGTCAGTAGGAAATTATATTGCAAAATTGTGCTATAATTCATAAAGAATATGTAAGCGGGTCAACCTTAACCTCACAATCTACGCGTTATGATTTTTATCTTTTTCAACGGCCTCATAAAGCGAGCAAGATATTTATAAGATTTTAGAAAAAGCGATCTGTTGATATAGTTGAACGGTTATTTAAAAAAAAAACGCATGAAATATATTTAAACCGTTTCCCACAGCCACAAACCTTCGCCCTTCAAATGGGCAATGGCGAAGAAGAGGGAGATCCAGTATGGCCGCGCGAAGAGTTGGGACCAACCGGTGTCGAAGATATGACACGTCTCCACGACCTCCACGAAGCCGCTTTGCTCTGGAATTTGAAGCTGAGATACGAGCAGGGCCTTATATACACCTACGCAGGGTCCATATTAGTAGCTGTTAATCCTTACAGGCCTGTGGATACTCTGTATGGTCTACAGACTGCAAGAAGGTAAGAAATTATATTATATAATTTATATTTGCGGTCACTTGTCGAAACTTCAGCTACATTTTTGTGATTTGAATACCACACTAGTACGTGTTTCACAATATTTTGAAGTAAAACCGGTCGCATTCTATATTTAGTAAATTAATAGTTTAAATAAATGTTGTGAAACGCGCACAAGTGTGTATTCGAATCATAAAAATTATATAATGTTGTTCTTTATGATTAATGTACTTCATTATCATCATCATCACAGCCTATAAAGGTCCGTGCTGGATAAAGGCCTCCCTCATATATTGCTACATAGGGTTTGCCATACTTGCCACGCTTGGCGAGCGGGTTGGCACCCGCATTTTTTATTATTTGGAGTCGTTATCAGGAAGATGCTGCTGCCCATTGATTTACTCAACTGATTATAATTAATATAAAGGTTCAATGTCATCATCAATATCATCATTACATCCTTGCACTATTGTCAATAGACCTACCTGAAGGATTGCCAGGTAATTCATCGGGGTTTCCAAACATTGCACTTACCATTACTAGACTCGATACGTGTGGTGCTAATATCGCTAATTGAAGAACTTATTCAGTAAACGCTATACTAGTTTAAAACAGTCCATTGCTGAACAAGGATTTTACCAATTGCGGGAAAAAAGGAGAAGAAGGATATTATATCAACTTATTTCATTCGTGGTGTTGTAAGTGTATCTAACAATGAATGGGGCATTTCAGAAAGATCTCATGGCCTCCACAATATGTCAGTGTAGCCAACTTGTAATATTCCAGTTGTAGTTCTCAGACAGACAGGACAATGGTCAAAGGTGTGAGAGGCATTGTGCCTCCACATTGTTATAAATAATAATATACACATGTGTGTGATAGCGTTACTGATGAACATGGGAAACTGAATTGATTTTTTACGGGTATTTAATATGCAGAAATAAACGTACATGTGAACATGGTACATGGTGGTATAGCAATATCCACTACTCGTCATCCAATATCCCGTAAATATCGTAGAGGCGACAGAGGGTAACAAAGCAGAAAATGGGCGCAGCGTCTTACTAATAAGGACTAAAAATAAAAACAATGCAGTAGCCAATCCGCTTGCAAAGCGTGGCAACTATCCCAAATACAGGGAGTATATTTGTATTAGGCAATCTACGGGGTAGGCCCATGTTCAGCAATGGACTTTAACAGGCTGTAACTGTAACGGTGAACGTACGTGTTTTTACGAGGTGATAGGATTGATTTTCTGCCTAAGAGTCCGACTCAGTACAACTCGCGGCAGGAAAGTCTAGCAGTGACAGTTATTGCACATAATTGGTCGTATTGCGCATTATTGCGTATGAATGTATGAACGTTCACATGCGCTGATTTTCTCTCCGTTCGCATTCCGTCCCTCGTACTGATACGTCATTCGCAGCAACCCCCTCCACGTTTTGTTCAGCGCTAGAGTTGCGTGCCGGCGAGTTATAGACTTTTTACTAGAGTTATTGGCTTTAAACTTTTACTTAACTTTAACGCCAATTAGTATTTATCTGCATTTCTGTATTCCAGTCTGAAGGCATTCCATAATAGTTCTTAAAGGGCTCCTTTATAGGAACTTGGTGGCAGATATCCATGGTCTACGCTAGCCACTTAGCATCTGGTGGACTGCAAATTCGTGTGTCACTTTCATTTTATATACAAAAATGTATTTACAATTTGGTAATACATATCTCTATACAAAAAGCAAATAAGCAAGGTTTATACGTCGATAACTAAGGTCCTTTTTATCGCAATTTAAAACAAAACAACCTTTAACTGATCTGAGTGGATTTGACCAAAAAAATAAAACCGGTCTTTTTCTTTTGATTCGGATACAGGTATATTATTTCTACGTTTTATTTATATCTATATGCTGCTTGCTAATCTGTTTATAAAATATATGACTGGCTATCTATCTATTTCAATCCGTCTTTTGTGACTCGAGCTACACCATGAATGTTTACCGCGATTTTTTAAATTAATCTAACAGAATTATAACTCTAATAAAGGTAACTACAGCAAAGTAAAACTTTAAAAATTTAGGCAAGAATTAATCCATAAAGTCTTTAACATGGAGAGCGTAAGTGGCAGAGTTCATCAAAGCGACTAAAAGTCTCGCCTTGTTAATTACACAATCGAGATAAATTAATTAATTTAATTAAAAAACTCTGTTGCAAATATTTAAACTAGATGGAGACTAGCTGTCTAGTAGGTATCATTAGTTACGAAGTTGGATTAAATCCAAAACGAATTTGTATGAATGGAAGGTCTCCTCTATTGTATTTGTGTATAAATAATTAAAGTGTCGTTAGACACTGTGTACAGAGCACAACCTTGACACTATTAGAACAGTTGTCGTATTGTTTTAATCTACGATGTGGGCACGATGTTACAGTACAGCTTAACATAACCTCTTCAAACTTAAATAATATATATTCACAATTCACATTCAATGTCAAAACCTTCCGAATATTACCAAAAACTTATTAAATTTTCCCCGAAGCTAATAATGTACTCTAAGAATACCATTTTTATAGTAGGTATTGTTATGACTACACTATGAGTTTATGAGTAGGTAAAATGTATGGCAAAATTTTGTAAAATGAAAAATATTCCATCCCACTTTGACTGAGTATTTGTTTTTTTTTTATACAGATACCATGCAGCGGAAGCATTAGGTGACCTACCGCCACATCTTTTCGCCATTGCGGCCGCCGCTCGCGCATCGTTACCTCATCCTCAAGCCATTTTGATCTCTGGAGAGTCCGGCGCGGGAAAAACTGAATCCACTAAACTAGCTGTTCAGTTTCTTGCTGCGGTCGCTCCTGCACCTTTAGGCAGGGCTCCCGTCTCCGAACAAATTTTAGAAGCAGCGCCATTACTGGAAGCGTTCGGAAACGCGAGAACGCCAAAAAATCATAACTCTAGTCGTTTTGGAAAACTGTTAGAACTCTATTTCAAAGATGGTGCATTAGCCGGAGCCAGAGTCGCACATTATCTACTCGAAAAATCGAGAATAGTCACTCAATCGCCTGGTGAAAGAAATTATCATGTGTTCTATGAATTATTAGCGGGATTAGATGAAGAACAAAGACGGGCAAGAGGTCTTTTGACAGCAGAACACTATTTTTATTTAAACCAAGGAGGAGATTCAGGAGGCGCTGGCGCTGGAGCTGATTGGTCCGCTCTATGTGGGGCCATGCAAGTACTTGGTATTGGCGATGCAGAAAGAGAAGACATCATCAGAGTTTTGGCTGCCGTTCTCCATTTAGGCAATGTATATTTTCACAGAAGACAGTTACGTCACGGACAGGAAGGGGTTCAATTAGGCGGAGGCGCCGAAGTCCGCTGGGCAGCGCATTTATTAAAAATTCCCGCTGAGGATTTGGCAAGGGCTTTAACTACGAGAGTTACAGCTGCGCGGGCTGAGCGTATGAGATCGCCCTTGCCAATAGACCAGGCATTAGACGCTAGAGACGCGTTTGCTAAAGCCCTTTATTCTTCCCTTTTCAACTGGCTCGTCTTACGCATTAATTCGATAGTCCACCGCGCTGGTCTACACGACGCTCACCGGATTTCTCTACTCGACATCTTCGGCTTCGAAGACTTGGAAGAGAATTCCTTCGAGCAACTTTGCATTAATTACGCGAATGAAACGCTGCAGCATTATTTCAACAAACACATTTTCAAACTTGAACAACAAGAATATCAGAAGGAACGTTTAGAGTGGTCCAATTTGACGTGGAACGATAATTCACCAGGTATTTATTACAAGCTTAAGATAATATATTTGCATATCTGTTTGTGGTTCTCAAGTTCGTTTCTGTTTCCAGTGATTCAGCTGTTAAGTAAGAAGCCCGTTGGTATTCTGCATTTGTTGGACGATGAGAGCAATTTCCCGCGTGCTTCAGACGCGTCGTTCCTAGAAAAGTGCCATTATAATCACGCTCTTAACGAGCTTTACTCGAGACCCAGATTGGGAGCCAACGAATTCGGAGTAAGATTTTTTCTTTATAACTTTCGTGTAATTTTATGATGCGTTAGATCCAGGTGACATAGTGTATTTCGGTTCTTATCCATACATTATATCCTGTTAAAATCCATTGCTCTACATAAGTCTCCCCTTAGATTTTCACCCTCCTTCCTTTGCCGTATTGGCCACGCTTGGAAGGCCCACAAGACGATACGAGGTAGTAAATATTCTATCGCGACTACCCGGTCACGGTTGTCATAAATAATTGCAATTTAGTATGTACTAAGAAAGTAATGTTATCGTTAAAGCCTATTAAAGTCCACTGCACAACGTAGGCTTCCCCCCACTTATAGATTGTCTCATAAGGAAGAAGAAAGTTCACTATTTAAAAATTTGTTTACGATTGAAAGGAAAACTTAAGTATACGATAAAAAAGTTTTAGTGTCTAAAATTTGGAGAGACTATACTCTTAGTACCTGTATATACCCGATATATGTCATACATTGACTTCGATTGTACGTCGATTGATTGTTCGATCTAATCGTCAGAAGCAAGAAGTCCTCAAAAGTCATTTTCAAACTGCTTAGAATATTGTACAAGTGCATGTACAAACATATAGATCGTCTTACTCTATCTCTTCTGGGTGTAATGTTTGCGTCAAGATCAGAGGTAGGCTCGGATGAATTGTCAGAGACAAGGTACGAGGGCAATCGCAATACATCCAAAAAATATTAACCTTTTTTATGTATCTTTTGCTCGAAGTTTAGCCCGGCAGTGGTTTAAAGTCCAAATCTTGGACCTGGGATCCGTTATTCAGCAGTATAATATAGTTCTCTGACGCACAATAACACGGTTATGCACGCACAACAATGCGTGCATAATTGTGTTTCGGTCCTAAGTAAGGGTGTAGACAGTTAGGCTGGCTGTCTAACAGGCCGTAAGACCCATCTTAGTTCTAAGAAGTGACAACGCATCAGATGTTTGAAGTTGGCTTCAGGTGTTCATATGGGCTGAAGTAGAAATCAGGTAGACTGTAAAATCGGTGGCCATTGCAATTTTAAAAAACAAAACTTATTCGCGTTCCCAGATCAAGCATTACGCGGGACAGGTGTGGTACAACGTGGAGGGCTTCCTGGACAAGAACCGGGACGCGTTGCGTGGCGATGTACTGGAGCTGCTGTGCGGCAGCGAGGTGCCGCTGGTGGCCGAGATGTCCGCGCAGCTGCGAGCGCATCACGACGCCAACAAGACGCTACCACGCGGCGCCAACGGACGCTTCGTCACCATGAAGCCTAGGACACCTACAGTCGCCGCCAGGTGAGTCAATGACGTGTCAACTAAAATAAGTATACGAGGGAAAGACAGTTATCGCTCCGGCTACTTTGCGTATGCTCGCGCCTTTTCAATGCTAACTAACCTAGCGACATCTCGCGGAAAAGGTTACGAACTTTATTTTCAGTTAGAGTTACAAAACTATTCGGGTATCTTATATGCAGTATAAATTAGGTATTCCATCTGGAATACCTCAGGGGTGAAAACGCATCTTTGGTCTTTTTTGATTGAAGTTGGTAGCGTTTTGGAAATATGTTAATGCTTGTTAATAATACTAAAAACAAAACAAATACTATAAAACTGACTAACAATTTTTTTTAACTTATTCATTAATTAATTCTGATCTAATCGTTGAAATAATACTAGTTTTTACGGAATTTATCGCGTATATTTAACTTTTTTAAATACCCGACGTTTCGAGAGCTTTACAGCACCCGTGGTCACGGGAAGGACTGAGATGTTCAACGTCCAAATGTCATAGTTAACCGCGGTTACCATAGATTAAAATTTAACTTTTGTTCCGATCTATATAGTATGAACTTATGGTATCATATAGTCTTGCAGTTGTATGCTTGCGTTGGAATTTAATTTTATTTATTATAGGATCCCAAGCAGATGGTAGCACCCAGCCATCTTCTCTATTGAAATTAGGATGTTTTTTTATTTCAATAGCCTCGCGAATCATCCTTGGAAGGAATCGGTGTTCTTTAGCGAGGTTTGTGGTCTATCAAATCTGATGTAGTGACGGGGGCGATCCTGTACGTGTTCACTGACTGCAGAATTCCGGGAGCGTCGATTCTTCACTGATCTAATCGTGTTGTACTAAAATAAATGTCGCAGTACCTCAGGGGTGAAAACGCATCTGTGGTCTTTTTTGATTGAAGTTGGTAGCGTTTTTGAAATATGTCAATGCTTGTTGATAATAATAATAAAAAAAACAAATACTATAAAACTGACCATCAATTTTTTTTAAATTTATTTATTAATTAATTCTGATCTAATCGTGTTGTACTAAAATAAATGTCGCAGTCTTATGGACGCCACACACGATCAGTTAAACTGATCATTCCAACTGATCAGTTCAGACTCAAATTGTTGATATTTTTTTAAATATCGGATTTTCGATATATCCATGAATAAGCTTATATGTAAAACTCCGATATTAATATATTTATAATGATCGATATATCGAAAGTCCACTATTTTAAAAATATCAACAGTTTTAGTTTGGACTGATCAGTTGCAATGATCCGTTTAACTGACCGTGTATGGCATCCATTACCATAATTCTTGCACATATGTAGGTACCTCTAGAACGGTACAATAGAAAAAGAAAAATAAAATATATTCTGATTGTCTAAACTGTAAACCTTAAACTTTAATGCTGAGATATAAGAAGCTGATTGTTTAATCCATTAATTTTGCCAACTTTTACCTAAAATGATTGTACTAAATTGTACGAAGTGTCAGGTCATGTCGCGCGGCTCAGAAGCGTGTATCACGTTGGTGAAACCTCGGGACAGCTAGTTTGTTATAAGTTGAGATTATACCTTTTCAAAATTTTACATGAAGATTTTAGATATAATGTAGTATAATAGTTGTAATATATTTTAATAGAAGAGAAAGCAAACAAACAAAACAAATTTTTAGTTATAATATATAGTCTTAATCCATAATCTATATTTTATAAAAGTACTTTGATATTAAATATGATCTCTTTATTCTGAATGAATATTTATTTAAAGTATAGAATCAACTCAACGTTTACATAGTGCATTCACTAAATTCTTTCACATGACTGACAATATCCTGTGTGATCCAGGTTCTCCGATAGTCTTCACCAACTGCTGGAGTCGATGTCGCGCTGCAACCCGTGGTTTGTCCGCTGCATTAAGCCGAATACAGACAAGTCTCCCATGAAGTTTGAAATGCCTTGCGTGCTGGCACAATTGCGCTACACTGGCATGCTGGACACCATTAAGATACGCCAGACCGGATATCCTATACGCATCCCGTTCCAGAACTTTGTGGAAAGATATCGGTTAGAAACCAGTTTTTATTTCACATATTTGGATCGTACATCCTTAGACCTAATCGGAATGTAAGAGTGCCATAGTTATTTGTTGAATAAAGTTTAATGGTCGTAAAGCTGTTTTTGAGCCCGGGTAGCTCAGATGGTTAACGCTTGCTGTAAATATAACAGAACGCGAGTAACCCGGGTTCGATCCCCGCCGGCACCAATGAAATTGTTAATTGCAATTTTAAGTGCTGATTTACCACGTGCTCGGCGGTGAAGGAAAACATCGTGAGGAAACCTGCATGTCTGAGGAATAAGAATAAAATATTTCGAAGACATCTGAAGTTCGCTAACACGCATTGGGACAGCGCGGCGGACACTTCCTTGCCCTAAAACCCTCTCAGAAATGAGGGGAGGCCTGTGCCCAGCAGTGGGATGTATATAGGCTGTAACTTTATTTTACTTTTTACTTTAAAGCTGTTTTATTATGAGAGGGTGATATAGTAAGAAGGTGCTCCTGTGTATTATACACAGGAGCACCTCGAGCGCACTTGTAACATTTCTCAAGCTTGTACAATATTTTCTCTCACCGCGAAGAACGTGGTAGGTCAGGCATATTCGCTAATATTGACATCAATATGATAGTCACTTTGTAGTTCGTTGCGTCAAGCTGGACTTGACTGGCAAATATCTTCCATATAAGGCAATCTATTGTAAATGCTAGAAGATTTGAGCTGTAATTAATAAATTAATGATTGCTCACATTCTTTTCAATCTTCAGGTATTTGCTGAAGTCGAACCCACCTCGCGCTACGCCGTACCGTGAAATATGCAACTCCATTCTTGCTGAAATGCCACCTACGGGCGCCGGTAAGTGAATTTTTTTATAGGATAAGGGTGACCAACTAGCACACAGTCCACCCGATTGTAAGTTAATGCTGTGGCCCATAGACATCTACATTCAACCTCGATTAAGAATCAAAATGCAGATGCGTTGTCACCCGTGAGGACTAAGACGAAATGCCTCGATTTCAGTAAAACGGGTCTCCGGTTCTCTACACTCCACATTAACCTGCTATTTTACGCTGGTATTCTGTAAGAGCGTGGTCCTTCCCCGGTCGACCCGTTCATGCTACAACCATTATAGCTACAGCGAGGCTCTACCACGTAGAAAATTATGTATAATAGAACTTATATTATGCAAATATACTGTTATTATTATTTTTATTCACAACGACAATGGTCGTCAACTTAAGGGGAAAATATAACCTCAAATGGCTTAGCAAGATCCTCCGTTATGCCGAAAATATTGCAGCATTAATTTTGAGATAATTATATGGTAAAGTTGAGGATTAATGTTAAGGATTATGTTAGACGAAAACACGATTCCGTAAAATTTTCTCTATAGGAAAAAAATCCAAAGTTACATCCAAAATAAACAATAAACCGCTGTTATTCATAAAATACTTTAAATAAGATCATGAAACTTTGCATACTAACTGAACTTAGCAGTGCTTACGTTATTTACTTTTTTTTAAATACCATTATTTTCACTGTAAAAAGAAATAACCTAAACTATCGGCCTCTTGAGGCGTGATTCCTGCCGCACGGTCAGTTTCACAGAGTACCTTAGTATAAACTGAAGTCAGTTTCGCTTCGGCCTTTGAAGGGAGAGGTTGTGTCGCTTACGATCAGAATACACATTACGCAACAGTACGACGTAAAATTAAAATGGGAAATAACCGTAATAAAAATAAAAAGCGACTGGGTTGGCGTTAAGAAACAGGCATAAATATGATAAACCTAATGAAATAAGTGTCTAACGACCTATGTACTTACAGTATTAGTGATTACAAACATGTCGGTACATAGCATACGACGCGCGGGCAAGTGGGGACGAAATTAGAATTTGAGCTGACTTACTCTATCCACCTAAGTATATTTTTTATAGAATAAGAGTAATATACGACCACTCAGTCCATCTGATGGTTAGTGTATGCTGCAGCCAGTTGACATCTACTTCTTTCCTAGATTAAGAATCAAAATGTAGATGCGTTGTCACCCCTGGGGACCAAGATGGAATGCCATCTAGTAAAAAGGGTCTTCTTTTTGGTATATTTTATTTTGATTTCTATTCTCATTTGTTTTAATTATTATTTCGATGTAATAAAAATTGCGACGCAAACAATAACTAGAAAACGATAATATTAGAAAGCGTTTTAACATAATTGTATTCATATCGATCGCGCCTACTGCGTCGCATTGTTACTTGTAAGATATGGTATGCATAATGAAGCAATAGGGCACTTGCATTTGTATGTGCCTGTGATTTAAATAATCCCACTTCGTCGTGATTTACCCACGTGTACTGTGTTCGCGATTGCCCGTGAGTGGGTTGAGGGGGTACCCGAACAGAGCCAAAGAAAGGAATGTGGGTTTTAAAATTTAAGGTTATTTATGTGGTAGAAAACTTTTTGAAATTATGTAACAATGCGGAAAATACTTACCTATATTATATTAATTCATTTATTAATCTTATAATTATTTTCTTTACTTTTTGGCCCTAAAATAACCACTCTAAATATATAATCTTATAAAACACATTGAAAAAGAATGGAAAGTTTTGCTTTGTTGAATTATAGTTATTATTAACATTCAATTAGTTTCATTAAACCAATTTCCAAAACATATATTAGATTAAAATTAGATAGCTGGAGGTATCTATCTTCCTTACCCACTCTTTCTCCCAATGTATATTGCTAGTGTGCTCTAATTTCATTAGAATTCTACGAATATTAATTGAATTAATTATATCTGAACCTACTTATATGTCTTTTAGAGGTTTTAAGCATTTATTCTGATATAAAATCGTATAATACGCTTTTTAATACATTCTAGTACCTCTTGACAACTATTAGTTGATAGTTAAAACATACCTGTCTTTAATCTATTTTTAGATACCGATGGTAACGTCAACATATGTGCAAGTTAAGACAATTTTGGAAATATTTAAGACACTACACATCCCCGAATTCAATCAGCTTTAATAAAACCTAAATTAAGTAGTTATTTTTATCGTCTACAATTATTTGCTGATAAGCACTTTTGGTAGATATTTTTAATTATATATCCTATTAACGTATCGCATCTTTTACTCGATAAAAGAAACCTGTTTAGTGCAACCTCATTGTTGCTTTTCTATAATGTCAATCGCGCTCAAAGCTATCGTGGAACATGAGTGTTCAAATACAAAGTGGAAAATATTTAAAACTATGGAAACAAATAAAAAAACGCAGCGTTAAATACAAAGATATTGTTTTGCGTAAGTAGTTTATGTTTTGTTTCATCCCATTATAATGCATACCTACGGTGTTTTGAATTAACATTTTCGGTAAGTCATATAAAATAAATGCTTACACAAATATTATATTTATTTTATAAACATTTTAAGAATATTTTGTTGCCATCTAAAATCTTCTCTTATATATAAAAATCAATTGCTATCCGTTAGTTATAATACGGCTCGAACGATTTTGATGAATTTTTGTATGTGTATTTGAGTGTGTCCCTGGTGATTCAAAAACTCTGGACCCGGTAGATGGAGCTGTTGTCGAAATCCAGAATCAGTAGTTTATTAATAAAAATAACAGTTATATATGATTCAGATAAATAGCACTAACTAGAATGAAAGTAACGAGACTTAAGCACTTGTGAAAGTGTTACAAGTGAGCATGGTTACGTGTCTATTTATTTTCTTGGAAAATGCATGGCAGTAACGTTCCATTAATATAAATTAAATAAACGTATTTCGTTCCAAGATACACTGTCTCGCATAATACGTTATCAGAATTAAATGATATGTAAAAGATAATAAACTTGTTTTATTATGTGCAGTTAGCAAAATGTACTAAGCGCTGATGAGAAACATTGTGAGATAACCATAGATCTGCACGTTTAAGACATTAAAGAAATAGACCGAAATTCGGCCTGGAGGACATTAATAACATTGGGCTATAAGTGTTTAGATTATATATTAGAAATAAGAATTAGACTAAGTCTGAGTATTAAACCAAGACTAAATGCACCAATCCTCTGCCAAGTGATGTGCTGTTTCTTTACTTTTTGGTAAACAATCGTGAAAATAGAAACGCCTTCGTATGTAGGGTATTATCCCGACGTAATTTTTGTTTTTAAATGGTGATAATACCCTGTTATCTGTTCTTTCTTCCTGTATCTTTTCCTCGGGTCTAGTTTCGCCCAGTAGTATCGGATCACGTACTCACCTCGTGCCCTCCGTTCTGTTTTCTTTCAGCTGATGCACAGGTCTCCTAGTTCGGCTGCAGATGCTATGTTTTCAAGTATATGTACTAATGTAGCTTTATTAAATAATGTTATGCAAATATCGTGATGTACAACCTCTTGGAAATAAAGAACTTATTATTATTATTATTATTAAATATCAAGTGCTAACGATCTTCCAAAGATTTACTTAGAAATTAAATAAAAAAGCACAATCAATAGAGTGTCATTGTTTTGGTTTGGTGATTTCAATGAACGCTGCCATTCGCTATCCGACTAATGTTAAAATTATTTATTTTTGTAACAATATATGGATTCAGAAAATATATGGTAGATTTAATTTTAAATGTACGCGTGCAATCACTTTAAGGCAATCACAGCATGCTCTCACATTTAAAATACGTAGATACGCATTTACATAATCCGAAGAGCTGTGCGTGCGTGTGGTGTTTTTTTACAGATTTCCAATTTAAAAAATGATTTCACGATCCCAGCTTTCACTATTTTAAGTACTTACAGAAGTTTATATAGCTGACCAGCAATATCAAAGTGAATATTAAATAAATTTTAAATATTATTTATTCGTATTTCGTAGCTGCTATTTTTTTTTCATATCATATCTAAGTAGTAACATGGGATCGGTTTCAGTGGGCGCGGACTTCCAGTTGGGTGCGGCGCGGGTGTTCGTCCGCGAAGCGCTGCACAGAGCGCTGGAGCGAGCGCGCGCCGATAAGCTGCGCGCAGCCGCTACAGCGCTGCAAGCGCATCTGCGGGGCTACCTCGCTAGGTGAGACTATGTTTTATATTTTCTTAGCAACTAGCTTCACTTGTTGTTAGATAAGATATACTTAATTTTTTCTCAGGGATGTCACTCACTTGATATATTGGAAAGTACAACATTTTTTAAATACAAGAATTTCATCGAAGTTGTTGGTATCGTTTCCGGGAAACTAATTTATATAATCAGTTTCCCGGAACAAATATACAAGCGACAGTAGCCTAATGGCAGGGCGCGGACCGCGAACTCAAAAGGTCGTGGATTCTAATCCGCCATTTGACTACTGTCGTGAACCACTCCTAACACAAGCGTTTCAAGCTTACAAGGAGTGGTTAAAGGGAATATTAGTAATGTGAATTAATAAGATTACTAATATTTTTTTACTCGCATCCATCGTGCTCGGCTCGGCTGGAGCGTAACGGGACAATGAGTCATCCTTTTACGTGTATGCAGCCGGCGTTCATAGATTTATTAGACGTTATCGTGTCAAAAATATGTTTATAGTCATTGTATGATGCATGTTCGTATTAATGATTTACGGAATGAGACGTGTAAACTCTGTGCCAACCGAATGAAGAATTTCAATGAAGCTAACTAAACTATAAAAAAGACTATTGTTATGGGTGTTCAAAATCAGTAATAAAATCAGTAATCGCTTTATAAGTAGAGGTGGGCCGAATATTCGTTTTATATTCGGTATTCGGCATATTCGGCAGGTTTACCGAATATTCGTATTCGGCCGAATATTCGGCTAAATCACCGAACATTCGTTAAAGTGGTACTCTCAAAGTATCCACTGTATGGAAATGTACGAATTGAGTAATGCCTTCGATCACATATTATATATAAAGATATACCATCTCTCATAATTTTGCTCTTGAAAGTATATTTATTTATGGGTTAAATCTACTTATATAGCGTTATATTTTTGAGGCATTGTAGATTTATTTCCAATTATAGCTAATAGAAAGCTTGGTAAAATTTTGTTTGGAATCAAACAAAGAAATATTACATTACAGTCGTCAGTTTCTCTAAAATTGGTCCAAATAGTAGATCTCCTGCCATTTATTTTCATCATATACTTATTAATGATCACTAAGAATAACACAACGAAATACTTTTTTCTCACAAAAATAGTCAAAACATAAGCATATATGCTGGCAATTGGCTCAGTACTAGATGATGTAATAACATGTCAGGAGTTGCGGGGGAGCGAGGGGAAGCCTCCGGCGCTAATCCCGCGCGCTTTACGGTAACAAGTTTTGACATAAATTGTTTAGGTACCAAGGTAATCCTGCCGAATAATGTTCGGCCAAATATTTGGTTCGGTAAAAATTTTACCGAACGTTCGGCCGAATATTCGTATTCGGTGAAATCCATATTCGGCCCATCCCTATTTATAAGATGAAAAACTGGCAACCAACAATTAAAAAGTTATTTATTCTTTTGAGAAGGCTTTGAAACTATTTTGCTTTATTACTAATTATTAAAATATACCTACAGCAACAGTTGTCACATTCGGAGTGATTTTCTAGATTCCGAATTTTATATATTACGATTATGATATTCATATATAAATTGATTAACTCCCTCCGTTCTAAACCCGCAGGAAACGCTACACACAGATGCGTGAGTCTGCCGTGCGCATACAGGCATGGTGGCGAGGGTCCCGGGAGCGGCGCCGCTTCGTTCGCGCTCGGCGCGGAGTCGTGCGCGCGCAGGCGTTAGTGCGAGCGCGCCGCGCCCGCCGCAGAGTCGCAGCGCTGCGGGAGCAACGGGATGCGCAGCGCCGCAGGCAGGAGGCGCAGCAGGCAGCCGCCAAGTATGTGCCAAACATAACTTTAAGTGTTAGTTTTTAGAGTGTATTTTGCTTTGGACTGAGCGCATAGCTCGAGTTACCGTGTCGTAGCGCATCGGGTGCAGCTGCCAAGTGCCAATTTGAACTTTAGGTGTTAGTATTTAGATTGTATTTTCGTTTGAGGAACGCGTATCACCAGAGTCTCCGTGTTGTAGCGCATCAGGAGCAGCTGCCATAATTCAAATTGAACTTTAAGTGTTTGCATTTAAATGGTATTTTCGTTTTGGTGAGTGCACATCGCCCGTCCATTCGTATTGTAAATTGTAACCATTGAAGTAATATGTACTTACGTATTAGAACAGCTATCTCAAACAAAAAATGTGCGCTACTCTGTGTCCGCGCGGTTGGTTTTTTTATCATAGAATAAACATAGGTGGAATGATCCGTAGGTAATAGTAGATTGTATTAATAAATAGGTAAATTATATCGAGAACAATATTTAAATTTTGTCAATAATTTTATTTTGTATATTTTATTTGCTTATTTAATATAATATTACATAATATTATATCACAATTACATTTTAGTTAAATTTTTATCTGAATATTTTAAAAGTTATCTATGGCAAATATAAAAAAACATACTGAATGTATGTTTAACAAACTTATTAACATAACATTTAAATTACAAATAATTTTTTTTTAAATTAGAATAAGAGTCGTTCATAAATGCTGGGCACGCGATATTTAAAATTGGACGAATTTATTCCACTTTGACTTTGATGTAGAAACCTAAAAATAAAATAAAAGAATAATAAGCAGCTTTAAACATGAAAGTTTAGCTAATTATAATAACTTGTATATGTTTCTACAAAAAAATTGTGTATAATAATATATTCGTCCTATAGTTAAGTCACCACAGAAATGTCGTATCTGCACATATTAATTTTATAATCTATATTCCATGACACGAGATGGCGTCTTAGAAATAATTTGTTTTATTATTAATCTATAATATTTTTTTATTGATTAAGTATCTTATTAGTTATTAATTTCTTGAATTATTTGTGCAATATCTAAGTACACACGACGACATGTTTTTATCAAGAGATTTCTTTAATCAACACAACACATGCCAACTCTACAAGCGCCTAGCGAGTGACAGATTAAAGTACGGTGTAAGCACCGCAGTTGAGTGGAACAGAGTACCTGAATGCAGTGTCGCCTCTAGTCCAAGTACACCTCTATTACAAGTACGCTGGACTGGCTATAGACGTGACATGATGAAGCGATTTGATTTCCACCATTTTGGCGCTGACAGCAAAAGTGCACGTCCACGGAACTAATAATAGGGATAAGATAGTGTACCAAATTATATCGATAAAAATTCTATACCCTACCATACCTAAATAAATAGAATGGACTCTATGGATAGATGGACTCTACCCGTAACATCCATTATATTTATGTATCATATTATTATAATGCAATAATCATTAATTATCATTAAAACCCTTCACAAGCTATGCCACAAAGCACGGTCCTGAGCCACCTGCATCCATCAACTTCCTGCAAGTCTTACCAGGTTTTGACTCCATCTAGTGGGGGAACGTACTACACTTCATCTGCTGGTACGAGGCTGCCACTCGATAATTTTTTTCCCCATCGGTATTCGGTTCTTCGAGCTATATGGCAGGTCAATTACCACTACAGCTTACTAATCCATTGGGCGATGTCGGTCACTCTGGTTCTGCTGCAGATATACTCATTCCTAAGTTTGAACCCCTGAGCATAGCCCTCTTCATAGCTCACTGAGCGACTTCAAGCTTTGTCATACGGCCAGTAGTGAAAGACCTCGTCTCAGATCCATAGGTCAAAACTGGCAACACGCACTGGTTGTACAATCTAGTTTTGAGGTATTCCTGAATGTGTTGTAATCTCCCGAACGCTGCCCAGCCGAGTTGAATCCGTCAATTGACCTGTCGGTCGAAGTTGAACATACCTAGTCGGACTCCCAAGTAAAAATACTCGTCAACAAGTTCAGCTAAGTGCTCCCAAAAACCACCAGCATAGGTGTGACATGGACATTACACATGACTTTTGTTTTGTCCATGTTCATCTCAAGACCTATCCGTTGGGAGACACTATTGAGGTCATTGAACAAAGTGCGTGGGTCCTCTAGCGATTCTGCCATAAGGACTATATTGTCGGTAAATCGAAGGAGTGTGACGTACACGCCATTGACGTTAATACCATATCCTTTCCAGTCCAGTAGCTTGAAAACGTCTTCCAATGCTTCGGTAAAGTATTTCAGGGATATTACGTCACCCTGTAATATCGCTGAAATACTTTACCGTACCGTTATTCTACCTCCGCCGCAAATTGGCAGTTCCATGGAAATGCTTTCATGCATATCCGCGTCCACTCCGCCGCCAGCCGCCTAATGGCGGCCCCTCCTTAGTTGCTGACTTCTCCTCGCCGTTTTCATTCTCAGATAAGGCGCATCAGAAGTAAGCCACACTGCCCTTCGCGTCCTCTAACTTCACCTGCACTACGGACTCCCCGAGCCCGATATGTGAATGAAGCCAGGGAAGAACGAGCACTTGAAAGCATCAAGTGGTGCAGCCTCACCAAAGTCGCAAAAGATAGTCGAGTGGCGCATCGCCAATCGCCATACCAACACTCTTCTTCCCTTACGACTCCACCTCGACTACAGCGGTACAGGGAGAGGAATCTCCTCTAGCCGCAGCCCACCAAAACACATACAACGTGGCTCGACATCATCAGGTGACCTTTCGACACTTGGCTATGGCCCTTGAGTTTGGTGGAAAATGAGGAAAGAAGAAATAAAAAAAACATTCGAAATAATAATCTAATACTTTTATACTTACTGGTACTACCTACCAGAAAATATTGTCGGTATACTGCACTTTTTTTACTTTTGCTTTCACTTTTGGTGCAGTTCTCATGTCTAATAAAACAGTCGTCTGTGAAATGTTTGGAACAAATATGATCATTTTGTTTCGGACGCCAATGCACAGTATTTATGCTTTTAAGCCATATTTTTAGTCTAGGTTCAATTGGAAACCTGTTAATTAATAAACATTTGATAATCAACTGTTGTTGGCGACTTTGTTTGTTAACAGATATGGGTAGGAAAGAACATCGATAAGTATTTTAGTCAAGGAACTCGACAACCCTATTGAATTTTATTGTTTATCAAAACTCAGTAATAAATAGCCGAAGATCTTGTTATATATGATATTAAGATTAGTAACAAATTTTTAAGTACTTATATTATCAAATGGTTTTAATTTGTTTAATATTTGCTGCAAATTCACTTACTTGTGAAATGTTATAACACTTCCCTTTTGGTAACGAGTTTTACAGATTACACACACTCACATTATTAGTAAAAATAATTCTTATTATGTAACTAATATTATACACAATGAAAAAACATAAAATACTTTCGCTTTTTAGTTTAAAAGTTCAAAATAAGGACTTATTAAATAAGACAATATAAATGAGACAACAGACTTTGACATATTATGTCAATTTTATTTTTAAAGACATCTTAGTGGCGCTTCAAATTGGCACAGTCATTTTCTATGGTATAGCCAGTCCAGCGTACTTGTATATATAGAGGTCAGTGCCTCTAGTACGTAGTACATAATAGCTGAATGGTTGTAACGCATCGGGAGCAGATGTCAAGTGCCGATTTGAATTTTAATAGTGATGCTTTAGCTCGCGTTTGTAATAGGTATCGCAGCGGGAAGCGCAGTGTCGAAAGTAGGAGACGTATCCGAGCAAGAGCTAAACAAGTTTCTAATATTAACTTTATGTTTATCTACAGACCATAAATTTTTGGTGCTAGTGTAAATAGAGAAGTTGTATGTTTTTAATTTTTTTTGAAAGTTTATTAAAAATATTAAGGAAAAATAAAACAATAAATTTTTCATGTAATTTTACAATTAAAAATGGTTTTCATAAAATGTAAATTCAAACGACATTGACGTACATTATATCGCTTTAGTAACGTCACGGCATGGTGAAATGATAAAACACTCATGTTAGACTGTCAAAATTAAAAAAAAAATTGTCATTGCATAGTACAGGTTATATAATTATATTTTGTTATGAGTTATGACACACGGTGATTCGAATACAGAAAATACAAAAGTATACGATTGGCTCACAGCCTCAACGGATATAATGACGTCTCAACCAATCACAAGTGGTTTTTTTTTCATTCAAAAACTTAACTTTTTATTTACAATTACTAAATAATGGAATTTTTAATAAAAAAATTATTTAAATATACTTTAAATTAATTATTCCTTCATTTATTTATAAATTTGTGGCAAAAAATTAATACAACTTCTCTATTAGCGCAGATACTAGAAGCCAAAATCTTATTTATTACATGTTAATTCAGTCTTCAGAGTTTACTTGTTTGGCACTCTTATATTATAAAACAAATGTCCCATGCAAGCATAATATATGCCAATCTGCGAAACAATTAAACCAATTTGTTCATCTTTAGTATGCAATTATGCAATAGTGGGTGTAGCCAACACAGAGCAATGAATCGCTCTACCGGCATGCCACTTAGTATATGCAATTTGATTTATAGAAGACAGCGGCAGTTCAGTTTGGTTAATTCTTTGGCAGTGCAAACATTAAGAAAAGCTTAAGTGTAAAGCCTATACATCTAGAGCGACGATCGTAAGGTACAATATGTAGAGCTGTAGATACATAAATCAATATTTAAAGCATGTAAAACGCATCAGAAGGCTCTTAATATAAAATAAACATCAAATACATAATTCATGGTACTTGTATTAAAGACCCGTAAATTAGAGCCGTGGTAGCTCAGATGGATAGCGCTCGCTGTAAATTTCACAATACGCGAGCAAACCGGGTTCGATCCCCGCCGGCACCAATGAAATTGTTAATTGCAATTTTAAGTGCTGATTTACCACGTGCTCGGCGGTGAAGGAAAACATCGTGAGGGAACCTGCATGTCTGAGAAATACAAAAAAAATATTTCGAAGACGTGTGAAGTTCGCCAACATTATTCCTTGCCCTAAAACCCTCTCACAAATGAGGGTAGGCCTGTGCCTAGCAGTAGGACGTATATAGGCTGTAACTTTACTTTACTTTACTTTTACTTGTATTAAATACTTATTTAAGCCACAATATAATCATATTTTATTACAGGAGACGTGCGGCAGAACAAAAGGCGAAGGCGGAGAGCTTACAAGTGCTAGAAGTGCCGGCCGAACTGGCGTTCATACTTTCCAAAATTGACGAGTGGCAACCGCCCCATACCGAGAAGAATATCACTAAGGTAAAGATGCTGTCATATCGAGTAAATACTATTGTTTTTTTTTTTCATTCCAAAACATAAGCGGTTTACTTATCGATCGAATTATTAATCGTTGATTATCGCGTCGTATTTATTATCTCTATACCAGTCGCTTTCTATTGTCATTTAGTGAAAAGGGAAAGAGTCGATTTTATGAGTAAGGCCAAAGGTTTTTTTTTAAATTAAAAGGGGTCGTAAACGAGCTAACACTACTCATTACGAAACTGAACATATGCAAACTGGAATACAATGCACCTGGCATTGCTGCTGTGTAAGCAAGGACGGTAAGGAAGTAAAATGGGTTTATCACCTATGTAAATTTCTATTCTTCTAATGTACTTACTAACCTAATTTTGATATTTTGACTCTTAATACTTTCCTTATAATTTCTTTCAAAGTGTTTTAGCTAATGATATTATCTTTATAACAAATTAATAATTAACATTTCAGGTATCCGGGGACGTTTATGCCGAAGAAGAGCGGGTACAGTTGCCTAAAGACTTGCAACAGTTCGCCTTCTCCAAGTTCAGTTCCGTGTACTTCGCAGACGGCGGCCAGCTGAGTCCAAAGAAGCATCCTATTACTAAGCCATTCTTATCTAAAGCTGCCGTCAGGTGAGCAATCCGAATCCGAAAACAGAACATTCGAGCCCGTTAATGTATTCAGTTCCTACATAAGAGTCCTTCTGTTTTAAGTTATTACGTAATTAGCTAACCTAAAGCACTAAGCAATCTAATTTAATATAATATGTATTACTTGTGAGATACATTGTGTTTTCATGCGATGGCCAAGTCAATCTATATATTTAAAACATAAATATTTTTAACATTGATGTGGTCACTATAAAATGTTGTTAGGTTAGCTAATTACGTAATAACTTAAAACAGAAGGACTCTTATGTAGGAACTGAATAAATTAACGCACTTATTACATGGATCTCACAACTTTTTACGGTAGAAGAACTAAGTTGCGAGACTTGGTTTTTTTTACAAGTTATGTTTTTGATGGCATTAAAATCTAATAAAAAAGATATATATATATATATATATATATATATATATATATATATATATATATATATATATATATATATATATATATATATATATACAACGTGTCCCAAAATTCAACGATAAGCCGACACCGGAGGATAGACCTGCCCCGGACTAATCGGGGAAAAAAAGAAAAAAAATATATCCCAATTATATTTTAAGTTATATAAATAAAATGAAATTCTTCAGAAATTGAGACCGTTTATGATATTTTACACTACCATGACCACAATTTTTTTTAATATTTGTTTCTTTTTTTTATAGGCAACCTGAATAGCACTACTATCTACCACACTTCTTAAAATATCCGGAATAACTCTTGTTTTATCACGAAAATTAATGAAACTTTTTTTATTCCCTAAATTTTTTGAAGACTTTTACTTTTAACGAAATTTAACTTATCGTGGTGTAAAAAAAAGTATGAACACTAGTATGGCAAGTTTTTTTAAAAATTGACGCAACTAACCAACATTCCAAAATGGTATAATACTCTAGGAAAACAAGTTATAAAAAAATATGGGTCTATTATTTCTTAACAGGGGCCAAATTCCTTAAATTGTAATTGGCAGTAATCACTTTTACTACATGCCCAAAATGGGTTCCTATTACAATTTCTAGGAATTTTAATGTAAAATATCATAAACGGTCTCAATTTCTGAAGAATTTCATTTTTTTATATAACTTAAAATATAATTGGGATATATTTTTTTTCTTTTTTTCCCCGATTAGTCCGGGGCAGGTCTATCCTCCGGTGTCGGCTTATCGTTGAATTTTGGGACACGTTGTATATATATATATATATATATATATATATATATATATTTACACAATGCTTTGCAAGATACGAATCTTGCACCCGCCCATGTAATACAAACTTGCTCTTAAAATTTTTGTCTTTAAATTCCATAATAATGAACTAAGTTTCTACGTGATGATTATATGATAATGATTTCTATTTGAAACTATAGCAACTGAGCCGGTGAAGTCTAAAGGAGTCGATTATTCTGTTTTTAAGAGGATACGTATGAAATATGTTGTGTACGTTAGTGAACATTTTTCTTTTCGCATGTCCCTGGAAGTCTCCTTAACTGATTCCATCCATCAACTACAGGTTATAAATGTCCACTGCTGAACATAGGCATCCCTGATCGATAACCTCATCGGGATATTGCCACAGTTGCCACAGTTTGCAACTGCAGGTATTTAATATTTGGAGTTGTTGAAGTTGTTGTTGGAAGTTGCCGCTGCCCATCACCTGTTTCATCCCCCCCCCCCCCCCCCGCCTCTTACCACATCCTTGGGACGATATGACACCGCCAACACACGGTCAATTCTATTCGAAGCTTAATAGCATAATTTTATACCTGATTATGTTTTCAACAAAGTCAATACCTAATCTAGAAGTTAAGCTTACATTAAAATAAATAAAAACAGTATAATATACGTGCGGGTAATATGGTCATTTTAAGCTTTGCCGCACTATAAAACTCAAACTAGGAGGATGACATAGACAAAAACACAAAGTCGTATACTATAACTAATATATTAAGAAGAGAAAACTAACAAGCTTTGGCAATAATTACGAACACTGTGAAAAATCAACGTGAAAACAAGTGTAGTTAACACTACACCGTACTAAAATCGACAAACATATTTACTATAATGACAACTTTCAAAATGGCGTCGATAAAGCAGCGCCCTTTTGACCCTTTACTACTTAAATGTCTTCGTTATTGACCGACGAAGAGCTGTCGTATAAAAATCTATCTAAGTAAACAAGGCTGTAGTATTTGAGTTATAAGAAAATGTTTATTAAACTAATGACCATATTACTCTCACGTACTATAGTATTTTTTTAAAGAAAAATATGACATTTAGTCATCAAATGGAAAATCGATATGGAGACCAGACTGCATCACACCTACACCAATTTTTATTTTCAGAGATCAAGACTTCAACGATGCCATAGCAATATTCAAATTAATCTTGCGCTGGTGCGATGAATCCGCAGCCGGAGACGAAGCCAGGCAAAAGGTCAGATTTTATAATCAATTTAAAGGAGACAGAGTTTTGTTAGATTATTCCAATTGAAATTATTTAACCTGAAAATTTTTGGAATTCACTTCTTAAGTGTGCAGTGCGTATGCAATTATTAGGCCACTAGATCGTGGAATTGTCCGGGTTAAACGCTCGCCTTAAATTTCATAGAACGCGGGCATTCCAGGTTCGATCGTCGCCGGTATAAATCGAAAAGAAACTTGCATATCTGAAAAATATCATATTTTTGAAAACATAATGTATATAATATAAATACGCCAACACGATCTGGAGCAACTCGGTGAACTAATTGCTCCGAAACTCTTTTAAAAATTAAAGAAGGACTGTATCACTCGACATTAAGTTTTAATATGACCCGTAATTAAACCAAAATTGTACACAAAATGCCATACTTTTTAATTTTTTTTTAACAAGACTAAGGTCAGCTTAATCTAGCTTCTAAATTATTATCTATTCATATTATATTTCTCTGTATTAATAAAAGACTGAAAAAAATAATCTGTTACATTTAATTCTCAGGTTTTAGCCGATTACATAGCATCTCGAGGACTAGCGTCGAGGGGTCTGCGTGATGAGATCCTTGTACAATTGTGCAATCAAGCAAGCGGCGATTCTGCTGAGAGAGTGTGGAAGTTGGTTGCTCACTGCTTGGCCTCTTTCCAACCTGGACCTGCCCTCCATAAGTTAGTTTTCTTATTTCTTAATACAATTTTACTTAAATTTAGTTTATTTTAATTCAGCGTAAGCTGAAGCTGAAGGAAAATATCGAGTTGCATGTTAAAAGAATATTTCAATGAATGAAATACTTAAAAATAATAAAATCTGCGTTGACCGTCCCGTCTGTCAAGCGTGACTATGTCAAAATTCCGCTCTACGAGACAATCCATTAGGGGAGTCTTATGTACAGCAAAGGACTTTGGATGAGATGTAATGAATGAATGAAAACGCCTTTACAGATCGGAAAAATAATATTTTTTTAACTTATTATAATGCAGTGCTGGACCACAACTCCATCTGGTGGTAAGTGGTGATGAAGCCCTGGTCTTAGCGTAACAAAAGTCTATTTAATCTTGCCTTGAAGACACACAGATTGTATTTGGACGGAAAGAGATGCTTGCCAATGTGTAAAAATATACCGTTTAATGTTTTTATTTAATTTTGTATTTTTTATAGGATAGGGTGGACTGTGTGCCACCTGATGGTAAGTGGTTGCTGCGGCCCATAGACATCTACATCTATCCTCGGTTACAAATCAAAATGCAGATGCATTGTCACCCGTGAGGACTAAGATGGAATGCCTCGTTTCCAGTAAAAAGGGTCTCCAGTTCTCTTACACTCACCATACGAAACACAGCAGCATTAAGCTTCTATTTCACGCTGGTATTCTGTGAGAGCGTGGTCCTTCCCCGGTCGAGCTGACCCATTCGTGCTACAACTATACTACTAATATAACTGCAGCATGGCTCTACCACGTAAAAATGTTTAAAAAAACTTTAAATAATAGAAAAAACATTAGGGTGTGGCTGTGTCGCGGACACGGCCGTGTGTTTTGCGTGAATGCGTGTAGCGAAACGACTGTAAAATGACGGCGCTTTCTCCTCGTCCGTGATTATTCATAGTCCAAACTCAACGTAATGAATTCTTTGGTTCTTGAGCTATTGAGTGGTGTAATCAAATTTTGAATGTAGATGATAGATATGTAGTTGCTATACCAAACTGTATCCGTGGGATATCATCAATTTTCCGAATTGCTGACTTTAAAAACGTATTCACGACAAAAACAAAATATTGCCATCTTTCTTTATGTATGAAGTTTTTAATTTAGTACATAAACCTAAAAATTCTTTTGCAAAGGCATTTGATATGAACTTAAGCCAAAAAAGAAATACATGTAGACGTGTATTAGGTGATGTACCGCGATTAAAAAATAGAGTAAAAGCTGTTTAACCATGTGTATTTGAATTTATAATCATTTACCAAATGACACCAATCGCACAATAATACTTTATTGAAAGAAGAATTGTTGGCTTATTGAAACTAAAATCAATTTCATGACACCAGGAATCTATTTAATAAATGTAATTAATTTTTATTAATTATTATCTAACTTTGTTTTAGTCTTATTGTACTGGGTTATATTATAAATTTTGCTTGTTTGTGTTATTTGTGTAAATTTGCACATTATTGACAGTCACATAGCAAAACATACGTGATCTAATAATTGTACCTAAGTCTAATAAAAACATTCAATATAGTGTACATCTATGCGTGCGCTGTATATGCACTATAAAAATATGTATGCATTTGACACGCAGTAGACGTGAAACCTTTTGAAAATTAAACTTCGAGAGAATGAGACAAATCCAGAGTATCAGGAGGGTTTATTTATTATAATGTTGTTACCAACTTTAAAAAAATATTTTATACATTATTTATTATATTATAAATAAAAGGAAATTTTATATACTATAATAATAATAATAATAATAATAATGTCCTACAGACCGAATTTCGGCCACGGCGGCCTGCCTCAACGAAGACTAGCCATCGGCGCAGGACAGGATTGTAGTGCCCAAGTGTATGCGCAAGCACAGGTGCAATCTCTATTCCCTCACTCTCAAAATCTGATGGTTCGGTAAAACGACACGACCGGAGAGATATCAGGTGCAGGACCAACGGCTTTACGTGCTTTCCGAGGGTGCTTTACGTGCACAGGGGTGAGACACCGCCAACTTTCTGACTCCGGACAAGTACTGAGAATTTCTTGACGGAAAAACTCAATAATTAATTTTTTGTCCCGACCCGGGATTCGAACCCAGGACCTCATGATCAGCAGCCGCACTACTACAACCACTAGACCAACAGTCGATAATATATTATAGCGTGTATATAACGAGTTGTATACTATATTATAGCGCAGACTCACAAGCAAAGTCCTATAGATATATATGTTAGTCGCTTTTGCGTTGCGTGATATATTACTATTTTCCTCTAGGGCTCGAAGTTAATTTTAACCGGGGAACCTAACCTAATTTAAATATATGTTTGTAAAGTATTCATATTAAAAACTTACCAATCATGAATTTTTAATAACTTGTATATGTTTATTCATGTCATTATATTACTTAAAACTAATATTGCACAAAACAACTTATAAGCTCTACTTCAAAACAAACAAATTAAATAAGCAAAATGGCGAATTGTGTCAGCGCTACTGAAGTTAACAAACGTGTACTGGCCGAAAACTGTTTAGTTTCGTCATTTTGCTTACAAGCGCTTTTTTCTGCCAAACGCACCCATTGTGTTGAAGCTTTCAGTTGTGATAAACAGTGCGCTTGTGCGCAGGTACCTGGTGCGGCTGATCTCAGAGGCGACGTCCGGGCGCGCGCGCGCGCGACTGCTGCGGCTGGCGTGCGGCGGCGAGGCGACAGGCGCGCGCGCGGCCGGCGCGTACCGCCGCACGCCGCCCACCGCGCTCGAGTGGCGCGCTGGCGACGCGGCCCGCCCCGCGCTCAACCTCACCCTCTATGACGGTATGCTCAACGACTTGCTCATAAATAAAATAAAAAGTATTTATTAGTATGCTAGGGTTGAATCTGAATGACAGGGTGAGAAATTGCGTGACGCCCTAGAAAAAAGTTTATCGACCAAATTGGCGATATTTTGAAAATGGGCCACGTTAGAAGTACCCTTAACCGACCGAGCATGTATGCGTAAATAAAGGAGGCGAAAGAGGTATGTCAGGATCGTGCCAAATGGAAATCCGTAGTTTCTGCCTACCCCTCTGGGTGACAGGCGTAAGTGTTTATGTATTATGTAAAAATATAATGTTAATATTTTAATAGAGAGCTTAATACAATATTCGACCTTTGGAAAGAGACAATCGGCTAATTTCGGCTTCGTAGAGCGTTATCTCTGTCGCACGAAATACAAACAGTCCGATATCTATTAGGTCGAAAGTCAAAACGTCACATAGGTAGTGTGCGACAGAAATAACGCTCTACGAAGCCGAAATTAGCTGATTGTCTCTTTCCAAAGGTCGATGTGCAATATTTATCGCCGGGTACTGTAATTAGTTGTTACAAAACGGTTTGTGACTCAGTTGTAACGGGAAACCCGTTACTCCAGCTCTTCTGCCACAGCTTTTGCGCATAATTCATACAGGGTCTTAGGCAATTGATGAACGCGTATCAACAATAAAAAAGTAAAAATAAAAATATAAATAAAACAATTAATAAATTATAGTTGTTAAATACTAAAAAAAAGTTGTCTAATTTGAGGTGGTATCAAAGCCACATAGAGCCAGGAACTGTTTTTGAATAAGCGACATCTTTGTCGGAAGGTAGACGGAAATAGGGTAGACCGCACTGGTGGTGGCAAATCGTTCCAAATTTTAGCAGCGTCAAATTTTTTCGCTCCAGCGAGTCTAATAATGTATTTTTAAGATAGTAGTGCAGTATAAATTTCTGATTACAATATTATAGTTTTGTTGTTTATAACTAAATAATACAATGCAAATAAATCTATGAATGTTTTGCTACCTTTCTTGTAGCAAAGTGAGCAAAATACAATTTTCCTCATGTTCCTCATGTCATTTGCTCATTTGCATGTTTGAAAACTCGAACTTACACAAATCAGCTTAAAAACTCACTAAAATATCAAAAACTTGAAATAAAATGCAGAAACGCTTTAGGCTTAGCACGCACTGCGATTAAACGCACGCGTTTAACCGCACATCTGAAATCATCATCACGCATTAGCGACTTTTTTCAGTGACTGATTTTAAAAACGTAACTCGCTACATTTTGATCGCGGTTTGTAAACGCGAGATTTTTATGTGTCCCATAGCAATAGTATGGCTGCGCACGTACAAGCGGTTAACCGCGTTCGGTTTTTATTCTGCTCTTCAGGTGATATCGTCATATGAAATGCAGTGTCTTCATGTTGTAGGTACTGGCCCACAGCTTGTAATAATTTATCAAAAGTACCAATAGACATTCTCTGGTAATTAAAAAACTTATCGGGATGTTGTCGCACGTCGTTGTACATTTCGTAAAATTATCCTTTCAGATATCCTTGATCTGTTAGTGGATGTACTCAGTACTTACGGCAGCGCCGTTGTTTACGTTTTCTATTTTTTTAATTAAAAGCCAAATCCACAACACACGCTACTTGCTCGAAATCCATGGTGATACTGCAATAAAGTTAAGCAAAACTTCAGCCGCAGTGAGTGATGGTATGCGGTTTTGCGTTTTCAGCTATTCCTAAACCGATCGCGTTTAATCGCAGTGCGTGCTAAGCCTAACTGTTATTAAACTTACCACGACAGCCGTTTGCAATATACGTCAAAATTAGTTCTTGGGACACACGCGGATGTCGTCTCAAATTGACACACAAAATTATCTGTCATTTCCATGGAAAAGCCAGTCCAACGCTAATGTAATATATGCAGGTCATTGCATGTGATGCGACGGTGAAGTCATGGGTAACTCACCTTTTTCGTATGAGGATGAGACGAGTATCTCATTTTATCTCGCGAGGTACTCGCAAGATGCTTCCTCAATTGAGGTGAGGAAACGCTTGTCCTCGTTTTTTTTTTAAAGCAAAACATGTTGTTTAACACAGTCCATTTTAATTATATAATGTTTGTAGTTGTTACTAAAAAGCGCTATCAATATACGTAAATAAAGTTTGTTATCATTGGATATACCCGAAATTGTTTTTGTATTCGTAAACGAGTGAATGAGATGGTCCAATGTTGAAATACGAGTAACTCTTTCAACTTACCGTCACGATGATTTGAAATCATGAGTAAGGATCACATCACTGCAACAGCGACAAACAAAAGGTTGTCCGATGGTGAAGATGCTTTCGCTTTCGTACAAATTTTTTTGTTCAACAACATTTATATCGTGTATATATAAGTGTATATCAGAACAATTGACTTATACGTAGGCGGTCCCATAATGAATTGGCCTAACTATGAACCAATGAAGGAAATGAAACGAAACCAATTTTATTTTTCAATATAATCACCATGAATACTAACACACTTCTGACATCTGTGAATCAACATCTCTAAACCTTTATAAAAATAATCACATTTTTTATCCTCAAAATGACTGAAGACGGCCGCTTGCAACTCTTCATCGCTTGAAAATTTTCTTCCTCTTAAGTCCCGCTTTAAATTTGGAAATAAATAATAGTCGGACGGGGCCATGTCTGGACTGTAAGGTGGATGTTGAACTTCTGTGAACCCGCATTGACGAACTGCATCCTTCGAAACACCAGCGGTATGAACAGGGGCGTTGTCATGGAGCAACAGGACACCTTTAGACAGCTTGCCTCTTCGTTTTCAAAATATTGTGCACATCAGTTTTTTAGTCGATTGTTGCACCTTTGCCTTTCTAGGGGGCTTTTCACCCTTATAACGCCATTCCATTGACTCGCGCTTGCTTTGTGGATCATAATACAAGATCATAGTTTCATCACCAGTCACTAGCCGCTCGATCACAGTCTTTGGATTTTCGCCACAAAGATCCAAAAACTCCGAAGCGCAGCGCACTCTTTCCTGTCTCTGTACCGCTGAAAGAAGTTTCGGTACCCATCTTGCACTCACTTTTTTCATGTGAAGATGTTCATGGATCGCGCGATGAACGGTACTCTTAGAGAGCCCAAGCCTTGCTGCAATTTCTCTAATCTTCAAACGGCGGTCACTCAGAACCTCCTCTTCGATAAGAGCAATCGTTTCGGGAGTGAGCACTTCCACAGGTCGACCGTCGTGGCCAAAGTCTTCGACGATTTCTCTCCCGAGGCGAAACTCTTTCACTCAATTTTTCACTGTGCTATAGGAGGGGGCAGACTCCTTATACACCATCCAATCGTTCTTTTATTTGGGCAGGGGATAAACCTTCTTTAAACAGAAACTTTATGACACTTCGATACTCAGTTTTCGACATTTTGAAAAAATACGCGACTCTCGTTATTCAAATGCCTGTTAAACTAAGACTAAGCATTTCATGTCGATGCATGTTTCTTATATTAAGTGCACGATAAACGTACTATTTAATGCAACACAACATGTAGCGACATGTCGCGTTGAACTATATCAGGCCAGTTCATTATGGGACCGCCTGGTATATTACTATCGTAAGGACAGGGCCAACAGAACAACTAAAATAGACCAGTGCGCTGACCCTAAAATTACAGTTTAAGGCCAGCGCGAATCGGTCGACAGTTGTGTGACTGACAGGACAGTTTTGCCTGTCATAAATATGTTTAGAAGAATGCAAAAATTACGTTACAAGGATTTAAAAAAATGGGATATCGTATCATTGGTAAATAACCTTATATTAATTTTGTTACAAATAAATTATTATATAAACGCGTTTTTAAAGTTTTATTTTACAGTTAGTTTAGTTACGTTACCAAGATAAGGCCATATATATTCAATGAGGGTAAAACGAAAAGAGTACAAAGGAAACGATATCTGCTTAATTGAATCTGAAAATCTGATTCACAAAATATTTTGAAATGATGTTTTCAAACCGATTGCTTCTGGAGCATAGAGTTTTTATCGTGGTAGCCCCTCATTATACTTGTATCGAGGATGCAACATAAATGAATCATCGATTGACCAGAAGGGGAGCTAATGCTATTGTATTATAAAAACGCGGTCCTCGTGTACAATACATAAATTCTCGATATCGTAGGGTATATATTAAAATGTAAAAGTACCCTATAATAATACAAGTCGACCTTTAGGTAAAATTATAGTATTTTAGCTTAGTATTATTACGATACTATGTACTACAAACTATGAAATAATGATACAATTAGGACAATTATATTAAGAAATCCGACCCTGGTTACGTCGGGTTTTGATATGACGTTTGTATTATGACAGATGCGATACTTTTTCTTGTATGAAAAAGTTATGTATAAAATATTTAGATGGGCCTATCCTTCTTTTTGAAATCATTGATCAGAACACATCCTTAATTTATTACATTATATAATTAAAAAAATTATATAGGTACCCATAAAGTATAGTAAAGTAAAGTAAAGTAAAGTTACAGCCTTTATACGTCCCACTGCTGGGCACAGGCCTCCTCTCATTTCTGAGAGGAGGCCTGTGCCCTGGAGGGTTTTAGGGCAAGGAATAGTCCGCCGCGCTGCCCCAATGCGTGTTGGCGAACTTCACATGTCTTCGAAACATTTTTTTTCTTATTTCTCAGACATGCAGGTTTCCTCACGATGTTTTCCTTCACCGACGAGCACGTGGTAAATCAGCACTTAAAATTGCAATTAACAATTTCATTGGTCATTGGGATCGAACCCGGTTTGCACCCGTATTGTGAAATATACAGCGAGCGCTAACCATCTGAGCTACCACGGCTCACCCATAAAATATAATGGGATAATTTTCAAAAATCGTGTCGCATAAAATATATTTAATAAATAAAGAGACATAATGAAAACTTTTTGGCAGATACGGTAACACACGTTTGCGTGGATTCGTGGACGACGTGCGAGCGCGCCGCCGCCGCCGCGCTTGCGGCAGCCGGGCACCCGCGCGGCCTCACCGGCTGGTCGCTCACCATGGAACACAATGGACAACTTACGGGTAACTGAAACGTCATTCACTATTCAACAAAGTCACGAAGTTTGAAGCAACAGTAGCCTATGATATATGATATGTAGATATATAATAGTATGGCAGAGCGCGGACCACGAACTCAAAAGGTCGTGGGTTCGAATTTCGCCATTCGACTACTGACGTGAACCACTTGTAACACAAGCAATTTAAGCTTACCACGAGTGGTTAAGGGGTATATTAGTACTGTTTATAGCATTGTTAATATTCTTAAAAAGAAAAGAAAAATGAAAAAAAAGGAAGTCACATTTGATGTTCATACAAATCTCTTTGATACCGTAATATCATGCGCAAAAACGTAAAGAGAATTAAGTTAAAAAACTACATTTTAACCATTATCAATAACGTGGAAGTCTAATCTTGGATTCCTCTCCTGTCGCGGTACCAGACGGACGTCTCGCAACTGTTGCATATCGCCGATCTAGGTAAAACGCTTGGCGTAGACGAGGTTTTAAACCGCCATCTATTGGGCGTCGTAAGATTTTTTTTATTGAATATAGTTGCCAAACGGAAAAAGAGCCCAACTTGTAAGAACGTGATCCTTCCCTGATCAAGCCGACTCTTTCGCCCTAAAAGAAGAAAAAAAAGAATGTAAAAACCCTATTTGCAGTATGACTGAAACCAGATATAAAAATCTTTTTAGTATTTCTCAAAGTCACTGCTTTCGACCCACAGGATAAAACAGGGGTATGGAATACCTCACACTGGTATATAGGTATGTCTCATCATATAGTGAGTTATATTTTTTGTAGAATGGGCGGGCTGCGAGTACGCATTGGACGCCGTGGGCGAAGTGGAGACGTTTTCCGCTCTAATCAGCGGGCGCAATGAGCCGCTACGTGCGTCAACTTCGCGCCTGGCGCCGCCCGCGCCGCCGCCCAGAGCTTCCTCCGTCGACACCGAAAGAGCCGCGCGCCCGCAGGTAATGTCACCTAGACATACATCATTCGTTCATTTCTAGTTACCAGATCCTTCGAGAATGAGGGTATATCCACGACTTTTTCTAACACTTAGTGTCGTTCATAAGATGAGGTGAAATATTTTGCAGATTTCATGGCGTGAAATTTATTAATTTAATTTATAGAAAATTTTAAGGTTTAATGTTTCTTGCTGTTATACTAGTTTCATCATCATCATCATCATTACAGCCCTTTACAAATCCACTGCTGAATATAGGCCTCCCCCAAGGTATGCCACAAAGTGTGTGTGTGTGTTGTGGCCACAGAACACGTTTTTCTGTTTTCTATGGTTGTGGCATACTAGTTTAATTGTATATTAATTAGATTAAAAATAAATAAACCAAACTATAGATATTTCTAAAAGTAGAAAAATTAAAAAAAGAGTTAAAAATGTGTAAAAAATTAAAGAACCAAACCACTGAAGCATGAGTGCGTAACACTCTAGAAACCGATAATTTTTTATTTAAAACGGAGCTTCTTAATTATAATGACATTGTGTAACAAAAAACTTCACCTCAGCTATTACTTATTTATTTATTTATTTAAGAAATTTATGAATACAAAGATGAATAGTTTTAGTGTAAACATAAACTCATTAGAGTTTTTCCGTACACCATTGCTGTCGACACATTATTCTAATTAATACTTTATAATAAATTACATTACCAAAGTTACATTAATATTATTACCAACTTAAATTAGGTGCATTAAATGTTATGTTTCTAATTGACAAAACTATTTATGGGTACAAAAATACAAAATAGTCTTAGGCGATGAGCGTAAAATCACATGGTGAACTTATTACATTCTGTGAATAATCGTGACACAGGAACATATATTTTTATAAATTTAATATAAGATATGTTGGTAAAGTAAACCAATAATATAGAATGAGAAGTTGTTTAAAGTGTTACGAGTATTTAGTAAGAGTTAATTGTATATAAAAAATTTTTAGTTTATATTTTATGTTTTTACGTGTAATGACGTCTTTCAAAGATCTAGGTAACTGATTGATTAGATTAGGTATAACATAGTTTAATGTTCTTTTTCCGTATAAGTTATTATATCTAGGTAATTGCAGTTTTAGATGATCAGTTCTGCGTGTGGAGTATAATAACTTATCTACCTTTTTAAAATTTTCAGTAAAGTAATTTTCGGTTAGTAATGTTAGTTCAACTTTGTCGTAAATAGGTATAATTTTACAAAATGCAAATAGTTTTCGATAATCATCTTTAAAATTAATTTTGAGATTATTAGGGACTATTTGTTTTAAAATGCGCAGCTGAAGTGAGTAAATTCGATCTAGATATGTTTTGTAGGTTCTACCATAGCTTGACAAGCCATATTGTATAACAGATTCAGCTAAGGATTTATAGAGCATTAAAGAGGTTTTGTAAGGTATTTTTTGTTTGATTAATATAAATTTCGCTAATATTCCTCTTAATATATCACAAACACGATTTACATGCTCTTTCCAGTTTAACCGATCGTCAATTATTAGACCAAGATAGGTGTGCTTATTTACAATTTCTATGGCATCGCAATTACAGGGTGTCGAATTGTTAGTATTTTGTATGTGAAGGCAGTGATGTGTGTGCGCTATTAGTTTAGGTATAATTATAACTTATCACTCTTCTGTCATAACTAGCTAGATCTGGTCATCTACAGCAGAAGATTCGAATGTCCATCATCTTAATATATATATATATATATATATATATATATATATATATATATATATATATATATATATAAATTACGTGTCACGTTGTTTGTCCGCGATGGAATCCTAAACTACTTAACTGATTTTAATAAAATTTACACACCGTGTGCGGTTTGGTACCACTTGAGAGATAAGATAGGTTTTTTGCCCATGAGTGACCCACAATTTTATTTTTTGCGAAAACAACGATTTTTAATAGGGCAAGACAAATTGTAGTCGAAAAGGGCAGAGCAACGTCTGCCTGGCAAGCTAGTAAGAATATAAAACAATATTTTTTATTCAATATAGATTACAAGTTCTTCTCTTCAAATAGTCATAGTTCATGACTATCCCACTTATTATATAAGACTAAGTATATATAGGTATATGTATGAGCAACGTTTAATTTAAATTTATAAAAGTAATTACGGAAATGTATTTCGTAAAATACACCCAGGCGTGCGTGTATTTGGGGTTATGACAGAATCGTCAGCGCTGTACTGCTACTAACCCTGCAGCATTACGCTGAGTCATAACCTTTTCACTGGCTCGATCCACACCCCATCACTCATAATATTAATCTACGAACTTTTAACTGTTTATTATTTTATTTTTGTGATGTGTGCAGTTTCAGTGAATAAAGGTCTTTCTTTCTTTCTTTCTTTACTTATAAAAGTTCCTGCCTCATGATATTCGCTTAGATTGGTCAAAGTAATAAATGAGATATTTTATTAGGAATTATAATCGTAAGTAGAAAAAAGTACTGTTACATTAACAATTTGCGCAAAACAATCGTAAATCACATGTCTACTGCCACATAACAGTACAAGGCATAGAAGCATCACTTTGCAAATACATTTAAATAAATAACGACCCTTAAGTCGATGTAATAAAGTGCAATTCAGATTGCACACATCGTCGAGTATTTAATATTATTCACCTACAGCATTTATGAGGACTCTCAAGGTCGCTCAGCGAGCTATGGAGAGGGCTCGGGGTTTCTTTGCATGATAAACTTAGAAATGAGGATATCCGCAGTAGAACCAGAGTGACCGACATAGCCCAACGGATTAGTAAGCTGAAGTGGCAATGGGCCGGCCATATAGCTCGAAAAACCGACAACCGATGGAAAAAAAGGTTATTTAGTGGCAGCCTCGTACCGGTAGGCGTAGTGTGGGGTGACCCCCCAATAGATGTGACGACCTGGTAAGATATGGAGGAAATCGATGGATACAGGTGACTCAGGACCGTGTTTTGTGGTATTCCTTGGGGGAGACCTATTTTCAGCAGAGGATTTGTGAAGGCCTGAAATGATAATGAATGATGATGACGGCATGTACGCGGATGCCTTTCTTCTACCGTTACTTTTATATATACAGTAGAATAGGCAAGTGTCGTCTGGTTCCCTATGCTACGTATTAACTCAGTATACGTGGTGCATGCTCGAAAGAGGACACTGAAACTATTCTCTGACTTTTTCTTTCAACTCCCTATTAAAAGAGAGGTCAATCAAATCATAATATTATGATTGAAGCTAATTAACCTTATCGCGCCTAAAGAAGTTGCACTTCAATATCTCAATAATTGTTTTACATTTAACAGGTGCCACCGCCGGAACCTCCAAAGTCACGTTCTCCAAGCATCCAGCGCATGCTAGACGACTCAATAGAAGAAGGAATTTCTGAATACAACTGGAAGATGGAGCAAGAAGTTACCCAAACCATTAATAAACATAACAACGATTATTCGAGAAAGATATCCCACGATATTCTATCGCGCGAGTCTGCTCTAAACGAGCGATATTTTGAACAACAATCAGACAAAGTTCGCAGTCGTTCATTGGACAATCTTCTAGGTGAAAATCCGGTACCGCAGCCGTCTAAGTTAACTGATCTAGGACTATCACAATCGCGACTAAACGATCGCTATCACTCAGTAGAGAGGTTAGGTGGAGCACCGAGTGTAGCCAGTAGCAAGGGAGCAATGGAGATGGAGTACGGAACAGGCTCAAGAGCAATGCCTTCACGATATATAAAGTCACAGTATACTGGTAAGCGGGCGCCGGCTGGATCGCAGTCTAGTCGTGCATACATTGAGAAGAGCTCGGAATTTGGAGGCGTTAGGTAAGCTACAAGGCTTGATTAAATCTTTAAATACAAATAGTTACTTTTTTTCTTATTCCTTTAAAGGAATATAATAAAAATATTCTCCTGTTTTTCTTGTTTTTTTTTCTAATAAAATTAGGGTGACAATCGAGCACACAGTCCACCTGATAGTGGATGCTGTGGCCCATAGACATCTGCATTTAACCTCGAATAAGAATCAAAATCCAGAAGCGTTGTCACCCCTGAGGACTAAAATGGAATGTCTCGATTCCAGTAAAACGAGTCTCTTGTTCTCTACACTCACCACACGGAACATAGCAGCATCAAGCTGCTATTTTACGCTGTTATTCTTTGAGAGCGTGGTCTCCCCCGGTCGAGCCGACCCATTCGTGTTACAACCATAATATAGCTGCAGCGTAGCTCCACCACGTATAATATATCTTGTTTGTCGTTCTTTGCTGGAATTACTTATATACGAAACACTTATACTTATCCAAAGATATTTTTGTTATTTAATTAAGGTTGGTACTTTTAAGGTTGATTAACAAATGACAGTGCGTTTACCGTGCAAAACTGTTCAAATAAATAAATGAACTAATGAAAGGGAAGTGTTTCAAATTTCTCCTTCAATTAAATAACTACTACTGTTTGAATGTATAAATAGGTTGATTGTTTTATTTGTCCTGCTACTAATTTATTTGTCTACAGATCATCAGCCATGTCGGACACTTCCGAAGCTCCGAGCTTGGCTTCGCATGTGCGTCGAGTCCGCGTTCCAAGTCAAGCTTCCGACGTTGACCAGTTCCTGGATGACTTGTTCTCGCCGGTCCTCGATCCAAACATTGACGAAATGTCTGATGCCCGTTCTTTAGCCGCTAGCATTAAAGGCGGGAAGAAATATAATGAATTTATCGACAACATCCTGAATTGTGATTACAACGAACAAATAGCTGCTCTTAACAATGCGACAGATGTTGGCCGCTTAATCAAAGGTGGTGGGAAAGAGGAGAAAAGAAAAACTAGCAGAAAGGAATCTAGTGTCGGTTCTGTAGACGATTATATCACAAATCTGTTTGATCCAATATTCATGAATGATAGTCTGAAGAGACTAACCGATGGTGAAGGTCTATCAGGTGCCATAAAGGGTGGCGGAGCTACGCCTAGAGGTGCATCAGCTTCGACATCAGCTCTAAGTTTTGGAGCTTTATCACTGCCGCCATCGATGCCGGCTATGCCAGCGACTCCCGAAGCACTAGCTGCTGCGTTAGGTCTTCATTTACCACCTCCTGGCACAGTCGATATAAATGCGTATCATCAAAACTTGCAACGAGCTTTTTTGCAGAACGCAATGGCACAAAACTTACAGATACAGCAGCAATTGTTGGCTCAAAATCAAGCTTTACAAACGCTCCTTGCCGGCCAAGTCTCCGAAACATCTGATTCGGTTCCCACATCATCAATTCGGCCATCGACCGTTATTCACGCTGAAGTGCACTCGCCTCCTAGAAATGCGGTAAAATTGAGACGGGAATCAAACGAGAGCTCATCTACTGGAGCGCCTCCCCCTCCCCCGCCGCCGATGCCCCCACTACTACACGACGTCGATCCTTCGGAAGTAAGACCATTTTTAGACCCATACGGTCGTGCGAAAACCGTACGAATAGGGAAATGGAGATGGCCGCCTCCGAAGGATGCGGCGAATCAAGAGACATCTCAAGATTTTACTAAATTCAAATTGCGTCAGATTCAGAGGAAACACACGCCACAAGCACAGACTAACGGCGTAGAACATGAACCACCGCGTGGAAGATCTCGGTCTGAAGCCTCACCAAGTATAGATTGGGAAGAGTTTGAAGTCGATGGACAAAATATTTCACCAAGTATGGAACCGCCATCACAACGGACTACAAGACGAAGCTTCGAGATAGGCGCACAAAGACCTTCGCCCGGCAGCGTAGGGAAGTTGAAACTCAGCTCTGAAATGAGACAAAGACTTGAGCGTGTCACCGCTAATCATTCAGTACGAAGCTCGTCTTCTGCTGCCGAAACACCACGTGCTATCAACAAACTGGAGGATACCAGAAAGTTGATGCTGGAACGTCAGTTAGGAGGAGGGAGATGGGATGCTCCACCGCCACCAGTGCCCCCCGCACCGCCAGGTCCGGCTCCCCTGCCTCCGAAATCTCCCCCCACTCCGCCAGATAGACCTGCTCCGCCCCCTCCAGCTCCCGATACATCTTTCGCGCAATTACGTCGCGATAGGGACACTTTTGGTGTGCATCAAAACAGAGAAGCTGATGACCGAAACGCATTCTTAGCTAATTGGAGCTCACGTAGAAAAGAAGAGTCTGAGTCAGGTAACGGTGATGACTTGGCATCTCGTTTCTTGACAGCCGACCGAAGAGAGAGACGGATGAATGACTGGGGTGATGAATCCGATATCCGCGGCTATAGTGAAGAAAGACAACAGCATGGCCGTGACGAATGGGATTCAGAATCTGGTTTAGATGTACCTGATCGTCGGGATATTCGTGACAATTATTCGGGACGTGAAGCGTCTGAAATATATGAGATTCACCCAACAAGGGCTGAAAGGAGGAAAGAAGAAAACGACATGGCTGCTAACTACGAACGCAAACGATCATCTTCGTACTTTGATGAGTTTGAGCGTTTCGATGGACGCAAAAATTCCAGAGACATGTTGGTTGGTCGGGCGAGGGAAAGTCCCCGTTCAGATGTGGTTTTCCCACCGGAAAATAATGACATGAAACGACCAGAGCGGCCGACGTTTAGGACTCACATGGCACAGAAAGAAAGGGATAGAAAACTCGAGGCAGAAAGAAGACATTCTGTTTCCACTCATGTTACAGATAGAACGGAACATATCGAACGTGAGTACTTTTTAATAAATAAAATTTTAAAATATGCAAAAATATCTTAGTATGAGTACATAACTAATACTTTATATTTTTTATATTATTTACGTAACTGTTTTTCTTCATTACTTCCCATTAAAACTACAGATTTAGTAATTTGTGAAATTTTTGCGTTATTTTTTATATTGTTTCAACCTAGGTGACGTCCCAGCACCGGCGGCTCTACTGCCTTCGGATCGCATGTTCTTAACCTATACCCGAGTGCCTTGGAAACTGCGCGTGCGCAAAGAAGTGTTCACGCCTCTGGAGACATACAACGATCCCGCCATTTTGGACTTACTTTATGCGCAAGTAATAAAATACGCTATATTTAAAAAATATATAACATACATGTTTTTAATATATTATTTTATTCTTGTGTTATTCACGCTGCTATCCGTCGTCGTACTGATTATTTTGGGTTAGGTATATACAATATGGTTATACCACTATCAATAAAGTGCCATTATTACTTCTTTAATGCGATGTCTAAGAGATGTCGCCTTCATACGAGTGCCATGTCACTGCTGTAACCATGGAGGTTAGAGAACAGGAAAACGATCGCTACGTACTAAAGCATAACCCGCCTGTCCTTAAAAATTTGTAGAATTTATAACGGCGCTGCCGTCGGTGAGTAGTGGCTGCGAAGTTGTTTAGCTGTTTACGAGTACAAGTAGATGAAGTTAGTTGAATAATGTACAAATTTTTTTCGCGGCATTGGTGAGTAATTTTTTAATTTTTGACAAAAAGAAACATTAAAAAATGGAGAAAATTTTGTTATGCGTGGATGTGCAAGTGGTTTAGCATCTGATCAGAAAAATAGACTGAAAATGACTTATTTTTTTTTTTCATTTATTTACAGGACCACAAACAGATTCACAATTAAATATATATAAAATATTCAAGACAAAGAAATGCAATTATCATTATGAATCCAACAGCGCTGGTCTCATTATACATATAATCTAGTGTTAAAGTGGAGCTCATCTTACATTATAACAAGTGTTAGTTAACTAGTTAAGAAATCATGAAGTAACTAATAAACATTATTAATACATGTGTGTGTGTGTGTGTGTGTGTGTGTGTGTGTGTGTGTGTGCGCGCACGCGCGCGTGCGTGAATCCATGTGCGCATGTGTGTGTGTGTGTGTGTGCGTGCGTGTGTGTGTGTGCGTGCGTGTGTGCGTGTGTTTGTGTGTTTTAGAGTGGAGGTAGGTGTGTATGTGTTATTGCGTGTGAAAATAAAATCATTTTTTATGTGTTACTAAGCCAAGCCTATCAATGACTGATTTCTTGAAAGATGTATGTCGTAATGCAATAATATCGATATCATTGAAAATGTTATTGTATGTTTTGGCCATACGGTGGAGTGGAGAACGAATGCCCGCATTCGTTCGGCAGGATAAGGTTGCAAACAATCTATGCGGACGTGTAGACCTCATTAATGATCTAGAAGGTACGCTATAACAAAGTTTGTTTGATATTTCTATAGAGTCATATCTATTATGAGTAAGATCATGTAAAACATTACTTCAAGTTGTGTGCGTCTAGATTTAAGATCAATTAAATTGTATGTTTTTAGTAACAAATTATACGACAATCTTTTGCGGTGGCATTTAAAATGTATGTATCGAAGATATTTCTTTTGTATCCTTTCAAGCATATAATTGTATTTTTCATAAAGTGGAATCCATATTGATACAGCGTATTCTAGCTGACAACGTATCAATGATTTAAATAAATATAAGAATGTAGAAGTTTGTTTAAACATAACACCTGACCTAATGACGAACCCATACATTCTAAATGCTTTATTAATAATGTTCTCTATATGTACATCGAAATGTAGTTTACTATCAAGTGTGATTCCAAGATCTTTAATAGTGTTTTCTCTTGTTAAGGTTATTCCGCAAAGTGAATAATAGTAATTACTAAAATTCCTCTTTCTTGTGAAAGTTATGGATTTGCATTTATTAATACTCAGTTCAAGTTTATTTTTACTGCAGTATAAAGAGAGTTGATTCAGGTCATTTTGGAGTTTAACATGATCATCTAAAGTGTTAATAATCTTGTAAATCTTTAAGTCATCTGCGTATAAAAGAAACTTACAGTGATCAAAACATTTATTAATATCGTTAATGAATAATACGAATAGTAGAGGGCCAAGAATGGAACCCTGTGGTACACCTGAGCTTATATTTACACATGGAGATTCGAATCCCTTAATAACGACTTTTTGAGTTCTATTCGATATGTAAGATTTAAACCATCTCCAAAGGTTTCCTCGTATACCATTAAAGGCTATCTTTTGAAGGAGGATTTTATGATCCACCCTGTCAAAAGCTTTGCGAAAATCAGTGTACACGCTGTCAATCTGTTTATTTGTATCTAGTCCTTCAAAGAGATCCGTTGTATAAATAAGTAGATTAGTAATCGTGGAACGACGCTCAACAAATCCATGTTGTTGCTGTAAAATGGAACTATGGAGACATGGGTAAATAGCTTTATGTACTAATCTTTCGCAAAGCTTCGACAGGGTAGGCAAAATAGAGATAGGCCTATAATTTTCTACGTCTTTCTTGGATCCTCCTTTATATACAGGGACGATTCTGGCTGATTTCCAGATCTTAGGAAAGACACCATCACGTAAACATTTATTAAATAAATAGCATATAGGTTCATCAATAGTATCAGCAGTCTGTCTCAAGAAATAGGCATTAATGTTATCAACTCCAGCACCTTTATTAACATCAAGCACTTTAATTGAGGTATGAACTTCTTCCTTTGAAATTTCTACACTACAGATTAAGGTATCAGGCGTTTGACGGTCATCTATATTAATATCTTTAATTTCAAAGTTGTCTGGTACAGAAGAAGGTTCGAATACTGATTGGAAAAACGTCGAGAAAAGACTACATACTTCAGAAGGTGTATTGGCAGTTACGTTTTTGTAGTGCATTGTGTTGGGTATATCTGAGTTCTTTTTACGATTATTAATGTATGTCCAGAAAAATTTAATGTTATTTTTTATACTGTGTTCTACATGTTTGAGGTAAGCTTTATAACGCCGATCCGACATTTCTTTAAATTGTTTTCTGTGTATAGCAAAAATACAATAATTTGATTCCGTATTATATCTTTTCATTTGTATCCAGGCTCGCTCCTTTTTCTTATATAAATTAATAAGTGCAGGAGTAAACCAATTAGGAAAAAGTGACGATTTAATAACTTTAGTAGGCACATGTTTTTTTATTATTGCATATATCCTTTCATAGAAATTAGAGACTGCCTCCTCTACTTCTTTTTCCATGATGAGAAGATTCCAATTAGTATTTGCTATTTCTTCATTAATTTTTGCATAGTCCGCGTGTTTGTAACAATATTTAAGATAGTTTTTATTTTTCAAGCGTTTGAATTCCTCAACAAAAGATACAACTACCTGGAACGGAGGGTGATGTCCATCTGGTGGAATCAAAGGTAATTGTACAGGAGAAGTTTTGCTACATATATTATTACTGATGCATAAGTCTAATATATTATTTGTTTTATTTTTTAACGAATTCAACTGATAACATTCAAGTGATGACATAAAGTTAATTAAGTATCTGTGCGTTGGAGTTATATCAGAATTCATAATTGGTTGAATGAAAATGCCTTTATTTTCCCACTTTAGACTAGGCAGATTAAAGTCACCTATTATATAAATGTCAGTATCTAAATCATGCACCGCGCTGTGTAAAACGTCTAAATAAGCACGGTATGTGTCGTAGTGCTGTTTAGGTGGGATATACACAGCGCAAATAATCAGTTTACGTTTTCCTATGTTGAGTTGAATCATCAACTGGTCAACAAGAGGTGGGAGGGGTACGTCGGCGGCGGGCAGCGCGAGCGCAGTAGCACAGAGCGCTCGCGACACGGCAACAAGCACGCCACCTCCATCCCGCCGGCCACTGGTCGATCGGTCCCGATCCATCCTAAACACCTGATACCTAGAATCAATGTATTCACTATCGGAGATGTCATTACGCAACCAAGTTTCTGTTAAGATTATTATGTCGTAGGTACTGGAGATAACATTAGTGTAAAGAGTGTGTAGTTTTGTTTTAAGTCCTCTGCAGTTTTGGTAGTACAGTGTTAAATAACTATTAGCCATTTAGAATGAATAATTCCTATGAAATTTGAGAGATATAATTAATGTAATATACCATTATTGAGACTGTTGCCAAATAATTTTTACTAAAATAATTAAGTGCTATGTTTTGTACCGTTTTCCAAAATTCCATCAAACATAAATTATTTTCCACTTCATGGTTATAACTCAGATTAAAACCGCACAAGTTATTATAATACATACAGTGATATTTATGACATACTTTATCATAACAGATTAATGCACTATTTTCAGTATAGGAACACACAACTAAAATTATTATTATTATTATTATTATTATTTGCAATTCGTACAAACAAGAGACACGGGGTAAATAACAATAGACATAGGGTAGACTTATTATTTTTTTTAACCGTGATACTGATATATATATTTTTACACGATAAAACAAAAAATGCAAATTGTTATTGACGTTACTACTTGATCTTATCAATGTCTTGTTCGTTACGTATTGCAAATATTGGTGATGAATCGGTTTGGCGAACAAGTACAGTACCATGCTTAATCCAAGTATATTTATAATTATGCTTGTTCGCAGCGACACGGCATAAACGAAATAATTGTTTATTTTTTGGAGTCAGGTGTTCATTTAAATAAATGGTACACGGAGTGCCAGAGATTGAGAGTTGGTCAGATCTGACTCGTCTTACTGCCCTCGCCGCCAGAACTATGTTGTCTCGCAATATTTTAGAGGATAATTTAACAATCACATTTTTGGGATGTTGATTTTTCTGATCAAAATGGGGTACACGATGAGCGGAGAGAATGTCTGTGGCCTTGATAGGATGTTTTATTATTGCACCTATTTTCTCTAATAAGGTTATAAGATTTTCGTTACGGCGTTCCGGGAGATTAGCAATCTCGATATTATATTGCCTTGCCTGTTGCTCCATTGATTCAATTTTATTCTCTAAGGCGGCAATTTGGGAATTCACAGTGCTACCCGCGACAACTTTTTCTTCAAATAACTTCAATCGACTCTCAAAATTATCTTGTCTTTCACCTGAGTAGGTGATAGATTTTTCTATGTCATCCAGTCTAGTAGTTATATCTTTCAGTGAGTTGTTAATAGACGAGATTAATTTACTCATTTCGTGCTCAAGTGTCGCGTTAACAGCGTTTCTTATGGTTTCAGCGATGTTTGTGTCCAGCCGATTCTTCCAAGCTGCAAGCTGTTCATTTATTTTTTGCTCGACAACCTCCACTACGGAGCTCGCCATATCCGATTCGGATTGTTTACGCTTACGTAGGTTGACAAAGCAATCAGTATCTCGGATATTAAGCGCTGAGTTAGGAATATCGGGGTTGGATGCACATTTAAAAGTAGCCGATGGCTGTGTACGTTGCATTACGGCAGCAAGATGTAATATAGCTTGCCTTTTCAAGCACAGCGTTGTAAGCGATTCACAAGAGATGCGCAGGCTATTTATCACTGCACACACAAGACACACAAAGGCGAACTCAGTCACTAACTAGTTAAGGTCCTAATTAGAGTGCACGTATTCACCAAGCTAAACTGTTCGTATTTTACACGTCTGCGCAAGACTGACTCCACACGGCGAATGATGACTATTATGATGAATTATTGAGAGAACTAAGCGATCGCAGCGGCTCACTTATGGTGTCCATATTTCTGGGACACTATTTTCTACGGCGGACGTTCTCCTTTTCTCTAATCTCCATGGCTATAACTATAATGTTAACCCGCCTACTAAGGGTGGCTTCTATGGCAATCATCTGTCCTTATGAGCAACCACATAAAGAAATGGTTCCCAATTTCTGGCAACTCTGTTTGTTCCTGGCTATGGTGGTGGGAAGAAACGTTCTTAGAGTGGTAGCCTCATACTAGTAAGTGAAGCGTAGGGTAGTAAGAGAAACAGTCGATGGAGGCGGGTGGGCACTATGTTGAAATAATGTCAATGCCGTTAACGTTACTAATATTATCTTTAACCACTTCTGGTAAACTTAAAATGCTTGAGTTAGGAGTGGTTCGCGATAGTAGTCGAATGGCAGAAGCCACGAATTTTGAATTTGCGGTCCGTATCTTGTTATTAGGCTACTGTTGCTTCAATTACCATTAAATATTGTTAATTCCATTATTTATACGCTTTGGTCAAATACTTCCATGTATACGTAGCGGCACGAAAGTCTAGCGGTAACCGTTATTACGCATAAGTCAAAAATAAGTGTCATGGGGTAGTAATCGGGTCACGGGGCGAGCATGCGTATCGCTGATTGGCTACTGCTATTTATATACGGCTACGGCTATTGGCGTAGTGATACGACATGCGCAGCTATTCCCTCCATGTTTCCTTCAGCGCTAGACTTACGTGCCGCGACTTGTACTATTACTAGACGGGCTTGGCGGCCTTAATACATTGCGCACTAAGTTACGGTCAATTATCTGTAATTCCTTTAGTCGACACCAAGCAGGCGAGAAAACTAGTTTTTTGTTTTGTAAAACGTGACCATTAATTAAGTGTTAATTAAGAAAAATCTGTCAATATTTATGTGTACCCTTTGTAAACGTGTTTTGAAGTTTATTACAGATAAGTATTAAGAGTAACTGTTAAAAGAAAATAATATATGTGAGATTAAAGTATACCATTTTAGTATGTAGTATAGTATATATATATATACCTCTTTTAGTACGCATTATCTATTCTCCTTCATTACGTAAAAGAGTACAATCTCTTTTAGTAGGAAGACGTCGAAACTTGGTTGCTTTAAACACTTGTCAGAGTTTACAGACTTAAACTTATTTAGCTTGTGTTGTTGTTGTGTTGCGTAGACTGTTGCGTAGATATTACTTCTGTAGTTGTGACAGAGTTTTTGTTCTCAATTGCCGGTGTAGTAGAACATGATAGATAGAGCAGTGGGTGTAACACTGGGGGTGGTTGCGTAGATCGTGCACGACGTGACGTCCAGCAGCGCTTCGCTGCGGGTGGGCGCGGGCGAGCGGCGCGCAGGGCGCGCATGGCTACGCGCGCAGGCCGGCCCGGTGCGCGCGCACACCAAGCTGGCGTGCGTGGAACTGGCGCGCGGGTGGCCGTTCTACTTCGCGCGCCTGTTCGCCGCGCGCCTGCCGCCCGCCGAGAGTGCCGTGCTCGCCGTCTCGCACGCGGCCGTCATCGTCGGTGTTAAAGGTGACGCTTTAGTCCTTTTTACTTCTGAACTCGTACGATTGACATATAATATGTCATTGTCAAATGACACTTGCTATTTATACAACAGCCTTTATTATTATTATTAACGTACACAATTCGCAACTGAACATTAATATTTTATTGTTATTTATTCTTTAATATTCTACATTGGAAGGGTACATCAGGATATAGATACATAATCCCATACATTTATTGACAAGAGTATCGTAATCAAATCACAGATTAAATAATGTTACTACGACCAAATATCACGTCAAGCAGCAATTTATATCACTACGCATCTACCTGCGACGTGATATTAATGTTTTTTATGAATTAACGAGAAATGAACAGAATAAAACGATCAAAAAATTTTACTTCAACCAAAACATAATAAAATGTTTTTTATAACAACCTTCTCGTTACTCTTTTTTTAATTTATGATGCGGAAACCAATAAGATTTTAAGATATAAGCAATATTATTAATCATTACCCGAATGTGTGATATTTCTTCCATTTTTAATGTGTGTTAGGCTAAATATTTCTGCAGTGCTATAAAGAGCATTTTGATGTAGCCACCCTTCTGTTGAAACCACACTAAATAGAAAGTAGTGCAAAATTTATTTTTGTATGTTCTTTATTTATTTATTTTTTCATGCATCAGTTAGATGTAGTTTTCGTGGGCCACTTTTTGCAACAAAGGAGACATACGCATCAAACGGTTATCCTCATTTCAGTTGCAAACAAATAAACCATATAAAACATATTACTATTCGCATTGCGATGCGGCTGACCACAAAGGATTCCAGCCGGTCGAAGATCTGCGGCCCGTAGGCCGGATAGCCGCCGCACGGTTGCTACTTGCACTATGAGTTTAATTTGCGGTTGCCGCAAGGAGAACCGCGTTGGCCCGCAAGATGCGAGTTACCGCCGTAATGATTATGTGCTCTACGTTTCGTATCTTTGTTTTAATAAATGACTATTCCGAGAGAGTTTTGGCAACTTGACCGCCGGTGGATTGATGCCCTTGTATTACCTATTTTGTTTGTCTACTTAGGTGTCTTGAGATACAATCGTCATTGACTGGCTAAAGCTTTCGTCAAAATCTCTCATAAAGTGCGCAATGTGATGCATCATCAAATGATTTTAAACAAATTAATATACAGGATAATATCTTAATATAAGACACTGGCAATAATACAACCGCACGAATCCATTGCCCAAGGAAGAAAGAGACAATTTCGTAATATTAGACACTGGCAAAAATACAACCGTACGAGTTCAAAAGAAAGAAAAAACAACTATCGTGTGACTCATAATTGCTGACGGTGCGCCTTACTCGTAGGTCCTGCGGGGCTGTCGGTGAAGCGCACTCTGTCCCTAAGCGGGCTGCGCGCCTCCGCGCCGGCACCGGCCACGCTGCAGCTCACACCCGCGCGCGAGGCGCCGCTCACGCTGCACTGCCCGCTCGCGCACCACGCACACGCCCTCATCTCCGAGTTCGTCCTGCAGTACTCACAGGTACGTGCCCAATTGAATTGTAGTGTGAAGTGAAGAAAAAAGATTTCTATGCATACTACTAGATGGGCTCTGCGGCATCGAGTTACGCTCATTTCTCCGCAACTACTTGTAAGTTCTACTAGTTCTTTGTTTTGTAAACCGCGAACGTTGTTTTCGACAATCTAACACTGATTTTGTATAATATGACTAATAGGACTCTGGCATTGTTTATGTCAACGGGATTTTACTTATTTGCCGAAAAACAGTAACTGTCGTGAACAAGTGGTAAAATTAAAAATTTTGTACAACCGACTTCAATATAAATAAAATGAGAACATCATCCTTGTATTCGAAGTCAATTAAATACGCATTATTAAGGACTAGAACCGACAACCGTTGGGGAAAAAAGGTTCTCGAGTGGCAGCCTCGTACCGGTAGACGAAGTGTAGGGGGACCCGCCATTAGATGGAGTGACGACCTGGTAAGACATGCAGGAAGTCAATGGATGCAGGTGACTCAGGACCGTGCTTTGTGGCATACCTCGGGGGAGACCTATGTTCCGCAGTGGACTTGTAAAGGGCTGTAATGATGATGATGATGAACGACTAGCTAAGAAATATAAAAGATATTGTTAATGTTTTTTTTTATACTAGTGCCTAATGCATTGTTGTAGTGGTCTAAAACCGTCTTCGCAGTATTGCCTTTCTAATGAAACCGGTGTGGGGTACATTGATTGGATAGTTTCAAAGTCTATAACGGACTTAGGTATAAAGACTTTTTGTGTTTTATATCCATAGGTAACTCATAAACTAATGGTCAGCTCTTTATCAAATTTATATGGGACCACATGAGAAGCACCAGCTTTCCAATAAAAAAATAATCTTAGCGGTCAGCCGCCGTAGAGTCTACATTACCTGAAGATGCCTCGTGTAGAGGCGAAACATGTGTCGTATTATCGTCGATGGTGTGTCTTGCCTGGAATAGTGGTGTTGGGAGTAGTGGTGCTGGGACTAGTGGTGACGGAGTTAGTGCACGCAATTGAGGGAGGCCGGGAGGTGCTCTTCAATCCAGGTAAGACACATCATTATATTTGTTTAGCGGAAGGTTGGGAAGACATTTATATTTTTATTTTTTAGAAAAAATACCGTCGAATTTAGTACCTTCCCCTTTTTTGAATTTGGTTAAAAATACAACTGCGTGACATATTTTATCGTGCATGGTACCTACACGCCCGCGCTTAATGTACAGCTGTTTTGGTCTGACTGGCCGATCTAGTAGTATTCATAAAGTCTTTAATCTTTATGTTACGTTACCTGTCATGATACTGTACGATTTTATGAATGTTAGGTAGCAAAACTGTCACAACAGATAAGTTTATGTAAATGCGTTTTCTTTCATCAACCTCTAACTTCGTTCTTTTTATAGGGATTTTATAAAGATGAATAACAAGCACAAACAGTCCGTCTGACGGCCCGTGGATACCGTCGAACATAGACATTTATCACCTATCACCCCTGAGCACTAAGATCGAATACTTCGTTTCCAGTGAAAAAGGTCTCCAGATCTCTATTCTCACCATACGAAGCAGCATTAAGCTGTAATACAATACAATACAATACAATACTCTTTATTGTACACCAACAAAACATAAATATAACAAATAATGAAAAAAAAAATAATGAGGGATAAACAAAAGGCGGTCTTATTGCTACATAGCAATCTCTTCCAGACAACCCAGAAGAGGAAATTAATAAAAAATAAAAATAAGATTAATGGGCTGTAATTTCACGTTGTTAACGTGTAACAGCGAGATCCTTCCCCGGTCGAGTCGACCCATTCGTTCTACAACTATAACTGCAGCGTGGCTCTATCACGTAAAACGTAAAATGTTGTAGGCAGGATTTTTACCTCAATCATCACACTTGGCAGGCGAATTTACGATCATAGTGCCAGATGTCTTGCACTTTGAGGCTGCTGTTCGACACTGGTCTAAGTATAAGATAATAAGCGTAAATGAGGAGGTTTATCATATCAGAACTCTCTTAGAAATGGAATAAGGCTGGTATCAGTAATAACCCACCAATCGGCTATAACATTTTTCGAGAATTTCCTATAGTCGCGTCTTACGTTATACAAGCCTGAGAGAGTTTTGAAACGAAAAATAATACTCAGCAATATACATTGTCAAATGGCGTACTTCCAATGTCTTCGGAATATCTTTAAGTTCTCAGAAATATCCTAAAGATTTCTATGGAGGAGTGTGGCCTTCTGAGACAAATATTTTAAATACTTAAACGGAGGTCTCAACTATAATACTGCACCAACTCACAACGTCCTTGTAACCAAATAATTTAAACTGCACACCTCGAACGGTCATGTAATGTGTTGAATAATTAATTTAATTTTTTTATCGAATTAATTAATTATCGAAACACGTATTTCGTTTAATGCTACAAAAAATTAACACGCAATATTTCTTACTGCTTGCTACTGGCGGTGATTCGTATTTTGTTACCAAAAAAATTGTCAATTTACAATAGTAAAATTCAAAAGTATTCTTAAGGATAAAATCTAAAGCTAATAAAATAAAGTGATAAGTTCGGTTTTTGAAAGATATCTTGTTCACATTCATATATATCATAATCGAAATAAATAATCTTATAACTACGTCAGATGTATTAATGAAAATCTCCTTTTGCTACTGGTGTACTTTTTTATTATATAAGTTCAATATAAGTGGATGGAAGTTGATTTGAGTGGATCGCGATGTTTTGATTTGGTGAAATTAGAGTACATCACCGCTTCGCGTTCGATATGTCTAAAAGGTAAAATAGCAGCTTTATACTGCTGTGTTTCGTATGCTGAGTGTGAACAGGAGTCTTTTTTCACTGAAAATAAGGCATTCCGTCTTAGTCCTGACGGGACAAGGTATTTTCATCCAGATTCAAGTCAGAAACTGTGGCTCATATGGACATCTACATCTTACCATCTTGCGGACTGGGTGCTTGTTTGTTGCTTATCCTAGCCTTCTATAATAATATAATTTTTGGGTGATATCGATATATTCTATACTTGTACAATTACAATTATCTAAGAAATAACGTGCTCTACATACATTGACTCTTCATTAACTTATACACTACAATGTTACAATGATCTACACATTTACGTTTGTCCTACATTCGTAATACATACACCAAAGTTCTACTTTGCTAAAATATTTATTACGTTTATGAGAATTCCCAAAGAAAAAGATACCATCATTAACGAATTGTTAACATGTTAAATCATTGTGAGTCTTGAAAGCACCACAGAATTACTTTATGTGGTAACATCTTTCAACATTAAATCTTACGATAATCCTCTCTACGAATATAGCTTGTGAGTTTTAGTTAGCAATGGCTAGTTTCGCGCGTTTGATTTTCACAAGTATAATATACCAGTAACAAAAATGATTCAGCATTTAACCTAGTGACATTAAAAAGTAAAATCTTAACACTTAAATAAACAAAATGGTGTTTCCTGTTTCCGAAGTTATACAATTGCTCTTCAAATTCAATTTATACACTATTAGTCACGATCGCGTTTATTATTTTATATTTTTGTTTTACTATTATAAGATAAACATATTTTCAGTATTTATGATGTCTTTAAAATCATGCCACCCGGGTTCGATCCCCGCCGGTACCTATGAAATTGTTAATTGCAATTTTAAGTGCTGATTTACCACGTGCTCGGCGGTGAAGGAAAACGTCGTGAGGAAACCTGCATGTCTGAGAAATAAAAAAATATTTCAAAGACATGTGAAGTTCGCCAACACGCTTTGGGGCAGCGCGGCGGACACTTCCCTGCCCCAAAACCCTCTGAGAAATGAGAGGAGGCCTGTGCTCAGCAGTGGGACGTATATAAGCTATAACTTTAACTAACTTTTTAATATTCTTTTATCGTACGTTCGACTATATACGTTTTTTTTAAATATTATGTACGTAAAGAAAAATATAAATTTATTTGTTTAATAAAACTGCCTTCTGTTGAACGGGTTAAGGTGATGCACTAGAGGTTCCTAATTTTATATTGGTTATATTGGTTAAAAGTAGAAAATCTTTTTAAAAAAAATCTATAATAATAGAAAATAAAATCCCTGAGAATGTAGTGCAACTTTCTGACATAATTTAATCTCCACTTGCAAGTGCCCTTACTACTGACATAGTTAAAATTGACATTTAGAAATATTATCATCATACAGGCATTATTAACGAACCTGTAACAAGCCATTTTAAAAAAATCAAAGTTTTCAGAGTTTTAAAATCTAAATTATGTTAAAATCTCTACATGAAGCAGGCCTGCATAAAATTGTAATGAGAATTAATTATATTGAGTGCTATGCGCACACACCATTTCGGAAATTTCTTAATTTTTTGTGTTTGATTTGGGTTAAGGTTGAACTACGCGATACTGTCATTTAATACGCTAATAATTTATTAATTCAAAACCCCTCTCCAAATAGTTAAAATAGAAATTAATAATAAATTATAAACACCTCCACTTAACAATGGAAAAACCCTAGTAGGAGAGTAAATATTTAAAAAAGTATACATACAAGTAATACGTACTTAGTTAAAGGTAATTTTAACGTTAAAGGTAGTGATCATCTAAATCCTATGTTATTATCGGTCATAATTCATATATTTTTTGTTCAATGACAGATTTAGTTAATAGACTGGCATTTGAAATTAACGGTAATACTACAGCGTATTGTCCCTTGTCATTACTTTTAAGAGGATAGAGAAGTCAGCTCAAATTCTAATTTCGCCCCCACTTCCCCGCGCGTCGTATGCTATGTACCGACATGTTTGTAATCACTAATACTGTAAGTACAAAGGTCGTTAGACACTTATTTCATTAGGTTTATCATATTTATGCTTGTTTCTTAACGCCAAGCCAGCCGCTTCTTATTTTTATCACGATTATTTCCCATTTTAATTTTACGTCGTACTGTTGCGTAATGTGTATTCTGATCGTAAGCGACACAACCACCCCGTTCAAAGGCCGAGGCGAAGTGACCGTGCTGCAGGAATCACGCTTTAAAAGGCCGATAGTTTAGGTAATTTCTTTTTACAGTGAAAATAATGCTATTTAAAAAAAGTAATTAACATAAGCACTAATGATTTCTTATATTTACGCGAACACTACACATTGAAATAATACTCGTTTTTACGGAATTTATCGCGTATATTTAACTTTTAAAAGCTCTCGAAACGTCGGGTATTAAAAAGTTAAATATACGCGATAAATTCCGTAAAAACGAGTATTATTTCAAAACATAAGCACTGCTTTATAGTTAGTTCAGTTAGTATGCAAAGTTTCATGATCTTATTTAAAGTATTTTATGAATAAGAGCGGTTTATTGTTTATTTTGGAGGTAACTTTGGATTTTTTTTTCTATCGAGAAAATTTTACGAAATCGTGTTTTCGTCTAACATAATCCTTAACATTAATCCTCAACTTTACCATATATTGAAAATTAATGCTGCAATATTTTCGGCATAACGAGGGATCTTGCTAAGCCATTTGAGATTATATTTCCCCTTAAGAACCTAATTTTACAATTAGGTACTTTTATTTTGGTTTTTTGGTTTAATGTAATCCTAATCATAAATATATATGGATATTATGCTTAAAGCGATTATAATTTGATCAAATGTCTCAGACGGTGCTAAATTCATTTGCAAGTCAAATTTCCTTTCTCTCGTAGCGTTTTTTACAATAATTATCAATATTTGCTTCGCCGTCTGCAGTTTACCTTCATTTGTGCACGGTATGTTATTTAAATTCTTATATAACTTTATAAAACAACAAAATTTTATTGCACTTTCGTATCAGGTTAACAAACGACATTTTTGAATGTCGCAATTAAAATAAATGTTTTGGTAAATACTCAAATTTTCCTGCAGTTTTAATTTTGCCATGCCCTAAACTGCACAAAAGAAAGCAATAACTGTTTATCCGTTTGGAAATGTGTAATATAATAAATAAGACACTTTATACTATATTTTCTGCTTTAATATATTTTAGATATTTTACGGAAGTCAAAAAGGCTGTATACAATATACAGAGCTTTTATCGTCAGTTTGTTTATAGTTGAATCTTCCAACACATCCAGAACCCGTAACCGCAATCAAAATAATTATTGACTAATATTGAAGGGGTTGTATAATGTATTATGCTAGCCTCGTTTTTATCATCCTTACAGTAAATGAGAAAATAGTGCGCTAAGCGCGTTACAACTATAACATTTTCAGAGTGCAGTTATATTAGTAGTATAATTGTAGCACGAATGGGTCGGCTCGATCGGGGAAGGACCACGCTCTCACAGAATACCAGCGTGAAATAGTAGCTTAATGCTACCCTGTTTCGTATGGTGAGTGTAGAGAACCGGAGACCCTTTTTACTGGAAACGAGACATTCCATCTTAGTCCTCACGGGTGACAACGCATCTGCGTTTTGATTTGTATTCGAGGATAGATGTAGATGTCTATGGGCCGCAGTGACCACTTACCATCAGGTGGATTGTGTGCTCGTTTGTCACCCTCTCCTATAAAAAAAATTTGTAAGTCTGATATTTCAAGAAAACATTTTTTATGCCATTGTAATATGGAGTACGTTTCAATTTTATGGTTATGCACATTCGAAAGTCAATTTATATATTTATCTTCAATATTAATCAAATCTGATCGAAATTTACGAATATTATTTATTATTACGAACACTTAAATGATTTATCAATTATGTAGTATAAAAAATAGAAAATATTAAATAACACTCGAATTTCGAATGCTAGCCAGCATGTAATAAATTTTAATCTATTTTTTTTTAAATTAATTATTGGATTTGTTGTCAAGTAACGCAAGTGAAACTAAAAACGTGGCCATGTCTAAACATTATTCACCATCATTTAGCCGACTCTAGCTACTCTGTACGCTTACAGTGAGTTTGTAACCACCAATATGGCTCCCGTTAAAGCGCCGAGATGAGAGGGTCCGTTACGCTGACCTCGCGTTACTCAGTTCCGCTACACATGGTTGCATTGGCTCGTAAATGACCAGCTTGTGCGATCATTTCCTGATTCATCCTCTTTAGAAAAGAAACATAATATGAAAAATTTCATTGTCGGTTTTTACAACGCTTTTAATTGAACGTTAGGTATCTGCAACTTATACGTACACATTTCTCTTACACTTATATTAGTGCCATTTTTGTTATATTCCTTTAAAATTTTCCTCGAAACTTTACAACACATAATTGTAATACCTTTTCTATGTAAGTTTAGGACATTATTATTCAAATATGAATAGAATATTATATAGTAATGTATGCATATGTTATAAATTATAAACGTGCTTAAATAATAACTAAAATGCTACTATATGTTCTTAGTGTATTTTTTGTAGTAACGAATTAAAATGTACTTTATTTTTTTATAATATTATGTATTTACACTGGTTTTTAAATTATCTCTATCCGAAAAAAAAACAATAAATTCTGTGGTATAATTTTCTTATTAAGATAGTTTATAATATTGTATAAATATTTATATTACATATTTTTTGGTTTTATTATATACCACTGTTTGTACTGTCTTTCTTCTATTCAAACAATTTAAACTGGTATCTTACATTTTTTATTTGTTTCTAAAGATCATTGCCATTGCTTTATGAATAAATTAAAGACTTTTTTGAGTCAAGAAACATTTAACATTTATATATTTTATTACATTTCTATTAAAATTAAACTTTAATATTAAACAAACATCAAAGATCAAAAAGGTGGCGTTATAATCTCTGTAAATTTAAAGTTTCTACCATAATATAAAAATAACACTAACACATGCAGAGTTTTTCCACAAATATTAGTGGAATGCTTTATGTACAAAAAAGTCTAAAACCTCGAACATCTTATATTCTATGATTTATTTTATCGGATGATTTTCGTAATTCGATCAAATAATTAAAATTGTTTATAAATATTTAATGTAGTATGCATGTACTTCTGCTGCATTTACTATAAGAACAAGTGTTAATCTGACTATCATCACAGTAAAACGGTTTACGTTGTTAGTCTTTAGCTAGAAGGAAATTTAAATATTATCTTGTAAATTATAGCGCTGAGACTCTCGTGTAAACGCAACAAAATTATAAAGCGAGAATATTAAAGGAAATTGCGATGAACGATCTTCGTGCGCTCGCCGTATGTCATATGGAAAAGCGATTACCTATCGAGAGCGTTAATGCAACATGTCTATATTGTTTTACGTCTTATCAACTGTGAAATCATTTGAGCGAGAGCCGTAATATAAAAAAAAATCATAAAAACATAAACACGCCTGTCACCCAGAGGGGTAGGCAGAGACTACAGACTACCATTTGGCACGATCCTGACACACCTCTCTCGCCTCCTTCACATCCATATATACCTACGCATACATGCTCGTCGGTTAAGGGTACTCCTAATTTGGCCCGTTTTTAATAAATCGTTAATTCGTTCGATAAATTTTCGCCTAGGGCGTCCCTTTACGACTCTGCCATTCACTTCTGCAACATAAATTTTTTTTGTCACTCTTTCCTCATTCATTCTTTCCACATGACCAAACTTTCAACAAGCCGTAATATTTTACAGTAAATTCATGGTTTACGCTAATGCAGGTTGATGATACGGTAGAGGTGCCATATGGTTTTTAAATGTTAATAAGCATTAAAACGTAGTTTGATACACCATAGGATCGTAGTTAGGTGAGCGAGAGTACGGGTCGCGTGCACAGTCGATTACAAGACGCGCGCGCGCGCGCACCATGCAGCGGCCGCGCCTCTCGCTCGCGATGCGTGACAACTGGCGGCACCTCCAACGCATGTACGGCCTCGAGCTCGAACGTGAGGAGTTTTCACCCCCGCGGCGCGCTCCAAGCCTCGACTCCCTCATCAACTCCTCTGAAGGTGCCGCATCGAGTGCGGACGCCTCCAATCCCGAGGACTCTGATTCCGGAGCGGACACGCGCGACCCCGAACCGTCACGAACGCGTAAGAGCGATTCGCCCAAAAAATGCCCCCAAAGTTTCTCGTCGTCGTCTAGTGGTCATATGGAGACGATACACGAGGAAACTACCCAGCCAAAAGTGTCTGTGAAAGAGATTCTTGCCAGGTTTGAGAATTTAACGGAAAAAACGGACGTTGCACAGGTAGAGTTGAATTGTTTATAACTTTTCTTATACCTTTTCCAAAGCGTCATGAGTTCCCAACACTGTGTGAATAAAAAACACAAATAATGAATTAAACTTTTTGTAAGCGTAAAAATTAACGATACACGGAAAACTAAGTGGTATAACTTCTTTTCTGCCCAGGGTTTCGTCTTTGTAGGTCAACTCACCACTTTCTTATGTATTTCTGCTAAGCAGCATTGCGTGCTGTGCTGTGTAGCAGCCTGCAGTTTATGGAGAGCCAATACAATTACAAGCTGTAGGGCAGTTCATATTAGTTCTGAGAACTCTTGTAGTATTCTTGTTTGAAGTTGGCTGCAGATGTCTATGGATTGCTGTAGCAACTTATAAGCAGGTAGACTGTGAGCTCGTCACTTCAATTTTATAAAAAAAGAAGAAAACAATCACTTGTTGTTTGTTGCTGATGTATATATTTACGTTCTTTGTGAATAATAACGATGTCACGTGTGAGGGCCCGGTGTTTAATTGTTAACTTATATATTGTATTGTTTTCTTTATCTTTAAAATGTTTCATTGGAAATATAATTTTTGTCAAAGTATGAAATTTATTCAAGTTTTTATTAAAAAAATTAAATATTTATTATGTTAGTTTAAAATAGTAAGTTGTAGTAAGTAAGTAATGTTTTAAAAAACCGAAATCAAAATTAAGTTAGAACACTTTTATTTTTATCAGTAAAATCACATCTCACAACAAAAACTGCATATGTACTTTAAAATCAAAATTAAATAATAATAAACTTTATCATTTTATATTTATTAAGTGGATTAAAACAACACTATAGAAAAAATCTAAGAATGTAATAGTTAAAAAATCGGTAGTGTTTAAATATTGAGCTCGTTCTTGTAGAACACTTTACATATTCGTTTGTAACTTTTCCGAAGTATAAAACGCAGAAGCGTTACTAATACAGAAATTACTGACATTGTAAATCAGAATTAAAATGATGTGTCGATTACAAAACGTGTAGTTATTTTTTACTTGTCGCTCGTGTTCGATTGCGGGCACTTTCCAATCGCTCGATCATCTCGATGTAATCGATCTATTCATGACTTCGCCTGAAACGAACGAGGAACAATTTTTGTCGCCTTTGTTAAACTTTTATATGAGTAGAAAAACTCTAATGATTCTGTCGTCACATAAAAGGTTATTTCTTCCTATTGGTCCGCCACACTTCGCCAGAGCAATTACATTAGTATTTATGTATATTATTCTAACAACGCAGTGCTAATACGGTTATGTGATTAAATTACCAAATGTTATTTGTTTATACATTTAAAAAAGGAAGGTGACAAACGAGCACACAGTCTTATTTGATGGTAAGTGGATTTTGTGGCCTATAGACATCCACATCGATCCTCGATTAAATATCAAAATGCGGGTGCGTTGTCACCCGCGAGGACTAAGATGGAATGCCTCGTTTTCAGGGTCTCGGTTTCTTCACACTCGTAATAAGAAAAACAGCAGTATTAGGCTACTATTTTACGCTAATATTCTGTGAGAGCATTGTCCATCTCCAGTCGTGCCGACCCATTCGTGTTACAACCATGATATAGCTGCAACGTGGCTCTAACACGTATAAACTAATTAGTTGAACAATCAATTGTGAAAAAACTAAAATGAAATTTACTTTGGTTTGTAAAAACCGACCTTAAGATTTTATTAATTGATATATTATGATTTATGAAGTAGCACTTTGCCTACTATGTTATTTTTTGTTAAAAGTGCTAGTCATTTTGTTGTTTCGCAAATTATTTCTCTATATAATAATAAAAGTTAAATAGAAATATATTTGTTACCCTATATTATTTTAATTGGTTTTCGATTAAAGTGCCTTTGCTTAATTATATGAGATTTTAGTCCAATTTTACATTCAACTATCAAACTTTGAAAACTTTTATCACACTTTCGGTAATCTGCAACATAATATAACCATTAAACTAATATCATATTGACCGTATTTTTGTATTAAATCCTTTGCCGTTAGGTTACACCGTTCATCAATTTCATTGGAATATGCCCAAAATATCGTATCACCTACGCATCCGTGTTTTCTAAAAAGGCGTTTACAGTTATTTATAACATTTCTTTTTAGGATACGGAATTGTCAGCGATTATCTTTTTGAATATATATTGAGTGTGAAAGCTATGTTTTTTTTTATACAAAGTACTGCATCTCTTCATAACTTCATCTTAATGACGGTCAATAGTTATCTTTTCCCACGCATTGTGTTTGTGTAAATAAATGTTTTTAAACAAATACAAAAAATAAAAGGATTGAAAGGAAAAATTTTAATAGAGTTACTTTTGCTTTCACAAAATAAAGTATCGTAAATAATACAGGTACTCCATACTCGTATATTTATCAAATAATTATCTAACTTAATACACCAGTGAAGAGCATCTAATAACATAATGACTTCAATCAGTTACCACACGCAGAAGGTATCCGATGGTAGGCGTGAACATGACCCTTAGCAGGTCAAGGAGAACCGGTGCCAACTGTATTTCGCTTGCAATTACTTATTTACAAGTACACAGGTAGTCATGCTTGACAAACATCTATTAGATTTATCGTCACACAAAGCAGTTTTATTCCTTAAAGTATTTACAACAATGAATAACGAAATCTTTAACAATTACTTTTTTTAATAATTAAGGGTGTTAAACGAGCACACAGTCCACCTGACAATGAGTGACACACAGACATTTTTTTATAGGATAGCGTGACAAACGAGCACACAGTCCACCTGATGGTAGGTGGTTGCTGCGGCCCATAGACGTCTACATCTATCCTCGATTACAAATCAAAATGCAGATGCGTTGTCACCCGTGAGGACTAAGATGGAATGCCTCATTTCCCAGTAAAAAGGGTCTCCGGTTCTCTACACTCACCATACGAAACACAGCAGCATTATGCCACTATTTCACGCTGGTATTCTGTGAGAGCGTGGTCCCTCCCCGGTCGAGCCGACCCATTCGTGCTATAACTATACTACTAATATAACTGCAGCATGGCTCTACCACGTATAAAAATTCATACTTGGACTAAGATGGTATGTCTCTTTACCAGTAAAAAGTGTATTAGTATATAATATTATATTACACCATAGGGTGGCTTACATATGCATAAATTATATCATTTAATCCTTATATTTTTAAAGTTTGAAGTAGCCAGTAGTTTTATTAATTTTTAAGTAAATAAAACGAAAAAATAAAGTTTATTTTATTGTTATTTATTAAGAGGTTACATTTTGTAATGCATGTAACTCTGGCAAAAGAGAAAAAACGTATCGACGCGTGCTCATGGAGCGAGCTGTAGTGAAAGTTGATGGAACTAATTAGCATACTAATAACGTGTAACTGGTCACCTAACAATATACGCGGTGTAATGACCAGGCGGAGTTGCCTGTCATTACTGCATAATTTCCAGAATTGCTAGTCTTTTCCTTTGATTTCCACCAGCTCAGTCGTGTGATATGACTTTAAACATTAAACCGAGCTCTATGTGACCATGTGAAACGAGACCGTTTGGTACCGGCGAAAAAGCATGCTCGAATGAATGATTTATTCGTCACACACAACATAATGCACAGTGTGAAGAAATGACAATTATAAAGCACCAAAAAATAACAATATACACATATACATTAGGTCGCAGCAACAAAAAGGCATCCGACTCAGCATGTGTTGCCACAGTCGGTACCTCATACTCATAGCACCTAGCGGTTTATTACAATAAAAAAAACAAAAAAGAGTAAAATAAAAATTTTGTAATCTTATATTACAAATAAATTCAATGTGGTTAAATAAATTAAAGTAAGTGAATGCATCGCCCCATTTCTTTCAGTGGGTGCCGTAAGAGACGCCTATGGAAAATCCGGGCAAAATATTATGGCTTCCGATAGATAGTGGTATAAATATTTAATTAATACTAGTTTTTAATTATTTATCGCGTATGTTAACTTATTTAATATTCCCGACGTTTCGAACATTTTACAGCACCCATGGTCACGGGGTACTGAGGTGTTCGACGTCCCAATGTCATGTTAACTACGGCTATCTTCAGATTAATATTATTAATTCTTGGTCCCATCTACGCAGTACTGCGTAAAATGCCTAAAATCCGTAAAAACTACTTTTATTTAAATGTGTAGTGTTCGCGAAAGCTATCTTGTTTACTCCAGACGTAAAATATCCCAGACGGTAACGAGCAGCAGTGTCAAAGGTGCGAATAATCCAGTACTGCAGTCTTCAATCTGCCTGTCAAACGTGGTGATTTAGGTAAATATCCTCCTTACAACTGGCGAGGCCTTGAATACCAGCGTAAAATAGCAGCCTAACGATGCTGTGCTTCGTATGGTAAGTGAAGAGAACCGGAGATCCTTTTTACTGGAAACGAGGCATTCCATCTTAGTCCTCACGGGTGACAACGCATTTGCATTTTGATTCGTAATCGAGAATAGATGTAATGTCTATGAGTCATAGCAACCACTTACCATCAGGTGGACTGTGTGCTCGTTTGTCACCCTATCTTATAAAAAAAGAGGCCTAAGTCCAGCTGCGGAGTGTTACGGGCTGATGATAAAAAAGCAGAAGAGCTCAGCTCGGGTTTGTAGCCTTTATTTTATATTTGTTAGCCTAATTAACCATAAAGTTTTTTCATGAGCTCTATATATCCGAAAGGAGAAGTCGTAGCATTACGCCTGTAATCCGAGGAGGTGGGCAGATGCAACCCGAAGGGGTAGACAGGGTCCAAGAAGTAGCGAGCTAGTCGGACTGTATTAGGCGAAAAGAAGAAAAGAACATATTAGTGCAGCGTAAATAATCTTCCGTTTTATGACGATGGAACTGCTTTACGTTTAGTTCAACACGTCACTATTGCATGTCGTAATTTGGTAACAAGAACGAGAAACTCTTTACTAGCATCTAGTATTCACTTTTGTTTTTTTAGTCTTTTCGCAGTATAAGGCAACACATTAAAAATCGCCTACAACGTAATTCATATTAAAAAAAAGCGTGCAAATGCACAGAGGCTTGCGTGGTCCATGTTTTGTAGGAAACGGAATTACGGTCCGATTGGCAACAGCTATTGTCGCACCGACCTCTCATTCGCGACCAATTTCTATCGGATTCGCGTTTTTATGTAGCATTATGTGTATACATGCTAATTTAATTCGTTATACTGGTCATGTATTTTAATATTTTTTATGAGTTTTTCTATTATTGAATAGAACCGGCGACCGTCTTAAATTACAAAGTCCGCTAATAACCCGAAATCGATCCCGTCCGGCAGCAATTAAAATTATTAGAAGTTTGTGAAGGGAAACGTGGTGAGGAAATCGGCTAAAATACTGAAATATTTTCGGGGGCATGTTAAGTCCACTAATACGCTGGTGAGTATTGGCGCAGACTTTTCTCTAAAACCTTTGAAATGAGAAAATGTGCGCTACAATAAGACACGTTTAGGCTGGTACTTTTACTTTAATGTTGCGAAACCTTATACCTTTGTTTAATCTTAGGAAAGACCGATCTTTTATCATGATTCTAAGAACCTTTTAATTTAATCCATTAAACCTTTAAATTTAATCTTACGAGATTACGACTGCAGAACCCTCATCATGTCTATAAGTTTAGTAGTTGAATCCGGCCGTAAAATATCAACATTTATTAACATCAGATTTTGTTAATAAATTAAAAAATAAATTGTACCTTAGAGGTTCTATCACTCTCTCTAAGTTGTGGGTGTCTTAAAACCTTTATAGCTAAATTTATCTAAAAATTTAGTCCTGCATAAGACGATAATTTCAAAAAAAAAAATAGAATGGTGATAACTATAACATAAATTTAAATATCAATTTTTGAAATTACTCGTGTGACCCGCATACAAAACTTGATTACGTTAGTAAAAGTTGGTTTTTGGTATCAAGTTTTGTATACGGGTCATACAAAACTTGATACCAAAAACCAACTTTTTTCCACAAATGTTACATCCGGCTTTATGAATTCAAAACTCACGATTTAGGAACTAAATTCTCTAAACACTTGGCCACCCGTAGGTATATGAAAACACGCGTATAAGAAAACCTGCACCTGAAAACCTTTTCTGCCGACCGCGTTTATGTCTTTTGCTAAGCGACCCGAAGATGTCAACTTAATAATATATTTCCGATATATTCATTCATTCAAGTCACAAACTTAATTTCTTTTTTGTTATCTTGTGATCCAGCAGTTCTAAGTAGTTAGTAAGTTTTTCTAAGCACTACTTAGTGATTCAAATGTCACCTTCTTCATTTTTATGATAAAACCACGCAACAACCAATTATGACTGCAGTATGTAAGGGATAACTCGACCAGGAAGAAGGACTACGCTCGCCAAAATACCGTAAGTAAGTGACAAGAACCGTAGACCCTTCTTAAACGTAACGAGGAATTTCATTTTAGTCCTCAGGGGTGACAACGCATTTGCTATTTTATTATTAATTGACGATAGATTTGGTTGTCTATTGGCATTAGCATCCAATTACCATCGGGTGAGCTTTTCCGAAACCCACGAGATGATATGGGGCAGTGGATTATCTAACACCGCCGGATTATCTAAAACAGACGTCCAACTATAGTAATAGTACTATAGACATAGTATGTAATTCTTTAGAATGCCTTTTGGACCATGGAGGTGTAACAACCCCATTTCATCCCGTGGGTGTCGTAAGAGGCGACAGACCGAAACAAATCAGGAACAGCGTCTTCCTAATAACGAATTAAAAAACCGTGGTTGCCAACGCGCTTGCCAAGCGTGGCAACTATTGCAAATATCCCCCTATGAGGCAGTCGATGAGGGGCCTGTGTTTATGATGTTCAGCAGTGGACTTTAATAGGATGTAACGGTGTAACGGTTTAGCCTTTTACTGTTTAGGTGTTGCGGCTTATCTCATTCAATTTTTTGGCCCATTTGGTGTCTTTAAGTCTACGACAGGAATTGCCATGAATCTCATGTAACAAACAAATTATGGTCTAATAACCTTGGTTCATTTTCTCAAATAAGAATTGTTACACTTAATCGAGTCAAATGTGGCGATTGTGGCAAGTCCGACCCAATCCCAACGTATAAGTTGCACCTGTTGTAAGGACGAATATTAACATTACATTTATTGTTTATTTGTTCGATCGCTTAGAGACTGGTATGAATTGACTTTTAAACTGTGTGCTTGTTACACGTTAAGAAGCTCAATATATAATTATTTAGTCATTAAACTCGTTTCAATCGTTCTAAATACTGGCACTGTCGACTTTATTACAAAAAGTAGTTTATAGTCTGTCAGATTTAAGCTGGAATATGTTTCACAATGTAGCTCGAAGAACCAATAACCGATGGGGAAGAAAGGTTCTCGAGTGGCAGCCTCGTACCGTTAGGCGTAGTGTAGGGCGACCCCCCACTAGATGGAGTGACGACCTGGTAAGACATGCAGGAAGTCGATGGATGCAGGTGGCTCAGGACCGTGCTTTGTGGCATTACTTGGGGGAGGCATATGTTCATTAGTGGACTTGTGAAGTGCTGTAATGATGATGATGTTTCACAAAAGAAGTCCCGCGTAAATATGCGATCAAAAATATAATGTATGAAGTTTGACAGCAAATTTATAATATCGCGAATATTTTGGTGCCTTGGCTAAGGGACTTCTATAATTTTTTTTATAGAATAAGGGTGACAAACGGGCACACAGTCCACCTGATGACAAGTGGATGCAGTGGCCCATAGTCATTTAAAAATGCAGAAGCGTTGGCATCCCTGAGGTCTTAGATGAAATACCTCAATTTCATGTAAAAAGGCATCACCAGTTCTCTGCACCATAGGAAACACAGTAAAAATAAGCTGCAAATTTACGCTGCTATTCTATGACAGCGTGGTTCTACTACGTTTTGAATGACGCTTCTTAAACTATGATTTAAACCTGATACTATCAATGATGATTTTACTGAGTGTCGTATTAAAATAATATGTATATAATAAAAGTGTAATAAATTTACCTTTTAATTCATCTTTAAGTTTCCCAAGTAGAACACTAACGGTGTAAGTGCCCGACAAAATGACGGTCGTTCGAACAGTTCAGAATTCTATCTCAAGAGGAATGTGCTACGTAATCAAGCGGTTATTGCGACCTGTATTGCCGACGTGGAAATCTATCCACCAGTCCACCTATTTGTTGAACTTTAATATTACAAGAACCCTCATTACTATCTGAAATATAACACAAATGTTTCCAAATTAATCATGTTAAAACTTAAAAATAAAGTACGAACGTCACAGTGTCACTTTTATTATAGTTTGTTTAACAGTTTAACAAAATCTGATTTCTCATACATTGGAAATGACTAGATATTAGTTAAAGGGCATTAAAATACAATAATAAGAATAAACTTACCAAATATTTTGCTTTAAATTAATCAGAAAATTATATAATAAGCAATGCCACGTAATTTTATATCATAATTATAAATTATAAGCCGTTGTAAGTATGTTATTTATTTTATTTTTATTCTTTTCGATCTAATTAATAACTTATTTTTATGAAATCTCAATTACCTTAATAATTTCCTATTAAAATTAACCAAAATACAAAAACAATACCCAATCAATCTGCCCAGCATGATAACAATGGCAAAAATTTAAATTGTGTTTTTTTATATATGCATATAGAAACAGGATCACTACTATGTATGTCAAATAATTAAATAAAACAGTATTTAATAAAAAAATTATACATTTGAACTTGTTTTGAAATCAATAACATTATTTCACTACCAGCTAATTTTATTTCACCGACTTCTCCCGCGTGTTGGGTTTCATGGGTTTGACTTTTTTGCGCGGAACCCTAAATCTGTTTCTAAAATAAAGGTTGCCTTAGTTACTCCTAACAACATCAACTATCTGCTAGTGAAAGAGTGGTAAAGGGAAATACTTATAGCATTGTTAATATTCTTTAAAAAAAAGTGCAAATCCTGTCAAAATCAATCCAGCCATTTCGGAGATTATTCGGAACAAACAGTCAGACGGACAGACAGACAAAATTTTCAAAAATTGATTTTTCGTTATAAGTATGATATATACTTCATATGCATCAAGTAAAAAACATTTTTGACGTAATATACAAACACTTACATTTTATATATTTGTATAGATTTTAAATTGTTTTATTCATCTCTTAATTTGATTGATAAAGGAAGGTTTATTTTTGTTTGGTGAACATCAGTTTTGATGAAAATATTTCAAAAAGAAATCAACTTAACAATGCTAAATATAGCAAATACAAATATGACTATCGATGACAATTACGGACCGTTACCGTTAGTAAATCGCCATGTTCAACTATCACAATATTTGCTAATGCGTCGCGAATCACATGATGCGAGGAGAGCTAGCTGGATCACACTTAATCGATACGTCGATTTGAGGTTGACGGCTCCGTAGCACAGTGACTTAGTAATGAGCTGCAGCCTGAGGACCCCAGGATCGAATCCCGCACGGAATAAGTATGCGTATGGTCTACAAATTATAATTGTTCCCGGTCTGGAGGTTTGATTTTGTGTAATTTGTGTATTTATACTGTCTCCACGATACAGGAGAAAATCCTAGTGTGGCAGTAACGTTTATTTTTAAAATCAGACTCAAAAACCAGGTGACAGCGACTTAATAGTTAAGGGAACTGACCGCGGACATTAAAAGTTGTAGGTTGGAATCCGCAATATGATTAATGTTGCGTTCCACTTTTTTAAGTTACACTTTTTTAAGTCGTTAGCTACTGCGGGGATGCGATCAGTAACCCATTAGTGTAATTTTACGTTGTACCAATCTTACTTCAGTTATCAGAATATCCTTCCTTATATTCCAGATTCATATTTGTATACGCATTTTCTTTGAGAAATAAAAAAGGGATGTGTATAAGGTATTCTGTTTAAGAATTGGTGGTTGAGAATTACTTTAATAAATGCTCAAAATAAGCTGAAGTTAAATAAGAAGCAGTTTTGAATTCGACTGGATCAATCACACTATTGAATAACAAGCATTTTTAACTGACTTCAAAAAGAAGAAGGTACTCAATTTGATGGTATTTTTTAACGTGTGTTACCTTAGAACTTTTTTGTAGGTGAACCGATTTAGATGATTCTTTTTTATTTGAGAGATGGTGGTTACCATGTAGGTCTACATAAATATGATCAAGATCAGCCCAGTAGTTTATGAGCTATTCTTAATAGTGAGTATTTAAATGACTTCGACTACATTCATTATGTTCTCATTTTATTTATACTGAATTCGGTTGTAAAAAAAATATTAACTACTTGTTCTTATTTTAACTACTTAAATAATACATGCTAAATTAGTTTCCTTTTTGTCATAGTATTCGCAGTATTTTATTAATAGCTGCCATAAAAAGAAGGAAAAATCAAAATTAATTGTGACTATTGTGGGCCCCAGTATCTTCCTGACGACAGTTCAAAATAAGAACTGCGGTTACCAATCCGCCTACCCAGCGTGGCAATGCCAACTATGGCAAATGTACTTCACCCCCCCCCCCCCATAACCTCATCGTATATCGTCAGTATAGTATAAAATAGAAAACTTATACTAATTTTCATCATAATTAATGTAATTATTAATAAAAACTAAATCACATGTACACTAAGGAAATTATATACTTAATTGTAATATGAGTTGAGAAAAGTGTATTAATGTGTGTATAAACTTTGTTCTGAATAATTTCAGTTAAATGGTGAATGGTTTACGATTATTTCTACTTTAACCTTACTTAACAAATATAAATCATTGTAGATTTTAAGCATAACATAAATATATGATCTGAAAACAAAAATACAACGTTTCAAGAAAAGTTGGGCCTAAAGGGCAATGCCCAGTCTTCATAGACACTTCGGCCATGAGTGCCCACATATAAAAGCATATAGATATGATAATATGCAATTAAAACAATGAAATGGTAAAGGAATTGCTTTAAAAAAAGTCGGGGTTTTGAAAATATTTGAAGTTTTTATTTTCACAAATGCAGTTTTTTTAACAACTATTTTTATCGATTTTATCGCGTTTTATTTATTTGATTTTTAATTCCAGACAATTCGGGTGCTTTCCAGCACCCATGGTTACGGCAGACTGAGGTGACCGACGTACCAATGTCAGTGTTAACCCGGAGTACCTTCAGATTTTTAATTTTTATTTATTGTCCGATCTACAGAATGAACTTACTGTGTCTAGAAGTCTTGCAGTGGTATGCTTGGGTTTTTAATTTCATTAATTACAGGGTCCTAAGCAGGTGGTAGTAACAAGCCTCCTTCCTAAAAAAGAACTTATATATTAGATATTATATAGAATTTATATAATAAAATACACTTTACGACTAATAGTGATGACTTGCAATTCTAGCCCTAAGTAAAGATCAGCTAGGGCTTAACTTTATTCCTTCCATAATGCTGCTCCTCTGGTTATTACAGAGTTCTATCCGGTAGCAACCATTAAATCTTATATGCTCACCATAATAGTAGCGAGCTTGCTTTAATTGGTATGTGACACAAGCAATTAATATTAAGTCGCTGTAAGTTAAAACAGGAAATTCCCTAACATTTTAAAGTCTACATTTATATTTCTAAAGTCTGCCTGCCCTAGCTCTATTTAGATTGTTTTCCCTAGCATACTCAGAAAAATCATTATTTGTCTCCATATTTTGATGAACTATTTCAAGTATTTGAGCCGCATCATCCCTGTCCCTTATTTTTGTGTGGAATTTATTAACTATAGCAGAAGCCACAGCAGTCTATCATCAAATGTGTAGAAGCCCTGTTAAAGTAATTTTGATGAAATATTTTAAATTCAGTTTTAAAAATGCCATTCACCACCTCTACTACCCATATGGACACATAGTCACGGCTCTGGATTTATTAGCATATCTTGTCATTAACTGAGATTCACCATCTGCTGGAGACATTTCTGCGACCCTTAGACATCCACATCTATCCTCGATTACAAATCAAAATGCAGATGCGTTGTCACCCGTGAGGACTAAGATCATTTTCTCGTTTCCAGTAAAAAGGGTCTCCGGTTCTCTACACTCACCATACAAAACACAGCAGCATTAAGCTACTATTTCACGCTGGTATTCTGTGAGAGGGTGCTCCTTCCCCGGTCGAGCCGACCCATTCATGCTACAACTATACTTCTAATATAACTGCAGCATGGCTCTACCAAGTATAACACACATACATAGTACTTGTCACTATGTATGTTTGTTATCGCAAAATGTAGTTAATCACAAAAGAGACATACTTGCAATGCTGATGGAACTGTTACAACCTGGTAAAAAACATTGTGCTTTTATATAATTAGTTAGCAGTATAGATGTATGATCTAAGCTTTGTTGTTCTGGGTGCAATACATTACTCACTTCAGATTGCAACGAGGACGGACTAGATGATTCAGATGGTTCCCGTTCTGCAGTTGAACATGATGCTGTTCTATCAGTTCATTGCCAGCAATTATGATATACACGGCATGACAACTGAAATAATGTAAAATACAAAAAATGAAGTCAAAGTGAAAAAATAAAATAGATTTATTTCAAACTCAAATATAAATAAAATATTTATCAAGTTAAATGTTACTGCACAAGGACGGATTTAATGCCCTATATTATTTAATAATTAAGGACTGACAGACTACCAGCAGTCCAAAAACAATGAAAAATCAACTGTCTCCTTTCTTGGTAGTTGATAAAACTGGTTAATCTCATAAATAAGCTAGTATGTTTGTCAGATATAGCTAGGGCAGATGTGAAAAAATAAAACAAGTTCTTGAGTTGATATACAATCAGTGTAAAAACATGTATAATTATCAGATATATGGATCACATTTAATAAATTGAAATGTTAAACATGTTAAACACTTACCTCACGTAGCGCAAATAATTCCTCACGTGGAAAATCGAAGACAAACAATGTGTGTGATCTTATTCTCATAAGTGTCAGTGCCACAGCTGATGTATATATGTTCAAGACGAACTATTGGTGCATTTTGCGAGTGCCACACTACACGTTCACTGTACTCGAAACTTGTACCTAATAAAGAAGCTACAATTATTATATTGATATTATTCAAGTAAACTCAGTTATAAAGCATTTCTTAGAGGAAGACATACTACATCGTGATATGTACCAACTATTTACCTGCTGTGTTCGAACCAATTGTTGAGAGATCAACAATTGCATTTTACTTTTACAACAGAACAATAACACGATAACAACACGTAATTTAATTCTTGTGACATAACAGTGACAGCGGCCTACCTGTCGGATACGATGTTGCCACTTAACGGTCATAAAATCTATGGAATGATATCGATTTTTATTCGATTAATAATATCATAAAAAGAATAATCTTTGACGCGTTTTAAGTTCTGCACGCTTTTTAAAATATAATTTCCTTTATTTATTGAAACTCTATTTCAAATGTATTTTTAAGAACAGTTAGCTTGTGCTGTATTGTTTTGTTATGCTTTAGAGAATTCGTGGTAAATCAGCTGGAAATTAACTTCTTGAATTATCATAACATGATTCCATTTTAAATGTTATGTTAAAAACAGATAAGAATAACAGTTAACTTGTGCAGTAGCGTTTTGTTATACTCTAAAGAATTCTTGGTAAATCAGCTAGTAATTCGCTTGTTTAATTATCATAACTATAAATGTGAAGGTTGTCAATGAATTCAACCGAGCCTATAACAACGGTTGTTTTAGTTTTTAATGGTTGACTGCCGCTTTTGATGACTTGAAATTAATAAAAACCTATTTTGCGCAATAAGTTTTTTCTCTTTGGTAATGAATAAACCACAGAAACCCCTTTAATGTATAATAGTCCTTTTTTTGATACAAGTAGCACATTTTAAGGAACCGCAAAAACAACTTTGTTATTTATACAAACACTATGAAAAACAAAATAATTTGTTGCTGGCGATAATGATAGTGGTATTTTGACTCGATTTAAAATATATGCTTGTTACTACTGAACTCTTCATGGGCCTGCGAGTCCGACTCGCACTGAACCACTTTTTTTCAACATTTAGTTTTATTCTAATAAATAGTTTTTTCGTTTAAGCGGAGCTCTTTTACTTTAGGTTTATTACCTCTTTATCTACAATAATCAATGAGTAAGTAAAGTGTGTAAATACGATTCTTAAATTGTAAAAATAATAATTGGATTTGAACATCTTAGGTAGGTATTTAGTTTTATTTATTTAGAAAATATTAATCTCACAATTATTTATTGTAATAATATAATTTATCACACAGCTAACGCCCTCATTAGCAATGTAATGGTGAAAGAATTTTCAAAATCGGTCTAGTAATTTTTGAGATTAGCCAAAAAACGTATTCATTGAAAGTAGCGCCCTCTATAATAAAATTAACCCTATATTAGATATCTAAAATTATACATAACAATCTAGTGGTGAAAGAATTCTTAAAGTTGGTCAAGTACTTTACGAGTTAAGCGAATAAAATATTCTTTGATAGTAGCTCCCTCAATAATAAAATGCATCCTACGTTTTAAGCACCATAGCAAAAAACGATTCAACATAGCCTAATCCGCACACACAGTAAAAACATAACCATCCTTTTTCGTCTGTAGTCGGTAAACATTTGGTTATAACGGTTGCGTATCGACTGCTTTGGATAAATATCCATTGTCAACGGTTATTTTAAACCTATATCATAACATCGTAATAGTTATCGAAAGATCATATATGCATGGTAATAATGACACCATAAGTAATCGATCGAAAAGGGGAATCGATTTTTTAATGATTTTTGTGATTGGCAACATTTTTTATTTTATTCACAGACTAATGAATTACGTATTTACCTAATTTTATTTTTATCTTTTCGGTACTTTTAATTTGTGCAAAAATATTCCCATTGTTTTAGGATAAATGAATACCGCGATTAATAACCATAAATAAAGATATATTTTTTTAACAAATGCACATTGTTGGGCGTTACATGGCCTAATATGGGCATCCCCCTTTATATACACTGTTCTTTTTTCATAATTTCAAAATTTTTATTCAGAACTGAATATTATTTATTTAATTCTAGACAATAATTGAAAATATGTTTACTCCTGCCAATTATTATCAATTTGTGTGATATCCAATAAAGTTTAAATCTAAATAAATTCAAAATTATTTTTTATATTGTTCAGTCTACCTTTAAAAGATTAAAGTTCTTGTATAAATCTGTGATTAATGAGATTAACATCAATTGAACAAACATTTAAGTATGTAATAAAGAACTGAAGCAATATCTCGCTATTCAATGTCGTCACAAACTACTGTATTGAGCTCAATTCAGTTTTTGTTTAACGCAAATAGCGTAACCAACGCGTAACGTAATTGGAGGCTGTCAAGATGGACGTTTATTTACATGTATTACTTTGGGCCTTTTGTAATACCTGTGATTATAGTAATAAATAGCGGCATAAAACAGACCAAAAAGGACTGTACTTTTAAAATTTTACCTAAAATATGTTTAGTCTTTGCACATCGTGTGAAAAATACGAATAGCTTTAAAACATTTGTATTTTAATGGGGACACGGCGCGTGCACTGGTCCGTAAATCCTGTTCACCCATTTTGTTGTTGACATCATTCACCCAAGTTGACTTTGCCTACAACGTTATTTAAATTAAAATAACAATTATATATTTTAACTTATAATATAAAGTTTTATAATTATTTTATCTATTAAGTTATCTATTTCATATAGTAGCGAGAAACTTTTGAACTTTAAAAGATCAATAAAAATTTTAAATTTTTAAAAAAATGTAGACGAGTGTAAATTGATTCATAGAGGCTCTATGCCACGGATTATGTACCTATTTAAATAGCATCACTCACTTATTTCTTGCCGCATTTAAATGACGTTATGATATAAATTACTTTTATTTTTTATTATAGAGTGAAATATTATATAGCTTATCTCAGCAAATTCTACAATCATCTTCATGGGTGCTATGAATGACAATTTGAGCACATCTAATTGGCATGGTTGCAAAGAGAGCGTGAAGCTCTCTCACTTTCCACTTACTTAATTAGGCATTCGCTTTTCACTAATAAAACTTATTAATTCAAATGTTGCTGTAACCATTTGCGATGCCTTAAATTTATAACATTATTTCTAATATCAAACTATACTGAAAAAGCATAATTAAAAGACAAATAAAGATGGTCGATGTCGACTACGAAGAAGAGCTCCAAATATTAGTGGAAGTGATGCTCGGAACCTTCCATAGTGTAACGTGTCCTCGCAAATAAAGAGGCACCCACTCGTTCTAACCTACATCTGAATGTCGATAAGATCGTGATAGACTTTGACAGTGTCAGAGACACAGTGATAATAGCAATACAACCAAGCTCGAAAACAATTTCTGTATTTATGTTAATCCTATACTATTAAACGAGCAATTCTTGTGTATATATATATATATATATATATATATATATATATATATATATATATATATATATATATATATATATATATATATATATATATATAATCGGAATCTCGGAAACGGCTCCAACGATTTTCATAAAATTTTGTGTGCAGGGAGTTTCGGGGGCAATAAATCGATCTAGCTAGGATTTATTTTTAGAAAATGTCTTTTTGTCCGTGTTTTTAGGCAATGAAAAACTGCTACAATATCGTTAGAATAAGAATGTAAATTTTGACAGTTTATTAATGATTACAAATAGCTTAATTGGTATATTGTGCGGTCACAAAATTGTAATACCATGGTTCGAGCCCAGACCGACCGACCGACTTTTTTTAATTTTTTTTCAAGTTTCTTTCTGTTTCGAGAAAATATATTTTTTCGAGCCCTTTTTTAGTATTTTTTAAAAACACGAAAATTTAAATTAAACTAATTGCACTCATGATTTTTTATTCAAATAAACGGTTCAGTTTTTTCTATTATGTCACTAAGATCAAAAAATATTCGTATTTTATCAGTTCGTAATTTTTATCTCAATATAATTTCCAAAACACACGGATTAAAAAAAAACGAGCGAAAAATACCGAGCAAAGCTCGGTCAACCGGGTACTGATTTCTTATATTATATACGCGAATACTACAAATGGAATAAAACTAATTTTACGGATTCTATCGCATTTAATTTTAACTATTTTTAATTGCCGACGTTTCGGGCGCTTTCCAGCGCCCATGGTCACTGAGAGATGTTTGAAGTCCCGATGTCATAGTTAACGAAGTTATGTATATATTTAAATATATATAGTTGCTTCCAACTTTTAAATATTTTTTGGTCCGATCTACGCAAATCAAGCTTACAGTATCTTGAAGTCTTGCGGTAGTATACTAGCACCTATTCATCTTCTAGATTTAAATTAGGATGTTTTTTTTTAAATTTTAAGAGCCTGGCGATTCATCCTTGGCAGGAATCGGTGTTCTTGTGCGAGGATTTGTGATCTATCAAGTCTGATATAATGGTTGGGATGATCCTTAACATGTTGACATAGTGCAGAAGAAACGACGGGAATTTAAAAGATAAAATTAAACGCGATAGAATCCGTAAAATTAGTTATATTCTATTATTTCTCTGTTTGATTTGATCCCCCATATTAAGGACGGTAAAAACATTAAGATTTTTTTACATTAATTAGATTTGAACTAAACTTTTGCTTTTCTCTAGGAGTATAAAATTTGTAAGAAAAGAAAAAAGTGATTTTAGGGTTACACGATTTTTCAGTTTTTTTTTAATATAAAATAATATTCTCGTGTATCGCGAAAGTAAGATAAGTTTGTTTGTTAATATGTGTGTATAATAAGCGTATTATTGTTTCATAGTCTACTTAGTTCTATGCAATGCAAGAACCATATTGATCATATAATGTTTATACGTGGTAGAGCCATGCTGCAGTTGTATTAGTAATATACATAGTTGTAGCACGAATGAGTCGGCTTGACTGGGGCAGGACCACGCTCTCACAGAATACCAGCGTAAAATAGTAGCTTAATGCTGCTGTGTTTCGTTGGTGAGTGTAGAGAACCGGAGACCCTTTTTACTGGAACGACCATCTTAGTCCTCACGGGTGACAACGCATCTACATTTTTATTCATAATCGAGGGTAGATCTAGAAGTCTATTGGCCACAGCAACCACTTACGACAGGTGGACTGTGTGCTCGTTTGCCACCCCATCCTATAAAAAAAATTTAGAAATCCAGATCATAGATTCCTTACATACATTGGCGAATCCTCACCAATCATTTGGACGTGGTAGAGTCACGCTGCAGCACGAATGGGTCGGCTCGAGCGAGGTAAGTCCACGCTTTTATAGAATACCAGCGTGAAACTAGTAACGAGAATTCTTTTAAAATACTAGTTCCAGAATTTTATCATATGTATAATACCACCTGACTTATCTGACTATTTTCTTTTTCTCTTTCACTTTATGTGATATTTTGTATAATGTATTTTGATACGTATTGTGTTATTTTATTTTATTTATTTATAGGCTTTATATAGAAGTCTATATATTTATTATATATTAGATATTAAATAAGTATGTATATTTTTTACTATTTGCATTTTATTTTATTTTATATCCTTATTACCTATTTATTAAATATAAAAAGTCAGTCAGTCACCTGCCACAGTTTCTAAAATTATCCAGGGTTGACTAGCAGAGAATGTTATAAAGCATTAAGTCCGCCCTTTATATCCCTGAGTATAAGGTGTATAATAAAAGTTAAATAAATAAACAGCAGAATTATTATATAATTGATAGTTTTAGTCGTTACTTTGCGGAAGTCCATTATAATGAAGATAGCAATAGTTAATTTGCAACCATCTGCTTGATTAAATACAATGATGTGTCTTACCTGGATTGAAGAGCACCTTCCGCCCTCCCTGTATTGCGTGCACTGATCCCGTCACCACTACTCCCGGCACCACTACTCCCAACACCACTATTCCAGGAAAGACTAGACGGCAGTACAGTAGACTCTACGGCGGCAGACCGCTAAGATCAGCCGGTCAGTCGCCGTAGAGTCTACTGTACTGCCGTCTAGTCTTTCCTGGAATAGTGGTGTTAGGAGTAGTGGTGCCGGGAGTGGTGGCGCTGGGATTAGTGGTGACAGGATTAGTGCACGCAATTGAGGGAGGGCGGGAGGAGCTCTTCCATCCGGGTAAGGCACATCATTGTATTTAATCAAGCGGATGGTTGCAAAGTATCTATTGGTATCTATTTATTTTAGATTATTATACGTTTCTTATTGTGAGTGTAGAGAAACTCTTCTAGTCCTCAGAAGTAACAACGCACCTGTATTTTATTCTTAATTGAGGATAGATGAAGATGTCTATGGGTCACAGCATCCACTAATCATCGGGTGAACTGTGTTTTATTTTAAAAAAAAACCTTCCCCAATGCGTTGTGATCAACTCAAAAATACTATGACATAAATCAAAAATACATTTACGTTGTGACTTTCATATTGTTACGAGCTTGAGGTTCGTGACAATAAAAATTGCCGAGAAAATTACCTAAATTAACACTTTAATTTACTTTACACAAATTAAAACTTAAAACACTAATAATTAAACACACTAATTCACTTAATTCCGCTCCGAAGCTTCGCTTGTGTCGCCGAGTTCAACTCTGCCCCGATCGCATCTTGCAGCGCCTATTTATTTAAATTAGCAAAGAAGCGTCCCGAATATTCAAGTAAATGGGCGCAAAGGGACGAGTGTGCGAGTATAGATTTTCTAGAAACTTAGTTCTTCGGATGGCGCTGTCGGTTGAGAGATCTGTGATGTCATTTTCTGCAACGCTCTACTCGCTCTCGTTCCTGACACTAGATGGCGCTAGTATATCGTCGACTTGAGCGCGTAACAATATGTTCTGAACGTTTCTTGTTGCAAACCTTATAAAGGTTGATAAAACATGCAGTGGTTTGTTACTTTAAAAATGAGTTCTGGGATCGAAATTATTTTATTTACATTTTTATACTACTATACAAAGAAAATTCTTTCTCAAGTTATTATAAAATCTAATTTTTACAACTATAAAAAACAAACAAAATGTTTGAAAATATGAAGAATGCCACTGTGATGTGACAAACAGAATTTATCACACTGTTAGTGAACTCTTTTTGTTCATTGATCGTTTATGATCGATCTATGAGCCTACCAGTTTACATATCAGAAACAGAAACTTTTTTATTCAATATAGATCATAAATTATACTTATTGAAAGTCACTCTTTTGTTTAATATACCACCGGTTCGGAAAAAAACCACTGTCCTGGGAAGCAAGAAACCTAGCGGGACTTTTTTTTAAAGAAAACGGCTTACAGTCATATTACACAATAATTAATAAATACGAGATAAACTAGAAATATACTTTAAAACAAAAAATTCTAATTAGAATCATACTTAAAAATATCGCATTAGAAATGTTAAAAGTTACATTTAAAAAACATTGGGAAAAAATGGTAATATCTTATTTCATCGAAGGCCACGGATTCCATAAGTCGCTACATGGTATGAAATGGATTCTCATTAATTCCACCGTCACAGCACACGACGTAATAATGAATAATAATTATTATAACCTTTGTTTAGAATTAATCTCAAGGCACTCGAGTCATTTTGATGATAATGAAAGGATAATATTTTCTATGCAATAAAGGTACAATGTAATGTACGAATGTAGTGACGTGCTTGCAAGGCAAACCACGATAGTATAGCAGGTTTTTTAATTGAATTATTCACATACACATTAGAGAGGAAGTGCGGCTATAACGGTTTGTTTTATTAATTGTACCAAAATACTAGTAATAATATATTTTTTAAATATTTTAAAATTAATAAAGAATTACCTAATTCAATTTGCAATCCCGCCGGGTTGTGGTGTAAAGAGATAGATTTCGGTGCGTTACTTTAAGTGGTATCGCAGTGGCGGAATTTGTCCACATCACATTATTTTAGTGTCGTAAGTCCTTTACAAGGATTGTTGGATAAACCTTATAACTTCTAATCTAGTCGCGGAATAAATATCACTTACAGACAAACAAAATATACAAAACGGTATAGGGGAGTAGTGATAATAGTACAAGTGCGTGGGTTTAGGATACAAAAATCGCCAATCGCCCCTTCAAACATAGCAATTAAAATAAATCTAATAACTTGAAAAAAAACTACCTACAACATTTTTTATATACTGATAACTGAAGTGATTTTAATTTATAATTGATTGGTCATGTCACAACTTTTATTTACTTATTAACTTTTTATGTACATACACAAATCGTTATAGTGCCTTCCGTCAGCGACCGAAGCGAAAAAGAAAAATAATTAATGTACATTTGTGTAACACTAAAGCCCAACCTGCCGAACGTCTTATAATAGGCGACTTCCTTTCGTGTCATCATAACATATAACGTAATATAATAAAATTGTGATGTTCCGTGACTGTAGCTTGATTGTGTTGTTGAGGTCATTTATTTTTTTAACCAATAGATTGGTAGATTACAGATTCATAAAAGTTGTTTATTTTTAAAACAGAAAGGGTGACATTCTCTCTCTCTCACACACACACACACACACGCACGCACGCACGCACGCACGCGCGCACGCACGCACGCGCGCACGCACGCGCGCGCACACACATACACACACCACACAGGGGTATATTATAATACAGTATTATTTAAGGCTAACCAAATTCGATAGTGTAGGTAATAGCAGGGTGCGAACCGCGAAATCAAAAGGTCGTGGGCTCGAATCGGAAGTCGAACGGTGCGACTACTGTCGTGAACCACTCCTAACACAAGCATTTTAAGCTTACTGTGAGTGGTTAAAGGATTACATATTGTTCTGTTTGTATGTTTAAATCTAAAACTAAAAGTTATCAAATCTTCTTTTATTATCTATTCTAGAAAACATAAGATAGTGAGTTATTACGTTTAATCCACTTCACATACATAATAACGGCTGAAATAAACAAACTACAAAAATGGAAGTTTACTCAAATGCTTATGTATGTTCAGCCGTGGACTGGGTTGGAGATAGACAGCAATGTTAACAATGATGATAATAAATAAAAATATTAAAGCGGTTTAGGCGTCTATATATATTAAATTAGACAGAACAATGTTTTGTACAAATTAATTAAATGTAAAGAGTCAATAACAAACCCTTTGCAAAAATTAAAATCAAAATAAAGGTCACAACGACTTTTTTTCTTCGGTGGAAATCCTATGGATACTGTCTGCTGCGGGAGTAACGGAAAAGTTATGCCCGATTCTTAGGTGCTTAAACCCCACGGTGGTCACCATCAGCGTATACAAAGGGTCTCGGGATCAGTTTGGATTGCAACCGGGGTCAAACAGGTCTACTTTCAATTCTAAATTAAATGCATTCGAGAAACTCTAGAGAAACCCTGCTGGCATCAATAAAACTGATAATTGCAATTTTATGTCCGTACTAGTGAAGACCACGGCCTTGCCCGGGGTAGCATTAATTAATGTTCCGTTTTTTAATGAATCTCTAAATTTTTCGAATAAAATATAGCAAAGATCACTCCTGGGATTACTCTTTATGTTTGGCAAGTTTCGATTTCAAGAACATAGATTGGTCGAATATAGATTTACGACGTACTCGAATGTGAAGAAAAATATTGCAAAGAAACCTGTATGAACGGAATAGAATAGAATATTTTTTTATTCGATATAGATTACATGTAATTCTTATTGAAAGTCATTTTTGACTTTACCCACTTGTTCGAAAAAAACCTCTGTCCTGGGAAGAACCAGCTAGAATCCCAGCGGGACTTTTTTTTAAATAATTTTACAATGTCAATGATCACAAAATATTTTCAAATTTATTTTAGAAACAGCTTGGAAGCGTCTACCTCATTCCCAACCATGTATTCATTTATATTATAATAGGTGTTTGAGTCGTTCACGTGGTAACTTGTCGAGATAATACGAGTGTCCGGCACTAGGTGCCGTCCGGCGTTACGGGACTTTCCCCTAACCATTTTTATATAGTTTTTGTTTAATTAAATATTTAAACTTGGAAATAGCTACCTTGTATATTATCCGGGACTTTGTTTTAATAGCGTATACATTGCCCCAAGAATGAATTACTGACTCTATGGAGTCGAGAAACTGTCTGAGAAATAAATTATTTCTAATAAATTCGCAGACCGCCATCACGCTCTGGTGCAGCACGGCGTTCTAACGTATATTTCTTATAATGTACGTAAGTTAAAAAAATTATAAAGCGAATTTAATGAGATACTACTTTCTATTGCTACAAATATTGTTTTAACATGGTAAAGCCATATTTTGGTTGAATCAGCTTGCAGCTATATTTTGGTTGAATCATGAATGGGTTGGACAGATTGGGAAAGAATCACGCCCTCACAGATTTTACCAACGTAAAATAGCAACTAAATACTACTGTGTATTATAGGAAGAGTGTATAGAACTGAAAACTTTTTAAAACAACAGTCTTTTTAAGACTGTTGTCCTAATAAGCACATGTCCATCCTGGGACTAAGCAAGGATGTGTCGGTTCTGTTCCACAACGGAAGAAACGCCTCTATACATCCTAACTGATTGCGGACCCTTAATGCGCAAATGTAACACTCATCTGGGAAACTATGTACTCCGTTAGAACCGATAGAAGAAGTGAAATTACTCACGGCTTAGCAACTCCTTCTATTCATTGAAGACATAGGGCTTAACAGTGAACTGTAACCATAGCAGCGACTACAAGAGATCTTTCAGGTCGCTGTGATACTGGTCTCTTTCCCTAGACCTGCAGACCTCGCACATAATAAAAAAATGAGTGTATAGAAACTATTTTTTTCCCGCTGGTAACGAGGCATTTGATCTGAGTCTTCCTGGATGAGGGAGGATAAATGTAAGTGTCTATAGGCCACAGACGCCACTTATCATAAGATGAATTCTGTGTTTGCTTATGATCATTATACTGCTAAAAAATTGGTTGCCTGTAAAGTCGGTATACGGGCGAAAGTTTTACGTGACAACGACTTTGAGTGGTAAAATAATTTTAATGTGAATATTCATTCGTATAGTAGGAAGAAGGATGAAATAACACTTTTTATGTCTGTCTCTCTCGCTCTTAGGCGGGCTAACCATGCCCGAGTGGAAGGGACGCGTGCCTCTCACTCGCTCTCATTGTGAGCGCATAACGTGAGCGGAGCGTAACGCAGTTTCTTGAAGTGTCACCCGGCAAACCAATTTATAAGACGTTGTCACGTCAAAAATTTAATCTGTAGAACGTAAAACCTAAGTGCGTTTTTAGTTTTTTTTTTAAATTATTTTTTACATGGTAGAGCCACACTGCTATTATATTAGTACGGCTCGACCGGGGAAGGACCACGCTCACACAGAATACCAGCGTAAAATAGTAGTCATTCGTATGGTGAGTGTAGAGAACCGGAGACCCTTTTTACTGGAAATGAGGCATTCCATCTTAGTCCTCACAGGTGACAACGCATCTGCATTTTTAATCGTAATCGAAGATACATGTAGATGTATTTGGACCGCAGCAACCACTTACCATCAGGTGGACTGTGTGTTCGTTGTCACCCTTACTAAAAAAACTTATTGTATCATGTATAATCCTAAAATTTTATTTTTATTACGTACATAGGTATTTAGTTTGTTTTTGTATAGCATTAGTAGCTGTTTTAGCAAGCTGTAATGAAAAGCAAAGGTAAATGAGCGTTGGAATGAGGAAAACTTGGTTCCTTTTAAGCATCTATTTAATCATTGACTAAAAACCTTGTCAAATCAAAAGCGACAGTTCCGTGTGATAAGTTGTTGCAAACATTTGATCGATGGTGTTGGTACACTCCTTCTTGAGCGCAAAAGTTATGTTCACAAAAAACCTAGATATGAAACGATAATGAAACAAAGGCTAGTTTCAATATGTTATCGTGTACATTTGGTTCAAACTTTAATGTTACATAGTTAGATTTAAATTTGTTTCGGTCGGACAGACAGAATTTGAGAAGGTGGAGGAGTAATAGTAAATAAAGTTAAGAACTATTTTTTTTAATGTTACACCTTGGATTTTCTCCTGTATCTTGGAGGTAGCTTTAAATACACAAATTAAAGGAGAACAAACATCCAGATACGTAACAATTATTTGTAGGCAATACAAATAAATCCTTGTTCCGTGCGGTTTCGAACCCGCGTCCCTCAGCGCCGCAAATCATTGCTAAGCTACTGCGTTACAGAGCCATCAATCGTCGGTTTCAGCTTTAAATGTTAAATTATTGCATCTATAGTATTCTTTAACAAGGAAAACCAGATAAATGAGGTATTTTAAGTGTAATATTCTACAGAAAAGTGAGCTCACTAAATCTTTAACTAAAGCTTTAATATTTCTTAAGTCTTTAGAATGATTGACAAAAGACATGTCAATACTTAATGCATTATTCCTATGATCAATAGTTTCAAAATACATATAAGAAAATTATATACGAAACGTACCACACCGCAACTATTTTTAAATAGCGTTTCAGCATCTTAGTTAAACTTTTTCAATCCCCAGATATTCATAAGATAAAATACAATGTTATTTAAAGATTATAGTAGTATGAAAAAAATAGTGCAATTTTTCGACTTTTGTATTCAGTCGGGTTATAATTTACTTTAATCTGTTTTTAAACCCTGATCTGACGATTGCAAAATCAGCTTTTAGATATGTAATTTTTTGTTGTCTTATTTAACAATTCTAATCTCAATACCTGCAACGGAGAACATAACAACATATAAAGAACCCAGTCGGAAGTTTATTGAGGAGTCACTTGTTTTAAATTAATATTATCGTTACAACTAAATTTATTTATTGAATACTAGTTTTTCCGGCAGTTAGAATGTTGTAAACAATTAATTTGTGTATACAGAAAGTCTCAAACTAAAATAAATATCTCAACGTGGTTTAAGTAATTCAGAAACCTACATTATTATATAGTCAACATAAATGAGTGCACGCCAGTGCTCTACTAAAATATAAAGTGTTAACTGTTACTGCTATTATTTTCAAAGTATGATATTTGTTAGTTAGAAATGCTATTTTCTTCGTTAACTAAAACAGCCTCATTATTATAAACGTTAAACAACGTTTATAAAAAAACGTTGCACTGGATTACTTCTACTCGTATATTATTATGTATGACAGTAGCGTACATGTTCACATTTTATTCTTGTTCTACAAATCATACATTTATATTTTTTTAATAATATAAGGGTGACAAACGAGAATACAGTCCACCTCATGGCAAGTGGGTGCTGTGGCCCAAGAACATCTACATTTATCCTCGATTTAGAAACAAAACGCAGATGCGTTGTCACCCCTGAGGGCTAAGATGGAATGCCTCGTTTCCATTAAAAATGGTCTCCAGCTCTCTACACTCACCGTACGAAATACAACAGCATTTAGCTGCTATTTCACTCTGGTATTCTGTGAGAGCGTGGTCCTACCCCGGTCGAACCGACCCATTTGTGCTAGAACCGTAGTATACATAGCTGCAACGTGACTCTACCACGTATAAATATACACATAATTTCGTATGCATTGTAAAATAAAATTTACTTGTAGGTGTTTATGTTTTATCGTTATTGTAATAAAACACAAATTCAAACCAAATATATGTTTAACATAAAACGTATGAAATAAATTATCAAATTGTAATAAAGATTTATTCTAGATGTTTTATAGAAATCAATATCAAATTTTATTTTTGCGTACATGCATTTAGTGTAGAAAACAGGATAATCAATTTTAGGGTGACACGAGGTGAGGCGAGATAAAAATGAGACGTGCTTTTGACGACCTCGTTAACCTAGTGTTCCTAAGCGCGCCTGCAGATACGAGGTACTCGTATTCCCGGGTTGGTCAAAAATCACTTATTGGGTTTTGTATCAATAATCTCTCAGCAGTCCGGAGTGATGTAGTTGTCGGTATTTAACCATCGTGCCTCGGAAAACACGTAGAGACGTTGGTCCAATGCCTAATTTATCTCCGGTCGTGTCAGGTTGTCTCCCCATTAGACAATGAGGGTGACTCGTGGACTATAATTCTATAATCCTGTCCATCAAAGATGTCTTGTCTCCGTTGTGACTTGCCACTGTGACTGAAATTTGATCGAGTGGATATTATTATAAGTCGGAAATGTGTTCAGCAGTGAACTTGACTTTAATAATAATAATGCGAAATGAGAGTAAAATTATTCGTAAAGACTTTTCTACAACTTATAATTATCATTAAGAATTCATTCATTAAGTGACTGTTATAAATAAAATATAATGTCAATCGTTCATACGTAACATATCTAATATATAAACATAACATAAACACTCATGCCTGTCACCCAGAGGGGCAGGCAGAGACTACAGACTTCAATTTGGCACGATCCTAACACACCTTTCTCGCTTCCTCTACATTCATATACTCCCTAATTTGGCCCATTTTCAGTATAATATATACCGAAACCCATATAAGTGTTTGCATTTTGCCGAATATCAAGCATCTGAACACGTAAAACTTTATTATGCTTCATAATTATTTCGATCTATTTCCACATTTTTTTGCGGAAGTTAGAGTGATAAACGACCACAAAGTCCACCAAATGGTAAGTAAATGCTGTGGTCCGTAGACAACTGCACCTTTCCCTGATTAAGAATCCAAATGCAGATTCATTTGAACTCTCGTGAAATAACATAGAATCTTCATTACCAGTTAAAAGAGGCTCCGGTTCACTCACCATACTAAAAACAGAAGCGCCATGCTGCTATTTGCGCCGCTATTTTATGAGTGTGTAAAAATTTATATAAGTTGTTGGGGTCTGGATGTGACACTGCGTCTTCAATTTTATTCCTTCCACCATCGAAAAACATTACCGAGACCGGTCTCCTTAACGATAAACTTAACCTATGTTCGGATTAATTCTTAGAATGATGCGAGTAGGAAATCAACTAAAGTTTTAGTACATCCAGAAAGTGTGAAATAAACATCATGAAAATTTAATTGCTATGATGGGACCATTTAATTAAATAAACTCTTCGATGGCTTTGTAATTTTAAGGATCAAGATTCTACTTAACAGTGATTTTATGAGTTTAGTAATTTGCATTTATCGGCAGTGGCGAATATACCTTTACCTCATTTCGCTACCAAACTGCGAGTCATTGCGACGAGAAAGTGCAGATACAAAGCGAATGTAGAATTAACGTTCGGAACGTATGCAGTGTCATGGGGTCTGTCATGTTATGCAATTGAGAAAATATTTTTAAGATAGAAAATAGAATATCATCATAATTTCAGCTCTTCACAAGTCCTACTGCGGAGGTCTATAGAGCACTTTATATCCCTGGGCTTCCTGCATCAATCGACTTCTTGCATCTCTTACCAGGTTGTTACTCCATCTAGTGGGGGGACCGCCCTACACTTTGCTAACCGGTAGGAGGATGTCTGCCTCGATAACCTTTTTTCTCCATCGGTGGTTGGTTCTTCGAGTTATATTATTTTATACTTTATCTCATTAACAGAACGAATCGTTTCTTTTTAAAATATTTTTTAAGGATAAAATTTAATTTCAAATTTTGTTTAACATACGGGTTTTACTATACTCGTAAAAAAAACTTATAAAGATATATAACCAAGTAGTTTTAATATCAACAACCGATGGGAAAGAAAGGTTCTCAAATGGCAACCTCATAACTGTAAACGTTGTAGGGCAATCCTCCGCTAGACGGTGTGACGACCTAGAGGAGGTCGATGGTTGCAAATCACTCAGGATAATGTTCAGTAGTGAACCTGTTATGGATAATGATTTCGTCATATATATTAAAAAAAAATAATTTGACGGTGTTTTCACACATATTGAAATTAACGATTTAATTAAAGTTATAAAATGAATATCTTTAGTCATTTACGCATTAAATTATAGGATAAAACCGTATTCTAGTCCGATACAAGCTCTGAAAACGTTAAATGGTGTAAAATGGCATTCGGATTTAGTTACTGCTTTTTAGCACTATTTAAGACTGCTCACGACTGAATGCTAAACGTACGTGTCAACTTGTCATTGAAATGAATTAGAACGGTTCGCGGTGACTTCTTCACCACAGAAAGCTACCTCCCAGTTACATGGCACACTTTCATTGAAATATACATATCTATATTCTTATATTTGAATAACACCTTGCATGTTAGTCAAATTGGGCTCCTTCCTCTTTATTTGATTGCTTTTGTTTTTGCAATTTCACTTTATTTTTACCCGTAACAGTTTAGGGCTTAAACTTTATTTAAATTACTTTTCTATAAAATTATTATCATTGTATAAAAATATATTTACAACCATTTCATGCCTGAAACTTATTATAGTATTTCTACTGGAATTTCAGAACAACGTCTGAAGTTATTTCTTGTAACTTTTGTTACAAAGTTTAAAAGATAATTATCAGTCATTTTTTGTATTTATTTTTAAGATCCTTTTTAATTTTGCTAATAAGAGATAGATGCAAATCTTTTAAATTCCCATTTATATCATTTTTTGCGACCGAAGCAAATAAGGGCAATCCTTCGGTAACGGGGGAGGGAGGTGGAGAATGCTCTAGCATAACACGCAGCCGGCTGCGTAGTTATGTGGACACTTTTACCCACTAAACTCCACCTTTTGGGATTGGCTTACCGATCTGACGAGAGATCTTTAAGCTGTAAACGGACGCGACACTCCTTGGCAGAAAGAAGGGCGCAAGCGGCGAATAGTCGCTTAGAAGTGTGCCTAACTAAGTCAGATTACGAGATGTGTTAAGTAGGCTCGGCCTGAGCCGCCAGGAGGCAGTTCGGGTCAGCTGAAAGCTTGTTGGGGGTTCGAGAGAGAGAGTTTCTCGGCCTGCGCGAACTATAGCGAGTGTGAAGAGGGGCTGCTGCATTTATATCATTGTACATATTGCGAAAAATGTTATCCCATCTGTTCCTATAAAATTCATGAAATAACGATTACAAGCATACAGAGGAATTTGAGTCGTGTGCCATTCAATGTCCGCGTTAATTGAGTTGTAAACCGTGTCAGCGTCTCTTGTCACCAATACGCCGCCTAACCGACTCTCGTTTCCCGGAGATGCAGCTGTAATTCTTAGAACTGGAACGCAAAAGACTGGTTCTTGATGACAAATCTGTGTTTAAAGCAACGACATAATATAGCATTCGGTACAAAATACTCGCACTCGCAGTGATAAAATATGGCGTATCGCAGAATATGAAATACTAAAACCTAAAATAGTAATAAAAAATGGGCTCGACCGGGGAAGGACCACGATCTCACAGAATCCCAGCGTCAAATAACAGCTTAATGTAACTGTGTTCATAACGTGAGTATAGAGAACCGGAGACCTCTTTTAATTGGAAATGAGGCATTCCATTTTAGTCTAAGGACCAACACGTAGTGCCAACGCGAATTTTGATTATTAACCAAGGATAGATGTAAATGACCATAGGAAACAGTGTCTGGGTCTTCGTTTGTCACCCTTATTAAAAAAAATAGTAATTACCCCGATTCTAATTCACCCTTATTCTAAATAGTTAGTAGTATAGTGGTGGCGGCGTAAGCGAATCCATCACCTCATTTCATCCCTTGGGAATTGTTAGAGGCGACTATGGAAAATGCCAGAAAAATGTTATGGATTCCTGATGCAAAACCAATAAATAAAAATATTTGCGTGATCCAAAAGTGCACACCTTAATAGCTCATCATATAATGTTTGGAATAATCAATTACATTTATTAATTACAATACACGTATTTATTTCCTTTAAAGCTACAATATATATCGTTTTTGTTAATTTAACGCGATTTTTTTGACTGCTTGATACCGGTGATTCGTATTTAGTTACCGAAATTGTCAAATAATTAATAAACTGATAATAAGCTAATCACATTGAATTTTGCATGCTTAAGCGCGAAGCGCGGGCATATGCATTACTGTCGCCTAAAAATTTAAATATTAATGAATGGCACGGTTTATTACAATTGTGAAATTCAAAAAGCTTCCTAAAAATTAAAATCTAAAGCTAATTAAAAAAAATCATAGAGTTAAGTTCAGTTTTTCGAAAGATATCTTGTTCACATCCATACCGGCCAACTGACGTCCAAGTGAAATTGTTTTCAATTACATTTTTTAAATAATAATCGAAATAAATAATCTTATAACTACGTCGGAAGTATTAATTAAAATCTCCTCTTGCTATTAGTGTATTTTTTATTATATAAATGCAATATAAAGCTGGTGGAAATGATTTTAGCGATCGTCAATCAGCGTGCCAAGCGTGAAGACTAAAACAAATCATTCCTTCAACGGGAGTTCCCCGTTTCCAGTACTAGACTTTTCCGGTCTGTTTATGAAGAAGAAGTAGAAATTGTAATAAAAACTATGATCGATGATCTTTTAAATTATTATTAATGACTTTTCCAGGATTTTTTGATAGAGTCATTTATTGGGCAGACATTTCCTACCTAGGAGTCGGTCGGGGTATTACCATCCTCTTAGATTTCCAGCGCGGAGTTGAAGTTCAAAAGAATCAAAACCAATATCTTGTATTTTTGTGCAAATGAGACAAGGAACTTCGACACTAGGCTACGCGGCCGTCACCACTAACTGTTTTCTGCGTTCTTATTAGATCTCTGCCTATTAGAAAAAAAAGGAATACGTTTGGATTATTATGGACTTCAACTTCATAACTCAATTCATGTTAATTTATTTTTTATTTTAAATTTTAAACTATTTATCAAAACTGTCTTTAAAATTACTCTCTATACTAATCTATTTAAATTCTATTTCGTAGAATCTTCTATTTAAATTCATTAACAATGCTAATGCTATCAAGACAAATCATAAAGATTGTGTGCAGCGCCATCTCTCTAGAACTACTAGAACTAGAGAGAATGAGGTACACCGCTTAGTGGTTTCGAAGAGGCGACTGACAGAAACTGAAACAAAGCTACCTGACAGAAACTGAGAAAGCCCATGTTCAGCGATGGTATTTTGACAGATGTAATAAATAAATCAATGTATGAATTGTGAGTGTCGCCAAAAATATTTAAATTTTAAATCGTCATCATTATCGTTACGGCACCCCACAAGTTTCCATCTACTGCAAACATGTTTTACTTACCAGATCTTCGTTAAAGCGACTTTATAAAAATGTTTCTTTCTTTCTTATCGGCTTAATGTACTGCTGACTGTAGGTCCTTTCAAGTAATCCTTAACTCTCATAGTCAGCTACACGGCTTCCCGCCGGTCTAGTTTAGTGATTTTAAAGCCTTGTTTACGAATCAGCAGAGTGCAACACCTAGAGGTAGTTGAATTTTTAGAGAACAAGTTGCTACGATCTTGTCTCATCTTATAGTAATATTTTATTAGACTTATGCGCAAATACTCAAACGGCGTTAAATTTTAAGATGCCGTTAAGTCTTATACTGTCTATATCACTTTAAGCCAAAGTTACTGTGACATCACGAGCATTAACTGCCGCACTCAGAGACGCTTAATGACTACTTAAGGCGCTCCTTAGTATATATTTAAAAAAGGTCACTGTAGAGTCAGTCAACGGTTCATTAGCGTCCATTAATGACAACTAAAGTTAACAACAGCAAAACCTTTACTTAACTTTCTAATGGTTGATTTGACATTAACATTTGAGATTTCGCGTTAGTTATTTTTTTATATAAAGTAAAATATCTGATCTTGTAGATCTTTTATTGAATTTGTGGACCGTGCTAGACGGTATGGGAAAGTGGGACAGAGGTGGTACTTAAGAAATTATTCTGATCCCTTTACAAAATACTCTGTTCAAGAATTTCAACCATTATATAGATTTACATCTGAAACTGTAAATCGATAGCGTCATTTGACGCTGCTCCGCCTTAAGGATACTTAAAGTCGTCATTTTATTTTTATTTTATATGATAAGGGTGACAAACGAGCACCCAGTCCATCTGGTAAGTGGTTGCTGTGGCCCATAGACATCTACATCTATGCTCGATTACTTATCAGATTGCAGATGCGTTGTCACCTGTGAGTACTAAGATGGATTGCCTCGTTTCCAGTAAAAAGGGTCTCCGGTTCTCTACACTCACCATACGAAATACAGAAGCATTAAGCTACTATTTTATGCTGGTATTCTGTGAGAGCGTGGTCCTTCCCCGGTCGAGCCGACCCATTCGTGCTGCAACTATACATCAATATAACTGCAGCAGGGCTCTACCACGTATAAATTTACTAACGAACCCTTAAATTATGCCTCTGAGATGACCAGTTCTTTAACGGAATTAATGCTAATTAGTTAAGTAGTAATTAAGACTTATTTAATGAACCTTTCCGAGTGCGACGGTAAGACATCTAAAAATTGAGTAGCGTTTAAGTATTTGGTCGATATAGTATAACAATATTAAATAATTACGAGCATTTCATTGTCTCGATTTGTGAATATTATATCTATACGTGCCTATAAATAAAAATAAGTAAAAGGATAACTGTGTCCACAACTTTTCAGTTTATCGGACAGGTAATGCGATTGCTAAAATAATTAGCGGTTAATCGAAACGAGCGCATTGAGATTGCATATTTATAAAAATGCGCCGTCGAGTGTGCAGTGTGCGGGCATACTGCAGCTGCACTTCGCGAATGCGGCGCGGAAATTGTTGCATATCCGTAAAAGAAAACAGTTTTTATGTAGTGAAAGTGATCATAAAAATTGTATAAACGACAATTCTCAATTTTGTAAATAAAATTATAAAATTTACGTAATATAGAGTAAATATGGAGAACTTTTATGGTATTATCAGAACACTGAGCAGGAAGACGTTGAAACGTAAAACAAAGGTATTTTATCAATTTTTCTATTTAATTTTGCATCAATTGTCAAATAATAACGGAAAACAAGTTGTTGCTTATAAATAGCGCGTTTTACTCAAATATTTAATTACTTAGGGAAAAAAATCGTTTTCTTTGTAACATATTCGTATATATCGTCAAATCGATGTCCCGAGAGGAATTTCTTAGATTGATTTAAATGTAAACAAAAGGATGTTATTTACTTCATGATTTTGTGTTGTACTGTTTGTCATATCGAACATCCACAACCATCCCGTGGGTGCCGTAGAAAGCGACTATATGAAATAGAATGGAATACGTTGGAATTTTTTTACTCAATATTATTTATTACATTATTAAGTATATTAGTAAGTATTTTTTTAGTTTTATCACTGGTCGACAAAAACTTCTATCCTGAGAACAATGTGCAAGAAAGTCAAAAACATTTAAATTTGAACGCCAGTAAATTCTCATGGCTCTGATAGACGGTGGACCATCTCGTATATTATACCACATGAAAAAAATCTTCAGATCGGTGGTGGAGTGTTGTTTCAAAGTTGTAAGACGTCTGACTCTGGTAGTGTGATCTCAAATCCACGGGCTGACAAAACGTTATTTTACCAATCATCAGATGGCGCTAAAACTTTGTCAGCTTATTGCTTACATTTGCGCGAAGGTTACAGGCATAGTAAAATTTAGTTCCTGTAGATGGCGCGTCATCCGTACCGACTAATTTATTTGAAAGTCTTAAATCATTCAATTTCAATGAATATATAGTTCTCCCTAATTAAACTATATAACTCTTCCAAATCTGGAACGATATTTCTACAACTATTTCTTCTGCGGCGGCAATGCGCCGGGTACCATCTAGTTCTAATTAAGAAGAATAATTGAAAATTATCATAAACAATAACGTTAAATTATTCTCGAGAAACTTTATACTAATCCCATATGAATTGTATTAAGCAACATATTAAAACTTATAAAACTTACGAGTAGGTTCGGTGTGTGATATACCGGACGTTGCGATGCTCTGATAGGTACCAAAAACAATATCGTTGCTTGTATTCAAATGCTACGTCCAAAGCATTACAACAATAAAGTATGAATTACGTACATGAGAGTGCTGCGTATTTATTCTATTGTTTATATGACGTTATCTTCGGTGTTTTTAGGGTTCCGTAGTCAACTAGGAACCCTTATAGTTTCGCCATGTCTGTCTGTCCGTCTGTCCGTCCTCGCTTAATCTCTGTGACCGTTAGCACTAGAAAGCTGAAATTTGGTACCAATATGTGTATCAATCACGCCGACAAAGTGCTAAAATAAAAATTGGAATAAAATGTTTTATTAGGGTAGCCCCCCTATATGTAAAGTGGGAAGTGATTTTTTTTTAATTTCAACCCTTACGTGTGATATGTTGTTGGAAAGGTATTTAAAAATTAATAGGGGTTTACTAAAATCATTTTTTGATAATGTCAATAATTTCGGAAATAATCGCTCCAAAAGTAAAAAACAATGTGTCCCCCCCCCCCCTCTAACTTTTGAACCATAGGTTTAGAAAATATGAAAAAAATCTGAAAGGTAGAACTTTATAAGGACTTTCTAGGAAAATCATTTTGAACTTGGATGGAAACAGTTTTTGTACAAAAAAGACAAAAAGTTGTACAAAACAATTTCTGGACTAAGTTTTAGTATAATCGTTTAAGCAAGCATTTTTTTTAACTTCGTTTACATATTTTATTGTCCTGAACGTATCTTTTTTCAAACAAAACAAGAATTATTAAAATCGGTTCTCGCAATCCAAAATTACCACCGAAAACTTCTGGCACGTCTATGTATTAATTAGTAACCCAAATCCCTGAGAGATGGCGCTGTAGGTACTTATTACATTGGGTCGGGTATTTATCGAATAGTTCGGTTGGTCTCTCCTTGGCATCGCCTACCGCGGAGCGTGCAATGTTGCACGCTCCATGTTCGCGCACGTACCCACTACCGGGCTGCTCCCGGTAGTGGGTACGTGCAGGAGCGCGGAGCGCTGCTGGAGCGCGAACATAATGGATTCCCACCTTTAAACTCATAAGTGGGAACACTTATTGTGACGGACGGGAAACTACGGAACCCTACACTGAGCGTGGCCCGACACGCTCTTGGCCGTTTTTATTTTAAATCTGATTTCTTATTTGTTATATTTAATGTGTGTATATTTTAGTGATTGTGACGTCACGAATTCACCTTAGCGTAAATTCGTGACCGGCGTGTAATGACGGCATAAGAAAATCCACTACCTCATATTATCCCATGGTATCGTAAGAGTCGACGAAGGTGATGAAGCAGGAGATCATCTTCCTTTTGCTCTCTTTATTTAGGACTACAAACAATTATTCTAAAATTCTTCAACATTAATTTCATTTGTTATCTTCGTGATAAAATTTTACTGGAGACTTTTTACGTTCATTAAATTATTCGTCTGAGTAAAAACTAAGTTTATATACACTTAAACAACAATAACGGAAATCATTAATAATTTAACATCAGCAAAAACGTTGGGAAGAAAAACACAGGAAAAACACAGTTTAAAACACAGCAATTTTAATTGTTGCACAGCACAGTAGCAGAGCCTCTATCTTAATAATGTTACGGTTGAACCTTGTGTTGGATCTTGAAACGATTTTTCCCCTCTCGAATTCTACGACACTGTCGGGACGAGATGTAGTAAATTTTTTAAATATTTCCAATCACCATCAAACAGCAATGCGATATAGCTTTTTTAGGGTTAAATGGATAGAAATTTCTTATAGTACGAATTGCTTGTAGAGGCCATAGTAACAAACTTGTGCAATTTATGAAAAATTTATTCCGTTTTAATATGCGGTCATTCGAGTTAGGCTTAAGTTATATGTATACGAATTTGCTCTTGCAATGAGGGGATTCATCAAGACGTAGGCCGTAGGCGCCTCGGACCATGCACTCTGTTCACGCTTTCTTGAACACATAGTCAGTGCCGCTAACGCTTCAATATTTCTTTTAATTGTTCATTGAGAAATGTAGTGATGTGACTTCTCATCTTAACGCGTTGCTAAGGAATAAGGATTATAAATTTATATTATAATTCGGAAAATATTAATAGTGTGTAAAAGTTTGTGCTTTTGCAACTAAAATCAATGAATGAACGGCGAAACGAAACAAAATATTGTCTGCAGACGATATTTTTAGTTGTGTATTGGATGGTTGATAGTTCAGATGCATATTGAAATCCTTAAGGCCACAGTAACATTGGAATTTAATTTTAGAAAACAATTTTTGGCTTGGATGCTTGTCTTTTAAGCCATGTTTTCATTTTATTCGGGGTCTTCGTATTTATAGATTTTTTCTTCACAATATGCTGATGCGTCACATTGAGAAGTTTTTGGAAGATTTTGATGATATCTCAACCCAGCGGACAGTCGATGGCGACGGTAACTCAAGTTCTTAAGGCGCACGTGCAAAGTTAACCAGCAAAAAATACACAAAATTGTATCATTTTTAGGGTTCCGTAGTCAATTATAGTTTCGCTATGTCTGTCTGTCCGTCTGTCCGTCCTCGCTTAATCTCTGTGACCGTTAGCACTAGAAAGCTGAAATTTGGTACAAATATGTGTATCAATAACGCCGACAAAGTGGTAAAATAAAAATCGGAAAAAATGTTTTGTTAGGGTAGCCCCCCTATATGTAAAGTGGGAAGTGATTTTTTTTTAATTTCAACCCTAACGTGTGATATATTGTTGGAAAGGTATTTAAAAATGAATAGGGGTTTACTAAAATCATTTTTGATAATGTCAATGATTTCGGAAATAATCGCTCCAAAAGTAAAAAACAATGAATGAATGAATGAATGAATGAATGTCCCCCTCTAACTTAATGTGTGTGTGTCCCCCTCTAACTTTTGAACCATAAGTTTAAAAAGTATGAAAAAAATCTGAAAGTAGAACTTTATAAGGACTTTCTAGGAAAATCATTTTGAACTTGGATGGAAACAACAGTACCCAACCGGGAGCAGTTGAAGGAGCGCGGAGCGCTGCTGGAGCGAGCGCGAACATAATGGATACCTTTAAACTCATAAGTGGGAACACTTATTGTGACGGACGGGAAACTACGGAACCCTACACTGAGCGTGGCCCGACACGCTCTTGGCCGGTTTTTTATTACGTAACAAAACCCCTAAAAAAAGTATTATGTTTAATGCACAGATACTAACCTGAGAATGATGTGACAGAGGAGTAGCAGTTTAAATACTAATTTATAAAAAAAAGGTTAATGAAAAGTAAAAGCCCGAATTGAAAATAAAATTATTTTATTCTTTTTATTTGTTCTTTGAAATTGGCTTTAATATTTTTTTAAGTTAATCCTCCCGACTGGACTAAGATATATCAATGTCAAGTTCGTCTAAATAGTTACGAGAAAACTTCACCCGTATTTGCTACTCTTTGGGGTGAATTTTTTCAATTCATATTGCAGCTCCTCTGTAGTATAACCTAAAAAAAGAACCACAAATCGTTTCACAGATTAAAGAAGACGACGTGTAATACACGGGTATACATACAAAAATCATACAGTCGAATTAGCCTCCTCTTTTTTATGAAGACGGCTGAAAAGAAATTGTAAACCACTTTTATATGTTTTTTTGATTACAGTTATCGTTTATTAAAACCCATCACTAAAATTTAAATTTAAACAAATAACATTATGAACAATTACTCAGTATTCCGTTCATGAATATAAATGGATTGCATCTGTTTTACATAATTTTTTAACTTAGCTCTAAATACATGAGTTATAGTGTTGGCATGCCTGTTTGTTTTCACATGAAAGAAATGAAATCATTTTCACAGTCAGGAATAATAAAATCATTAATACATGGTAGAGCCACGCTGTTTTAACCCGGTTAGAACGGGAAGAACTATATTCGAACAGGTTTTAAAAAAAAGAATATTAACAATGCTATAAACATTACTAATATTCCCCTTAACCACTCGTGGTAAGCTTAAATTGCTTGTGTTACGAGTGGTTCACGCCAGTAGTCGAATGGCGGATGCGAACCCACGACCTTTTTGAGTTCACGGTTGCAAATTAGTTCTAGAGTCTTAATCATTAAGGGGAAATATAACCTCAAATGGCTTAGCAAGATCCTCCGTTATGCCGAAAATATTGCAAATATTATCCTGAAGTTTGTTTCCTGCCGCCCGGTTTCAAGCTTTAGGACGCCGATAGTTTAGGTAATTTCTTTTTACAGTGAAAATAACGGTAAAAAAAAATAAAAAACATAAGCCCTGCTTTATAGTTAGTTCAGTTAGTATGCAAAGTTTCATGATCTTATTTAAAGTATTTTATAACAGCGGTTTTTCGTTCAGTTTGGAGGTAACTTTGGATTTTTTTTCTATCGAGAAAATTTTACGGAATCATGTTTTCGTCTAACATAGTACTTAACATTAATTCTCAACTTTACCGTATATTTATTTCAAAATTAATGCTGCAAAGTTTTCGGCATAACGGAGGATATTGCTAAGCCATTTGAGGTTATATTTCCCGTTAATGGAGGATAGATGGATTTGGAGTCTATAGGCAACAGCATCCACCTGCAATTGGGTTGCCTGTGTTGTCTTTTGTCACCGTTACGTAGACAAATATAAGTATAAATGTATTATAAATGAAAAATTATTTCGTTTTTAAATTTAAATAGAAATACTTTAAGTCAAAGAAAACGAAGCTTTGATTCTCTTTAATGAAAATATTGAACATTTGATAATAAGAATATCTAAACCACAGAGCATTGAAAATTCTCTTACATAGACATACTCTTACACGATAAAATCCTTAGATATTATAAAGTTGTATTTTATATTTAAGATTAATAAGAAAAACATAATTTTAGATTGTATTATGTATGAGCGTAGACACTAAATTTGGTTCTTATTTGTTTCAGATACAACCAAAGCCTACAACAAACGGTATTACAACAAAGGATCGCACATCGGAACGTGAAAACAGAGAGACACGGGAAACAAGGCAATCGAGGGAGTCGAGAGAGTCGAGGGAGTCGCGGGAATCGAGGGACTCTAGGGAAATTCGGGAAATTCGAGAGACGAGGGAGTCGAGAGAGTCGAGGGATGAAACAGAACATGTTGAAAGGAGAACGCAGATCAATTCACCTGTGCAGCAGGAAGAAAGAGATAGAGAAAGAGAAAAAGAGCGAGATAGAGAAATGGAAAGAGAAATGAAAGAAGAAAGAAGAGAAGAAAGAAGGGAACAATTGACACCACAGCATGATGGAAGACATCCTTTACTTCAATTCGCTGTCGACCACTTCAGGCAGAGTCCAGAGTTAGTATTTTTTTATTTATACTACTAGCTGCATCCACAATTTAGTATATAGAAATGAAACTTTTTAAGTTCCCGCTAAGAAAATTGAAAATTTTCAAAAATAGGGAAGTTATTGGTTTCACCCCGATTTTCGAAAATCGAGTTTTCATCAGATCTCGACGTTTTGAGATGCCAAGAAGCCATTCTTACGTGGACGTCCTTACGGATGTATGTGTGTGTTAGAAAAAAAAGTTTTTTTAATATAACTTCGAGATTTCGCAATATTATTTGGTGAAATTTGGAGCGCTTTGCATTGGAAATTAGCGGGAAGTTCCAGCGATGGCCTACAGGGTCAACCAATTTTTTATATATAAAATGCTCGTAAACGTACTATATAAATGTCCGAGGAAAAGAAAAGGAGAGAAGAAGTTCTCGTTCGAGGATGTATTGCAAAGCGTAGCCGGGGCCGGTCTATATGAGCGAAGATAGAACACAGTAAGCTGTTAGTTCGGAATAACCAGTATATGCTCCCGCGGCATGGATATGCGTAGGCATTTCTCAATGAGAAAACGCTGAAGTTAACGAAAGTGGCTTTTGTGGAGCAAATAGCTTGCATTCGTCTAATCTAAAAGATAGTTTACCTTTTTTTTTCTTTTAGATGTTATTCCTTATACTAATGCTTCCCTATATATTCAATATTGACGTACAGCCATGGGAGATTAATGCATACAGATTTCTTGAGTTGCTAACATGCTCGCATCTATCACGGGGAGTACTCTGAGGAATTGTTCAGATTAATCCCAGCTACCAAATTTCATGAACGCACTACGCGGCAAACCTCCCGATATCATCCACACCATCTGGATGCTTGGCGGTCCACCACTGTACGTTTCACTAGGAGTTTTCTTCCGCGTACGACCTCTCTGTGGATAGTTTATCATCCGCGATTTTTCCGGACCGATACGACCTGGGGACCTTCAAAAAAAGAGCTTACTCCTTTCTAAAAGGCCGGCAACGCACCTGCAATTCCTCTGGTGTTGCGGATGTTCTTGGGCGACGGCTGTCACTTAACATCAGGTGATTCATATGCTCGTTTGCCCCCACTTCTATAAAAAGAAAATATGCGATGTACACTGGCCACTACGAATATCTGGCCCTTGCTAATGGGCATAGTGTAACCATAGCTGACTGGAAATTCTACTTTGTAAAAATTAACAATCACCAATCAAACAAGTGGTAAAATTAAAAATAAAATCAGAACATCACCAATGTAGTCGAAATCTAGGAATTTACATGGCACCACATGAGAGGCATCAGCTTTCAAATAAAAAAAATCATCAAAATCGGTTTACTTAAAAAAAGTACATAAACAATTCAGGCTACAGGTTTTACACACATACAAAACACAGTCGGATTGAGTACCTACCTCCTCCTTTTTTTAAGTCGGTTAAAAAGTAAACATTACCCATAAAATCACTTGAAAAGCTCACTGGCAGGCAAGAACCACTGCCTGTCTTCCTCTTTTTGTAATTTTTTTATGGATAAGTGTATTAGGTATACATTTTTTTTAAATATAGTGCTCTCACTAGTTAAAAATAGAACATTAAATCAAGCGTCATGTTGTGATAGTCTTTTGTTGAGCTAAACCAGTGCTAAGGTCGTAAAGTATCTTCGGCTGCATCGCCACTTTTATTACAGTTAAAAAGAATTTAGTAAGTGGTTTAAAAAAAGAAGACGTATGCGTAAGACGTAGCGTTATGTTTTTGAGGAACTGTAGATTTATTTCCAATTATAGCAAATAGAAAGCTTGATAAAATATTTTTGAAATCAAACAAAGAAACATAACATTATATTAGTACATTTCACTTTCCTTTGGACGTCAGTTTCTCTAAAATAAGTCCAAATTTAGTATGTGAGGGTAATATGGTAATCCGCTTAATAAGGTCATCATCATCATCATTATTACAGCCCTTCACAAGTCCACTACTGAACATAGGCCTCCCCCAAAGTATGCCACAAAGCACGTTCCTGAGCCACCTGCATCCATCGACTTCCTGCATGTCTTACCAGGACGTCACTCTATTTAATGGGGGGTCGCCCTACACTACGCCTACCGGTACAATCTCATACCGGTTAATAAGGTCACTTCCTTGTAATTACAACTCAAAATACTACGGCTTTGTTTACATAGATGGCTTTGTGATACAATAGATTTTCATCAGTCAATCAAATAAGAAAAGGTCAAAAGGGCGGCGCTTTATCGAAGCCATTTCGACAGATGACATTATATTAAATATTTTAGTAGATTTTAGTACGGTGTAGTGTAGTTAGTTTTTAGTGGATTTTTCGAAGTCTTCCTAATTATTGCCAAAGTATGTTCGATTTTTTTTCTTAATATATTAGTTATAGTATACGACCTTGTGTTTTCGTCTTTGTCCATCTCTTAGTTTTGGTTTCATAGAGCGGCAAAGTTTAGGGTGACCATATTACCCTCAAATACCTTAGTGGATCTCCTGCCACTCATTTTGTCATATAATTACTGATTTTCACTAAGAACAACACATCGAAATACTTTTTACGAAACATAAGCATGTGCCGGTAATTTGTTCAGTACTAAATGATGCAATAACATATCAGGTGTTGCGGGGGTGCGAGGGGCAGGGTCCGGCGCTAATCCTGCGCCCTTTATGGTAAAAAGTTTCACCATAAATTGATTAGGTACCGAGGTGATTGTATGACTATAATGTTTGGCTGAATATTCGGTTCGGTAAAAATTTTACCGAACTTTCGGCCGAATATTCCCATCTCTATTAATCGGTAACTTTGGTCCATATATATACACCTAAATTTATCCTCGATTAAAAATCATAATGTAGATGCGTTATCCACCCTAAATTCTAAGATGTAATGCGTTGATACCAGTAAAATTTTCTTAACATTCTCCTACGTTTTCCTACCGAAACACAAGAAATGGGTAACATTGTAACGACGTGGGCATATTTTGTCTGTGAGTTAAGCATTATTTATTATCATTATTATTTAACGTTATGTCGTGTGGTAGTGATCACACCGCTAACGCACTCGTCCCGTGACTTTGACTTTGTGAAATGGAACACGAGATGGGCTACAGCATTTTACTGATAACGACTCAAAACAACAAAAAGCTGTAATTGCCACTTACCTGCCAAGCGTGGCAACTAAACCAAATGTCCCCCTGTGAGGCAATCTATGAAGAAGACGTTTTAAGTGATCAGCAAAGATCATTTGATAAGCTGTAACTGAATTTATGAATGAAATAATTTAAAGAATTTTTTGCGTTTATAGAAACTATGTCGGTTGTTAACTTAACGCAAACCTATAAATCGTACAATTGTTATTACCAAATAGTTATCATCACCTCTTGGGTCATTTAAATCGTTATGCCGTCCAATAATGTATCGTAGTAAAGTTTAAAATGTTAATAAAATTTGTTGCGTAGTCAGAACTATACTATACTATACTAGTCTTATTGGCAATTACTCAATCTTTTTTTTACATCTGGTAATTTTTAGGGGTCGATCCGCTGTCGGAGAGGACAATATTTTTCTGGCATTTAATAAATTTAAACACACTAATTGATGTATATGTGTTTCTAGACGCACATAATAAATATAAAAGTAGGGGACGTAAATTATACGTGTTGCATATATTCACTGTATATTACAGCGCCATCTAGTAGCAATTCATAAAATGTAAAGCGACATCTTTGTAAACAGCTATGTTTGTTGTTATGTTAGTGAAACCATTTACTTCTATAAAAATTGCTATTTGTGCTTACATAATATGGTGATATTCGGTAGCTGCTAGTAGCGAGAGTAAATAATTCCTCTTGTAGGCCGTTGACACAAACTAATTAAAATAAAATTTATGTCAATCATTTTGTACCTATGCCGTTTCCACATATCACCTTTATAAATAAAACAGATTAAAGAGGCTAACAAGTGGATAATTTGCAACACTTTAGAAAAGGAATTATCATTTTAAATCGCCGATAGTAAAAAGATGCTTGTTAAAAAATAACATTCTTACGTTGTGAATTTTGATTCTATTTCAACACTGCGTTTAAATGCTCAATATTCTCGGTCCCAAGAAAAGGAAGAAAATTGTTAAACAAATTTTATTGAAAACAGACAAACAAATTTGACAAATTCCTCCTACCGATTTTCGACTAACTATCACAATTGCTATTGTGCACGAACTATAATAACTCTAGTGAGATGTAACGCCCCTGCATATGCAATAAGATCATAACAAAGATAGAGCATACAACTGTACAGGTGTCCAAAATAACAACAGTTCGTTTTTCACATCACGCACAGAGTACTAGCGTGGAAAACGCTTTTCATAATGCTGCTGTATTTCGTATGGTGGGTGAAACCCAAAAACTAGAGACATTTCATCTTGTACCATGTATACCCATATTGAGCAAACAAAGAATTAAATTGAAAATTGAAATTGAATTTGTCCTCAGGGATAACGTATGTGGATTTTGATATTTTATCCTGAATAAATGTAGGTGTCTAAAGGCAACGGCATCTACTGCAGGTAGACTTTGTGCTCATAAGTCACCCTTACTTCTATTTTTTTAACAGGTTTTTCTCTAGCTGTTATTCGGTTCCCGCGGTGTAGTAGCCAGGTTTCCGTAAACTAACTACTAGTTCGACGTTAAACAAATTTAACATAGTCACGAATAAACTATTTTAATTCCATTATAAATCATTTAATGAAAATGCAAGTTGTGCCGGCTATTATGAAAACATAAACTTGTTTTAATTATAGGAATTTGTTTAAAAACTAACAAGCTTCATTGTCCAATATCAGTCTGAATCATTCATTTAATTCACATTAGATTTTATTCATGACTTTTTTTTAAATGGAGTTAATTTTAACAAACAAAGTTATATGAGTAATCAGACGCAAAGTTATTTCCGTTCTCTGTCTGACATAATATTACAGACTCCGTTGAGGCAAGATAAATGATAGATTACTTATGACAAAATAATGATTATGACCGTAATAAAAATACTATACAATACTAACTCCAAAATATGCAGGAATGGGAATATGAATGCCTTTAGAAAAGCTTATCGTTAGGAATAATTAAGTTTTATCATTAGCGAGTTTGGAACGAACACAAATTGCCCAAGAGCAGGAAAGAAGCGGCGGCGGCCACTCGGCCCGTTTTGCGTAATCCATTGTTGTAACAATCGCACATAATTGTATTGTACTCGCAAAATCATTACGGGGGTCGGTGCGAAACCACTCGGATCCGAATATAATATAATTTGCACCAAGTTTGGTCCACTGAATCGAATTTTTATTTTTTATTTTAGCCACAATTGAAAATCTCAGAGACGGTTTTCAATTTTTTTTTAATATAACAGAAATGACAACCGAAATTGCATTCCACCTGATGATAAATGACTCCTACAGTCCGTGGACACTTGTAACCAACTTAAGAAAGCGATAGAAAAGATAGGTTGCTTGTTACCACGGAGATGTGCTATACGTGGTAGAGCCACGCTGCAGCTTTATTATGGTTGTAGCACGAATGGACCATGTTCTCACCACCAGCGTAAAATAGCAGCTTAATACCGCTGTGTTTCGTATGGTGAGTGTAGAGATCCGGAGACCCTGTTTTACTGACAACGAGGCATTCCATCTTAGTCCTCAGGAGTGACAACGCATCTGCGTTTTGATTCTTAATCGAGAAATGAAGATGTCAATGGGCCACGGCATCCACGTACCATCAGATGGACTATGTGCTCGTTTGTCGCCCTTATTCTATAAAAAAAAGAAGTACGATAGAACGACTTACAATCTGTTATTGCATTGCTTCTCTAGATGTTCAGACCGGAACATAGCAGTGCAAACACTTAAATACTTTAGCAGTAGAATTGGGTGAGAGGTTGGTGCTTACTGTAACAAACTCCTAGCCAGAAAGGAAGGCCTAATACCTACGAAGCAGCGGTTGACGAATGTTAAAGAAAAATAATATGCCGTCAAAAGTTATCGAGGCACTTACAGGCCCTACGTTTGGCATCATTATAATACAACAAGCATCATAAATGGGCCGACTAACAAGGCATTCGATCTTAGTATTCAGGGGTGACAATGTATCTATTGTATTATGTTCTAATACATTAGGATACTTAATCATGAAACGTGGAGTTGTCTATGGGCCACAGCACGCAATTACCTTCAGGTAGACTGTGAAATCTGTTGCACTAGACCTGTGTGCTCGTTTGTCAATCTAACTTGTTAAAAAACGTATAATCCTATATATTATACCACCACATTCAAACGCAAACACTAATTATTAGAATCAACATGTCAGAATTCGTTAAACCACCCATTTCAACAGCAATCAATCTTAATAACCATGTAGCTCGAGTGTATAAAATAACATTGTACGAGTACGACAATCCAAAATATAAATAAAATTATTACGTAAAAGTTGTTACCTGATATGGATTATAGACAATGTTTGTTTATTTCAGTTTTATGTAATTCTATATTCTAGTGGCCCCTTGTGATCTAAATTCGACCGAAATGTATAAAATTTTTAGTTTGTATATTAAGCTAACTGTATTTCATTTTCCGCGGCACATATATTTTTCATCTCATATACAAATATGTAAAATAAATGCTGTTTGCCTCGACATACACTCCATAGACAGGATTAAGTATTAATTGTTTTAAAATGTGTTGCCATTTTGAAATTTTAAAACAATTATTACGACGACAATAATTATTATTTAATATTCAATATATGATCCGATATACGTTCATTGTCAAATAAAGCTTTCGATATAAAAACAGTTATTAAGTTATTCTCAAAGAGATTTAAAGGTTTAGTATAAATTTCAATGTTTTTGGTCATTTTCAATAACGAATGTTCTCATCATAATTATGTATGTTTGCATTGTATTAAAAAAATGTTTTACTAGAATACGATAAAAACCAGATGAGAAAGTGCATTCTTTTGTGTCGCGGCAAAAGCTCAGATTAAATTATTTTACGCGAATAATAGTTATTCGTTCGGCAACATACCTAAACTAATAAAGTACTTGCATTAACAAACACATTACAAGTCAATCATGGTTGACTTTCTTTGTATTCGTACTTTTCGTTAATTATTTTTGTTTCGGAAAATTACAACATATATTTACGCAGTTTTCATTTATAGTATAAGGGTGACAAGGGAGCGCACATTTTACCTGATTGTCAGTGGATGCTGCTAGCTGCTACCCATCGACATCTATATCTATCTATCCTCGATTAGGAAGAAACATGCAGATGCATTGTAACTCCTGTGCGCTAAAACGAAAGGCCTCGTTCAAACAAGGGAGTCTATTTCTCTACGATCACCACACGAAACAGCAAAACTGCTGTTTTATAATGGTATTCTACAAGAGCGTTGTTATACCCCGTACGAGCTGACCCATTCGTTCTGCAGCCACAATATAGCTGTAGCGTAACTCTATCTACCACGTAAATTATTGCTCTGAATCTATAAATACACAACCAGTGCGAATTGCCACTTATAATTCAGAACCAAGACGTGCTTATTTATATGCCAGGCCTATTAGTATGCCGCTATAAGTAAGTTTTCTGTGAGCTATGGAGAGGCTATGCTCCGGGGTTTCTATAGATGATATAACCCGTAATAAGAGTATCTACAGTAAAACCGTAAGTGACATAGCTGAATGGATTAGTGAGCGGATGTGACAAGCGGCCTGCCACAAAGCTGTACTCGTATAAACCGACAATTAACGGAGGAGAAAGGGTACATTTTATTTTATTTTATTTATTAAGATATACAAATAAAATAAAATAAACTTTTTGTTTTTTGGAGTTCAGCAAGCGTGGTGTTATACGATACTCCCATTTGATGGAGTCAAGGCAGTTGATGGATGGAGGTGGATTATGTTTTCACTTAAATAAAAGATTTCAACGATCATTGACCAAAGCTTTGGCATATTTTAATAACTTTTGGTTACCGCATTTAACTGAAGGATAGATATTTTATATTAAACCTACATTATAATTTATGGCATATAAACATAAATTATATAATAACAGTAGGAATTGTTTCTCTGATTTCTTGTGAACGTCGGACTGATCAGAGTGAAATCCTCATGATCATCATTACAGCTCTTTAATAAAATCGAGACCGAATTTTAATCACGGCTGGCAGTTTCAACCACAGAACACTTAATATAGATATTAGTTGTTCTGTGGCTTCAACGGAGACTAGCCACGCTCGTAGGACAGAATTATACGAGTAGTGACCGAGTAAATAAAAAAAACAGGTGCACTCTATTGCCTCACTCTCTTAACCAGATGCGACGGCAACGGCTTTACGTGCTTATCAAGGCACAAGGGTGGAACACCGCCAAATTCCTGATTTTAGACTACTATTGAGAATTTCTTGTCAGAAAAATCTCAACTGATTTATTTTGACCTGACCCGAGATTCAAACTCTAGACCTCATGATCAGCAGCTGCGCTTACGATCACTAGGCGATCAAAGAACAATCTCTCCGTATCCGGTCGTGTCTGTTTACCGTCCCCCATCGGATTATGAGAGTGAGGGAATAGAGAGCGCACCTGTGCTTGCGCATAGACTTGGGCACTATAATCCTGTCCTGCGCCGATTGCTACCCTCCGTTGAGATAGGCCGCCGTGACCGAAATTCGGTCTGGAGGACATTATTATCCTCGATTACGAATCAAAATGCAGATGCGTTTTCACCCGTGAGGACTAATTTCTACTTTCCAGTAAAAAGGTCTCCGGTTCTCTACACTCACCTTCCGAAACACAGCAGCATTAAGCTACTTTTTTACGATGATATTTTATGAGAGCTTGGTCCTTCCTCGGTCGAGCCGACCTATTTGTGCTACAACTATACTACTAATATTACTGCAGCATGGCTCTACCACGTATATCTATCTAGGGTTCAGTTTGTAAAAGTTTCAGTTTCAGAGAAAAAAGCTCTCACTTAAGCTGTTGTATTTTATAAAAGACTAGTTTAATTAACATACTATTTAATTAAAAGCAATGTAAACATTTGCATCGACTGACATTAACAAGCAATACACATATTTTTTAATTACATCCAGTGCTGTTAGCTGGTTGCATTGTTCACATCTGCCTGTAAAAAGAGGACGTCGACGCAGTGTTTTACATTCAATGGAATACAGAATAGCGCGCGTTCTAGGAATCAATGTTTGCATACTTTTTTAATTACTTACGGATTCAGGGTTACCAGATTGGCTCGTTAGCAGATAAAAAAAATTTAATAAAAATCGATCATCACTTATCTCATTTTTCTTATGTTCGTTAGAACGTTTTCTTTTTTTGTTACGTTATAGAATAAAAACTAAAGCTGTTTCCTTAACTTTTTAACACATAATTGGGATTTTATACAATGTGTTAAAAATTACTGATTTGTGAAGATGTTTTAGGTGTCACTATGTTCATATAATCCGTAATCTTTTTCAGAAAATAAAAGAATTCCGCATAAAAAATTGAACAAATTTCAATAAATGCGGAAACATACATGGCAATACATGACCTCGGACGGCTATCGGGTAACCATACCGCGATACTACACGCTCAAAGATACCGTCGCCGACGATGGTATTGCCAGATTTAAAAATTTTGCTCAGTTTTAAGCAAATCGTAGTAAAAACATGTATTTTACATAACAATAAAATTTCGATATTCTATAGTATAAACATTAACAATATATTGCGATAAATGTCATAAGCACGAGGAGAGCTTTTTTTTAAGTAAAATTAAGCAAGATAGAGTTGCTCAGTAAATTGGAAAACTTAATTTTAATTTAAAACAGACAAAGATGTTTTCATCCTTTTATTATTTTCGAGATATTTCATAGTAGTAATTATATTATCGGCTGATTTATAAATCGCAGTTATAGTTATTTCTACTTATTAAATATGATCGCATTTTTTATTCTGTTCATTTTAACACGTTTTCTTTCTTCCTTGTATCATTAAGTTCTTTTTTCTTAAGATAAATTGCATATTTGGAAATTCTGAAATAAATTGCCTAAATGGCAAGTTATCGAACAGTGTCTCCACTTTCAAGAGACAACATGCCCTCATTAAAATAAAAAACAATAACGTAATGTCATTCATCGTTAGGCAACACCTTTGCAAGCTGCGTATGTTCAAAAACAATGCCGCATTAAATTGTTTCGGAAAAAATACAATCAGCCCTAGTTAGTCGAGTGTGGAGCATCGTTGGGAACGCATCGAGAGCTGGCGACCGTGGGACTGGGGTGCGGCAGTTGGCGGTCATGCCGTGTTTCGCGATTGCGCGCTTAAAACATCGAATGCAAGTATCCAATTTTCGTTTTAAATCTTGTCGATTAGTCAAAAAAAATATTATAATCTAACTTAAATGGCTTTTAGCGTTTAAAATTTTAATTTACTTTTTGATATATTCTTTGGCACTGAAAACACACTTTAAGTATACCATTATTTTGTATTAGATTAGTAAAATTTAAATCAGTGAGTAAAAGTTACATCTAATTGCCAGTAACGCAATGTTAACAAACAACCACGTCGCCGTTTTGAATAATTACGAAAAGCTTTCTTATTAGAGAAGAGAAATTTTTGTAACAATTGTTTTTTCGCCGACGAATCTTTCTTCCAAGGCAATATTTATTAAATGTGTTTCATTAAAGTTGACAATAATGTTTATGACCTCCCCAAATTAAAGATAAAATTCAAACCATAATAAATAAAAATTTTGAACTGTCTGTTTTGAAACCATAAGCCTATATCATGCCTCCATTAATCAAGATTAGGATTGAGTGCTACTTTTATACAACATTTTTTGGATGTTAAATAACCGACTTTTTAACATAAATAATATTCAGTTCCGTTTCGTTTCTTGAAATATTGGAGATCGGCAATTTTTCAGAATTGCTTTATAAAATTAGTGAAACTTTGAGCTACGCAAAATCCAGATGCATAAGTTTTACTGCTCTGTAGGTCTAACCATACAGTGAATAATTATAAGCTACTCTGCATAACTTAAAATATTCGTCTAGTCATCTTTTTTGTTTCTTTTTTGTTGTTCTAAATTTAAATCATCGTGTTTTCCGTTTTTTTTTTTTGCCTATGATTTTATTACATGTCGGCTATTAAAGGGCAAGGTAATAGCAACTAAAAGTCATATGAAAGTTAACGGATTCTCATGAATAATTTATTTTGTTAAATTAGTATTTAATTTCTCCGCGTAGAGGCGGCATGAAAGTATTCATAAACCAATATCATCCGTGAGTTTCGTAAGAAGCGACAACGGGAACTCAAAATAATAAAAAAATATTATATAGTATTTATTATCATTATATTATAATTTTGTATTTTTTCCTTAAACCTTTAATTTTATTTTAGTTATGAGTTTTGCACCCATCACTAGATTCTCTGCACAAACCAAAGGTAGACTGGTAGAGAATGCCTTTAGGCATTAAGTCCGCCGTTTTGTACATTTCTTTTATGTGTGCAAATAAAGCTTAAATAAATAAAATAAATAAATAAATAACTATACGATGCGAACACACCTGCCACGCGTGGCAACTATGGCAAATATCCCTCCTACGATCAGTGGGAGAGACTTTAGATAGTATTTACAAGTATGATGAGGTATTTATTTTATTTATAATGTCTAAAGTTTCTAAACTAAATAAGATTTATAGTCGGGGTAGACGACAAGTCACAGTCTCACATTGGGCAAAATAACTCACGATGTTTATTAATGATTTCTTATATTCTGGACATTTAAATAAACTAGTTTTTAAGTATTTTATCGCCTATGTTAACTTTTTTATATTCCCGACGTTTCGAGCACTTTACAGCACCCATGGTCACGGGGGAGACTGAGATGTTGGTCCCAATGTTATAGTTTACCGCGGTAACCCACAAATTAAAATTATTAATTTTTTTCCGATCTACACAGTATGAACGTATAGTATCGTGAAGTCTTGCAGTTTTATGCTTGGGTTGAGATTTTATTTTATTAATTATCCCATTATGCATCCCAAGCAGATGGCAGCACCCAACCATCTTCTCAACTGCAATACTTCAAGATACTATAAGTTCATACTGTGTAGATCGGAACAAAAATTAACAATTTTTATCTGTGGGCAATTTTCGTTAACTATAACATCGTGACCTCGAACACCTCAATCCACCGCGTGACCATGGTGCTGTAAGTGAAAGAAACGTCGGGAATACAAAAAAGTTAACATACACAATAAAATCAGTATAAAATTCGTTTTATTTAAATATTTATTAATGTAAAAAATATATATTATTTTGGTAAACTTATTGCATTTACGACATTATTATAAATAAGATTAGATTCTCAATTTGACGGAAGACATTAAAACTAGAAAAAAAATATCATAATTTTCGCATATTACTAAAGTTATCTTTCTTTCAGATCAACATGTACGTAATGTCTTTGTTTCCTTGTAATTTCTGACCGAATCTCTCTCACTCAGTTCAAAGAATTGTGTGAAATGTTATGGCGAAAGGTCTCTATGTTTTAAATGACCATTTTTTAAAAAAACCCGTAAAACAATTAGCGAGCTTACATAGAAACATAACACAAGAAACACTTGCACAGAACAACTTGCACTGGTAATATGTAGAATCAATGACTCATTCAGCATAAATCTTGCATTATTCTCTAAAATGACAAGAAGCAAAAACGTTTTATACAAGTAACTAAGCATTCCGTCTAAGTTCCCTATGCTAAAAACTCATTTTAGCATTTTTAGATGTCTGTACCATCAGGTGCACTATATCTGATCGTTTGTTACCCTGAAATCTATTAAAAAAAATTGGCTCCTCGCCTTCTCGTATCCGTATAAAATTTTAAAACGGTATACAATGTTCAGCCTCGTTTTAAATGTTCAGTGACACGCTCAATAAATAAACGTCGTAGTCTTGAACGTAACACCCGTGAAAATACAATCCAGTACACTGCCTACCACTGAGCACACGGTTATATAGTGATCAGCAAGTAGTTGTTCTTTCGGTTAAGCACAGATATGACTTTATGTAGATATCTCTGATGGTTGGGAACTCTTTCCTATATCATACCTTTAATACGTGGCAGAGCCACGCTGCGGGTATACTACGCTCTCACAGAATACCAGCGTAAAATAGCAGCTTAATGCTGCTGTTTCGTATGGTGAGTGTAGAGATCCGGAGACCCTTTTTTACTGGGAACGAGGAATTCTATCTTAGTCCTCAGGTGTGACAACGCATCTGCGTTTTGATTCTTAATCAAGGATAAATGTCTATGGGCCACAGAATCGACTTACCATCACGTGGAATGTGTTTTTGTCACCCTTATACTATAAAAAAATTAAGATACGATAAAAAAGCTTAGGATTTTCTGCAATAGGATTTTTAGGTCGTAGAACTTTTACTGTGTAGGAGCCCGCCTAGATAGGTACAACCCGCTTACCTTTTTTCTTTTTTTTCTATTGTTTTTTAAAAAAGAATATTAACAATGCTATAAACATTACTAATATTCTCCTTAACCACGTGGTGCGCACCAGTAGTCGAATGGTGGATTAGAACCCATGACCTTTTTGAGTTCGCGGTCCTGTCGCTTCAATTTTCAAATTTTCTACTATGAGTGCACTGCTATGTTCCAGTCTGAAGGTTATAGAGTCAGTATGGTTACAACTATATAATTATTAATGCCTGCGTAAAAATAATTAGAGAGCAAAAGAGTCACAAAGCATGTTTATGCAGCAGAAATAAATGGCAGCGTCTGCAAGGGACGCCCTAAACCAGGGATAGCGAACTAATGACACGCGTGCCATCGATGGCACGCGACACAATATTTTGGGCACGCCGCCGATCACAAAGTTCGCTATGGAGTATTATATTACGGATGAACGCGAGTGATACTAGTTACATCGTGGACTATCGTTGTTAATAACGCATAGTTTGTTTCATCATCGACATCATCATTACAGCCACAAGTCCACGCCTTCCCCAATGAATGCATAGTTCGTTTACGCATAACATAATAGCCGATTTCATTGACACAACTGTATTTAAAATTTCATTTGTGTTATATTTAGAATTTTACAACCACAATATAAGTTATTTTTCATCTAATCTACAACAACAGAAGTCACACTAATGTTACTTAAATTTGAATTACGCGTATAACTAAAACATTTATTATTATACATTGCGAAATACATTTTGCAATATATAATAATAAATGTTTCAATATAATAATAAATGTCTCAATTCAAATCTATTTACTTTTGTAGTAAATAAATAGTTTTAAGTCGATAGTTTGCCCATAATCACGAAATCAAAATTATTGAACGGCACGTCCATAACTTATCTAATTAAACATTTCTTTTAAAAAAATGGTACGTTAATACATAAAGGTTAGCCACCCCTGCCTTAAACGGAAGTTGTTTATCGACCAAATTGGCGAAATATTGAAGATGGGCGAAGTTAATAGTACCCTTAACCGACAAGCATGTACGCGTAGATGAATAGATGTGAAAGAAGTGAGGGAGTTGTGTCAGGATCGTATAAAAATGGAAATATCTAGTCTCTGCCTACCCCTCTGGCACAGGCGTGAAAGTTTATGTATGTATATATGTATATGTACGTACATAAATTATCTGTTGTCTTGGCTGTTAAGCATTCCATCTTAAGCCTCAGAGGTGACAACGCATCTGTAGCTTTCTTGGTTCAAAGTTGGTTGCAGATGTCTATGATGGATGCTTGATGGTCCATGATAATGGGCTGCAGAAGCCACTCGTCTTTAGATGGACTGTAAACTGGATTGTCACTTTTATAGAAAAAATTGCCCTGCTTGACAGGTATAAATGATGCTGATAATGTTTTTTTTTACTTTTATTTATTTACATAAATTACAACTTACATCTTTGATTACTTTTAAGCTCAAATTGCGTGCATATCTAGTAGTAAAGGGATAAGTAAATACTAAAAACTGTATAGATAATTATTTGATTTTGGTATTAATCAATAGATGACGAAGCGTTTCTTCTTCTTAAACTTCAGTATAGTTCATAAAAGCAGTGTAAACAAACATACGAAAGGCGGATGAGATGCAAAATAATTCCAATTCGGTAATTGCTTCGGCGTTCGAACACTTTCGCCGAAGGCGTGAGGTGAGTTGCGTATGCGTTCAGTGTTCGATCGGTAGCTCCAGAATGTCGGTGTCGATGGAGTTGATCGGTGAGCGGGCAGACATGTCGTGCGACAGCTTGTCGGCCGACGGCGAGGGTGAAGCTACCGCCGACGACGATGATGCCAATATCCTGTGAGCTTTTTGTGGAGTGTTTATATTGTGTGAAGTGTTGTTCCTACTCGTAATGATTTTTGAGTTTTTTTTTTTAAATTGTGGTACAGTATATTAAATAGGGTTTAGAGTTATAAAGCGCCTGACTACAGGGCACATTTACTCATTTCTTATGAGTTATAGAAGTTAGACAATTGCGCTCTTCCAGTGAGTTTGGTCGATCTTCAAGTGTCCTCGATATATTAAATTTCTTAGAAATGCAGGTTTTATCAGGATGTTTTCCATTAGTTATTTAAATTGCGTAAAATATCAGCTTAATGTTATGTTTCGTATGGTGAGTGTAGAGATTTGGGGACCCTTTTACTGGAAACAAGGCATTCCATCTTAATCGAGCATAGATGTAGATGTAAAACATAAACACTCACGCCTGTCACCCAGAGGGGTAGGCAGAGACTACGGACTTCCATTTGGCACGATCCTGACATACTTCTTTCGCCTCCTTTACATCCATATATCTACGCATACATGCTCGTCGGTTAAGGGTACTTCTAACGTGGCCCATCTTCAAAATATCGCCAATTTGGTCGATAAACTTTTTCCTAGGGCGTCCCTTCCCGACTCGGCCGTTTACATCTGCCATATAAATTTGCTTTGTCACTCTTTCTTCATTCATTCTTTCCACATGACCAAACCACCGAAGCATTCCTTTCTTAATCCTGGTCACAACATCATCTTGCATACCACATTTATCTCTTATCACGCCTATGGGAAAAAACATCCACTTACCAACAGGTGGACTTTATGCTCGTTTGACACCCTTGTTTATAACAGTACCCACAATTATTAATTTTCATTAGTGCTTGTGGCGTTAAACTAACTCTAATTTACGTATTATAAAATTTACGGTATGCCTTTAACCTTGAACTTCGGCTCTTAATTAAGTATTAATTTAAAAAGAAACGCTTAACCGAATTTCTTTTTAATAATTAATGTGGTTACATAGCGTTACGCCTGTAATCCCCGAGGGGGTTGACAGCGTCCAATAAGCAACGAGCTACTCGGACCACGTTGAGAAAAAAAAGGGTTTATATAAAAAATTGTGAAATAATTGATAGCCAGCCCATCGCCTACACAATCATGAAACTAAAAACCCATTAGTCGCTTTTTATGGCTAGGCAAGTAATGCTGTTATGTTGGCACCTTCTTTTTTGTCTCGTGAACATAGGATCTGTAAATTTCAAATCAACATGGGACTATATTTTCACCATCATCATGTAAGTAAAAGTAATTCAGCCTATATACGTCCCAGGGATGCGACGTATAGTACCGAAAGGGCTTTAGAACAAGGAAAATCGTACTACGCTGCTCTCATGCGTTTGAGTGGACTTCACAAGTCTGATTGAAATCAGATTTCCTCACGACGTCTTCCTTTACCGCCGATGAGGTGATAAATCAGCAATTAAAACTGTTCTTAATAATTTCATTGATGCCTGCGAGAAAATTCGATTTCCTTGCGAAATATGAAACATTTTGACGATCGCTTATCCCCTGGACTATAACGGCTATCTTTATCATTGTGAAAATTGTAGCAGCACCTTTCTTTGGAATTCAAGAATTCGACATCGCAGTGATGTTGTCCTCCAGATTGAATTTTGGTTACGGTGAACAGTTTTTTTTTTTTAGCATAGGGTGACAAACGAGCACACAGTCCACCTGATGGTAAGTAGTTGCCGTGGCCCATAGACATCTACATCTATCTTCGATTACGAATCAAAATGCAGATGCGTTGTCACCCGCGAGGACTGAGATGGAATGCCTCGTTTCCAGTAAAAAGGGCATTAAGCTAATATTTGACGCCGGTATTCTGTGAGAGCGTGGTCCTTCCCCGGTCGAGCCGACCCATTCGTGCTGCAACTATACTACTAATATAACTGCATCATGGCTCTACCATGTATAAACTTGGTAGAGGTAAACTGGAATTAGAATTCGGGATGATACACCATGATGACGCTTACGCTTACAACCTTTCCGACTAACTTATTGTTTCGTTCATATCTAGATCGGGTGGATAATTAAAAACGTATCATTTTTTCTTTTAACTTGAAAATATGATTCAATAATCTTATTATAAACACGCTTTTATTAGTTAATTTTCATCAACTTGTAGGTGGCCGATTGACTTGAAAATTGGCACTCGTTATCAAAGACCGGTGACAATATGTACAATAATTAAATTACTTTATCCGTATTCTGATCAGAATCACCAGGATAAAATAATATAATTATCAGCATCATCACAGTTCGTGTATAGTGCGTGTTGTTGAAGTTTTCTTAATACATAAACACTCACGCCTGTCATCCAGAGGGGTAGGCAGGGATTACAGACTTCCATTTAGTACGATCCTGACCGTACCTCTTTCGCCTACTCCACATCCATATACCTACGCATACATGCTCGTCGGTTAAGGGTACTCTTAATTTGGCCTATTTCCACTATATCGCCAATTTGGTGGATAAACTTTCGCTTAGGACGTTCCTTTCCGACTCTTCTATTAACTTCTGCAACATATATTTTCTTTATTTTTCTTAGTCTCTTATATTATTACTTTTAGGAAACAATATTGTTAGTCAATTTATGTAAATTATACTTTTAATTGTATACATTTTTGATATTTACGTGTTATTGTTATTTTCTTTAAGAAATTTATCCAGGTGCTTCCTAGAAATTAATTTCTTGTTATTATTTACGGATAGAAACTTACTTCCTCGGTGTTTAATTATGCATTGACATGAATCAGTTACTGCGTGTAAATACAAAGCAGCGGTGAGCACGCGTATTGTAACACAAATGGCTGCACTAACTCACGCGTACATTATTTGCATCTAATGTATGCGATCATGCGGTTTCTGACCAAACTTGAAGCATTCTTTACTGACCAAATAAATTTTTCATACGTTAAAATAATACGTTTTTATATGTGAGAGAGCCATGTTGCAGCTATATTATGGTTCTAGAATGAATGGGTCAGCTCGACCGGGAAAGACCAGGCTCTCACAGAATAGCAGTGTAAAATAGCATATATATATAGCATATTATAGCCTTTGTTTCGTACGGTGGGTGTGGTTTTCTACACCCACCATACGAAAAAAAACCTGAGACCCTTTCTACTGAAGAGAGAATGAGGTATACCAACTTAGTCCTCACGAGTGGAAACGTATCTGCTTTTTAATTCTTAATCGAGGATAGATGTAAATATCTATGGGCCACAGTCACCAATAATTATTAATTAAATTAATTCTATAAACAAAGGCATCATAGGAAGTTAAATTGGCAGTAGCATTAATATTATTAACACAATTTAGAGGCAATAATATGTCTATTAGCTGCTTACCTATTTCTCTCCCCTTACATATTAAAAAATCTAAATCTCTTCCTATATTTAAAAATAAATTAAAACTTTATTACCTTTCCTCTTAAGTTACTACCTGTCGTCATTCATTTTTTTCTCTCTTTCTTTAATCATTTATGTTCTTCTATTTATCTTTCTTTATCATATTCTGTACACCCCTTCCGCTATCTTTAAAATAATATCCTCTGCCCTAAGGTTGCCTGGAAGAGATCGCTGTTTTAGCGATAAGGCCGGCTGTTGTACCAATGTCCCTTTAAATATATAAATAATGTAATATGTTCCTTGGTGTACAATAAAGTATATTTTACTTTACTTTACTTACTTTACCTAATTACCTATATCTAAGAAAGTATTGATAAAATAAACTATGTAATTAAGTTAGATCCTATTACCAACCTGCTAATTTCAAACCGAACTAAACTTTTGATTGCTGTTCAAAATAGTCAACTGCGTTAAATGTTTTACCGTTACCTTCACAGCCAATTAAAGTCCACTGCGGAACATAAGCCCAAAGGTAGCCTTATAGGGGGGGTTTGCCATAGGTGCCAAGCTTGGCAAGCGAGTTAGCAACCGAAGTTTTTTTTTAATTTTAGTCGTTATTAGGAAGACTTCTGGCTGTCCACCTCCTCATTTGTTTCCCTCCGTCGCCTCTTACGACACCCACTACGTGGTCAATGTTTTAAATTAACTGTAAACTGAATAAAACACTCCCTCTGTGTTATGTTGGGAGTTAAGACTTGCCCAATGAAATTCTTATTCATTAAGACCAGGAACGGAGTCGGATGTATGTAGAGTCAAAGCCAAATGTGTAGTACCAATATACTATTAGCCCTGCTCTAGAGGCAATGAATATACGCAATCTTTTTACTTTTAACTTGAGATTGATAACCCCTAGATCTGTTAGTTGTCAGTAACAAAAAAAAATCTGACTAGACTAGACAAATAGCTTTTGTTTATGGTTTTTGTTGAAAGAACTGTTTTATTTCTTACGACTATTTTCGAAGAGTGTTCTTTATCTATTTAACAAAAGATGTTCACTAGGAACATTCGAAACATTTGATTCACACACATAACTCGAAATATGATTAAATTCACTTTAAAGTCATTATGGTATAATCAGTTAGATGACAGCGCAAAACTGTTAAATTGGAAAGTTCACGTAATCAGTTTTTTTCTTCTGCGTACAGTGCCGATTTTAATATTACCGACTTCCTGTGCAAGATTTCTACGGGCGCCCCCGCTCTGTATACCAATATTAAACATGCGTAAAAATTAAATAAAATAATAGTTTTTTAATTACAATCTGCAATGTTATTTTCGATTAACAAAGTTCCCAAGTTTGCAACTACTTTCCGTACTCGCTACTTTACGTTACGATACTTATCGGTCTTTAATGAAATTCAAAATATATATATAGGGATAAAAACATCGTCTTCATCAGGCAAAAAAGATTTCAGACTTATGAGTTCATCACACAACGAATAACCTCTACATCCGATTTTGACCTCGTTGTTAATTTTAATTGGAAATCACCACAGAGTTTTAGAAGATCTGGTTATTCAGGAATCCTTTTTGTATGGAACAAGAAAGACCACGGTTTTGTATACTCATTTAAGTGTTCAGATCTGTCACTAAGTATATTTAAAGTTATGTCCAAAAGGCGGTTGAAAAATTCGACTTATACTTGTTGTGGTTAGAAATACTGGTTCAATTTCAAGTTCTTCCGCCAATTCGATTTGGTAATGAAATGACGCTTTCAAAACTCGTTTTTCTGTACTTTTTCAAGAATTTTTGTATTTCATATTCGCTTCGTTACCATACCCAATTTAAGTCCATGTTTATTTAAAACATTAACAATAATTCAGATTCATATCATCTGCTAGAATTACACGACAGGTGTCACCGATTTTAAAAAATTCTATGAAATGCTCCTTCACACTTATTTTATTTTCATTTGTTGATAAATCAACAAATCGGACTGTGAATAAAAGTTGTTCTACGTGAGTACTCGAGTGCAGTCAGGTATAATCACATAGTTCCTTCATGTTTGGTGACCTCTGCGGCCTGCCCTAACTGCTGTTACGTTGAATAATCTTTTAAACGTAGGCGTATTTTTATTATAGATAATTCCCTCAATTTCGTAACACTATAATTAATGGTTATCTCTAACTCTTTACGAGTATTAAAATATTCCATGCGACGAATATGTAGTTACCTTCATACTAAATTAATATTGATTTTCCCAAATGGACCCGCCCATAATAAAAAAGTGTATAATTTGCATAATGTTATTGATTGAATAGTTTTGCGAATTGTGTAATAAATAATATGCCTTAAAGTAATTATCATTTGAGTATTTCATTACGACATGGTATTAGATGAGTATTCCGTATATCCGTAGTAGCTCAATGGCTAAGCGCTCGGCGTATTTCACGCTATTGTACCTATTCAAGCAATCCGGGTTCAATTCTTGCCGATACCAATGAAATTTATCACTTTTAGTGTCCGATTTTCAGGCACAGTACCATTCGATCCTTATCAATAAAATCAAGAAAATCTACTGTTTTACAACCAACAGTCATTTTAGCACTTTTCAGCTCTGAACACATTTTAATGTTTTCTTTTTTTACTTCCCAGATTAGAAATTCTAAAAGCGGATTCGTCGCTAAAGAGCAAAGCGAAACGCAACGAATGGACTTGGAAGGCACAGACAGACGTCGTGAAATGGCAGGCGACTCCATTACGCGCACCATTGCTTCGACTCCCCGCCGCACTAGCGCCCCCTGCGCTCGAGTGCTTCACGTGTGTTCGTGCTTACTGCGGAGACCTGCAGCCCGCTGAACGAGCCGTGCATCAGGACTTGACTGAAGTTAAATGCGTATACACAGTACTGATGGTAAGAAACTAAACAGTTTGTCTGCACTTTTTATTTTTCCTTAATATTTTTATGAGTTCAAAATATTTGAAGATAATCTACTTTAATAATATACAGTTAAGATATTGGTGATATTTATGTGGTTATAAAACATCAAACAAATGCTTTAAGTTAACAAATAACGCCATTTGGGTGGGGTGTGAGTGGCGTTAGAGGCAACTACAAGATCTCGTAGCTAACGATAAATTGTTAATGGTAATATAATCATCTCGTTAACGCCAGGTGTAAAATACCCAATGCTATGATGGGGACCAGTGACAAAGGTGGGAAAAGCTTAGAACTGTGATAGTCAATCTGTTTTTGCCGAGCGTGACGATTTAGCAAATTCTTCTTACAACAGGAGAGGTCCATGTACATACTGCATTGGATTTTAATGTGCCGATTAGGTTGATTGTTGTTGTATCAGTCAACAAAATTTAAGTAGACCTTAAGCTTTCTTGACTGCTGCAATTACTGATATGGCCATCTTTCAAATTCACATATGATACTGATTATAAACTGTGGCTAAGATAAAGATAAAAGATGATAATAAAAAAAGTAAATAAAAAATTCCCCTAATTTTACGTAACAATTTAAGAATCGAAAGTTATTACTTTAATGTTAAACGTAACCACCGTTAAATAAATTTCAAACATATTTCATGAAATTTTGAAATCGTTTTGATATTTTGAATCGTAAATTTAAAAAAAATTCTATCCAAATGTTTCTTCCCTACAGCACTGTCACGCGGTGCCAGAACTGCGCGATGAAGTATACTGCCAACTGATGAAGCAGACTACGTCCAACCGCTCCGCTGCGGCGGACTCGTGCCAGCGCGCCTGGCGCCTCATGTCCATACTCGCCGCATACTTCACCTGCTCTGAGACGCTTAGGTTAGTAGGATTCTCCATCAATAACTAACTACGAATATATAGCTGCGGTCTATGGACACCCTTTTTTTGTGGAGAAATATTTATGGATACCATCAGCTGCGGGGGCTACAGAAAGTTTAAGCCGGATTCCTACCGGCTAAAATAGTCTTAATTAGAGACAACTAAGGAAAGGCTATGAATATCTTGAGGCTTCCGAGAGATGGCAGTATGACCATTTTATACTGGATGGCCTTTATTAACGTCTGGTAAAAAATAGGGTGTAATATGTGACCGGACTCCGTCATTCTACTAGAAGGCTATGGCACTGATATTCACAAATCATAGCCAGTGACTCTGCGAAGTGTCAAAATCAAGGATGCCTCTACCTATTTTTGCCATCAAACAGCAGTGCAGGCACTGCTGTTTGATGGCAAAAATAGGTAGAGGTTACTTACCCATACGGACTCCCAGAAAGAAGAGAAGTCCTACAACGTAGAAATGTTAATATACACTGTTGCTGCCACTAGCGCCATCTATTATCGAGTAGCGGAACTAGGAGAGCTTTCTAGAAAATTCCTTGCTAGAACTTTCGACATTCTACTCGAACATTCTAGATGTTTTCAGTAGAAAAGGTCCTATATAAAGTCGATAAAAAGCTCGACCGGGGAGTATTGACGATTCAAGTAAAAACTTCGGAGCGAAACAAAGGAAACTAAAGTGTTAAGTGTGATTAATTATTAGTGTGCTTTAAGTTTTAATTGGTGTTCGGTAATTAAGGTGTCAATTTTGGTAGTTCAATTCGCAGTTCTCATTGTCACGAACCCTATGTTCGCAACAATACTTATTTGCTATAAGTTCAATAACGGTTGTAAAGCCAAGTAGTATTTGATGGTGATTTTTTATTGCAGAGTTATCTATCTGTGTTGAGCCTACAATCCAAATTATTTGTACCGCCAAACAACAGTGCACCCGTTTCTTCGTTCCGATTTGAAAGAGAGCCAGTATAATAAGGAGTTGTTGAGGTATAGTCTTCAGGGGTGACAATGTATCTGGGGTCTTTTTGCTTGATGTAATTCGCAGATAATTAATATAACAGCATTTGTTTATAAGCAAGTTAGTTTATATCAATTTATATTGTATTGTTACTAACTAGTAAATATACATGGTGTAAATTCTACAGCATATGAGTTTACGATATCACTTAATAAAAATGAGTTTTAGTACATTCTTTTTATATACTCGTAATAAATCTTCTGTCTGTAATTGTTGTTGCACTTAGAGTGATTAATGTTTATTGTGTATATGTTGTTCAAATAAATTTAAAAAAATGTACTCGAACGAATCACATTTTCAGGATATTAAAAAATACATAGTGATGATCCTATTTTCTGGTATCACAACTAATTTTCCGTATATTCCGAAACCGAGGTAAACTATTGTAAAACAAATAAGAGAAAAATATTTCTAAACCTAAAATATAAAGCAAGTACTTTCATATTTATATATATGTCCGCATTATGTTTAAAACTGTTCATTCCAGGCCTTTCCTGGTGGAATACTTATCAGCGGCAGCAGCAGATAGACGAAGACCATGTCAAGGAACGGCGGCCGTGTGCCTCGCTAACTTGAGAAAGACACTGAGGTGTGGCGGAAGAAAGAACGTACCCAGCGTCGAAGAGGTAAGTTTCAGTTTTAAATAAGGTTGGTCTTTCGAGCTAGATCATATGATTCAATAGTAAAGCATTTTTCTAAATTTATTAACAACGTGGCAAGAAACTTATTTCCTAATTTCGTTTAAAAAGTCTGGTAAAATCTAAAAGTTTTGATGGATAGCTTTACGCCATCTCGTATACGCCAGACGTCAAACACCTTGACAGGTGACAGACAACAGCATCAAGGTTGCAAAACATCTGGTACTGCGATCCTCATGCCGAGCGTGACGGTTAATGTAAATTCTCCCACTAATGGGCGTCATATCGAGCCATGACTTTTTGCGAGCTCTATAAGGAGATTTTAAATAATTTTCTGTATATCACATTAGGCTCTAAATATAATAAAGTTATTCATACTTATGTTATTGCAATGACCCAAGTACAGAGTACTAAGCAGTCGGGTCCTGGAATATAATTACAACTGGAGCCTTTGTAGGAACACAAATTGTGATTTGAGAGTTAAAATATGTTTAATTATGTTGAAATTGATCTGTCAATAAATACGACTAATTGTGCACATATTAATTTCGATAGTTTTTAATTGATTTATTTATTTAGTTTAAAAATATTGTTATGAATTTTTGTAGTACCGAAAATTTATTTGCAATTAGTAGCATTTATTGATAGATCAATTTCATTATATGTTAATGTAAAATAATATAAAAAATTGTAATGTATCATAGGCTTCCGATTCCGTTCACTTCTTACATCCAGTTTTTTTCCAGACGGTAAGAAAACCACCCAGTATATTTTGCGTTAGTTGATAGCTTCAAACAGTATTTGAAAGTTATGGCTGAGGCCGAAACCGGCTAGCCAACGTCAATATCGTTAGCACAATGATTGTTATCACCATCAGCACTGTGATCATGGTCATGATCGTTCCAGGTGACGGCGGTGTCGGCGGGCCGGTCAGCGCGCCGCCAGCTGTACCGGCTGCCCGGCGGCGCCGAGCGCGTCGTCAACACGCGCTGCGCCACCGTCGTGCAGGACATCGTCAACGAGCTCTGCGAACTGGTGCGTGACATGTGCTGCCCTCTATAATATAACTATACTATACTCTGCACGGAGGTTAAAGAACAGGAGAACGATCGCTACGTACTAAAGCATAGCCCGCCTGTCCTTGAAAATTGTAGAATTTATAGCGCTGACGTCGGTGAGTAGTGACTGCGAAGTTAGCTGTTTATGAGTACAAGTAGATATACTTGTACTTGCGCATACTCTTGGGCACCATAATCCCGTCCTGCGCAGATGGCTAGGGAATCCGTTGAGAATCTACGCCGTGACCGAAATTCGGTCTGCAGGACATTATTTATACTATACTTTACTCCTTTGCTAGCCTGTTCTTAAAAGTTTTTCAAGCGTACGTTTCGTAGCAATTCATCTATTACAACAAAATGTAATGGTGAATTGAATTCACTGTTTTAAAAATTAGTTAGCTTATTTACTATGCCTTAGTTATTTTAGGTGATTATTCGACGTGTCCAATATTGTTTGCTATAGCAGTAAAACCAAGTACATGTACAGCTCCAAGTAAAGACTGCCTTATTGAAATTTAAATGTTTTCTTATATTTAATTATTAATTTAAAATATTTTTCGAAACTTGAATGTTGCTTGTTATTTCGTGTCTGGTTGTCTATTGCTGATCTTTCCAGGCTGCTTTGAAGTACGGTTTTGAGCTACCTCAAAATATTAACTGCTTATAAAGTTCATATTAAGTGTTAAGAGATTTTTTTTTAATTTAGCTTTTCACATATCTGTGTCAAGCTAAAGCAAGCAAGTGAGCAAGATCTGTGATATATTTACAATTTCCAACGACCAACGAGAACCTAAAATCTTTTAACCATTTTTCTTTTAATTTTATTTTTATTTTTTAAACTCTCATAGTTTACTATTAAAATAAATGATAATATATAAGTTGCACGTTTTATAAGATGTGTCTTTCAAGTAGGACTGCCTTTCTATCTTTTACAGTTTATTCATTGTACATGCAGGCTATTTTCTAGGTCATTGTCGTAAAAGTTTTGAAATGAAAATGGTTAATAATAGAACAATTACTCTTGTATTTATTAGTAGTAACTATCAAAGATCTGATAGCGATATAAAATGACATTAATTATATAAATCTAATGATAATCGGCAGTCAATGCAGCAAAAGCGTAAGTTTCACAAGTTTCGCTTTTGAAAGTAATAAATACTTTCTTCTCGTTTTAGAGGCATCTATGGGAGGAGAGGCGGAGGCGAGTTCAGTAGTGGACTTTGATAGGCTATAATAAATTAAAATGAATGAAAGTTTATGACAATAGAATACTATAATACACAATAGAATGGCTGTCAACCTTATTTTGTACGATGATAGGCGTCGCCGGGAGCACACATACAAACAATAACGTCGTATTATCACTACTACAAACACAATTTGCCGTGTTGATGGACTTCTAAATAATTTGCATGTGAAATTTGGGAACGATTGTAACGTCAAAACACATTCACATTTATACGTGTGAATTGACATGTTAGTGACATTTTAGTGGCTACACGGGCTCCGCCCACTCCCCCGTTCTAATATGTATGTAATTATAGTATTCTATGTTTGTGACAGTTTATAGCAGTTATTAACGGCATGGTCTATGTTACCTTCGTTATTAAAACATACAAACAAATTAAGATAATTTATAAAAATGAGGCATATATAAATAAATCACGTACATATCAGTCAAAAATATTATCAACTTTTTGGGCGTCATTTTAGTTTATCGCGTTATTTGTCATTATAGGTTATTATTGGCAATCAACAACCACTAAAATCGCGCACTAAACATAAACAATTTTGTTTAATTATCTTCCGATCATCACCCCCATCAGCATCATTATCAACCCACCATCTTCATCACCGAGTTATTAACTGATGAATTCTATAAACAATAATATAATTTATTGCAAAAGTAAATGTAACGTTACATAATCTTAATATATATAAATTACGTGTAACGTTGTTTGTTCGCGATGGACTCCTAAACTACTTAACCGATTTTAATCAAATTTGCACACCGTTCGCAGTTTGATCCAACTTGAGAGATAGGATATTTTTTTTTGCCGATGAGTGACCCACATTTTTTTTGCAAATTTAAGGATTTTTAATAGGACATGACAGGGTCGTCGAAAAGGGCAGAACAACGTCTGCCTGGCAAGCTAGTACACATTATATTTTGAAGTGAAACCTCGATGAAACGAATAAGCGACACAAAAGCGAGATTGAGAGAGCGAGAGAGATAATTTTTAAAAGAATACTATTGCTAGTATTTTTTTAATATAACATTTAGTACTATCTCGGTCTACTCGTTGTGTGGTGCTTTAAAGATGGTTAGTATAAATCTTAATTGCTAATAAAAATATTTAAAAAAAATTAACAAATTTATTAAATAAATTAAACCATATTAAAAAAATTAAGTTTATATACCAATCCATTAATAACAATCCACGATTTCATAACTTCAGGCCGTCTAGCGTCTATTTTAAAAACTATCTTGAGAGTCAATCAATTTTTATTCGATACAAGTCGTAAAATAAAAAATTTTGTACAACCTACTTTAATATAAACAAAATGAGAACATCATAAATGTAGTCGAAGTCAATCAAATATGCATTATTAAGGATAACTCAAAAGCTACTAGTCAGAACTTAATCGAATTTATATGAGACCACACGAGAAGCATCAGCATTCGAATACAAAAAGAATCACACATAAAAAAATAAACGTACAGTTGAATTGAGTACCACCTCATTTTGGAGGTCGGTTGAAAAATTACTTTTCCTATAGAATGAAGTAGATTGCGCTATTACGGAGCGATTTTACTCGAAGAAAATATTCTTTTGATATTTCACTAAAATATAGGTTAAAAATAAGATTCTAAATTCTTAATTCTTACGTCGGATCTCTCTCCATTCGTGTCGTTCCATCGAACTATGAGAGTGAGGGAATGGAGAGTGCACCTATGCTAGTGCACACAGGCGTGCGTTATAATCCTTTTTTTGCTATTTGATTGCTAGCCTTCGTTGGGACTGGCCGTCGTGACCGTGATTCGGTCTGGAGGACTGTCAATATATGAAAAGGATTGTCCGTGTGCAGATCGGTGTGAGCAGCGACGCGGAGCGCGCGGAGTTTTCGCTGTACTGCATCGTGGCGGGCGACGCGCTCACCATGCCGCTGGCGGGTGACGAGTATGTGCTGGACGTGACCACGGAGCTGCAGCGCGCGCATCACCCCTTCTACCTCATCTTCTGCCGCTCCGTGTGGCACCACCCGCTGCGCACCGATGCGCCGCCGCTCTACACCGAAGTGCTCTTCAACCAGGTCAGTCCTCTTATTAGTATCCTCTCTCCCCTCCACTATGAAGTGCTAGATTCATGCTGCTGTGAAATAACAGCATAGAGGATGAACTTTACTATATCTAAGAAGAAATAAGTGTATGCAACAAAATTATAATAAAATTTTGTAAATTTTATTTGTTTCATAATATTGTGAATTTAAGCTTCGCGCTTCCTATGTTTTATACAATCATGTACTATTCACTTAATTTAGAATGTGAACTGTATATATAGACTAACCGAATGTAGCAAGCGAAATGGGAAGGTATTGAAGAGGTGTTAAGAGCAAATGCGGGTTGCAGGTGGCGCCGGACTACCTGGAGGGGCTGCTGCTGGTCCTGCCGGGAGGCGCGGCTCCGGGCGCGGGCGCGCTGCGCGACGCAGCTCTGGTGGGCGCGCTGCTGCACCGCGCCGCCGGGCTGGCCGACGCGCCGCACGCGCGCGACCTCAAGTACCTGCTGCCCAAGCCCCTGCTGGCGCTGCGCGAGCCGCGCGCCGCCAAGTGGGCCACCTGGGTGGCTGCCGAGTGGTCCGCCGCGCGCGCGCTTTCGCCGCCGCAGGCCAAGGCCAACGTGCTGCAGGTCCGTACACACGCACACGCACTTATATATACGCCAGGCGGGCTTCACTCGCAGCGCAGTCGTTTCCCACTAGTATGTGAACCGAATGAATGAATGAAATATGAACCAAAGCGCAAAGTGATAATTCGCTTTTGAATTTATTGAACGACTCCGCATATATAGAAAGGCTCCGTATGTTTACGTGTCAGACACATAGGACGTCAGCAGATTTTAACGACGCTTCATGAGCGCTATGACAGAACGGTGACATTCATTCCGCTGCTCGATTACTATTTTATTAATGTAGGGATAGTACACAGACTTTCAGCTCGATTTCTTGTTTAAAAATAAGAGCGACAAACAAATATACAGTATGGTAAGAATCAAATGCCTCGTTTCCAATAAAAAAAGCCTCCGATTTGCTACTCTCACCATAGAAAACAACAGCATTAAGCTGCTATTTTAAATAGTACTTTTGAGAGCGTGTACCTATACATAGATATAGGTCGCTCCACGAAAGATGAAATTAATAGCGTCCACTGCGCATGTACAATCAAGCAGAAAAATGAAAATTTTATTATGGCATTTTAATATGTAAAAAGTCAAAGGTCAACATTATAACTACACATCAAAGTCTCCACGAAAACGGAACGATATATTTATATATCACCATTAGGTTTTAACTGCTTCTAAATAATATTCTACATTTTATAGCGCGTCGCTCGTTGCTATGGTTTCGCTTCCCCGTACCTCACACCTCACCGTGCCGACACATATAGTGTATATAGTGTATGTGCGTATATGCGGCGTTGCCTATACTAGCCTAGCTTCAGTAGGGCTCTAGCATTGAAGTAATATATATATATATATATATATATATATATATATATATATATATATATATACCACGTACTAGAAGAGACTCCCAGACTAGGTTGTTTAACGGTTGTCAACACGTGTTAGAGCCCACGTGCTCAAAGTTACTTAGTCTTAAAGTACTCTGTGCCTCCAACTACGCGCTCCACACTGTGGGATTTTTGGCGGGAACCTGGCGGTAGATGGATTGTCGCTCCTGTTTTGTCGCTTGAATAATGGTTTGAAGTGGATTTTGATTCGTAAAAGTGATGCGATTTTGTTAATTAAGTGTCCGCGCGTGTGAACTATTAAAGAAAACGACGAAACAAGTGCTTTGATGTCGGTATAAACCTCAAGTTATTTTTACCGCTTGGGCGCCTTATGAACTTTAGTGGCTGTTGTCATCAACTGTCCGCTGGGTTGAGCTGTCGTCAAAATCTCCCAAGGGCTTCGCAATGTGACGCATCAGCATATTGTGAAGAAAAAGAACATAAAATGAAGATTCCAAAAGAAAGGATAGGCTCAGAAGGACTAGAAACCAAAGCCGTAAAGCCAGTTAATAAAGAAAAAAGAAAGCTCCACACTGTGGCGTACCGCACTGACTTTGTTCGCGGTGTTGTAATACGTAGGAGATATTACTGGAATGGGCTCTTGCACGTGTAAACGTCGTGATGAGATGTATCGTTAGTCTATACAATAAAGAGGTACTCCGTGGCTCCGAACACGCCCCCCGCACTGGCGCATCGATCATGTTCGCGGTGCCCTATTATGCAGTAGATATTGGTGCAATGATCCCGTGGTGCGCGCAGGTACTGTCGCGCTGGCCGTTGTTCGGGTCGTCGTTCTTCGCAGTTCGGCGCGTGGCGGGCGCGGGCGAGTGGCGCGAGCACGTGCTGGCGCTCAACCGGCGCGGCGTGCACCTGCTGCACCCCGCCACGCACGAGACCGACACGCACTGGCCCTACTCCGACCTCATCTCCACCAGGAAGGTACGTCCCACCATATATACATACAATACACATGTGTAAGTTATTCTCCCTAACTCTTTTAGCGGACTGTGAGTGGCCGAGAAAACTAGTGGGAAAAAAACTCTTTCTTAGAAAGAACCAGCGAGACCCCCAGCAGTACTTTCTTTAAACAACTTTGAAATACTAAATTTCTTTTAATTTTTCATAGATAGAAACAGAAACTTTTTTATTCAATGTAGATTATAAACAATACTTATTGAAATTCACTTTTTTCATTTGCCACTATATGGATATGAACAGGTCCTGGATATTTTGAAGTGTCAGGAAGATTTCATGATACACAATGTATGGGCTGCGATGGGACCCCCACGTGGTCGGTTGATAGTATGTGATAATAAATGATAGTCAATACCGGGAAGTTGATAATCGATATTTTATTGATAGACCCAACTAAATCTAATTTAATGATAGATGGGAAATGATACTGCGAGCACGCGTGACCGGTATTGCTGGGCTCAATTAGCGCACTGGCGCAAAATGCATTATTGTAGCGTTATAGCGTAAACTGCCGACGCCACAAAAATGTACATGCTGCAGCCCGTACATGCTCCCGGGCTGAAAGATAGAGAGTCATGAAGATGAGATGAATTTAAAACTAATTACAAGGTGATAAACATTTTGGCTTAAAACTAGTTACAAATAATTGATACAAATAAATAATAACAGTGTATTTAGACACCCGTGTCCGTGATAGTAAACACCGATTGAAGCACTGGTGAGGTGCCACGGTTTTGTTTTTGTTTCCGCGAGTTCTTAAATTTTTCATTTAATTCGCTAGTAATGTCATCACTGTTACACTGCACTGCACTTGCTTGCAACTCTACATCTACAAATTGCACTCCACTATTACCCTGCACTTCACTATTACACTGCACTTCACTACACTTATTTTGTACGCGATCGCGACCTGCACGCCTCCGCGCGCGCCGCACGCGCCGCCACACGTAGAATCCTCCGAACACTCCAGCCGTTATAATCACCAGGTAGAGGACGGTGTAATGGTGAATGTCGTGATAGGATACACCTGCTGCTAACGGCTCAGTCTGTTTCAAGACATCCAATTGTTCTCGTATGGCAAGCAGTTGTTGTTGGCTGATAGTCTCAAAGCTCGTGCTGGCGTTCATTTCCGGTATCGAGATATTCATTAAATGATTAATCGAAGCGATCTTTGGTATACCAATGTCGAGCTTTAAATTGATTTGAGATGTATCTGGTTTGTATGCATAAAAATGGAAATCAGCTGATTTGATAAGGCAGTCCTGTCCCAGCGGAATAAGTCCGGCGTCACGCAATTGAATAGCCGTAACTTGATCTTCGCATAACAACTTGAAGTAGCATTTATTACAACAGAAATAAAAGTAGTTATTGAGTTTACTTATTGCAATGAAAATATTTTTGCAGGTGTTAATGATCGTTCTACAGCTTCCAAGTCCTTCATCCTTCTCACACAAACTCTTATCATTGATCATATGATAAATAGGCTTCTTGAATCGACACAACACAGTATTTAAATCGCGATCAATGCAGTCACGTAAATCAGCATATGATAGCAATATAAACGAATCCCTTTTTAAGTTTAAAGCAAGATATTCGCTAATAGGGACAATGCTGATCATGTTGCTACCCGATTGTTTATGTATGGGAATTGCTTTAAGGACTTCGTAAGCGTCTCGTGCTAATAATGGTATTCGGATTTCGAAAATAAGAAAGGACTTCGATAAGCGTGCTTTTACGTTAAGTAATTTGTATATGTTTGAATAATTCGCGTGATCGGTAGGTAGTGATAGGTCTTTAGGTATCTGAGTAGAGATGGCATTTAATTCGTGTTGGAGTTGCTTGGGGGTTAGGAGATGAATATCATACTTCCCGTGAAATACGTCTGTGATAGTTTCAATAAGATAAGTTTGTATTTCTTTTAACTTGTTCAAAATGTTGTTTGTAACTATAGCGGCCAAGGTAAATTCGTTTATATATGAGTTATTTGAGACTTGTGACTTTAGTGCGTTCATTGATTGTTCAAGTTCGATCATCTTTTTGTTGACTGTTTTATGATGCTGTTCCATGATCGACTCTACCTTCTTGATGACATTGAACTCTGCTTCTACGACTGATGTTTGATTCTTCCACAGCTGGGCTAGGTGTCCTTGGTTTTTTCTGATTAAGTCGATATCTTTTTCATATTTTTCAGCGAAGTTGCTGTCAAGCACCCCAAACAACGCGTTTGCGATATTACCTACACCATTGATGAGTCCCCTGCGCTTACGTGTGAGTAGGCCGTCCTTATCTTGCAACACGATATTGTAGCGCCGTAGTTCCGACCGCTCGTGATTCAATTGATACATGACACTCTCGCAGTGTGAATGCCCTCTTATCTTCGAACAGATGTTTTCTAGGTATTCCATGTACTTCGAGGACGCGGCGGTGCCTTCCCAATATGGGTAGAGATCATAATAGACAACGAGTTTCCAATCGTCAGCTATCAAATGCATGTTTACAATCTTGTCGAAAAATAGGCTAGTATTATTTTGCAGTTTATTTATAGTATATAGTCCTCTAGTATTAGTTATAAGGGTCATAAAAAATAATAAGATAGAAGTTGCAACTGTAATGAAACTGTATCCTCTATTCCTTTGTTTTATCTTACGCTTTATTGGTTTCTCTTGCTTTAATTCCTGATCTTGTGTTTCTTCTGAGATGATAGGGAGTATTGATAGTTTGATAACAGGTCTTTTCATATAACCGCTTTTTGTTTTTAACGTCACAACACGCACGTAGCCGTCATTACCAGGGTGCAATTCGACCACCCTACCGAGGGCCCATCTGCCTGGAGGAAGGTTGCCATCATTGATGAGTACGATGTCATTTAATTTTATATCTTCTTGAGGTTGGCGCCACTTGCTCCGGGTTGATAGATTTGTTAAATATTCTTGTTGCCACCTTTTCCAAATGTCTTGGAATATTTTTTGTGTTAAATGCCACCTAGTCCTAAGATCTCGTTCCGTCTCATAAATTGATAGAATCGGACCGCTTGACAGAAAATGTGAAGGGGTTAAATAATTTAAATCATCAGCGTCCTCCGTCAATGGACATAGTGGTCTCGAATTTAAGCAAGCTTCTAATTGTGCTAGCAGCGTGCTGTACTCTTCGTAGGTGAGTTTTTGATCACCAACCACCCTCCTTAGATGATACTTGAGGCTTTTCACGGCTCCTTCACAAAGACCATTGGCTGACGGCCACGAAGGTGCATTCAAGTGCCAATTTATACCCATCTCGGACACTTCTGAGAGGAACTCATCACTAAATGTTTTGAGGAGCTCTTCGTATTCCTGCTGTAAGACCTTGTTGGCTCCTATGAAGTTCGTGCCATTATCGCTATAAATGTGATTAGGTTTGCCACGGCGAGCTGTCATTCTCCGTAACGCTGCTAAGAATGCAGTACTCGTCAGGTCAGACACCAACTCCAAATGTACAGCTTTTGTTGCCATACACGTGAACACAGCGATATAACCTTTCGTAGTTTTGATCCCACGGCCTGAGTTAGCTTTGATGAACACGTGGCCCGTGTAGTCTACAGCGACATGATGGAAGGGGCGTGAAGGGTTTGCTCTAGCTGCTGGAAGGTCACCCATAATTTGATAGTGTTTGGTTGGTTCGTGCCTTCTACATTTGATACAATGACGTAATCTCTTCTTTGTAGCTCTGTTGCCACCGACGATCCAGTACTTTTGTCTCAGGTTGGCTGACGTTAGCCGAGCACCACCATGATATGTCATTTCATGCGCCTGGTCTATAAGAAGCTCCGCAAGACGACTGTTGCCGGGTATAATGATAGGATTTTTCATGTCTGGGTCCAGATTGGCATTTCGCAACCTCCCACCGACTCTCAATACTTCATCTTGATCAATATACGGATTTAGTTCACAAATGTTGCTTTTTCGATTTATTTTATTTCGTTGTTTTAAATCTGATAACTCTCTTGCAAATCCCGTTTGTTGTATATTTTTGATAATTAATAACTTAGCTTCTTTCAACTCTCGTACTGTTAAATATTTTATATTTTGTCCTTTTTTGATAGTTAGAAATCTCCGAATCCATGCAACTATTCTTACCGCTTTGTTAATTGTACTATATTTTAATAGGATTTCTTGAATGATAAAATCAGGTTGATGTTGTGCTACTAAAATTGTTTTTGATAATTTTAATTCTTCGTTTGTGGTATAAGCGATCTTATGCCCTTGATCATTATATGTTAATAGCCAAGTCGGGCCCAGCCACCACAAGGTCTGGGCTTTGAGTTGTGATGCAGTTAGACCACGACTGGCACAGTCGGCTGGGTTTTCTTCCGACTTAACGTACCTCCAGCAGTCAGGTGGCATATTTTTGGTTATTGTACGAACTCTATTTGCCACAAACGTTTTCCATCTGGATGGTTCTCCGTTGAGCCACCCCAGTACTACCATGGAGTCAGTCCAACCATATATTTTGATATTGTCACCACTAAGGCACTCTGCGACTTTACCCATTAGCTTTGATAGGAGTAGTGCTCCGCTCAGTTCCAACCGCGGTAGCGAGACTGTCTTGCTGGTTGGCACAAGCCTGGCTCTGCCGGCCACCAACACTACAGACGATTTATTGCCTTGGTTGATACGACAATAGATCACACATGCATAAGCTCTGACAGACGAGTCACTGAACCCATGTAGCTCGATACTGTCGCACTCATGGATCTGCAGCCATCGGGGTAACTGAAGGTCTTGAATATTGTGCATATCCTCTCTGACCTTCTTCCACTCGACATATACTTCATTCGGTATAGGATCATCCCAGTTAATGTTATCAGCAGTCCACACTTGTTGAAAAATAATTTTTAACTTAGTTGATAGTGGTGATAGCCAACCGAGCGGGTCAAAAAGTTTTGATATGTCTGATAAAAGGTTTCTCTTTGTGACCTTGTTGGAGACTTCCGTCGGTTCTAAATTTGATTGAAACATGAAAACATCCTCTTGTGGATTCCATCTTAACCCAAGGGTTTTCGTTTGCGCTGATTGCTTGAAATCAAAGTTGTCATCCTTTGATAGAGCTGACTCTTCCTCTCTGATCAAGTCATCGCAGTTCGATCTCCATTTCCTCAAATGAAATCCAGTTGATTTTAATAAATTGATAAGGTCTTGCTGTAATTGACGTGCGGTTCTTATATCGTGACACCCATGGACCAGGTCATCCATGTAAAAGCAGTTGTTTAATACGTCGATCGCCTGACTGTTTTGATAGTTAGGTTGTTCATCACATGCAAGTTGCTTGAGAGTCATCATCGCTAGGAACGGCGCTGCTTTCGTTCCGTATGTGACTGTGGTTAGTTGATAGTCTTTGATAGGTTTTGAGGGAGAGTCACGCCAAACGATCCTTAATAACTGTTGATCATCGGGGTGGATCCAAATCTGCCTGAACATTTTTTCAATATCGGCTGTGAACGCAAACTGATATTGTCTCCACTTGATTATGAGAGACTGCAGATCCAGTTGGAGATTAGGACCACATCTCATGACGTCATTCAAGCTATTACCTGATGATGTTTTACACGAAGCGTTAAATACCACTCTAAATTTGGAATTAATGATAGTGTCGTCAGCACGCACACAATGATGAGTTAATACACAATGCTGACGTCTCTGAGTCGGTTTACTGGTAGCTGGAATCATGTGTCCGAGGGCGCGGTATTCCTTTATAAATGATTGATATTGATTTTTAATGTTTTCGTGTTTTTCGAATGTGTTTTCTAACGATTTAAATTGAGCGATAGCTTTTGATTTTGATTCTCCCAGCTTATCCGGGAAGTCTGGGGTGAGGGGCAAACGTACTTCGTATCGACCGTCTTCGCGCCTGATAGTAGTAGACTTGTAATAGTCGATGCATAGTTGATCCTCAAATGATAGGGTAGATTCTTCACTGATATCCTCCATCTCCCAGTATTTTTGAATCTCCTTTAAGTCGTTAATGATCACGTTACATTGTAAAGTTTTTACGTTACCGGTTAAAATCCAGCCTAAACGAGTATTCTGAGCTATCGGTATATTATCATTCAACCTACAAATTCCCTCTAATAAAATCAAAGAGTAAACATCTGCTCCTAACAGAAGGTCGACCGGGCGACTGATATTAAACTCGGGATCTGCTAGCGTGATGTTATTTAAATATGTCCAGGACGGTTTTGAAAAGCTAAAGTTAGGTAAATTTTTGATAAGGCTTTTCATTATGTATACTTCCGGTTCAAATTCAAAATCGTTATTTATAGCTTTGCATTTGATAGTCATGATGCCTTTACAATTGCTCTCCTTAGTACCTACTCCAGATATCACTCCCCTACATCGAAGTCGAGGTTGGCCGAGCAACTGAGCCGCATGTTCACTGATGAGAGAAGCTTGGGACCCTTGATCTATTAAAGCACGCATGCTGACGAAACTCCCATCATATTTTTGTACCTTAAGTATAGCTGTAGCTAAAAGAATTTCAGGCACTTCACATTGCATCGACACGTGTAAGTTGCTTCGTACTTGACCCGAAGTTTCAGGTTTCTGGTTGCTTACGCGGGTTGCTGCCTTCGGCGAATTATTATAATTATGTTGAAATGATTTATGCAAAATAGAATTATGCGCTTCATTGCACTCTGTACATCTTTTTTCGGAAATACATGGCTTACCATTATGTGAATAAAGGCAATTTTCGCATACATTCAGTCTTGATACAGTTTTAAGCTTTAGGTAAGGTGTCATGTTTAAAAACTGTCGACAGTAATAAAGACAATGTTCATTGGTTTTGCAAAGTGCACACTTATAAAATTTCCATGAAGTATTGTTATTAGCGTTTGATTGTTGTAAAGTGAATTTACCGTGCAACGGAAAGGCTTGTTTATTCAAGTTTCTTTGATACCTATTATTGAAAGGTCGCGGCAAATAATTGTTGTTGCTATGTACATTTTTTGCAGAGGTCTCAGACTTCTTTCGAGAAGATTCTAAGCTTGTAAACTTGCCTTCTAAAAATGACAGAAATTCATGCAAATTAGGTAACTCGCGAGGCTCCTTGACTGACGCCATGTATTCATTATGCGTGTCAGCATCGAGTTTTTGCGAAAGGAGATGCACAATCAATGAATCCCATGAATCAACGTTAACGCCTAAATTTTTGATAGCGTTTAATGTTTCTAGGGTTGTGTCGTGAATACGCTTTATATGATTTAAAGACGTATGTTGCATTATAGGGATATTTAGTAAGGTATCGATATGCGAGCGGAAAATTAAGCGTTTATTATTATATCTGTTGTTAAGTATGTCCCAACAGATTGGATAATTATCAGATGATATTGGTAGATGTTGAATTAGTCTCTCCGCTTCACCTCTAACTTTAGTTTTAAGGAATTGCATCCTTTGTGCGTTAGATAATGACGGGTTGCCGTGAATAGTTTCCGTGAATAGGTCTTTGAAGGAACTCCACTGATGGTAGCTACCACTAAATGTAGGTATCTCTACGTGAGGGGTCGATTGCTCTCGATATGATACAGACCACAGTTTACGGTTGATGGCTTTGATAATCTCGTTGTATTTTCTTTCGTATGTGAAAAATGATAACTCATAATCTGGGTTCCTACCCCCAAGCTCACTGTCTAACTCCCAATGTATATTATCAATTAAAGACCAACGCGATTGTATAGCACGTAATAAATGATCGAATTCCCACTTTTCTGATATCGAATCTAAGTTGATATTGGATACTGTGTGTTCGAATGCCTTAAAATTACTAGTTTGCTTGCGTAACATTTCGTCCGTCTTGCTATTAGTCCCCTGGGACTGGGACAGAGTAACCTGCGGCGACGGCTGCCAAGATTGTCCAGGCGTCCCTAGCGGTGTAGCGGGTTTCAACACTGGAGTTGCCGGCCTGTCCTCTCTAACCAGATAGGTAGCGATTGCTGTTCTAACTTTCTCGTATTTATTTCTACACGATTCAAATTGGTTACTCGTAAAATAGGAATGAGACTTCGCATACTCTATTCCACTTAATATACCATGATTAGATTGAAATTCTGCCCAGTATTTGTCTAGAGTATCTAACCTCCGTTTGATATAATCTGCCGTCTTTCGATCGGCACTATCCTTTTTAAAATTGGTAAAAGTCTGCTCTATTGCCCCGAACAATTGTTGTTGATTTGCCAAAATATCCTCCATGTTGGACATAGTGATAGAAAAAAAAGGAAAGATCTTACTTGTTCAGATCTGCTCAGCTGTTTGCAGTTCACCGACTCCCGATGTTGACAATCCGATGATAGCTCACGTCTCCTGCTGGTTGCTCTCACTTGTGTTGCACACTTTTTGTACACACACGCGAGTTTGTCGAAGGACCAAAAATATGTATGGGCTGCGATGGGACCCCCACGTGGTCGGTTGATAGTATGTGATAATAAATGATAGTCAATACCGGGAAGTTGATAATCGATATTTTATTGATAGACCCAACTAAATCTAATTTAATGATAGATGGGAAATGATACTGCGAGCACGCGTGACCGGTATTGCTGGGCTCAATTAGCGCACTGGCGCAAAATGCATTATTGTAGCGTTATAGCGTAAACTGCCGACGCCACAAAAATGTACATGCTGCAGCCCGTACACACAATGCGGATATAAACATCTCGTTTGCTAAAATACTCAAGCTGGCGACAGGCAGCACTATATAGGGAGCGAGACGTCTGGCATGCTATCGTCACTTCACCTTCCAATCGTGAATATTAGCACATATCATTGGGTGCGTTTGGCAGAAAAAAGCGCTAGCAAGCGCTTGTAAGCAAAATGGCGATCGTAAGCGGTAAGCGCTGTCAAATTGTAAGTAGCTATTTTCTTCTAGGACACGAAGTTAGCTTTAACCGGGGAACCCAACCTAATTTAAATATATGTTTGTAAAGTATTCATATTAAAAACTTACCAATCATGAAATTTTAATAACATGTATATTGTATATGTCTATTCATGTCATTATATTACTTAAAACTAATATTGCACAAAACAACTTATAAACTCTACTTCAAAACAAACAAACTAAATAAGCAAAATGGCGGATCGTGTTATCGCTACTGAAGTAGCAATCGTGTCCTGGCCGAAAACTATTTTAGCGCTAGTAAGCGCTTGCTAGCGCTTTTTTCTACCAAACGCACCCATTATTTAAACGAGAAAGGCCCATATCAAGCATAGGACGATACTATCATATTATTTGGTAAAAGGTGATTAAATGAACGAAGTTTACAAATAAATGATTGAAAATTACTAACAATACTCTTAAATTTGTATTTTCCAATGGTCCTCCGAGCCAGACACAAGCTATTATATATAGCGAATGATATTATTTAATATGTTTTGTGTATTTTATAATTCTTCCGAGTTTGATAACAGAGTTGTTCCCCAGGTGCGGTCTGAGGACGGCACGCTATTCCTGGACGTGAAGGTGGGGTCACTGCTGCAGCAACGGGTGACGAGACTGCAGGCCGAGCAGGCTCATGAAGTGGCGCGCCTCGTGCGGCAGTACGTTGCGTTGCAGCGGGACCAGCGCCACTCGCCCGGTGAGCACCGCACTGTGACGTGAAGGTGGCGCGCCTCGTGCGGCAGTACGTCGCGCTGCAGTGGGACCAGCGCCAATCGCCCGGTGAGCAACGCACTGTGACGTGAAGGTGGCGCGCCTCGTGCCGCAGTACGTCGCGCTGGAGCGGGACCAGCGCCAATCGCCCGGTGAGCAACGCACTGTGACGTGAAGGTGTCGCGCCTCGTGCCGCAGTACGTCGCGCTGCAGCGGGACCAGCGCCAATCGCCCGGTGAGCAACGCACTGTGACGTAAAGGTGGCGCGCCTCGTGCCGCAGTACGTCGCGCTGCAGCGGGACCTGCGCCACTCGCCCGGTGAGCAACGCACTGTGACGTAAAGGTGGCGCGCCTCGTGCCGCAGTACGTCGCGCTGCAGCGGGACCAGCGCCAATCGCCCGGTGAGCAACGCACTGTGACGTAAAGGTGGCGCGCCTCGTGCCGCAGTACGTCGCGCTGCAGCGGGACCTGCGCCAATCGCCCGGTGAGCAACGCACTGTGACGTGAAGGTGGCGCGCCTCGTGCCGCAGTACGTCGCGCTGCAGCGGGACCAGCGCCAATCGCCCGGTGAGCAACGCACTGTGACGTAAAGGTGGCGCGCCTCATGCCGCAGTACGTCGCGCTGCAGCGGGACCAGCGCCAATCGCCCGGTGAGCAACGCACTGTGACGTAAATGTGGCGCGCCTCGTGCCGCAGTACGTCGCGCTGCAGCGGGACCTGCGCCACTCGTCCGGTGAGCACCGCACTGTGACGTGAAGGTGGCGCGCCTCGTGCCGCAGTACGTCGCGCTGCAGCCGGACCAGCACCACTCGCCCGGTTAGCATCGCACTGTGACGTGAAGGTGGCGCGCCTCGTGCCTCAGTACGTCGCGCTGCAGCGGGACCAGCGCCACTCGCCCGGTGAGCACCGCACTGTGACGTGAAGGTGGCGCGCCTCGTGCCGCAGTACGTCGCGCTGCAGCGGGACCAGCACCACTCGCCCGGTGAGTACCGCACTGTGACGTGAAGGTGGCGCGCCTCGTGCCTCAGTACGTCGCGCTGCAGCAGGCTGCAAAGGAATGGCCTCACGTGGCACACAAAGAGGTTTCGCGCCTTTTTTACGTCCGGAAATGCTTATCCGTTTAGACGGGACAAGAACGGGTATGTCGGACTCTCACCGACTATACGAACGCTTTTACACACATTTACGACCCCTTCTAGCGCCCTTCTAGCGCCGGCCGCCCCGTGGCAACCACTCCTAGAGCGGAAAATTCCTCCCCTTCTCTTTCTCAGGTAAGGTGCATCGGGACACTAAGAGCGCTGAACTCTAAAAGTATTAATAGTATTATTTTTGAATACAATATAAAATATTTCTGAGTAAAACCTCATTCCCTTTAACTGCTATTTTAATATCCTGGATGACCTTTTTACCGTTTGGAAAAAAACAGAGCGTAACATGTGAACGAAGTAGAAGCCTATGGCACTGATGTTTTACAAAAAATAAAAACAAAAATTTTGAATTAAATGAATTAATTTATTAAAATCTATAGAAATTCAGATCATATCCACCCTATCCTGTATTAATCAGATGGATTTTCAACATTACTTTTATCAATTTTATGTATCCTAGCGTGACGGTCACGTGAGCTTAGTGCTTTTTCCCCATCTCAAAAGTACCCAACGTGGTCAAAGAATTATTCCTTCAAAAGTTTTCACTTATCAAATTGTGAAAAAGGGGGGGGCCCATTTTTAAAGACGGTAAAAATCTTTTGAATTACCAAGTTGATAATATTATTTTTTTCTCTTTCAGGATTCAACGCATGAGTGCATCTTGAACACATCAGAACGGATTGAAACGAAACTGAACTGTATAGTGTGCATGTATCATAAAACCTCCAAGGAATTGAAATTAGTCCATCTTATAAAGATTTGAATTGAAAAATTATAAAGATTTTAAATTTTGTAAAACAAACTCGATGTACATTTACGAATGCGATTGGGTAAAGCTAGGAAAAAATAGCATTAAAAAAAAACAAGAAATTTTTTATGTTATGCGTTCCGAAATCTAACTTTTTTCTGTATTTGTTGTTTACTAATAAAAATAATCCTAGCTTTGTCCATACGATTAAAATGATAATAGGATTTTTAGGCACAACATGAACGTGTTTAATTATTAGAAAACGCGTCTATTCTTATATATTAGATACTTCTATTTTCATTTTAGTCATTTCTTAATTCACTTTTGTGTCTATGAATTATCAATCGATCATTATAAATATTTTAGGAAATAATATATTTTACGTTCTTTGTAATTAATTCCAAAATAAATAAGATCCACCAAATAAATATAATACTACTACGAAATAAATAATATATTACTTTGTAGGACAACGGCTCGTTACTTAAATGTGAGAATTACAATGCAAATTTGAGGTACTTGTTACATTCTTAAAATGTTTCATCACAACAATAATTTTTAGGTACTCACATACTTAAATATATTTTTTGCAATAGATTAAACGATGTTATATAATATTTTGTTATCAATGGAGTTCGTATTATGGTTTTATAGTATCGATTTTTCTGTTAACAAAATTAAAATTACAACTCTAATAAATTCTTTTTTTTTTTAATTAAAAACATTCTGAAATATTTTTTCCAAATTGTTTATTCGAACTGTAATAATCAGAGTGAACGAGAGTACGGAAGCTTCATATAAGCGTCTTGCAGAAAAAAATAAGGTGATGATTGCGTCGTAGTATTAAATGTTAAATATTCCACGCATTTGAGTCAAACGGTTCGCTCGTCTTTCGTAATGAGTACAGCAAATGTGTGGGATAATTTGCCGGCGTGTCTTTCCGTTCAATAACAATTCGAACGTCTTCAAGGTGAGATTTATTTGGCTTTTGTAACGCTAAGACAGTACGATTTACTATCTAGGGCTTCGTAACCACCTACCACCAGGTGGTATTGTAGTCAATAACTGGCTTATAAGAATTAAACTTTTTTTCTTTTGAGTTTTGGTTTTTTTTCTTTCGATTCTGAAAGAAATGATAGGCTCAAAAGGGCTGGTACCCAGAGTCGTAAAGCCAATTAAATAAAAAAAATCTTTTATTTTCTTTTTTCGGCATGCTTGTGTGCGTGCGTTGCAAAACGCTTGCATGATACCTTCGCACTCTTGTTCACTCTGTTATAAGTTATAAAGGTGCTATTATTAATATAACTTACTGTTATATTTCTTGTACTCGTAACAGCCAGGGACTTGAAAACCACATGTTACGAGACATACATTTTTACTGATGAAGAACATTTGCTCAATTTTACAACAGTATTATTTATAAAAACATTATTATAGATAAAATTATGTCACTGGCTTTAAAATAATACAGATTAGTTATCTTATAAATAGCCATGCAAATTTTGTTGTTTATACCTACTATTTTTAATATCAAGTCTCTGGATTTTATGTTTTTAGGTTATATATCTTTCGTTTTATATGTCGTCTAAGTGCCCAAAGACCACTGCGGTCGGAGTCATGTTTATTGTACTTTAGGGAGTTATTTTGTTGTCATGTAATATATTTAAATTAATCGATGTGTAATGAGAAAATATTGTAGATATCAATAAAGAGTATATTTTAATGCTGTTGGTTTATTTTTAATCGTAATACCATATAGTTCTATAGAGTTCACCGTGTAGCAGTGTAAGTGAGCCAACTACCAGATATCATCCCGTGGGTGTCGTAGAAGACATCAAAGGGAAACTGATACAGAAGCAGCAGCAGCATTGTCCTGAACATAATGAAAAACCGCCTTTGAAGCGCGTGGCAAATATGGTAAATATCTCCTCTATGGGACAATCTATGGGGAGGACGTAAGTTCAACAGTTGGCTTATTATAGGTTGTATTGAATAAATTAGTATCGTAGAGCTTAAAAAAACGACGTTGTACGTTGTAAAGCCACATTATGGTTGTAGATCGAGTGGCTTGGATCGACCGGAGAAGAAGCACGCTCTCTTAAAAGCGTAAAATAGCAGTTTAATTCTAAGAATTACTGGAAAGGATTCATGCCATCTTAGTCCTCATGGGTGACAACACATCTGCATTGATTCTTATTCGACGATAGATGTAGATGTTTATGGGCCACGACACCCACTTAAGGTTGCCCTAGTCGAACATCGGCACGAACTAAGTGGTGGGCGGGGTAAAAATGCATGCTATCTCAGCCGACATCACGTGCGAAAGGGATATACGCTGTGATAAGCATAGTAAGAAGCTAGTGCGCACACACATACGCACTCGAGTGACGCAATGCGAGACGGCGTCATCGCATATCTACCTATGCGATTCATTTTTGAATAATAACATAAACTCAAACGGCAATTTGAGCTCCGTATCGCAGTGGCTTAGCAATGAGGCTGCGCTGGGCGCCGCGGGTTCGAATCCCGCACGGAACAAATATTTGTATGGCCTACAAATAGTTGTTCCGGGTCTGGATGTTTGTCCTTGTGCAATTTATGTTTGTAAACTGCCTCCACGATACTGGAGAAAATCCTACTGTGGGGGTAACATATTTTAAAAAGAGAAAGAAGAGAGAAAACAAATTGATGTTATTATAACTTAGGATCTGTTGTGTGAAACGTAATTATTATGAACCCAATTTATGTACTTAGTTGTTATTATGAAAGTTTTTATGTGAACTTAAGTAGATGTTGTTATTATATAATAATTCCATTGATTTGTTTTTACCTACTTTTTATCCAACTGCGAAAAAAGGAGGTGGTTCTCAATTCGTTGGTATTTGTTTATGTATGTTCTCCCGATTTCTCGAAGATGCCTGAAGCCTGAACCGATTTGGAAAATTATTTTTTTGTTTGAAAGGATATATTTTCCAGATAATCCCACGGTAATCGATGATGGTCAGATTAGGATCTAATGATGGGATCTTGGAGAAATCGGGGGCACTCTTCAATAAATGACAGCAAATCAACCGCGATTGCTGCTATCGCCTATCTAAGCATTCTTTACACAATCACACAATATAATAATAATAATAATAAATAATAATAAAGCAGCCTCCGTCATTACTACCTGGCGAGATCGGATGATCCATTCTATAATGACGTCATTTCTAGTGATAAAGGACTTACCCCTCTATCCTTAGCCGACGAGCAATGGGAAGACCCGGCAGTACAGAGCATTTCCGACCGGGAGACCGTATGGAAGGAGAAGGAGCTCCACGGGAGGTACTACAGGGCTCTACATGAGCCTCACGTAGATACAGCCGCCTCCCTCAACTGGCTACGTTTCGGTGACCTCTTCGGGGAAACCGAGGGTTTTGTCTGTGCAATACAGGATCAGGTTATTAAGACCAACAACTATCGGAGATACATCCTAAAGGATGGCACTGTCGACGTCTGTCGAGCTTGTCGCCATCCCGGGGAGTCACTTAGGCATGTCATCTCCGGTTGTTCGGCGCTTTCTAACTCTGAGTACTTGCACAAGCACAACCTAGTAGCCAGAACTCTACACCAGGAGCTCGCTCTGAAATACGGTCTCGTGGACCGAAAATTGCCGTATTACAAGTACTTGCCGGAAGCCGTGCTCGAAAATGACCGCGCCAGGCTCTACTGGGACCGGGCCATCATCACAGACAGGACTATTCTTGCGAATAAGCCTGATATTGTGCTGATGGACCGGGCACAGTCAAGGATATTTTTGATCGACATTACCATTCCGTATGACGAGAACCTCGTGAAAGCCGAAACGGATAAACGAACAAAATATCTGGACCTGGCTCACGAGGTGACCGACATGTGGGGTGGTGTGCCGACCGAAATTATTCCTGTAGTCGTCTCTGCGAATGGGCTAATCCCAGTCAGCCTCTCGGGTCATCTGAGGCGACTGGGACTCCGTGACGGACCGCTCCGGGCTCAAATGCAGAAGGCGGTGCTTCTCGATACCGCCCGCATCGTCCGCCGGTTTCTTTCCCTTTCCCCCTAACCCTCGGCCGTTTGGTCTCCCCTGCCGAGGGCTCCCATCTGGTTGGATCTTAATTATTTATGTAGTTTTTGTATTTATTTTATTTTATTGATATTTATGTATATTTATCTTTTCATTTTAATTTATAATTATATATTTATAGCACCCAACCAGGTGAGAAAATTATATAGATAAAAATAATAATAATAATAATAATAATAATAATAATAATAATAATAAGTGTTTATTTCAGACGTAATGAACATCCATAGATTGTTAGTATGTTAGTAACAATTTTCCTTAACTTCTAAGTTAGTATTGTTAGTCAATGTGAATTATGTACAAATTATTCTTTTCGCCCAATAGCTACCGTCATACAGTGGTGCAGTATGGGGCAGTCGGGCCTGGCAGCAATTACCCTTAGGATGCCGTTGTTGCTGGTGCATAAGCGCTGCAGGAGAGACGCTGCTTTTCTACGCATTATGGCGAAAAAGTCATTAGTGTGTGCGTCTGCGAACATTTTAGAGGCACTACAGCGCCGCGGCAGCCTCAACAGCATCCTAAAGGCGTTGTTATATTGAACACGCAGGGCGCTGTAGGTCCGGCGCGTATAAGTCACCCACAGACCACCGGTATAGAAACACTGACAGAACGCTTTAAATAAAGTTACTTTCACGTCTACAGTGCACCGGGCGAATCTGCGGGCAAGCATATTGCCCCTTACCGACAACGCTTTGCGCTCTCGTTCAATATCCTCATCATCTCCTAGGTCGCTCGTAACTATATGACCAAGATATTTGAACTTCTGTACGACTTTGACAGGTACACCATCGAGACATACGGGTGGCACATGTCGTGGCTTCCGTTTCGGTGCCTTAAATACTAATATTTCACTCTTTTTTGAGTTGTATTTAAGGCCATGCTCCTCCGCATATGTCTCGCAGATAGAAAGCAGTTTCCTCAGTCCTGCTACAGAAGGACTCAGCAGCACCATGTCGTCAGCATAGCTTATGTTGTTGACACATATGGCATCGATGTGGCAGCCAACATGTGTGCTGCTAAGTCGTTCAATCAGTTGGTTTACATACAGGTTGAACAAGAGTGGAGAGCTTAAGCCACCCTGCCTTACACCGCATTCCAGCCTGTATTCTTCCGACAGAGCTCCAACCCACCTCACCTGGTTACGCTGGTTAGCATACCAGTATCTTAGTAGAGCAGTGTACTCCGCCGGCACACCCGCGTCCCTCAACTTGCCCCACAGCATGTCGTATGAGACCAGGTCAAAAGCTTTCGATAAGTCGAGGAAACACGCGTACACCGGCGTCCGCCTTACGGTGTAGTATTTGACAGTGTGTTTCAAACAGTAAATGGCGCTCTCCGTCGATAAATTCGGCTTAAACCCAAATTGTGCATCGTTTATTAGTACGTATTTATTGAGACACTCATTTAACACACTATCAAACACCTTGGCTGCAGTGGTTGCAAGCGAGATAGGTCGGTAATTACCAATGTCGGATGTGTCCCCAGTTTTATTTTTAACAACGGGTACTACAATAGTCCTCATCAGTGGCTCGGGTAAGTAAGAGTGACCCAAACACAGGCTGTAAAACAGTGAAAGGACTCGCGGAAGATGCACCCCAGCATATCGGAAGTGTTCGATGCTGAGACCATCATAACCAGGCGATTTTCCTCTTACCATCTCTCTAATTATTTTTTCTATTTTTTTTGCAGGTATCTTTTCATTTCGTTCTGTCATAATAGTCTCAGCTTCGCTCAAATTCAAACCTGAAACGACATTTAAGGGTGAACTTACAGTAAAATTGCATCTGAATGCATCCGCAATATCCTTGTGATCATAAGCACCCCCAACACTCACTGGAAGACTCGGCTTAACATTCATTTTATTTGTGTTTTTCCAGAAGCTTTTAAAATCTTTAGAAGAGTGATTTGTCGCAATAATATCCATCTTTAGCTGTTCTTGTCTGTTTTGACACCATTTTAATTTGGCTTTAAAATGCTTTCTAGATTCTGACATCTCTTCAAATACGCGACCGCTGGACGGCTGCCCAGCCATCATCCACTCCTGAAATTTAAGCCGCGCCTCCCGATGTGGGCCCGCGACGTGCTTATTCCACCCCGTTATGTAACCTCCCTTTTTTCTACATGTATTCCTATATGTACGAATTGCTGCCAGTGATAATATATTTATAATCAACCTATAATAGCCTATAATATAATAGCCTATAATAAAATAACCTATAATATAAGATAAATAATATCACGCCTGTACCCACTAAAGGGTTATAACCAGTTATAACTCTCAACTAAAAACGGTAACATAAAAAACTTTTTTTGAAAAAAAAAATATACCTAACAATTTCTAAAACAAACACAAAAAAGTGTAACATAATTATGTTTTCTTTATGTTTTTGTATTTTACTGTAGGTTATGCAAATATTACTGTAGGTACTATGTATTCTAAATAGGTACTTTCCATAGCTAGTTAGCTATAATAGCCCACAGGCAACTCCCCGAAGTATACAGCCAGTGTCAGGATAACTGCTTTTTCGACAGCGCGATCTTGATGTGAGTGGGGCTTTTATATAGGATAATTAAATAAATAAAAAATGTTAGTTTGTAAATTATTTATTGATTGTTTGTGTTCAATAGCGGTTTGAAATATTCTGTTAGTACTTAGAAAGTTATCATCAATAGGCATTGTGTCACTGCAGGGACAAGCACAAACGTCTACCAAAATAGTAACGTATATAAACGGAATACTAACAGCACAGACTTCCTTACAGAAGTCCAAAGAACACGTCTAGGCAAGGTAAGTAATTCGAAGAAAACTACAATTTAGAGATCGATTGTAAATCAAATTCACAGTACAGACACAATTAGCGAAATATGAATAAAATTTTGATTTATTTTATAATAGATAACGCTAATTGACAACTAAACACTGTATGGGAATGGCATCACTGAACGAGTCAGGTGGTCAGTCCAAATAAATAAAAGGCGCGATTGTAAAGATTCGTTACGAAACGTTTGTAGGCTAGGGGGCTTGACCTGTTTATGCTATTCATAACGAAGGCTATAAAATATGTAGGTACAACTTAGAAACTATATCCTATGTGTACTTATCTGTATTCATAACCCAATATCTAAGGTAGGTTGATGCGCTCTTTAGTTATTATATAGTTCGTATTATTCTGTAATAAATTAAATCTAATCCAAAATATACTATACCATATGTAGCAAAGCTAATACTAAATAAAGCTACTACTATTTTATTTAGTAATAGCTTATATAGTAGTATAGTAAATTATATATATAAAAAATATGAGTATGTCTGAGGTAAGGTTAAATATAAACAAATATTTTGCCAAGTGCGAATCGGACTTCCGAGATTACAAGATTTAAATAGGTACCCTATACATATTATTATCGATCAAAAAAGCCAAAAATACACGTTTCTTTTTCTAGTAGAAAATCCTTTAATTTCAAATTTATTTTTACCACTTGCTGTTATAGTGGCAACAGAAATACACGTTCTGTGAAAATTACAACCATCTACCTTTTACGGATCATGAGATGCAGCCCGCTGACAGACAGACACACGGACAGCGGAGGCTCCGTAATAGGGCCCTGCTGGTTACCCTTCGGGTACGGAATCCTAAAAAGTACTAAGTTGTCCACTCACATCTGTATGATTCTTTCTTCAAAGGACCATATTAGCCTGGTTCTCGTATGACATGACCAATGTAATACCTGGACTGACCTCTCTGAGTTTGTTTCGGCAGATCGGGTGCTTCTTCTCAGTTTCATGTTTTTGTTGTGTTAGTGTTTTTAAAAAAAAACAACTTACAAAACACATTTTATTTATCATTGACTGCCCTTCTTAGATTATTATGTACTTACATAAATTACATTAGGTATATTAGGATTTGAGATTCCTATACGTAAGCACGATTATCGAAAATCTAAAAATTACCTATTTTAATTAAATTAATATATAATTTTAAGATTTTCGATAATCGTGCTTATCTATGAGATGTTTTCGTTAGTTAGCAAATTAAAGTAGTTAAGTACCCAAAGTACTAGCTGTATCGAAAGTTCATTACCTAATGTACCTAGGTACCTGTTTTCAATTTTAACTAAATGTGCTTCAACAAACTTATGGGCACATTTTAGCAGCTATATTCATCCCGGCTTCAGCAATGAACACGAACAAAAGGAAGCAATTTTTCTAAATAAAGGTGTAGATATACCTAGGTATTACGACCTTAAATTAAATCAATGCCATAAATAGATGGCAGCGGCTAACCTAGTGAGTATTGTGTAAGTGCGCGCTGCGCGCCCCCCCCCCCCCCCCCGTCTGTCCCACTGATCGGGGAAACAATTTGTAGCGAAAGGCAAGATGTTTTATAACAAAAACAGGCGCGCGAAATTTTATAAACAGACCTTTGGTACTCTGGATGTCACGAAAAATCTATTGAATGTATCTGTTTAAAATACAATTATTTGCATTTTTGAAAAACTAATCTATCCCTGTATGGTAACTGTTTTGCAATTTTCGTTCTTCTTATGGTATTTATTTCCGCCATAGATATGTTAAAACTAGTGTTGAAATTCGGAATTTTCGACGCTTATAACTTCTAAACATACTCTTTTTACTTTTTTGTTTCCATACAGGGCTAGATAATAATGAGACAAATTGAAATCATTTTTTATTTTGTACGTAGGTACACCATCAAACAGTGGAGTAATCGCCGGACTACGTTTGTATGGAAGAATGAGCGACTAGTATTATAAAAAAAAACGTGAAATTACAAGGTTTCCTCGTTGAAATTGTTTCCGTTCGTCGCTTGAAATAACAATTGCTTATCTAAAATTTAGTCCGAGCTTATTGTAGTAGAGAAAACGAACTGCTTTTACTAACTACGTAACTATAGAAAATTATTTGGCGCTTACTTAGTTTTTTTTCCGAGCGCCTGCTCGATATAGCTATCTCATTATTTGCGTATTATGAAGTCATTGCATCACTTTCATTTTGACACTTCCTCAGTCGTCAGTGAGCTTCACCGACAAAGGGATAAGCCACGCCCCAAAACTACGATTCATTTTCAATGTATCCTCTTAGCTCTTCGGAATACCGTAGTATGTATGTGGCCAGCCTAAAATACTTTAGACGCACTAAGACATAGTAATAGAAGTTCGAGAAACTTCGACGGAAATTGTGATTTGCTGGAACGTTATGTACTTATTTTTTCCTAATCTAAAACTAAAATTACAAACAAACTTCCACCTAATACTAATTGACTACAGCAGTCTGTATACTCCTGCCGCCAACTTCAAGCAAAGAAGGGCAGCAGATGCGTTGTCACCTCTGAAGAGTAATGCCGGCTGTACACGCTCGTGTGCCTCTCAACACTCGTATCATTTGAACTCCGTATGGCCGCTGAGATGGACCTAGATGAAACTGTTGCTGCGTTTTGCCTTTGAGCTATTATAATTTTTTACACATTAACTAAAAAATGAAATTAATAAGCCATTGCGAAGAAGGAGATGGTGGATAGTTTCTATTTATAATAATAGTAACATGTACGGTGAATAGAATAGAGTATGCTCTCGTTTTCATCGCGAAACTCACGAGACCCTTTGACTCGAACGCATAAAACCGACACGCTTCCGAGAGCGCACCAGGGCCACGAGACGCGACACGACGCGACGAGAGCACCATGTACATACTCGTACTCGGCCTGTCTCGTGGTGTCCCGACGAGCGTGTACAGCCGCCATAAGATATAATTCCTCACAGCCAGAGCAAGTACTCATGCATCCCTCGCACCGGCACGCAGCAGTACAGGAGCTGCTATTTCGCAGCATTAGGTAATAGGGTGGTATTAGACAGAATAGGAGACCTAGAGGATTGTGGATTCGATGCATTGCGTACATGTATCAGTATCGATTATAAGACTATGAAGTATTTAGGTTACAAAGTGTAACGAAGAGTAGCCATCTGCGCATGATAGGATTATGGTACGAGTGTGTGCACAAGCACATTTGCACTCTCTATTCCTTCAATCTCATAGTCTGTTGGGACTGAACATGAGCGGAGAGAAATGAGCCGCGCGAGCATTCCGAAGCAAGAGGCGAAATCCTGCCTTGAGGCCGTATTGCAGTATTTGCCGTATTGACCGTATTGACAGAAGTCAAGAAATTCTCAGTTGCAATACGATACAATAATAACCTAATAACTGATTTTGCACAGACCCGAGATTCGAACCTTGGTTTAGCAATCGCGCTTGTGACCACTAGACCAACGAGACAGTCATAATAACGCAGTTATGGAGTGATTCTGAACTACAACGATTCCCACGAGAATTACACAATCACATTCACACTGCACACAGCCGTGGTAGCACAAGTCTCGGACGTGTATGTGCTACAGTGCCGACATCGGACGTTGCCATTGCCAGTATTCTGTTGACTCTGTTGCTTAACAGACACGTTTTTAAAATGGAGGAATTTGAAGAAATGTATCTCTTTGAAAATTCATACCGCAATTTAATTCGTCGACGTCATCGTCGGCGACATCGGCGTGTGTGGGTTAATGAAATATTTATGTACAGAAAACAACTAGGTGAATACCACCACCTTTTTGAAGAATTAAAATTACAACCCATGAAGTTCTTCGAATATTTTAGAATGTGTTTTAGCACATTTCAATATATTCTAAATGCAGTCGAACCACTAATAATGTTATCACCGACGGAAAGACTCGCTATAACATTGCGGTAAGAAGATGGATGTAATTTTATAGATTTGTTGTAGGGTTAGTTAGGTACTTAATTCTTGTGACATAATTATTAACATGTTACCTTTCATACCTTGCAACTGGACATTCTTTTCGATATTTAGCATTTTCGTTTAGAGTGTCGAATAGTGCCGTTTGAATAATTGTCAGAGAGACTTGCAAGGCTATATTTGATAGTCTAGTATCACATCATATGCCTATGCCAACCGACGAAATGATCCACCAAAATGTTGAATTATATTGGTGGAAGTGGGGATTTCCTAATTGTATTGGTTCGTTGGACGGTAAACATATTCGAATGAAATGCCCTTCTAATTCTGGTAGTATGTACGATAATTACAAGAAATATATTTCCATTGTTTTACAAGCGGTTGCAAGCCCAGATTACAAATTTTTATTTATTGAAGTAGGAGCTTATGGACAACAAAGCGATGGTGGTACGTTTGCCTCTTCGGCGTTGTATCGTCAGTTTGAAAATGGGTATTTAAATATTTCTAAATGTTTACCAAATACAAATACCTTGTTGCCCTTGGTATTACTAGCAGATGAAGCCTATCCTCTAAAAAGGTATATTATGAGACCATATCCAAGACGTAACCTGGGAGAGTAGGAAACAATTTATAACGAACGTTTATCAAATGCCCGAGTAGTAATTGAATGCGCTTTTGGTATAACACAAAAATGGAGAATATTGACCAAATGTATAGAAACAACTACAGAAAATACTGAGACTATTGTAAAGTGCATTTGTTTATTGCACAACATTGTTATAGCCAAAGAAGGACAACCGAGGCACAATCGTTCCACAGATCAAAGGAGAAATTTGAGTCAAAGAAGTAACTATGCTTCTAGAGGGCAAAACAGAAGTACGACTGAAGCTTATAATATTCGTGAAGCTTTCAAACACTTCTTTAGTAATGAAAATATGGTTCAATAAATTATAATTTTTCAATTAATTTTATTTTAAACCCTACTGTAATAAAAAAACGTGTGAAATTGAAATAAAAATCCATAGTTTAGTGACCTATTGGTTTTATTTTAATTAATAAGTATTATTTAAATGTACTCGTAATAATAAATGGAAAAATTATCGTAAATTCGAGTCCAAATCTGCATTAGTGAACGTGTACAAATGTTGAACGCATGAACCTGCATGAACTAGGTATTTAAATACCTAAACACTGCCAAGTTTTAACAGTCCGACAATTATTCATTTATCTTACTATTTTAAAACAACACGTGTCACTAAATTTTAGTGAGACAAAGTGTGCCATACTATTTACCTTTGAATATTCCTACGCACATAAATATTTTTGTTTTCTTGGTCCATTCTTGTAAAATAAAATAAATAAGCAACTAAACTTATACATTTTAAAAATAACAATCAATGTAAAAAAAACCTATTCAAATGGCTTCAAAAACTAGATTTTTCTATAGGATAGGGTGACAAACGAGCACACAGTCCACTTCTCTACACTCACCATACGAAACACAGCAGCATTAAGCTACTATTTTACGTAGGTACTCTGTGAGAGCGTGGTCCTTCCCCGGTCGAGCCCACCCATTCATGCTAACCATAATGGCTGTAGCGTGGATCTACCATATAAATTGTAAATGATGAAACAGAAGAATTATTGAAATCCCTAAATAACTGAATTACCTTTATAATGTATAATTAATACACTATTAAATTATATCTTCTTATTATAATTATTACTTTAATGAATACTACTCGACCTCTCCGTCGCAAACACACAAAACAGTATGTGTACACATACGAAAAGAACAATTTACACTCAACACTTAAAAACTAACTTATACATATATTTAGGTTTAATTTTAATACTTTAAAATAATACTGTTTGATATATGTTTACGTAAGTTTCTTAATCATTAAGATTTCTGTTAAAATGTCTTAAATACGAGCTTGGTAATTTATTTCCTGAATAAAGAAATTATTATTATTATTATGTTGATGATTGTGAAGGAGTCGTTTGATTGGTGGTCAGTGGCAAATGGCCCTTCGCGAATGCGGATGTTTGTGAAGGCGTCATTTGATTAATGATCAGTGGCAAAGGCTCTTCAATATTGACAACGCATGGAGTAAATGACATATTCGATGACAAGTCTCCAGAATCGGAGCGACTTAATTCTTCGGAGTAACGGCTTACAGGAGAATACTGTAGTTGGGTATTTTCTTCTTCCATGAACACGTCTAACAATTTTCGTTGAACCAAGATTTTTCTATTTCGTGGCACTTCTTTTAAGTATGGAAACAAACTCAACAAAAAGATCAGATCAGGATCATCTGCAGATTTATCTGCTGACCTGGACTCATATAAGTAATTGAAGTTTTCTTTTTTCGATCTCTAAATACTCTTGGTTCACATCATTATTTTTCTTTTTCATAAGTCTTCCAGGTTGATTGGATGTAAAACGATGACCTTGCGTTATAGGTACACGAATAGTTTTGGTATGTGGTCTAGTATGTAGCTGCGACAAAGATGAAGGTCCAGGCTGCAATAAAGGTGCGGGAGTGGGCTGCGACAAAGGCAAAGACTCTCTATGGACAAAGGTGAGAGTCCAGGCTGCGGTACTGTTTGTGGCTGTGGTTCAGGTGAATACTTAGAAAAATAGGAGGACTCCGCAATATCTTCAGTTTCTTGGCTGGGAGGTTCAGGCACATTTCCGGTTAAAGTTTTCGGTGTGATTTGTTTCGCCAAGAATAGTAATGATTCGCAATAGGTATATCCACGAAGTTAATTAGTGATCCGCCGCAGCACCGGATCTACCTGGTTCATTGCGTTTGTTATATTCTTTACGGAATTGGTCCCCTAAATTGGTCAATTTTTTTAATGTCTGGAATCGCTATATCCATTTCCGATGCAACTTCAGCCCATAACCGATTCGAAACATCTCGATTATTGTAATTTTTTGAATGTTTATCCCACAAGGTTGGTCTACCAAAAACACAACTAATTAATTTTTCAATATCCATAGTCGTTTAGTTGTATAAGAACGATGACAGAAAAAAAACAGAATTAATACAGAATTATTAAATAAAACTATAAATACACTTAATTTTCTCTGTAGCGAGAAATCCCAACAAGTTCGGATCGGCCGTTGATCGGCCGTTTTCGTCTGTCATCGGACGATGGCGGTCGTGTTGGTGACGCGCTCTCTTTGTTTTACAAGTGTTTGATTCGATCGACGGGGTTCGGCCGTCGTTGCCCGAGCAAACTTCGGCCGATGACGGATTAGGTGTAAAGCGCTTATTACATTATACAATTTTTAGGAAATAGGAAGGTGTAATCGTAGTTAGAACAGTCAGGATCCGATTTAGTCAAATTGGAGGTCCCAATCGCTTTACTTCCTAAATTGTTTACAATTTAGGACAGTGTAATCGCAACGTTACGATTTAGAACAACCAGTCGGCGCCCGCGCTTTGATACAAGCGGATGTCTTGAAGTTTTGATAGAAGTCTGATATCAGAGAGCAGTTCTTTAAATCTTAATATTAATTTCCGGTGGCTATAAAATGTAATGTCACCATCAAACATTCTTTGGTACTCACACTTTATCGAAATATCGTAACTTCTTTTTCAATATGTTTGGATACCAAACTTAACAAATATTCAAACTGTTTATAGGTGGTAGAGCCATGCTGCAGTTATATTAGTAGTATAGTTGTAGCACGAATGGGTCGGCTCGACCGAGCAAGCACCACGCTCCCACAGAATACCAGCGTAAAATAGTAGCTTAATGTTGCTGTGTTTCGTATGGCGAGTGTAGAGAACCGGAGACCCATTTTACTGGAAACGAGGTATTCCATCTTAGTCGTCACAGCCTGTGACTCACAGGTGACAACGCATTTGCATTTTTATTTGTAATCGGAGATGGATGTAGATGTCTATGGGCCGCAGCAACCACTTACCATCAGGTGGACTGTGTGCTAGTTTGTCACCCTATACCTATAAAAAACTGCTTAGAATCTAAAATATATAATTATATTCATATTGGACAGTTTTTTCTCAATGACAAGTACTCTTTTCTCTTTTTTTAATATCCATTGTTCCCACCATGGCTAAGGCAAGTCCTATTTCTGCTGTTTTGATAAATACGGCGCCATCGATCAAACGTGCAACCCCGTCGATACTTCTTTACGAATGCGGTTCGTCACGATTTAGAATTCAATTTAGTGTAGTGTGATCACTAGCTTCCAATTTAGGTTCCTAATTAGATTTCCTAAAAATTGTATAGTGTAATAAGCGCTTAAGCGAGCCGTTGATCGGATTTTTTCGTGCGTAATCGGACGATGCAATCGTGTTGGTGTACGCGCTCTCTTTGTTCCACAAGTGTTTGATTCAATCGTCCGAGTTCGGCCATCGTCGCCCGAGCAAACTTCGGCCGATAACGGATTAGGTGTACGCGAGCCGTAACTCGTCCGAGTAGTTCGGTCCGCCATCGTCCGACAAAATCGGTTTTGGTGTATACGTACCGTAAGCGCTCGAGCACCAGCACCCTCTTATCATTCCCCATCAATTCGGCTTCCGAGCCCAACACTCATGTCCCCAACAAGTTCACCGCATTGTGGAATACATCCTCAGCGGTTTCTATCCTCGTCGTCATAAGACCATCGCGGTCTTTTTCGACATAGCCAAAGCTTTCGATAAAGTCTGGCATACAGGCCTTATCTACAAGCTCTACAAAATAAGTCTCCCTGATCGTCTAGTACATCTCGTGGCCTCCTACCTAAAGCATCGTACCTTTCGTTTTAGACACGAAGGCACGCTATCTTCACAGCGAACTATCAAGGCTGGTGTCCCTCAGGGCTCAGTACTTGCACCTCTGCTGTACATCCTGTTCACCAACGACATTCCCATCCCGTCGAAAGGTGTTCAGCTCTCCCTCTTCGCAGATGACACTGCTATATACTGTAAAGGCATCTCACTACCCTTCATACGGAACAAGATCCAAAAGTCAGTCGATGACCTAGGAGCTTGGTTCAAAAAATGGCGCATCGATGTGAACCCGGAGAAGAGCTCCGCCGTTCACTTCGACTATAAACGACACCGTCTTAAAAACACCCCTCCAATACGTATGCTAGGGACCCCTGTCCCCTGGCATACGACCGCCAAATATTTAGGTGTCACTCTAGAGACAGGGCTCACTTTTAGGCCCCACGTCAAACGAGTAACCCGTCACGCACGGTTTTATCTGAGTAGGCTCAACAGTATGTTGGGCAGACACAGTAAAATCTCCCTTCGAAACAAGCGTACCCTTTATAAGGTCTGTATACGACCAGTCATGTTCTACGCGGGCCCCGTCTTTGCCCACGCAAACCTTAATATTATTAATGAACTCCAAATAGTTCAAAACCTTTTCTGTCGTCGAGCTGCGAACGCACCTTGGTACGTCCGTAATGCCGACCTTCATCGGGACCTAGAGCTCCCAACAATTCAACAATTTCTTAAAAAACTCTCTGAGAACTTCTTCAAAGCCTCAGAGTCGCATCCAAACCAATTAATTCGTGAGGCAGCTACTTATGCAGCCCCGCCCCCCTCTCGCTATCGAGTCCGCAGGCCGAGAAACTCTCTCTCGGACCCGCCTAATAAACTGACAAACGACCTGAACTGCCTCCTGGCGGCTCAGGCCAACTCTAATTAAATTAAATTATTGTATTAACTAATATTAATTTGCCTTCATAGGCACTCCCTCAGCGGCTCGTAGCCGCTTGCGCCCTCTTTTCCCAAAAGAGGGTCGCTCACGATAAGGCACAATACAGCTTAATCAGCCTGCTGCCTGTCCCCAAAGGCGGTTTTTAGAGGGTATCACCTAGGGTCCCCGGTAGGACAGTGAGCCCCTCATAACCACGATAGACGCATACCCGCGTAATGCATTTTCCGCCTCCCTACGTACAGGGTAGCCCTTTAATTGCTTCGGGCGCAAAAAAAAAAGCGCCAGCAGCCCGAGTTCGATCCCCGCCAGTAGCAATGAAATTGTTAATTGCAATTTTAATTTCTAAGTGTTAATTTACCAACTGGCCGGCGGTAAAGGAAAACATCAACAAGGTGAAGCCGGCAATACGCATTAAGGCAATGTGGCTGACGTTTCCTCGCCTTAAAACCCTCACATAAATGAAAGTATGCTTGCGTCCATTTATGCGACGAATTTAGACTATAACTTTACTTTTTTGTTACTGCAGGCTACAAAGCGCATAGTCGATACTTCCGCATGGATAATGCTACTGCTTACCGTCACTAATCTAACTCTATAGTTTAAGTTTAGCATTTTTGACTTTAACCTGTTAAGGCTGCACCGCATTCAGATAACGTTAGCTTTAAGCAAAATTTTATAAATATACGAAGTATTGCAGGTGAATTTTATATCACATTTCATTTTGAACGTTTTATCTAGTCTCCCCAATCTCGGACACAGGCGCAAAATATCCAGCCTTTCGTTTTTCTACTTCATACATTTCTGGCAGTGTGCGTTGGAATTGCATTTTTCAACTTATTACTTCCACCTCCCTTCTACCGTCGGACAACGAAATGCTCGGCTAGTCTACCTTGTCGACTTACCAGCTTGCCACACATTCGAACCAAACGGTTTTCTTCATCGTTCGTAATGTGTACAACAAAGAAGTGGAAAAAGTTACCAGCATCTGTCTTTCTATCCGACGACTACGTGGGTGCCTTGAAAGCAAGAGTGAGTAGTCTTTTGGCTAAGCCCGCTTTACAAACTTCGGCTATATCACCATTTACCATCAGGTAGGATAGAAGTCATGCAAAAGTAGTTGTTAAAAATCTTATATTATTCTTTAAATAAAATAAAATCGATATCGAATAAAGCACAGACAAAGTTTTTGTTATGAGTACTAGTAACTAGTTTCAAAACTGCTTATTTTTGTAATTAGTTACATCTGTATACAGTATAGCGTAGGTTAGTTTTGCGTTTGTGTTATGTTATGATTACGAAAATATTAACAGGTTATAGGTATTATAATATTAGTTTAACTGTGTTATGTTATGATTACGAATATGTAACAGTTTATAGGTAAGTATTATAACATGTGCGCGACATTGTCAATATTAGTACCTTTGTACAATTTTATACAGTCACAAAATATCTAAGTATTTAAGTATTATTGTCCATCACATCACGTAATTTTTATGATCCACATAATACACAAAAATTAACTTAATACAAAAAATACATATATTATATATATATATATATATATATATATATATATATATATATATATATATATATATATATATATATATATATATATATATATATTATAATTATTAATTATCACTAATTACTTATGTCTATTTATGTACACTAAATATTTATATACACTTTAAATGTTTATTCACAAAGAAAACTATACATGTTATAATATTTTTTTAAAAAAACGCAAAAAGTTTTTAAGGGGAAATATAATGTCAAATGGCTTAACAAGATCCTTCGTTATGCCGAAAATATTGCAGCATTAATTTTGAAATAAATATATGGTAAAGTTGAGGATTAATGTTAGTGATTATATTAGACGAAAAAAACACGATTTCGTAAAATTTTCTCGATAGAAAAAAAATCCAAAGTTACCTCCAAAATAAACAATAAACCGCTGTTATTCATAAAATACTTTAAATAAGATCATGAAACTTTGCATACTAACTGAACTAACTATAAAGCAGTGCTTATGTTATTTACTTTTTTTAAAATACCATTATTTTCACTGTAAAAAGAAATTACCTAAACTATCGGCGTCTTGAGCTTGAATTCTGTCGCCCCGTTAGTATCGCTTAGGCTTTTGAAGGGAGAAGTTGTGTCGCTTACGATCAGAATATACATTACGCAACAGTACGACGTAAAATTAAAATGGGAAATAACCGTGATAAAAATAAGAAGCGGCTGGCTTGGCGCTAAGAAACAGGCATAAATATGATAAACCTAATGAAATAAGTGTCTAACGACCTTTCTACTTACAGTATTAGTGATTACAAACATATCGGTACATAGCACACGACGCGCGGGGAAGTGGGGGCGAAATTAGAATTTGAGCTGACTTACTCTACCCTCTTAAGAACAATGTTAAATAACGCTCACCTCTAGGCCTGTCTCGTGGTGTCTCGACGAGCGTGTACAGCCGGCATTATGAAATTTATGGAGACGCGCAAACTTCAAACAAAACGTCTCACAGACAAAATTGTCTAGTGCCTACAAAAACTGCTCGGCGACAAGTCTGACTAAAGCGGTTATTACACTATACAATTTTTAGGAAATCTAATTAGGAAATAGGAAGGTGTAATCGTAGTTAGAACGATTAGGATCCGATTTAGTCAAATTGGAGGTTCCAATCGCTCTACTTCCTAAATCGTTTACAATTTAGGACAGTGTAATCGCAACGTTACGATTTAGAACAAGCAGTCGGCGCCCGCGCTTTGATACAAGCGGATGTCTTGAAGTTTTGATAGAAGTCTGATACCAGAGAGCAGTACTTTAAATCTTAATATTAATTTCCTGTAGCTATAAAACGTAATGTCACCATCAAACATTCTTTGGGACTCACACTTTATCGAAATATCGTGACATCTTTTTCAATATGTTTGGATACCAAACTTAACAAATATTTAAACTGTTTTATAGGTGGTAGAGCCATGCTGCAGTTATATTAGTAGTATAGTTGTAGCACGAATGGGTCGGCTCGACTGAGGAAGCACCACGCTTCCACAGAATACCAGCGTAAAATAGTAGCTTAATGTTGCTGTGTTTCGTATGGCGAGTGTAGAGAACCGGAGAACCTTTTTACTGGAAACGAGGCATTCCATCTTAGTCGTTACAGGTGAGTAGTTACGATGTACCAGTTCTGGCTCACTTGTAGAGAGGTTGTACCAGTTCTGGCGCACTGAGTCAGAAGTTGTACAAGTACGACGTTCGTCGATTCACGATCCTAAAAAAAAAAAAAAAAAAAAAAAAAAAAAAATGTTTTGGCATGCTCTGATCACGAATCTGCGGTCCATTTTTGCGTAGGATGCACGGTTCCGGAGATGTGCAGATCAATTAACTCTTATCTAATTGATATCCGCTTCGAGCCTCAACCGTCATTAGCGCTCCATTGTCCTTATCTACTTATCTATTGTTGATTGACTACCGTCATTATCTATTATTCGTCGGCGTGTGGGTCGGCTTATGCTATTGTATTATACTCCTTTGTTCCTATCTACACTAATCTGACTCATTAATAAAACACATTACCTAATTTTGTTAAAATTTTTATTTATAATACAAAATCTTATTACTTATTATCTATAAAATAGGAGCGAAACATCTCATCCACTAACATATCGTCGTACAATGTGTTCTCTGTAAATATACTCGTAAAACTATGCATTGAACATCCCTGAAACTTATATAGCAAATACATTAAGCAATATTCGCCACAAACTGAAGTCCTATCAACATTCCAGTTCCATCTTTTACAATTTCGTACAGGTGCCCGTCCATATGAATCAAAATATTCACCGACGTCATTCGTATCGATATATAAAGCTACCCAATGTGACCCTGGTTTATCATCTGTACCCAAATTGCATATTACCTAGTCAGGTCATAAATTCTATCACATGTTTAATATAAAATAACTGAAACAAGTTTATTCCTTATGTAACCATTTATATACCAAAATGAACTTAACAAAACATAGATTCTTATGACACTATAGTTTATTCAAAATGACCTCCGTAATTTTGAATACAGGCCTTCAATCTGCGCAGCCAGTCGTCTATCTCACCACGAACGAGGTCCATGTCATATCGGCGGCTGCCTTAATTAAAGATGTCTTGAGTGACTCGAAATTGGGATGAGGCTTTGAGCACGCCTTTTCCTCCAAGTGTTACCATATCTTGTAATCTAACGGATTCAAATCTGGACTGGTCTTTGTGTCGGATGAAGTCGATTTCACGCGCCGCCAGCCAGTCTTTTTTTTTTGTTTTTAAAGAACGTTCCCTCCACACTAGGTTTTTCTCCTGTATCGTGGGGGCAGTTTACAAACACAAATTTCACAAGGACAAACATCCAAACTCGGAACAATTACTTGTAGGTCGTACAAATACTTGTTCCGTGCGGGATTCGAACCCGCGACCCCCCAGCGCAGCCACTCATTGCTAAGCCACTACGCCACGGAGCTGTCAAAAGTCTTGTGTGCTCTTCGCTCTATGAGCTGACGCCGAATCTTGTTGGAATACCCAGTGCCTGTTATTGAACATGGTATGAGAAACAGGTTACACAAGGTTCGTCAGGACTGTATTTTGATACACAACTGCATTCGTTTTTAACCTTTCTCACAAAAATGTACCTCTGTTAAGCCCCAATAAGAAACTCCCAACCACACCATGAGCGAGGATGGAAAATGACCCCGTTGGACACGCGGAATACGGTTGCTCGCTTCTTCACTACTGTGTGCGTACACCTTATCATTTTGTTTGTTGTAGCTCTCTTCTACGGTAAAAATTTTTTCATCCGAAAAAAGAATTTCCCGATATTTTTTTCCCGCGTACCGCTTCAACAAAGCGCGGCATCTCTTCAGTCTCAGATCCATTAGACGAGCATTCAAACGATGTCTTGTTTTTCTTCGATATGCCCGAAGCCCTAAGTCTTCATTTAACGCCGTGGTTCTGCTTAACCCCATCTGAAGGGCCAACAGTTTCTGCTTACGTTTGGGATTTCTTTGAATTCGCACCTTTACAGCTTTTATTACTGCTGGAGTCCTAACAAATCGAGGGTGACCACTTCTTGACCTGTCATCTACACTAGAGTCTTCATTGTATCGTTTGATGGTACGATAAACGAATCTTTTGGTTATATTCAAACTTTTCAGTATATCAAAAAATTTAATTGGCGCGTAATCGCAACTGCAACACGGTCTTTTTTAAGCGTCCACTCCATATGTAAAAATGAGTAAAATTCTAAAAAGTATACAGTTTTATTTTCATGAACAATTCGAATTCAATAAACTTTTTTGTGGCCAGCATTCTAAAAGAAAAGTTTTTACTATGTGACAATACTTATGACCTGACTAGGTAGGTATATACGTTGGTACGTGGGTGTACATGGGCAGTCAGTCAGTAGCAGCATAAACATTATTTTCTAGACTGGGGTGAATCTTTTTCAGATGTTGTTGTACATCTAGTGTATCCATGATATTACTGCTATTAGTAGATTACTACAGTACAATCTACTCAATGACTAACATAGGAATGATCAATTATGTGATTTCTAAATATTAAATTGCATTTTTTCTGTTATACGAGTCATCAATACACTGAATAAGACGCAACACGAAGAATGTGAGATAAGGTTGTAGACGCATAAAGTTGTTATCAATTCTACTGTAGAAATTCTTTAGATTAGAGTTATTACTTACTGGTACTATATAAGACCAAGCAACTGCAGTCATGGAGTTAGTGTATGGTCGTTTGACCGCAGTGTATCTATCAATAATACATTTGTGTTACTTCAACGCATCAAAGGCCATAGATGTAAGTGTTTAATCTATTGACAAACTTACTTTTCTTTCTGTTATTTTTTTACGTGTGTATGATTTTGAACGACAGGCCTGTTGGTCTAGTGGTTAGTGACCCTGACTGTTATGCCGGAGATCGTGGGTTCGATTCCCACCCAGGACAAATGTTTGTGTGATGAGCACGATCATTTGTTCTGTGTCTGGGTGTAATTTATCCATAATATTTTTGTATTTAGAAATATATAAGTATGTTTATCAGTTGTCTAGTACCCATAACACAAGCTCTGCTTAGCTTGGGACTAGATGGCGTTGTGTGATAGTTGTGGAATATTATTATTATTATTATTATTTAGTGTTAACAAATTATATTTAAATATTTTGTGTGTGTATATGATTAAGCCGTGGTAGCTCAGATGGTTAGCGCAAGCTGTAAATTTTACAGTACGTAACGTGGGTTCGATCCCCGCCAACACCAATTAAATTGTTAATTGCAATTTTAAGTGTTTATTCTATTGACACACTTACTTTTCTTTCTGTTATTTTCTTACGTGTGTATGATTTAGTGTTAACAAATTATATTTAAATATTGTGTGTGTATATGATTAAGCCGTGGTAGCTCAGATGGTTAGCGCAAGCTGTAAATTTCACAGTACGCGACCCAGGTTCGAACCCCGCCGACACCACTTAAATTGTTAACTGCAATTTTAAGTGCTGATTTACCACGTGCTCGGCGGTGAAGGAAAACATCGTGAGGAAACCTGCACGTCTGAGAAAATTTCGAAGGCATGTGAAGTTCGCCAACACGCATTGAGACCGCGCCGCGGACATTTCCTAGCCTTAAATACAAAGACAATAGCAGAAAGTAAAAAGTTAAAAAATACTTTTTTAACAATGACAGTCATTAGTTGATCATTAGTGAATGTGATTCTGTTTTCTTAAATTACAGGAAGAAAAGAGCAGAAGGAAGAAATGGGATGATGGGAAGTAATGAAGAATGAATTGTTATGTGAAGTTTGTTGGAACAAACACATTTTAGTCACGTGTAAATACTTTTAACATTTTGGTTCAAAATGACACAAAATCTAAAAAATATTAGATACATCATCGACATGGACGGATTTTACATTACATATCCTCATAAACATTTTCAATGTAGAGAAATGGCTATTCTAGACGTAAAACTATCTAATAAAAATGATTCGTTTATCGATCATTATTTGTTTCGGCCAAATTGTCCTTTCAATTATTTGTCGCAAAAAGACAAAAAAACTGTTCGATATTGTGAAATACACGTGCACGGCATTCCATATTTTGATGTGACCGAAGAATTAAAATGTGCCTACAAACAAGAGATCATCATTCCCATATTAAATTGGTATATTAGAAATTTGTGCAAAGACGAAGTGATCGCATACAAAGGTGGTTCAACAGAAAAACAATTTTTAAAAATGTTGACGACGAATGATAGAATTTTTAATATTGAAGAATACAAATGTCCAAAATACAATGATTTGGTAAACGTCATAAATTTAAACAAACGTTATGTGTGTAATAATCATATATTTGCAAAAAATAATCACAAAATTTTACATTGTTCTTGTGACGAAGTGTGGGTTTTTTACAAGTGGTTATTGCTTGAAAATAAAATTTTAAATTAATCATAAATTTTGTTTGATTTCCCAAAAACATTAGTTATAGTATACTATATAATACAAAATTGGTTCAACAGAAAAACAATTTTTAAAAATGTTGACGACGAATGATAGAATTTTTAATATTGAAGAATACAAATGTCCAAAATACAATGATTTGGTAAACGTCATAAATTTAAACAAACGTTATGTGTGTAATAATCATATATTTGCAAAAAATAATCACAAAATTTTACATTGTTCTTGTGACGAAGTGTGGGTTTTTTACAAGTGGTTATTGCTTGAAAATAAAATTTTAAATTAATCATAAATTTTGTTTGATGTTATGGGTACTAGACAACTGATAAACATACTTATATATTTCTAAATACATAAATATTATAGATAAATTACACCCAGACACAGAACAAATGATCGTGCTCATCACACAAGCATTTGTCCTGGGTGGGAATCGAACCCACGACCTCCGGCATAACAGTCAGGGTCACTAACCACTAGACCAACAGGCCTGTCGTTCAAAATCATACACACGTAAAAAAATAACAGAAAGAAAAGTAAGTTTGTCAATAGATTAAACACTTACATCTATGGCCTTTGATGCGTTGAAGTAACACAAATGTATTATTGATAGATACACTGCGGTCAAACGACCATACACTAACTCCATGACTGCAGTTGCTTGGTCTTATATAGTACCAGTAAGTAATAACTCTAATCTAAAGAATTTCTACAGTAGAATTGATAACAACTTTATGCGTCTACAACCTTATCTCACATTCTTCGTGTTGCGTCTTATTCAGTGTATTGATGACTCGTATAACAGAAAAAATGCAATTTAATATTTAGAAATCACATAATTGATCATTCCTATGTTAGACATTGAGTAGATTGTACTGTAGTAATCTACTAATAGCAGTAATATCATGGATACACTAGATGTACAACAACATCTGAAAAAGATTCACCCCAGTCTAGAAAATAATGTTTATGCTGCTACTGACTGACTGCCCATGTACACCCACGTACCAACGTATATACCTACCTAGTCAGGTCATAAGTATTGTCACATAGTAAAAACTTTTCTTTTAGAATGCTGGCCACAAAAAAGTTTATTGAATTCGAATTGTTCATGAAAATAAAACTGTATACTTTTTAGAATTTTACTCATTTTTACATATGGAGTGGACGCTTAAAAAAGACCGTGTTGCAGTTGCGATTACGCGCCAATTAAATTTTTTGATATACTGAAAAGTTTGAATATAACCAAAAGATTCGTTTATCGTACCATCAAACGATACAATGAAGACTCTAGTGTAGATGACAGGTCAAGAAGTGGTCACCCTCGATTTGTTAGGACTCCAGCAGTAATAAAAGCTGTAAAGGTGCGAATTCAAAGAAATCCCAAACGTAAGCAGAAACTGTTGGCCCTTCAGATGGGGTTAAGCAGAACCACGGCGTTAAATGAAGACTTAGGGCTTCGGGCATATCGAAGAAAAACAGGACACCGTTTGAATGCTCGTCTAATGGATCTGAGACTGAAGAGATGCCGCGCTTTGTTGAAGCGGTACGCGGGAAAAAAATATCGGGAAATTCTTTTTTCGGATGAAAAAATTTTTACCGTAGAAGAGAGCTACAACAAACAAAATGATAAGGTGTACGCACACAGTAGTGAAGAAGCGAGCAACCGTATTCCGCGTGTCCAACGGGGTCATTTTCCATCCTCGCTCATGGTGTGGTTGGGAGTTTCTTATTGGGGCTTAACAGAGGTACATTTTTGTGAGAAAGGTTAAAAACGAATGCAGTTGTGTATCAAAATACAGTCCTGACGAACCTTGTGTAACCTGTTTCTCATACCATGTTCAATAACAGGCACTGGGTATTCCAACAAGATTCGGCGTCAGCTCATAGAGCGAAGAGCACACAAGACTTTTGACAGCTCCGTGGCGTAGTGGCTTAGCAATGAGTGGCTGCGCTTGGGGGTCGCGGGTTCGAATCCCGCACGGAACAAGTACGACCTACAAGTAATTGTTCCGAGTTTGGATGTTTGTCCTTGTGAAATTTGTGTTTGTAAACTGCCCCCACGATACAGGAGAAAAACCTAGTGTGGAGGGAACGTTCTTTAAAAACAAAAAAAAAAGACTGGCTGGCGGCGCGTGAAATCGACTTCATCCGACACAAAGACCAGTCCAGATTTGAATCCGTTAGATTACAAGATATGGTAACACTTGGAGGAAAAGGCGTGCTCAAAGCCTCATCCCAATTTCGAGTCACTCAAGACATCTTTAATTAAGGCAGCCGCCGATATGACATGGACCTCGTTCGTGGTGAGATAGACGACTGGCTGCGCAGATTGAAGGCCTGTATTCAAAATTACGGAGGTCATTTTGAATAAACTATAGTGTCATAAGAATCTATGTTTTGTTAAGTTCATTTTGGTATATAAATGGTTACATAATGAATAAACTTGTTTCAGTTATTTTATATTAAACATGTGATAGAATTTATGACCTGACTAGGTAATATGCAATTTGGGTACAGATGATAAACCAGGGTCACATTGGGTAGCTTTATATATCGATACGAATGACGTCGGTGAATATTTTGATTCATATGGACGGGCACCTGTACGAAATTGTAAAAGATGGAACTGGAATGTTGATAGGACTTCAGTTTGTGGCGAATATTGCTTAATGTATTTGCTATATAAGTTTCAGGGATGTTCAATGCATAGTTTTATGAGTATATTTACAGAGAACACATTGTACGACGATATGTTAGTGGATGAGATGTTTCGCTCCTATTTTATAGATAATAAGTAATAAGATTTTGTATTATAAATAAAAATTTTAACAAAATTAGGTAATGTGTTTTATTAATGAGTCAGATTAGTGTAGATAGGAACAAAGGAGTATAATACAATAGCATAAGCCGACCCACACGCCGACGAATAATAGATAATGACGGTAGTCAATCAACAATAGATAAGTAGATAAGGACAATGGAGCGCTAATGACGGTTGAGGCTCGAAGCGGATATCAATTAGATAAGAGTTAATTGATCTGCACATCTCCGGAACCGTGCATCCTACGCAAAAATGGACCGCAGATTCGTGATCAGAGCATGCCAAAACATTTTTTTTTTTTTTTTTTTTTTTTTTTTTTTTAGGATCGTGAATCGACGAACGTCGTACTTGTACAACTTCTGACTCAGTGCGCCAGAACTGGTACAACCTCTCTACAAGTGAGCCAGAACTGGTACATCGTAACTACTCAGGTGACAACGCATCTGCATTTTGATTTGTAATCGGAGATAGATGTAGATGTCCATGGGCCGCAGCAACCACTTATCATCAGGTGGACTGTGTGCTGGTTTGTCACCCAATCCTATAAAAAAAAACTGCTTAGAATCTAAAAATATTTAATTATATTCATATTGGACAGTTTTTTCTCAATGACAAGTACTCTTTTCTCTTTTTTTAATATCCATTGTTCCCACCATGGCTAAGGCAAGTCCTATTTTCTGCTGTTTTGATAAATACGGCGCCATCGATCAAACGTGCAACCCCGCCGAAACTTCTTTACGAATGCGGTTCGTCACGATTTAGAATTCAATTTAGTGTAGTGTGATCACTAGCGTCCAATTTAGGTTCCTAATTAGATTTCCTAAAAATTGTATAGTGTAATAAGCGCTTAACGACTGTCGGCTTCCCTTTTGTATGTATGCGAGCGCGCACATCAACAACAAAACAGTCTGGCGACATAGTTATGGATACACTCCGTCCCTCTGTTTTTGACTAGAATATTAAAATATATAATTATTGTATTATTTAGGCTAAGCAATAAAACTAACATTACGCACGAACAGGCTCTTTGAATATGATTCATTATTAAAGCCACCTCCAAATCGGTGAGACACAGAAATTTAATTGTATTTTAGTTTGTAAAAACTCCTTTCAACGTTCCCGAAATTTGACTACATACCCGGGTAAGGCCGTAGATTTTGCCACTTAGTAACATAGAGTAACATAGACACTTTTATGTTACGGTAACATAGAAGTAAGTAACGTGTAATGATTGTAAGGCCGATTGCATAACGCGCTATTTTTATCCGACTTCAAAAAGGAGGAGGTTTCGACGCATAAACTAACTGTACAATTCGCCAACTGTGAGAAGTTCAGTGATAGAAAAAAAAATAAGTTGAAAAATGTTTAAAACTATCAACAGCTTAAAGTTATTACACAACCATGAAATCTGACCAAGTTTACCAAATATCAGGAAAATAATACTACGATATAAGTGAAGTAACAAAAATATTTAATGTCATGGATAGAGTTTCTCAAAAACTCTTCTAACGAAAACAAAAAAAACGAAATAACATTCATTATAATATGATTTAAACCTATAATATAAGCTTCACAATGAGATCAATAGTGTTTCGTGAAATCGCAAAATTAGAACAATATAATCTTTCTCTAAAAGTTTTTACAATTATCACACGGGTTACCTCCTTAAATAAAATAGTAGGTACATTTCTAGGAAACTAACTAATATTGGTATTTATTTTCTTATAAAATTGACACAAAATGTTTCTTAGAATCTGTAGTTAAAAAATACTTTAGAAATATGAGTAGGTAATTACAACAAATTTAAAATTAAAAAAAATCTCGTAGCCAAATGAAATAACATAAAAAAGTAAAAACAAAAACTACATAATTCTCTTTAACCTAGGTACAGACGCCAGAACATCAATCTACCCCAATCTGTCAAATTTTCTCAATCGAACATGAACCGTCTACTTTTGTGGTAAAGTTGAAAATCTATCAAAGAAATTTGACAGATTGGAGTGGGCTAATGTGCTGGCGTCTGTACATAAGAGGTCATTGCAATACAAAACCTTTCTTAAAACTTATAAATAAATATTCAACAATTAAAATAAACCAAATCAATATCGGTACTCAGGTAATATTCTTTAGAGGCTTTCTCCCGTTGAATCAAATTTACCTTTTTGACGATAGAAATATTGGTCACTATATCAACGTCTGATTTTCTTTGGACTACAAACTTCACGGAATCAGATAAATCCTTCACAGTTTTCAAAAATTTTACTTTATAATAATTTTCTCCGTTCTTAAATTCTATATTCTCAACAAATCATATAAAATATTTCCACGTTTTCCTTTGGAAATATCGAACTATTATGCTATCATTTATATTTAAAATAAAGTTCTGCCTATTTTCTTCACTCTCAATTGCTTTTTTTCCTTCTTCCTTTGTATTCGATTCCTTGTCACTTTCATCTTCTTTTAAATTCTCAGATTTGTTTATTTTATCTAAATCTGATTTCTCCATTTGTTTATATTTATCTGCGTCTTGTAAAACTTCACCAGTATTATTTTGTCCTCTCATGCTTTCAAGTTGCTTTTTATATTCAGTCTCAATTGTATAATTTTCTTTATTTTCATCAGCTTCTTTTCTCTCTTCTTCTGCGATACATACATACATTCAATCTCAATTTTGTGCTTCTCTTCTATTAGAAACTTTTCTTTCAAATTCTTTTTGATCTCTTCTTTGGTATCATTTTTGTTTTCCCTGATCTGGTCGATTTTTCTTTTATCAGTCTCAATTTTGTTACTTCTTATTTCCTTTATCGGGTCTTCTTTTCCAAATAAATAACTCTCTCTTAAATCATAATCCGCAGTATTTTCCGGGTTTTTTCCTATTTGTGACAAAATTGTCACATCGTCTTTCCCAGTAACAGGTTTGGTAGTTTCGCAATATCTTTTATGGATTAAATCTTCATTTTCACAAATTATTTTTCTTTCCCTTTCATGTTTAGGATTATTTTCAGCATTAGGTTTCTTTAAAATTATTGTGGATAGCAGAGTGACTTTCTTGTTTGGATTAATTTTTGGCCTCAGAACACCTGTTTTTTCGTCAAGTTCTGTGATTAGATTGTTTTCATCGTCGTTAAAATCTGGACTTATTGACTCATCAGAAAAAAAACGTCGAGGCGTCGCTTTCTGATGACGGTAGTTTTTGAAATTACTCTTAAATCCCAGGGAGGTTCTTAATCTTGTTTTCAGTTTATATTTTTTCACAATGTTGTTATCCAAAACTTTTCTCAAAACATTCTTTTCGGTATTGTTAGCAGTTTGGAATTTTAATTTTAGTGACTTCGTTAGTTCATCGTGTTCTAGTAGTTTCTTCTTAACTTCTTTTTTGGGAGTTTCAATGTTAGGTATGTTATTATTTATGAACTCTGTTACTTCTTTCCTCGGTGTTTTCTCTTGTAATTCTCGCGTATATATGTCCTTTGTTTCATCTGTCGTGATTAATCTAGTTAATAAATTTTCGTAATCTGCCTGCATCTTGTCTATTTTCTTTTGTTGTCTATTCATTTTTTTCTGAAGACTTTTGAAACCTTTAGTCAATGTGTTTAACTGTAATCTCATGTGTGCAGTTTCTTGTTTCAGTCTGTATTCAATTCGGCGTTGCATATTACGGCAAGTTAATTGGTTATTATCTTGCTTAGAATTTAAAGTACGTGCCGTACCCGGTTCATTTTGTGATGCCATTTTTGCATCTTTTGCTTTTCTCCGATCTTCCTTCCATTTATTCCGTAATTCTTGTTTTTGTTCTTCAGTATAGGTACGTTTTTTTTCTCATAGTAACGTGCAGATCTTTCTTTGGCCTTCTTTTGTATTTCTTCATACTTTTGAGGGTTTTCTTTTTTCAACTTATCGCGATATTTTTTTCTGCTTTTCAGCTGCAGTCGTCGGCGGCATCTGTGACAATGTTTATATTGTTTTATTGTTAATCAGAAAAGTAAAGGGATAGTATGGTTTAAGGGCTCTAAATCATTCATATAGTCATGTTTAATACATTGACCAAGGGTCACACTACCCGCCTCGCAACACATTTTTTTGTACGTATGTGTATCTCTCTTTAACGCTAATCGACATCCTTTGCTAGAAAGAGAAGACCGTTCGCGCGAATATCGAAGTAAACATTAAAAAAGTAAAAACAAACTTTAAAAAAAATACGTGGTGAACAGTTAGATTTGGTTTAATTTTTAGAAACAATTGGCATCGATATCCTTAATTGTTTTTCACATAAGATTAAACTTTATTCTTTTTGAAGTCGTTTTTTACTTTTTTGAGTTTATTTTATTTTTCCACTTAGTGGCACAAAAATATGTTTTAAAAACCTTTCTTTTTCAGTTTCCTCGAATGTCCAAACTACTTAAATGACACAAATTAATTAAAGCAAATAAACTACTCTTATCTTATGTGTTTTTTGAATTTCGTAAAACAATCTATACCAATAAATAAAAGTATAAGTAGATAATTAGTAACTGCTTGGAAACCAAATAAAAAAATGCCCTCTGTATATCAAATAAAAAAATTACTGAGTGGATTTTTCATTAATCTACATGATCAAAATTTAAAAAAAGGTAGATATTTTTTACAAAAAAGTATATTTAATAAATTACAATATGCACAAACCTTTACAACAGTAAAACGTTACGAAACATACAATCAACGTTACCAGTGACATCAAAGCTACATAGAAGTAACGTTAAAGTGCGAATTTTCAAGGTTATAAATATACATAACTCGATATCAAGGTGAATTTTAAACATAGACACATTACCACGCACTTATTAGTTACTCGTGCATAATAATATATGAAATGTGAACAATAAAAACTGATATTTACCTTTGAAATCGCCAAAATTCACAATTAAAATTCACTGCCGAAACACACGCGTGCACCTTTGACAGACTTCCGACACGACAAGATGGCGTCTTTTTTTTAAAATTGTGCTGCCTGAATACTTAGTGTTGCCAGTGCAATTACAAAACACTATCAAACTGTTTTCAATGCTTTGTAAGGGAAAATTTTGGTAACATACAAAGTAGTAACGTAGAAGCAAAAATATGGAACATAAGTTTAAATACTAATAAATCTATAAAAAAACGCGTTATTAAAGACATGAAAAGCACGATGTAGTAGCTTACTATTAAGAAATTTCAGATAGTCACAAATTAATTAAACGTTCATTACAAAAATATCAGTTTTATAGTTTAAATGCTAAAAAGACAGCATGTTTTTCGTTAAATTTGGAAGTCTGGACGAATTTAACTCGTTGTATTTTTTTTAATGTACAACTTATATTAATATTAAGAATATGTTGTAAGAGTTTAAGAGATGTATAACCTAATTAAAATAACTCCATTACAATTTACCCACTATGTTGTTTTCTATAAGCAATGAAAATATGAGAATATTTTTTCATCAAAAAGTGGCAAAAACGACGGCCTTACCCACCCCTCTTTTTTTCTCACATCTTTTTGACTCATATGGGTGAGGCTCACAGAAAATGTACCATAACACACAAGAACTTGTAACACACGATAACACACTGGAATTGTGTAACACACTGGAAATGTTGTTAGGCTTGATGCACATAAAGCAATAAAAAATTGAATTTCAAATAAAATACGATTATAGATAGAATTATTTATTTAATAAAACAACTTAAAAAACAAAGAGATCAAAATTTGTACTTAGAATTACACAATCGTATTATTTTGGCTTTTTGAATATATATATATATATATATATATATATATATATATATATATATATATATATATATATATATATATATATATATATATATATATATATGTGTGTAATATCTACCTACTTGTAAATATTCTACTCAAAACAAACCTTATCGCTAGGATCAGCTAAAAAGTATTCTTTTGGTCGTTTTGTGTTTTGTGTTATTTTAACCTGCTTAACTATTAAATCTTCAGTTACAGTGTCTTCATCTTTTATTTTGTGAATTACAAACTTTAGCTCCGGTTTTTTAATGGTTTTCAGAAATCGTATGGTAAAATAAGATTTTCCTTCTTTTTTAAAACTGTCTTCCAAGAATCCTATGTAATACTTCCACGCGGTTCTTTGATAATACCTTACAAGTACAAGTACAGTGTCTTTGAAAGATAGCCTCCATATGTCTGTATTAATTTTTGATGTCATTTCCGAGTCATTTTTTTGCATTGTCAAAGTTATTTTCATCATCCTGCAGAGTCGTAGCAGTTACAGATTGTCCAGCTAAATTAGTTTTAACTACTCCCTGATTTTCATTAGAAAAAATGTTTATTTCTCTTGTGTCTTTACCAGTGTATATATTTTTATCTTCATGGCTTGATTGTTCTATTTTTTCTCTCTCTATTTTACTTGTGTCTGATATTTTTCTTAACTTTGTAACGTTCTTCTGTTCTTTTAATTGATAATCCATACGATCCAGATAATCATCATCTGATAAGATATCATCTGTAATGTGATACTCTTCATCAGAAGTATCATGCACAGAAATAGTCATATCTTCGTCTGTACTGCTCTCCTCTTCCGTTTTAAGTTTCTTATTTGTTTTAAGGTGTATGTCTTTGATTTTTCTTTTCTTTGAAAATTTCTTCATTCTGTCATGAGAATTTTCTTTAAAACTTTTGCTAGCAATGTCTGTTTTGAGGTTTATTTGTTTTAAATTGAATGGTCCATATTGTCTCAAATTAAAATAAAACCTGTTTTCTTGAGTATTTTTAATGTCAGCTAATACTGTTATAGACGTTTTAGACAGAATAGATTTGTCGGATTTTTTTTTCGAATCGCCGGATATATACATACAATAGAAAATAAAAAATATCAGTTGAATTGAGAACCTCCTCCTTTTTTTGACACAAAACATAAATATTTAGCTTTTTCTATACCTAAGTATTGCAATGTGAACTAAGCTTTATACTTTTCACGTGTGTTACGTCACACAACTTTGTAACACACGCAACATACGTGAACAAACACTCGTGAAAAAATAACCGAAAATTCAGGTAGCATCTTTACTTGCAAAGCAAATCCGTAATAAACTGCATTATTTAGGAATATTTAATGTCTCTTTCAACTATATATATTACAAAACAACTTAATGTTATTCCTTACCTTGCAAAATTATTTCCAAAAGTCTCTAAAATCCAATGACGAAAAATAACACACACCAAGTACTGCCTACTGCCCGTAAACCAAGATGTCTGACAAAAGACTGACGTTTCATATTGAAAGTTATAGTGTTGCCATTGTGAAAAAAATAGATGACGTATTGCTATTGCTTCTACAAAAAAAGTTGCTATGTAACACAGTTTTTGTAACACACGTGAATCAGATGGAACACATTTGTTTATTCAATCGTTTTTAATTATTTTTTTACTAGTTTTATTACACTTATTATTAGAACAGTGGTTTTATGCAATTACATTTAGCATAACATTAAGAAATCCACGATACTTTATTCAAACGACGAAGTAATGAAGAAAAAGAAAATGTACTACGCATGGACACATTTTATTTTTGTATGAAATTACATCTCACCAACTTTTTGTACCAGTTTGTTTTTGCTTATATTAAAAAGTATTCACAATTTAAATCGATTAATATTTACAAGCGAATAATGCCCAATACAAAAAATAATCAGATTATTTACAAAGAACTACCAAAAAATATATTATATATTCTTGAATTTTGGCACGTGAAAAATATAGACGAAGTACATTTTTTGTGAGCCTCAACCATATCTCTTTTCTAGTTCTAGTCTCGTCCGAGCCATAGATTACTGTATTTATACTAGAGATGGTCCGAGCTTTCCGAGAGTAAACACTTGGTAAACACGTCGCATCATGTTTACGACGAAGAACTCGTAGAAAAACTAATTGACGAGGTTGAAAAGAGACCTGTACTTTTCAATAAATTATGTAAGGAATATTCTCATTTCAATTTAAAAAACAAAACAAATAGGATGCACCAAATATTTAGGTACGTTTGCGTCGTTTTGCAAGTGCACGTGTAACTAGGATGCTTATTACAACAGTATCAGTGAAGTCCATTTTCATACTGTGACGCAGACGGCACGCGGCGTGCGACGCGTCGTCGTAGACAAAACAGTTTTGTTTTAATATTCTAGTCTTGTAGACTTAATATAGTTAGTTGCATAATTCTTTATCAGCTCCTAATAGTGTATTGCTGAACGTAGTTCTTTTTAATTATAAGATGGATTATCTATATGCGCCACACTTGGCAGAACTTACGGCATTAATAAGGAAGCTATTAGCTATACACTAAGTTTTTTTTTAAATAGAATAAGGGTAATGATTTCTTATATTTACGCGAACACTACACATGATTAAAACTACTTTACGCTTTCCAGCACCCATGGTCACGGGGGACAGTCCCCCGTGACCATGGGTGCTGGAAAGCGCCCGAAACGTCGGGAATTAAAAATAAAAAGTAAAAATAAACGCCATAAAATCCGTAAAAGTAGTTTTAGAATAAGGGTGACAAACGAGCACACAGTCCACCTGATGGTAAGTGGTTGCTGCGGCCCATAGACATCTACATCTATCCTTGATTACAAATCAAAATGCAGATGCATTGTCACCCGTGAGAACTAAGATGGAATGCCTCGTTTCCAGTAAAAAGGGTTTTTCAATTTGAATTTGAAAATTCGCCAATTTGACGACGCTCTCCATCGACGCTATTGTTATTTTACATCTAGTATACTTATACACGATTATAATACTTACTTACACTATCTATCGAAGGTCATGAAGAAGTATTCCTAAATGTTCTCATAGTCGCCTCTAACATCGACTACGGGACGAAATTGGGTAACTTATTTTGTTTACAATTTAACAAACGGTTAAGGTTATCTTTAAAAAGATTTTGTTGACTTATACCTACGGTGGCCCTGTTGCGGACGTATTGTGAGATTTACCGTAAAGGATACATCACCAGGCAGCGGCGATGTTCGAAGGTCGGCGGCGTTTCTCACGCGGTAAAAAGTGTCCTTTGTTTGTTCCGCGGCGGTGACGAGCGTGTCCCCAACTTAGCCAAGGCTTGTTGATTATAGTGTGACCCCGGACTCACTACTCGCCGCTTGCATAATGAGTACTACTACCGTTTTGAAGTGCACTTACAAAAAATTCTGTCTGAATATTTTAATATCATCAAAACGAAAGTTTTTAGTAAAACAGTGTCTGTAATGTGTAAAATTTTTGAGGTATAGATAATAATTTGCAAGCTTGTACTGGGTGATTTTTTTTTATCGTCTGGAAAAAAATAGGGTGTAACAGGTGAACGCAATATAACCCTATGGCACTGATATTTTACAATATTTTTTTTATTTTACATTAAAATATTATGAAATTGATGTACTACTACTAATTTTAAATAAACTTTCGGTACTAAAAAAATAACAACAAAATTATCGAACTAAACAAATAAATCAATTAAAAACTATCGAAATTAAAATAATACGTACCCATTCAGTAGTATTTATTGATAGATCAATTTCATATGTTAATGTAAAATAAAAAAAAATGTTAAATCATTCAGTACAAACAACAAACTTTATCTATATAATAATTCATAGCACTTACCGTCATTTGTCGTTATCCTCAGTCCATTAAATTCTACTGCACATAGTTCTCTTCCATTGTGTGGAGGATCACACCTGACGTTAACGAGGTGGTTATACTGCCATTTATTGGAAATCAAAACATTTTTTGGCACATGCCATAGTCGTCTCTACAACACTCATCAATGGGATGAAATGGAATAAAAAATAATAACAAAATTGGCAATAAAGAAATTTAATATTAAGTAATAAAGTAAAGTTAATTTTTTTTTTGCGCCCGAAGCAATTAAAGGGCTACCCTATACGTAGGGAGGCAGAAAATGCATTACGCATACCACGATAGCCGGTCTATCGTGGTTATGAGGGACTCACTGTCCTACCGGGGACCCTAAGTGATACCCTCTAAAAACCGCCTTTGGGGACAGGCAGCCGGCTGATTAAGCTGTATTGTGCCTTATCGTGAGCGACCCTCTTTTGGGAAAAGAGGGCGCAGGCGGCTAAGAGCCGCTGAGGGAGTGCCTACGAAGGCAAATTAATATTAGTTAATACAATAATTTAATTTAATTAGAGTTGGCCTGAGCCGCCAGGAGGCAGTTCAGGTCGTTTGTCAGTTTATTAGGCGGGTCCGAGAGAGAGTTTCTCGGCCTGCGGACTCGATAGCGAGAGGGGGGTGGGGCTGCATAAGTAGCTGCCTCACGAATTAATTGGTTTGGGTGCGACTCTGAGGCTTTGAAGAAGTTCTCAGTGAGTTTTTTAAGAAATTGTTGGATTGTTGGGAGCTCTAGGTCCCGATGAAGGTCGGCAATACGGACGTACCAAGGTGCGTTCGCAGCTCGACGACAGAAAAGGTTTTGAACTATTTGGAGTTCATTAATAATATTAGAGTTTGCGTGGGCAAAGACGGGGCCCGCGTAGGAACGTAAAGTTAATGTAAAATTACAGCCTATATACGTCCCACTGCTGAGCACAGGCATCCGCTCATTTCTGAGAGGGTTTTAGAAATAGCCCGCCGCGCTGCCCCAATACGTGTTGGCGAACTTCACATGTCTTCGAAATATTTTTTTTCTTATTTCTCTGACAAGCAGGTTTCGTCACGATGTTTTCCTTCACCGCCGAGCACGTGGTAAATCAGCATTTAAAATTGCAATTAACAATTTCATTGGTGCCGGCGGGGATCGAACCCGGTTTGCTCGCGTACTGTGAAATTTACAGCGAGCGCTAACCATCTGAGCTACCACGGCTCATAAGTAATAATAAAATTGATTTCAAAAAGTAGTTGTGAAATTATAAGCTTTAGTTCAAATATGTAAATAATGATATACAATTATTGCAGTTTTTGAAAATAAATAAGGCTTCTACTTTTATTTTTATTTGAAATTCTACTTTTATTTGAAATTATCCCAAATTTAATGTGGTTTAAGAACAACAACGTTTTTGCCTACCGATCGAATCTTACAAGTATGTGCGTGCGCAGTAAAATCAGTTAAAATAATACAATAACACGCGTTTCGAATTTTAAAATATAAAAAGTACAGAATTTTTGAGATTTTATTTAATTAATAGTTCTTCACCATTTGCCTATATTACTTATTCTCCACCTTGTCTGCAAATTTAGCCGGTTATTGCAAAACAACCGTGTATATTCTGTGGTAATATGTACTTACACGCCTACATAACAAAACCATCGACTTAATGCTCCGATATTGTTACTTATTAGCATTTCTATGGTTTAAAATAAAATATTTGCGTTGTTGATTATATTCTTAGTATCTTCGTATCTCCTAGTATTCAGAATGTAGAAATAGAATTCCTTTACTGTTTATTATAAATCGGCGTGAAGTGGCGCAGTAAAATAATTCACTACCTCTTTTCATCCCGTGGCCTGTAAAATGCGACACATAGAAATAAAACCGAAGAAAGGCAGCCGAATCTTCATGGAACAACTAAAAATATTAAAAATAAATAATGTCCTCCAGACCGAATTTCGATCACGGCGGCCAGCCTGCATGGAGACTACGGATTCGGCGCAGGACAGGACATGGACAGGTATGCGCAAGCACAGGTGCACTCTCTATTCCCTTACTCTCATAGTCCGATGGGGGAGGGTAAACAGACACGACCGGATACGGAGTGAGACCAGACGCGGGACCAACGGCTTTACGTGCTTTCTGAGGACCGGGGGTGGGGCACCGCCAACTTCTCCGGGCAGCTACTGAGAATTTCTTAATGGAAAAACTCTATAACTGATTTTTTTGGCTCGACCTGGGATTCGAACCCAGGACATCGTGATCAGCAGTCGCACTACTACAACCACTAAATAAACAGGGCAAATATTGCAGTTGCCAACCTACCTGCCAAGTGTGGCAACTATGTCAAATATACCCCAATGAGTCAGAGTACGGAGGAGGCTTATCTTAAGCAATGGACTTTTGATAGCCTGTAATCGGAGATTTTGATTTTTGATTTGGATAGAATTGGATCAGAGCCAGTGGACATTCGATCAGTACATTAATTTCACTAATTTAGCAAGAACATACATGAAATAAAAAAGCTTTATTATTATTATTATTAATTATTTCTGTGTTAAATAGTTTTGTAAGCCTAAATCTACTATTATAAGCGCACTATTCTCGTGTTCGTGTAACGACTGTCCGTCAAGACCAAAACAATTCGTCTTTCCTAAATCGAAATGTCACACGGAACAGCGTAGCTCGTTAAGTTATTATGCCTAACAAAATCTTAGTTCCAAGTTCACACGTGTGAAGTATATAATTCCTCAATATCCGTTCACGCAATATACGTAGTTATGTAGTTTTTTTTATTACGCACATTATTTTAAAATTTTGTGTAAAAGGAAAAAATCGTATATAATACAACATATTATAACGCAATGGCGTAACAAAGGCGGCCATGGCTGCATGGCCAATTTAGGTTAAAAAAAACCGTAGAAGAGTATCAAGATAGTAGAGAAGATCGTAAGAGGTAAAGGCAAAGTTAAAGCAGAACTCTTAGTTTTCAATTTTCTAAAAATAGATTTTACCCACATTTGTCGAGTGTAAGGATAAAACACATTATAATCTGTGGTCTGTGGGTTAAAAGTATTAAAAATACATTATATCGATTTATTTATTTTCAAATACAAATCGAAAGATCGATTTAATTTTTAAGATATTACTTACTTATTTTTAAGATTATACATATTATGCGAAAATTGGGGGCGGGCGGTGTGAGGGTATTTTTCTGGCACTAACGGACCCAGACGGCTGAAAGTCATGTGTCAGTTTTAACGTAATAAAATCATAATCATCAGCCCTTTAGCAATCCACTATTGTACTGGTAAGAGACACTCATACTTTACTCTTCTGATGCCGTCACCTTCAAAGAGGCAATTATCATCAAACTTACTTGAAGCTTATAAATCACTGTAAAAGTATGGTCTTTCAATTAAAAATCGCTTGATTTTCGACAGATATTGATTGAGTAACACATACAAACAACGTTAAATAAATAACCTCGAATTTATAAAATGTCTTTTTTATAGGTGGCTTTGTTTATAGAATAAGGGAGACAAACGAGCACACAGTTCACCGGATAGTAAGTGGACGCTGTGGGGCAAAGCCATCTGTATTTATCTCCCATTCGGTTCGGAATCAAAATGCAGATGTGTTGTCACCTCTCTATGACGGAATGCCTCGCTTCCAATAAGGTCTCCGGTTCTCTATAATCACCATACGAAACACAACGTATCCTCATACGTTGTCATTCTGAGCGAGGGAGCTTAGAACGTAGTGCCTCCCATGTCCCATAGTCCAACCCACACGTGCTACAACCATAATATAGCTGCAGCATAGCTTTATCACGTATAAAATGTATCCTTCATCCTTTTTAGTAATGTCCTAATGTAGGTACATGGATGACCTATTCTATGTACAGTTTTCTAACATAAGATCTAAGATAGCAAGAAAGTTTGCTGTTCACTGAGTACCATTTTTTCACATGTGCACACGGTAAATCTGATGGTAAGTGGATGGTATGGGCCACACATACATCTGCTTTTGATTAAGATGTAAATTAGTTGTCGCCCCTTAAAGCCATCTCATGAACAATTAAGAGGGACCTTTGACTTTGAAAGGGACTTCGATTCTCGTATTACGATTTATGCTGATATTCTGTAAAAGTGTAGACTGTAGAGTGACTGCTGACTGATATAACTTTTTATGGTAGAAACGGACAGCAAATTTAAGTATAATTATCGGAATCCCTTATATGAAAGGTCAAGACTACGCTACGCTAACACGCTTTCAATCGAAAACGGTATAATAGCCAATACAAACGAATCGTTCATTGAGCGATTTCGACGGACTATTTCATTAGCATCGCCACTTGAAAGACCTATGTTTTAGCAGTGTAGTGAGAAAATTGCAAAATCCTACTACCTACTAACAATAATAACAAAATTGGCAAGAAAATAAATTAAAAATAGTATATCTTTAGAGTGACTGTAGACACAGAATATATAATAGTCCGTAGATTGATCTGTGTACGCAGAGATCAAAGGAATTGACAAAACAGAGTCGGATAATATGACGAAATTAAAACGATTTCTTGTGGAACCCTATAGTTAAAGCTTAATAATTTCGTGTTTAAATGAAACGATTTCCGGAATCATAATTAAATTATTTCTTATCCTTTCGATGACCGGTGCGGTCATGGGTACTGATTTTTTATTAATACATAAATTCGTGAGAAATCGCTTTGTATTTTAGCGAGTGGGAATAATTCAAATCCTTAAATTATTTAAAGTTAAACATCGTTTTAGTGATTTAAAATACATTTCAACACAATATATTTATTATCTGACTTCTGACTTGACATGTTTTGTCATTTATCTATAGATATTTTTACCCTTACGTTAAAAATATATTATTTTAATTATTAAGTTGCTTTAATGTATAAATTCTTGTTACCGGAATCCATAATAATACTAAACACTGTGTTAAAATAATAAATCTGTTTTGGTTTAATAGCATATAAAAGATTATATAAATTATTTCCAGATAAAAAAAGACTTCGCGAATTACATTAATGTATATTTTAAGTAGGACTATGTCTTGGGGTCCTTACTTCTCTTTTATCAGGCCATCGGCCGGCTGTGTACTGAACGTAGCCGGGATCGGTGGGAGTACCAGACGCACGGCCATCCAACTCTGTTCCTTCCCTATCTCTTTCTTCGATCGGTTCCATGGGAAATAATGCAGGAGTCTCGGACCTTCTGGACCTTGTTGAACTCCGAAGATAATCTTCCAACTGTTGCAATGTTGGAGGTGAAACTGTTTTAGCTCTAGAAGGCGATTTCGATTGCCGTTTCTGTTCGTAGGTTGGCGATTCATCGTCGTACAAACTTTTCAGCCTACCAGTCTTCACTTTCGAGAAGACGGGAGTCTGCAGCTCTGGCAAGTAATCCTCTCTAACAGACAATTTTCTTTCTATTCTATCCAAGTAATCTCTAAAATATCTTTCGTTAAATTTGGCAAGCTCCCGTTCGTAATGGAGTCGATCGGAATCTGTTAGTGGATCTGATAATTTGACATAATTTTCAAATTCGACGCCATTTCGTAATGAACCAAATTTAGATTTCTCTAACTCTTTCTCAATGACATCATCAAATTTCGTAAAGCCGTCTTTAGGATAGTCGAAAAGGTCGGTTTCTTCCTTCTTTTTAACTTCTTCAGTTTTATTACTTTCCAAGTCTAAGTCTTTAGGTCGGTTAGCTTGAATGTGGCTATTTGGTTTTCCATTGGATAAATTTGCATTGATTGCCGGTGGGGTTACAATGGAAACTTTTTTCTCTAATTTTGTAGAGGAGACATAATCGGTCTGGGAGTGATGACTGGAAAAGTATACCCTTGGACCCATAAGGTCTAGCAGAAAGAGCGCAGCCACTATTAGTGAGAATGTTCCCAGAACCGAAGCGTTCACCACTAGATTATTCGGTATAGAGTCCAAAGAAGCCAATTCTAATCCACCTAATAAAGAAAAAAGTTTTATTAAATTAATTAAAATTATATTTATTGCTTAGTACGTTTGTGCTATAATAAATGGCAGTTTATATCTATCTATTTTTATGCTTAAATAAAGCTCTTGTGAGCTTGTGACCATCATAAAAGAGGTGGGAATCGTGGGTCCTAAACTGAATTCCAATTAATAATAATTTCAAGATCTGTTGCCATTCGTTTGGTGAATAACGATCGTGTTATACAAAACTCTCTTTCGATCCGTAGGTTTTGGATTCAAATCCTAGTTGAGATTGTGGAAAAATACAAGTCTTTAAGACTTAGATGTTCGTGTTTGTCTTAGGTGTCTAACACTAAACCAAAGTCTATGTAGGTATGATCTTATAATATGAGCGATACTTCGGATAGTGGGTAAAGGTGTGAGGTGCGGATGTGAGCTTCAAATAATAGCCACGCTGCAGCTATATTATGGTTGTAACACGGATGGGTCGGCTCGACCGGGGAAGGACCTCGTTCTAACAATACCAGAGTAAAGTAGCAGGTTAATACTGCTGTGTTTCGTATGGTGAGTGTAGAGATCCGGAGACCCTTTTTTACTGGAAACGAGCCATTCCATCTTAGTCCACAGGGGTGATAACGCATTTGCGTTTTGATTCGTAATCGAGGATAGATGTAGATGTCTATGAGCCACAGCATACACTTACCATCAAGTGGACTGTGTGCTCGTTTGTCCCCCTTATTTTATAAAATAAAAAAATATTGGGTACTTGTGGTGGCGAAAAAATTCACTCAGAAGAACATCATCATGAATAACAAGGTACGAAGACCATCTTCGGCCTTAAGGATATCTATCTACACACCTACTAATAAGATATGATGTTTTTAACCAAGTCTTCTTATCAACAGTGTTTGAAAACTACTAATTATCATTATCGTTAGTAACATAAACACTCACCAAGAATAAGGAAGAACAGCAAACCAAACCCAAGAAAGATTCCTTCCAATATTCGCCTCCCCCTAGGAATCTCTTGAAAAACTCGTGCCACTATTAAGCCGAACGTTATTATAACATAACCTGTAAAAAATATCACAATCAAAATCATATCACTAGACAAGAGTGAATTAGGCGTTTGTTAAGCTATGGCAGTGTGCTTTACCATCTTCGGGTGCAACACCACTGGCCATCAAGGCATTGACTTATAATAGTAAAAGAATAGGGCTTCTGCAATTTCTCTGCCACTATAGCGGTAAACTCTCCTCTAAGGGAATTTCATTTTTACAGGTTCGATCGGTCGATAGATAAAGTAAAAAGCGAACGAAAAAAGTTCTACGTGTTCTAAAAAAATAAATATTAGAAGGCATACTAAGAACTTTTACTACCAAATCGAACGAACTCTTCCAATTTTGAGATCTTATAAGCCCCTCAAGATATTTATAGCCAAACTTTTTACTTCACAATTATTATATGGTCAATGATAAGTAATGTAAGTGATAGCCGTGGTAGCTCAGATGGTTAGCGCTCGCTGTAAATTTCACAGTACGCGAGCAAACCGGGTTCGATACCCGCCGGCGTTAATGAAATTGTTGATTGCAATTTTAAGTGCTGATTTACCACGTGCTCGGCGGTGAAGCAAAACATCATGAGGAAACCTACATGTCAGAGAAATAAGAAAAAAATATATTTCGAAGACATGTGAAGTTTGCCAACACGTATTGGGGCAGCGCGGCGGGCTATTTCTTGCCCTAAAACCCTCTCAGAAATGAGCGGAGGCTTGTGCCCAGCAGTGGGACATGTATAGGCTGTTACTTTACTTTTTTACAATGATTAGTAAATAATATCATGACAGTGACATTTCATCGTAGTCCTCATATTCCACACTCATATTCCATCACTGGCAAGTGGCAACGCACAGAAGACCACAGTTTTCCTATATGTTGTTGGCTTCTGGTGAACTCGGGCAGTAACTGCTTACCATCAGATGAACTGATGGTATATTAGTGATCTAATGTAACAAAATGATTTATATGTTGTAGGAAGTATGCACTACGTAGAAATTGTATTCAAAGATATTTTGCTCACGTATTATTGCAATCTACGTTGATAGAAGTAGGAAGTGAGTTAATACTGCCTACTAAAAGTATAAAGGATTGTTAAGTATTTATTTATACTCGTTTTATAAACAACAAGCACATAATTATAAAATGCAACAATATAAATTTATCTTCTATATTATGTTATTGGGATGAACTGGCCAGTTGAATGTGAAATTTATATTTCAGAATAAAAACAAAATTATTAGAAAAAAAAAATTCAAAAATTAGGCGCGGAATTGAAATTGGGTTGCGTGTGGCAGTTATGTTTATACACACTGCGTTTTGTCCCTATGGCTTTCGAATTTAATTTGAACACTATTGTATACCTACATACTGCGAAAAATTCTTCTGCCGGAATCCATCTTTAAAACCTAATTGCCAGAGACGAATATCGTTGTTTTTTATATACTTAGAATATGGTTGACACGCGAGCACACAGTCCACCTGATGTTAAGAGGATGCTGCGGCCCTTAGACATTTACATTTAACCTCGCTTAAGAATCAACACCCCTGAGGACTAAGATGGAATGCCTCATTTCCAGTAAAAAAGGTCTCCGGATCTCTACACTCACCATATGAAACACAGCAGTAGTAAGCTGCTATTTTACGCTGGTATTCTGTGAGAGGAGCGTGGTCCTTTCCCGGTCGAGCCGACCCATTCGTGCTACAACCATAATATAATAATAATATCCTCCAGACCGAATTTCGGTCACGGCGGCCTGCCTCAACGGAGGTTAGCCATCGGCGCAGGACTGGATTATAGTGCCCAAGTGTATGCGCAAGCACAGGTGCACTCTCTATTCCCTCACTTTCGTAATCCGATGGGACGGTCCGATGGACACGTCTGAAGAGGGATTGGGCGCAGGGCCAACGGTTTTACGTGCTTTCCGAGGCACGGGGGTGACACACCGCCAACTTAATGACTCCGGGCAGCTACTGAGAATTTCTAGACAGAAAAACTCAATAATTGATTTCTTGGCCTGCCTGGTACTCGAACCCAGGATCTCATGATCAGCAGTCGCACTATTACAACCACTAGACCAACGAGGCAGTCACAACCATAATATAGCTACAGCGCGGCTCTACCACGTATATATATATATATATATATATATATATATATATATATATATATATATATATATATATATATTGTTTTTACTTTACATTTGCTAGTAAATTAAACCTGATAAGTGATAAAGAATACACAAAACGAAAAACACAACCTCTTTGTGTTTGTTAGGTATAATACAACTGTGCTATTAACGACTCCCGACAGTCTGTAACATTCGCCGTGGTTTAAATTAACTCAGAACCTGAACAATGTTATCATGCTCAGCAACATATATTGACCTCCATACACAGCGTCAGCGAAGGCACCTCCAACTGAGTCCCACGTGACGGAGGTGAGCAGCGACCACTCCCTCGAAAACTTCTGCAGCAGCAGCGCCAGCCGTGCCTCGTCATCCGTTGAAATCCTCTTCGTCACCAGACACGCAACGCACATCAGCTGACATGGATAAAAATAAAAGACAATTATTATTAAGCCGCCTGTTGAAAATCATTACAAGCTGGCAACCCACTATTCAGAAAAAATACGTTCTCCGATGGAAAGTTTGCGGCCTGAAAATGTTTTCAGTGTCAGAAATATATTTTAAAGCTTTTCTTATATCTTATAAATAATTATCACGAGAACGAAATCGCTTTGGAAAGGCACAGGTATCTTATACTTTACTGACAATTAACTGTGATGAACTAAAAGAACGTGACAGATCCGGGCGGCAGTAATCCATAATACACCACTGCGCATCGGAAGGGTATAATATATTATACTATATTAATATTAAAACCAATCTTTATCAGTATTATTACGTACGGCAACTTTAGTTCGAAGTAGGTAGTAATTAAAATAAGTCATTGTTGTGAATAACATAAAATTACCAGTTTAACAACGATGATAACGTTTTTTGCACACACACGCACTGATTCAAATATGTTCATGCGGATATTTTAAAAGGAAACTTCATCAAAATTACTTTTAAGCAGAACCATTCCAGCGACGAACTGTTTTTCATACTATAACACTTGTATAAAAATAAATTTTAAGTCGATAATATCATCATTTGTATATGAAAACAAAAAAGATACGAGAACGTACAATCACACATTGACATTGCTTTTAAAACAATATCACTTGTAACCAGTACAGTACGAGTACTAAGCAACCTGGGTGTATTATAGCCAGATAAAAATACGATGGTCAAATCCCAGCCAGAGCCCAAATTTATGCAAAACCCAAAGAATTTTGATTTTCTAATCTAATTGTGTCGAGATTGTCCTATTTTCGCTGACACATCATCTACCTCCAACCTTATCGCTCAATCGTATGGCTCAAGTCGTATATCGATGCAGTCACACGTGGATCGGGCGGGATTGAAACCGCAGTCCTACAGCCAAACGTGTAACGACTGCACTACCAAACCGTCAAAACATTTACTAAGTAACTTACCTTACCCTGACCTTACTTTAATATAAAGTGTTAACGTTACACAAGGTTCAATTTTATATAGCAGGAATGGTATAATGGTACAATGACCTAGCTAATAACCACGGTAGTGACAAGCTGAAAAGTCCTCCATCCTTAAGACGATAAGTTTAGCGCTTTATGACGTTACCGTCCACCGTGGGAGCGGCATTGAACAAATTGTGTATAGCGTACAAACTCGCCGCTTTTGTTTATCAAGTTAATTCTAACTTTGAAACACAAATACTCACATATTAAATAAATACTTGTGACAACAAGTAACAACCATGGTAGTCTCTCACAACACCAAGATAAATGTAGGTATAGTAAATAGTTCCATAAAATACATTTCATGATTTTACAGCAGTTTTAAGTTACGAATCTTAGTTCCATATAGACGTTTCAAAGAACTATTTTTTTATATAATATAGGAGTACACAATCCACCTGATGGTAAGTGAATGCTGTGGCCGATAGAAATATATATCAAGATACAACGAATATAAGCAAGGGCGTCGCCAATGGGGTTTGCGAAGTGTCAGCTGCCTCCAGTCTCCCTAGAGACTGAAAGAATGTAGTCAAATTCTAAGCAACCAGTAGGTATTATTTATACTGTACAGTCAGCCTGTGGAGCTTTACACGTTGGAATCGGTTGGCGACGCCCCTGATAGGTAATAGGTATTCCATATCGGTTGACGTATTCGTAGTAAAAAATTGTTCGCCCATATGTCGTGTGTGCCTTTGTAAATTGCAGAATTTGATTTTTTTACTATGGACGATGGGCCCATCTGCTAGTTTGTTTTACTCTGTTGCCTCTTAGGAAACACACGGGACTATATGGAGTAGTGGATATTTTCACACGGCCCCTACTCTCAACATAACATACATTTAATAAAAATAACCTCCTCAGTGGGATAAAGCATTGCAAAATTTAGTATTTATTTTGTTATTAACTGACTTTTTATAATTGGGATTTGTTATATCTTAATTGGATTAAATGATGATAAAATATAATTCTCATCTCAATTCTCAGGGTCTTCGAACCTATATGAGCACTAAACTCCCACGAATGACATACCTAATATTGTTAAAATAGAGATGGTACTTTAATGTAAAGTCGTTTGTGGTGAGAAAATTTATTATTATTATGATCACATATATTATTATTATTATTAATTATATTAAAAATATTTATTTTATATAAATATACGAGTACCAGCTGGCAAGGCAGATTTTGTTCTGCCCTCTCCGACGACCCTTTGCGGTTTAAAAATTCTTTAAATTAATTCTCTAAAAATATTGATTTCAATTGAGTCACTTAACAGGATAAAAACTATCTTATCTCTCAAATTGGAGCATGCAATACACATTTCATTAAAATCGGTTGAGTGATTTCGGAGTTCATCGCGGACAAACAATGTGACACGTAATTTTCTACCGACTTCAAAAAGGAGAAAGTATTTAATTCGAGAATATGTTCCTTTTTTATGTGTGTTACCTCAAAACTTTTTTCTCCGTGAACCTATATCGATGATTTTTTTATTTGAAAGCTGGTGCCCCTCATGTGGTCTCATATAAATTTGATCAAGGTCTGGCCAATAGTTTTTGAGTTATTCTTAATAATTCGGAAATCGGTTGTATAAAATTTTTAATTGTAAAATTTTATACAGCCGAAGATGATGATTTATACATCTATTTATAACTCAGTTTGGTGCCAGCCACTACCAATTCATTAGTTTATTCATTTATTAATAGGACACCAGTCACCAGCAGTGCACACATTATTACATTTTTATTGAAAGTGGGCTTAATCTACGGACTGATGAAATACCGATCAGTCCCTAGATTATATTTATAGGTGACACAGCATTGCTGATCAATGACATTGCTAACCACAATTTTAAGACGACACATCGAAAAAGTGGCTCCAGGCTATCGCTGTACTGATCCGAGTGAATACATAATTTCTTAAAAAACTTAAAAAAACGCCGTCATAAGGTCTAAAATTGCGTAGCGCCCGCAACGATTAAAAGCTCTTAGAAATTGTCAGAATTTTAAATTTTTTTTTTAAAATTATTGATTTAGGTAATCAAAATAATGAGCAAGTACCAAATTATGAATATTGATGTTACAAATATATTTGAGTGATTCCCAACCATATAGATAAAGTAATTTCGTTGTAATTTCAACCGAGTCAAAATTATACAATCGTGTTTTTGAATAATCAAATTCAAGATAAAGACATGAATTTACCTATATCAAAATTCCACTTTCGTTAGTGGTGTCATAGTCCTATACTATTCGATGAAAGGAGGTGCATTTTTTCGCGGTGTCGCCTTATGTGCTGACCAAACAAACAGGTTTGCGGCGGTGAAAACTTATTAACTGCCGGGCGCAGAAAATGTCTGTTTCTGAAAGAATTTTAGTTTTAGAGCAAGTGCCCGTCGCACTGACCCATCGCGGGTTGACGGACTTCACTTGTATTCAAAATATTTATTTTTATTTCTCCGACGTACAGATTTCCCTACGATGTCCTCACAACCTGCATGTCGGAAAAATATTTCAAATATAAAATATTTAGAAAACAAGTGTAATAGACCGCCATCTACGTATAGGGTTTGTGCGCCCGACACATCATACTCCCAAAACCCTGTTAACACAGATAATTATATATCAGTCAGAGACCTCTTAGTAATGATACGGAGCCTGCGCCCAGCTGTGACACATATTATATAGGCTGTTTACTTTTAAATGCACAACATAAGCATAACAAATAAAAAATAACATAACATCTGATATGTTGCACAACCTGCATGCCGTAACCGTCTTATTCACCTATTACCGACACAATATTGACAGTCACGGTCTTGTGTAGGTTGAGCAATATCATGGTGTTTGTAATAATTTCGACGGTATAAAATTTATAGGGCCGTCGCCCATTATGCTAAGAGTCAATAAACTGGCCTTTTAATTATTTATGGCGTTACTTAAGTATAAAAATAAATTCTAAGAATACGATACGTCACAGGATATTTTAAATTAAATTGAAGTCAGACTTTTACAGACTAAAATCCCATGATGGTCATCCTTAGCGTCAAGAAGAGTCACAGGAGTTCCATAAGTAACGCGACTGCAGACTATGACTAAATGTTGTAAATTCAGCCCGTCCCAGGGATTCTTAAGGTCACAGCTCATTAGAGCCACCCGGCACCCGACCCTCACCGCCTCGTCGCCAGAGGTCCACGGGTGGACACCGCGTTGTCACCAGTGAACCTCGCGTGGTCATCGAGTGGACCTCGCGTCGTCAACGAATGGACCTCGCGTGATCAACGAGTGACTCTTAAATCATACAATAAATTATACTTCCGAACTTCTTTTATAAGTTTTTCTTTGTTCATTTTAAAAACAAACAACACTGCGTCCGATACATTCGAAAGAAACGCTCGGGTTGGTGGAGAGCGCCGCATGGCACTCGCGTGAACCGCGCGTTGCCAGCTCGCGCTTCACGCGAGGCAAGCACGCCAACAGCGAGCTATTATCGAGTGGTCCACTCGCAGTGCGCGCGTGGACACCTCGCGAGCGAGGCGATCCGGTGATGGTGCGGAGTTGATGTAGTGAGCGCAGGACCATACAAATCCATACGAACCGTTCGAGGTAAGGCGGTGAGGGTCAGGTGCCGGGCGGCTCTAATGAGCTGTGACCTTTAACCATCGCCCAGAACCCGTAAGCTATTACCCTCAACTCGTCGTGAATTCTCTAGTTCCGGCTAAGCTTTTTTCGTAACCATTACGTAATTACAGAATGTGGAATACAGCTTAAAGTGCCATAACATTGCCGACATGACTGCAGGGAAAGGTACCATCAGGTACAGCTTACCAGAAACCGCCGCTCCTGTTCCTACGCTGGGCATACCGCAAACGTATGAGATACGCAGCCCTGATACTGATCTTACCCCACCACAGTTTGTTCTCGCTTCGCATATAATTACTAAACCACCTATATTCAATTATTAGCAGAATAATTCGGATGCGGATCCGGTCATTTAAATACTCGCACCATCCACCAGTAGGTATACCCAGTGGCGGAAAGCTAACCAGGATTATGTCCTTCTCTAAGTAGTTTAGGGCTACATCACCACTTACTTACGACGTAGGATTGTAGCCATTACGCATTAACACACATAACATTATTGCGTTGACCTTTACTATCTATTGGGAATCTATTTGAAGTGGGTTTTGATAGGTAAAGTGGTGGTATTTTTTTACATTAATAGCGGCGCATGTGGACTAAGTATTAGTAGAAACAATGTTACATGTGCTACGCTGGTGATATGAATTGCAAGTTCCAGAGTGAGTGTTCCTCTGAATTGTTATGCTATTTACTGACTTACTGATTACATATATACAGTAATCTATGCTGATTACTTTGTGTCTTCTATTATATAGGTATAAAAAAGTAATTAAATTTTGAACCCGAAACATCCGTGACACAAATAGAGATGGAAATAAACTTTCTTAACTTGCTAAAATTAATATTCAATATAATTTTGTATTAGTGAAAGTAAATGAAAGAATAGGATACAGTACCAAGCAAAGCCAAGGTTGTTTTGAACATTTTGCTTACATAAAACTTGCTTATCACTGTCAAACTTTTTACGTTACAGTACACATTAGTATTTAAGTTGTGGGTAGGTTACTCTCATTTCGGTGCAACTCTACGAGTTACGACTGTATCCAAATTAAGCCAGTCATTAGTGCTACTCAATATAGTATAATTAAGTCTAACATAGATAACAATAATACGTATTATTTTATGAATACTGAGTCACTCACAGCAATATCATTCATGTAGAAGGAAAACGAGTAACAAATTGCAGTTTATATCGTGTGAACTGTGTTCGCTTCGATAATTAGTAACAATCTAGATAAATAAATCGCTAGATACTCAACTACACCTACCTTATTAAAATATATAAGATATAGTTTATATCAATAGTATTGGATATATAATGTATTTATAAATACATTCTATCAATAGAAAGAAACAGAAACTTTTTTATATAATATATTTTAAACAATATTTATTTAGTCACTCTTTTGTTAATCTTCCACTGGTTCGAAGAAAAAGAACTTCTATCCTGGAAAGAACCAGCAAGAAACCCAGGGGGCTCTTTTCTAAAAAGAAATTACAGCTTACAATCATGTATGTTACACAATTAACATCACATAACAAATTAGAAATAGCTTGCTAGCGATCTGGTCATTTCTGTAATCAGATTTAGTACATACCTATCAAGATATAAACTTCCACCGCTATGAAATCCGTCAAAATATTTCTTGGTGACAGAAAAAGTCGTGGATGTCCCCATTTGATTGTGCCAATCTATTTTTAAAACAAACAATATTCATGACCATGTGTTATTCTTAAAAAAATTACCTTTTGGAAACATGAGCGATAAATGTCATAGGATTAGACTGTCTGCTTGGCTAACTATATAGAAACAGTACGATTCGTATGGTCTTAATTTGATAAAAACATCAGTGACCTTTGTAAGTTCACATTTGTTACACAGAAGCTTGGAGAAATATTGCACTTGAAATTTGTAAAAAAGTGACAGACTCAATGGTACGCCTTACAGAGATGAAATACACAAACGAGGATTCCCAACCAAATATTAATTACTTCTAGTAAAAATGTTAGTAACATGTTACTACATCATTTATTGTCCCGTTACCTTTGTTATTCCGTTAATTTTTATACATGGCAGAGCCAGTTATATTAAGTATAGTTTTATCACGATGGGTCGGCTTGATCGGGAAGGACCAAGCTCTCACAGAAAACCAGCGTAAAATAGTATCTTAATGCTGCTGTGTTTCGTTCACCATACAAAACGGGTAGAAAACTGGAGACCCTTATTACTGGAGATGAGGCATTCCATCTTAGTCCTCACGGGTGACAACGCATCTGCATTTTGTTTTGTAATCGAGGATAGATGTAGATGTCTATGGGCCACAGCAACCACTTACCATCAGGCGGACTGTGTGCTCGTTTGTCACCCCACCCTATAAAAAAATTAGAGCAAGTTTTTTTTCTTTTTCTATTTATTTGTCCACCTTTGTATGTACTTTGTCTTCTTATATTTTATTTTTTAACTAAATTGTAAGATATTTTCAAAACTGATGCGGATATATTATAGATAAATAATTTATATATGATATCGGCGTTTATCATAAATAGGTGGTAGGTAGTCCTCTAAGATACGTAACCGTTACAGCCTATTAAGGTTCACTGGTGAACATAAGCCTTCCCCATAGATTGGCATAAAGGGAGGATGATACTTGCCAATTTGCCACAGTTGCAACTTGCAACTCTTAGTAACTGCAGTTTTTATTTATAGTCGTTATTATGAAGGCGCTGCTGCACATCGTCTGACTTGTTGCTCTCTGTCGCCTCTTACGCCACCCACCAGATATGGGGTAGTGCATATTCTTACATCACCACTACAAGGTCAACACGCGTTAAAGACAATAAAATTTCTAGTAGTTATAAGAAAGTGACCATATTAACCGGATGACTATATTACCTTCACGTACTATATTAAAAATAAAAGTGACACCTTGTGTTGTAGCAATTGTATTACATATATCAAGTTTCAATCATTCATTACCATCCATTCAAAAATATACTGCTCAACATAGGCTTTCCGCATCGATTGCCTCATGGGGTGAATTCACCTTGTTGCCACGCATGAAGGTTTGCAAGCGCTGTGTTATTTTGAGCCGTCATCAGAAAGATGTTACTGATCGTTTCCCGTTCAGTTCCCTCTGTAACTTCTCACGACACGAGTGTAGTGGGTTCAAGTCGTCACCACACAGCGTTAATAAATAAGTACCTGGATGACGAGCTTCGCTCGGTATTTTTTTTTTTTTGAAATTGTGTGTTTTGGATATTATATTTAGATACAAATTACATACTGAAGAAATATGAATAATATTTATTGATCTTACCGACATAATAGAAAAAACTGAACTGGTTAGGTATTTGAATAAAAAATCAAGAGTGCAATTATTTTAATTTAAATTTTCGTGGTTTTAAAAAATACTAAAAGAAAGGCTCGAAATAATAGATTTTCTCAAAAAAGAAGGGAACGTGAAAGAAAAAGAAAAACGTCGGATCGAAGACAGGACTCGAACCATGGTACTACGATTTCGGGACCACCCGATATCCCATTTAAGCTATTATAATCATTAAAGCGCTGCCGAAATTTACCTTCTTATTCTAACGATGTTGTAGCAGTTTTCCTGAAAACACGGACAAAACGACATTTTCTAAAAATGAATCCCACCTAGATCGATTTATAGCCCCCGAAACCCCCTGGACACTAAATTTTATGAAAATTTGAGCAGTTTTCGAGATTCCGATTATATTAATACATAATACAAGTCAATATTGTTAAGTATAAATATTATTTAAGGCTTCATTGATTAGGCTTCTTGCAGCATAATGCACAATTAATTTTAAATGGCTAAGTAGATAATCGGTATACTTAAAAATTTTGCACAACCGACTTCAATATAAACAAAATAAAAACATCATCAATGCATACGAAGTCAATTAAATACGTATTAAGAATAACTCAAAAACTACTAGTCAGATCTTGATCAAATTTATATGGGACCACATGACAAGCACCAGCTTTCAAATAAGAAAGAATTATCATAATCGGTTCACCTGGAAAAAGTTCTGAAGTAACATACAAACTACATACAGTCGAGTTGTGTACCTCCTCTTTTTTGAAGTCGGTTAAAAAACGATACGCAAGTTCGTTTTCAGTTTAACTCAACGTAATAATTGTTCAACGAGATGCAGAGTTATGTTAATAAAGAAAATAAATCAAAGCCCAAATACGTTTAAACGGCACGAACACTTAGGAATGCTTAACTATCATTTAAGAGAAAAAAAGTACACACTCAGGTGTCGTCGCCCGCAAAAGATAACAAACACCTCCTGATAAGAACTGTTGATGGTTTCGCTTACGTAGTACAGCCACGCTGCAGTTATATTATAGTTGTAGCAATAATGGGTTGGTCGACCGGGGCAGGACCACGCTCTCACAGAATACCAACGTAAAATGTGTTTCGTATGGTGAGTGTAGAGAACCGGAGACCCTTTTTACTGGAATCGAGGCATTCCATCGTAGTCCTCAGGGGTGACAACGCATTTGCATTGTGATTCTTAATTGAGGATAAATGTGGATGCCTATTAGCCACAGAATCCGCTTACCATTATGTGGACTATACTATTATTGTTGTTGTACTAATTATTATACACAAAAAAAAACAGACAAAATAGCAAAATTACGGTAACTGTACAAATTTTATTTTTACAGAAATTTAAAAAAAAAGAAAACCCAAATGGAGGGATGCAGAAAAGAGGGTTGTATTTTTAAAACTTCTATTGTTCTACAAAAAATATAAATAACAGAATGCCAAACTACTGATGGTAAAAGGCTAATGTGAGATGAATAAAATATATCATTCGGAAAAGACAAAAAGTTGTACCCTAGTTGGGAGTGCGATCAGAGACGATAAATGGAAACTGAAAAAGAACGAACGAAAAGACCGCAGTACCGCAAACAACTAAGGTAGGTGCACCTAGGTAAAAGCTTATTATATTTTGGTTAGAAAAAAAAGTTATATTTTAATAAAAAATATAAATTTATTCGCAACCTTCCGCTAAACAAATACAATGATGTGTCTTACCTGGATTGAAGAGCACCTCCCGCCCTCCCTCAATTGCATGCACCAACTCCGTCACCACTAGTCCCAGCACCACTACTCCCAACACCACTATTCCAGGCAAGACACACCATCCACGATAATACGACACGTGTTTCGCCTCTACACGAGGCATCTTCAGGTAATGTAGACTCTACGGCAACTGACCGCTAAGATTATATTTTTATTATAATGGATTTCCGCAAAGTAACGACTGATTCTATCAATTGTATTTTAATGTATTTATTTAGATTGAAGTTATTTTACTTAAGTTTTAAATTAAATATGTTAAAATACCTCAAAGGTTAGTCTATTTAAGTTTGAAGAAAAAACTCTGCCTTAGAGTTGTAATTTTTGAGTTGGTGAGATAGTTTTTATTGTAACTATTTAGACAACATTCTAGTTTTGTTAGAGTAGTGATTAAGATCTGGGGGATTTCAAAGTATAATAAAAACATAATCAAATCCCAAAGTAAATCAATTTCCACCTAATATGCAGCTTCTGAAGTCGGTGACTTAATTCTTCGTTGCACTCTTAGCAGCAAACTTCAGGATAGTGCAGAAATTGTTTTATTTTAGAAGCCGGTGATTACTTATTTTTATTTTATTGTTATAACACCTGACCCATCCGAAAGTCCTACTATAACTATAGTATAAAGTATATATTAACTCGTACTATAATATGACATAGTATACTTTATATGTTCAACTCATAACTCATGTTAAAAGTAATGAATTTTCATTATATATTCAAATACCACTGTCACAACATTCTAATTCCCTATACTTACGAATTCCACTATCTTGAGCGCGACCCACTTGTCGCATACCGCCATCGCAGTAGATGGTGCCCACGGTTACACAACACAATTTGCACTTCAAGTTTCGGCGTTACGCAAAGCTCGTGTGTTAAAATATAAACTAAACGAACGAACACGGCTTCACGTCACAAACGCCGTATTACGTTTGAAACCGGCCACCATTTTTATTTTTTACGCGCATCGCCCACGTGACATTGAAACAAAACTTCACAATACTACAAGTACCATTGTAAGCAAGCAACAAAAGGACAAGAACAAGAAATAAAACACTAAAGCACACATTAAAACATTATACTTAAATTTATTAATTAATACTGACATGCAAAATTATATTATCTTTAAAACTCACATAACACAGAGATAAATTCATATTACCGAGTTACAAAATGTTTAAGATTTTGATAAAATCGTAGATAATTTCATAATGCTGCTCTATTCATTGCTGAGAAAACAGTTCCAAATTGATTTACGTACTTAAACCTGATTTTAAATAGACTTATTCCATACACAGAAATAGTAAACTACAATAACATGAATATTTCCGTTGAAAAAACTTCAAAAAATGTAGATATCGCCAGTTATGCGGTAATCCTATAAGACGGGAGACTGTTCTTCCGTGTTTGCCCTTAATTCATATTCTAAAATAAAATAATATTGAAGACACATGCTTAAATATATATTTAGTTTAAATTAAAAAAAATCTAAAATTAAAATTCTATTTTACCTCTCTTATGTTTTACAGAATGCAAAAGGCACATAAATATGGGAGATTTAGCAAGAAAATTTGAAATAATGTCATAAGAATTAATAATATTTAACATTAAAAACGATAAAACTGTTACGTTCCAACACCTATGTTATGTAGCAGTTATTTTTAAACTGTTAACCATGTCAGCAATTAAAAAACAATACAGAAGCATGTATTGGCCACAAAAAAAACCGAGGATAGTCTTGCCAAAAGATTTTAGTTAAACTGCTTTTCGGGTTAACATTAATTGATGAATATGTTTATTTGATTATTATTTGATTCGTAAGACGGGGTAGCTTGGCAAAACTATCCATCCTTAAATCTCGAGCTTCACCAAAATCACAATCATGCAAACAATAAACATGTAATTCTTAATTCATGCAATAAATTAATCAACATTAACAAAAATAAAATGATTAATTAAACAGTAATTAGCTGGCTAACTGTGCAGGACTTCTTCATGTAAAATCTTTATTTTTAACTGGTAGAAAATTTCATAGCACATTGTTCACCAGGCAATTCTGCTCTATCATTTTTCCCTTAAATACTCCACAGGACAGTTTTAAAGGTGAGTTGAAGTCTCAGATAAAGTAAAAGTTGAAGTTGTAATATTTAATCGTAGAAATATTTCCCCCTATTCCAGAAATTTAGGAAGACTGCACAGTTAGGCAAGCAGCGCAGGAGCGACTCACTCATGCTTGTTTTGAGTGTTGGAGTCGTACAGCGGGTGACGTGCGGTCCACGGGTTGAAGTCTCGCGGCGACGAGCGCGGGGAGTGGGGGGAGTGCGGCGGGCGCTGCGCCGCGGCCGGCGCCAGGCCCGCGCGCGCCTCGCCCAGCTCGGCCGGCGCGCTGCCCGGCGACCACACCGCGCGCTCGCCGCGCTCCCAGTCCAGCCCGCCGCTCAGGTTCAGCGACGACATCGACGTCATCAACGACTCCATGCCGTTCGACATGCGGTTGGACCACCTGTTACAGAAGCGATACTTACATATTTATTCATTCATCATCATATACATCTTATCAAAATACCATTTCTATACAAAGGCCTATCCTGTAGATAGCCTCATAGAGGGGGGGGGGGATACTTGTCATAGTTACCATGTTTAGCAGATGGATTAGCGACAGCAGGCAGCTATTTTATTATTAGAACTCTTAACATGAAAATGCTGCTGCCCATCTACTGTTTCAGTTTACCCCTGTCGCCTCTTATATCGCCTGCAAGACAACAGTAGCCCATTCCGTCCTGTGGGTGGCATAAGAGGCATGCAGCTATCAAGAGGCATAAGAGGCTCAAGATTATTGAAGTTCCTGTATTATATGAACAGGCACCGCGCCTGTGACCAGGCCTCAAGCGTGCAGCAGGCAGTCAGTGCGTGCTCGCGGGCGCTACTCACTCGCTGTGCGCGGCAGCGCTGCGCTGCGCCTCTTGGATCATGCGCAGGCGTCGCGCCTGCGACCAGGGCTCCAGCGTGTAGGACGGTGCGGCGGGCGGCGGCGAGCCCGCGCCGTCATCCGGAGCACGCGCCAGCTCCACGCCACGCTCGGGACTCCAGCGACCAACCTAATACAGAATTTACGCTTATCATTTTTTTGTAGCTCCTATTATTTTCAACTATTTGAGAATGTACGATGTTATGTTAGAACTGTTTTCATTATTGTAAAATTTATTTATTATTCAGTTTTACCTACTAAAATTTTTCTTACTTCCCAAGGTTAGCAGACAGATAGCCCAGTACTAGTACAGCAATTGCGCCAGCGAGCGCGTCAGTGGATCTGAATGAGATCGTGCAGCAAAGAAAGGCAGTTTAATAATAATAATAATAATAATATTCCACAACTATCACACAACGCCATCTAGTCCCAAGCTAAGCAGAGCTTGTGTTATGGGTACTAGAGACGACTGATACACATACTTATATATTTCTAAATACATAAATATTATAGATAAATTACACCCAGACACACAACAAATGATCGTGCTCATCACACAAACATTTGTCCTAGGTGGGAATCGAACCCACGACCTCCGGCATAGCAGTCAGGGTCACTAACCACTAGACCAACAGGCCAGTAATCTAACGTTATAAGTACTGGTACACGTCAGCTCGCCACTGCAGTTGCTGCAACTGCAGTGGCGAGCTGACGTGTAGTGCGTTGTGCCTGCGGAGGAAGTAAGACGGACGGCGGCAGCCACCTCGTAGTACTGACGCAACTGTTGTAATAACTGCGGTGGCGAGCAGACATGCAGTGCGTCAGTGTACCTAGTTTGACGGCCGGCGGTCAACAGCCAGGCGGTCGGCAAGTCCTTACCTCTTTGTGGTTGATATCCCACGCATTTGAATCCAACTTTTGCTTCATCTTTCATAATGTTATTTTCGTTCCGATTACAATCTGAGCGTTTCAATTAGTTCGCTGTTACCGAAGTTCTTTAAGAGCTTCCTGGTACTCTGGATAATTTTTAGTGTCTTGTATGGTTTTAACTTACTTTTTCCGAAGAACGCAGGATTAAAACCACTACCTGCGATGGCATGAAATCCAGGTAAGTTCTGACCAATTAACTATCCCAACTCTGCATGTATTTTGGTTAGGTCCACATTCTACTTACATACTTCCACATCTTAAATTGCCAGTACCCACCCGTAAGCAACCCGATTTCCAACACCAAAACAAGCAACCTATTTCTGCTTGATAGTTGTTGTTAGATGCATAGTATACTATCTTCGATCTACTTCCTCGTGTGCTGGGCATGACAACTCTTCACCAACTCTTGAGTCAGCTTTGTTGCAATTATCAACAGTGAAAGAATAACATTTTTAGAAATTGATGTATATAATTTTTTGCCAATAAATAGCATCGCTTCATCAGGAGCTCAATGTGAAATAAAAAAATTGAGTCAGCAGGTTTTTATTAGGCTATGACAGAGCGGTTCACCATCTAGGACTTTATCACAGCATGCCACCAGGTGAGACTATGGTCGGCACTGGCTAATAATAAGTAAGAACAGAGGCAAGGACAGTCAACTCGCGGTACTAGCGTGGCGCAACATACGTGGCAGCGAGTAAACGGAATGCGTCATTGGGGCTGCGGGAGGGAAAAGAGGCAGGACGGTCACCTCGCGGTACTGGCGCAGCAGCTGCGGCGACTGCGGCAGCGACCAGTCGACGGCGGGGCGCGCGCCGCCGCCCCAGACCGCCGCGGCCGCCGCCACCAGCGCCTTGCGCGCCATGGCGGCGCCGCGGTGCGACTTGTACTCCACGATGGCGGCGCACGACGGAGACGAGCGCCGGATGCGCACCTCCTGCACCTCATCCGTCAGCGCGTACAGCAGCCGCACGATTTCCGCGGACGAGGTCGTCGCCGGGATGCGCGAGATGAATATGCGGCAGTTATTGATCGACGGGCACACGCCTGTGCAATGGCGAAATCGTTGCATTATTTCAATATATCGACTTTTTGATTTTATTTGGTTGAAATTGATATCAAAGCAATGTAAAAACAAAATCTATCGCGATGTCTCACACCAAAAAGAGAGAACGCTACGCACATAACAAGTGAAACTAACAACCATTGCACTCAATAATTATTCCGAAGTCTGCATGCTAATATCATTGAGCACCAATAAGAAGCTTAGTAACGTTATTAATAATAATGATAAAATTATAATAATGAAGAAAGTTATAATACTGGACATGCCTTTTAAGTTTTGTCGTTTGACCAAAAAAATACAACTAGAACCTTATAGTACTTTTTATTGCTTTTCAAAGTACGTATTTTAATAGACTTTTTCATTCGCTCGAACCAGTTATTAAAACATTTATTCCACTCGGAAATGGGGATGTTTAATATGGCTGTTTTGAAAGCGTCCACTGCTTCTTCACCGGACTGGACCACGAAGATTTTTCTTAATTTTAAGAATTGTTAAGAAATCGTTACGGCTTAGGTCAGGAATATGGAGGATGGTCAAGAATTTCTACGTTTTCTAGTTTCAAATACTCAATCGTTTGACCATCGCTGTGACATCGATGTGAGCTAGCGTTGTCATGGTGTAGGCTGATGCGTCGCTGTGGGTTAAATTTCCGAAGTTCGGCAATGAATTGTGGTAAACAAACTGTGGTATACCACCACTCTGCATTAACCATTTTCAAGTGCAGTCGTGGCAACATGACCGGTTTTCGCAATAAACGTGGCCACCATTTACTTTGAAGTGCTCCGAGAGCGAACAACTTTATTCCGCTTGACCGACTGAAAGTTGATTGTAGATTGTTGTTTAGAATCGTAATCGTAGGCATAGATCCAAGATTTGTCACCAATGCTGATATCGTAGACGTTATTTGTTCCTCCTCGGTTGAACCTTTGAAGAGTTTTCTCACACCATATCACGCGAATCGCTTTATGATTGTCGGAAACCAAATGCGGGATCCAACGGCAAATTAGCTTTCTCATGCCAAACGCTTCACGGAGGATCTTCTGAATGGTTGTCCCCTGTGATGCCTACCTAATAACACCTCTATCTCTCCATATACATGACGATCTTCGAGAATTAGTTTTCTCAAAGCAACGATTTTATCTTCAGTGAAGGCGGATTTTTGACGTCATTCACGAAATTTGTCATTAAGATTAGTATGCCTACGCTGGAATTCTAAATACCAGTGTTCGACAGTCCTCAGACTTGGGGGTTTATCATGAAACACAGAAGTTAGCTCTTTGAAAGACTGAAGCCGTGTTAGACCTCTTCGAAAGATGTAGAAAATTATTACACGGATATTTTCCTTAGTAAGATTCATTTTCATACGTGACCTGACAGATTCAAAACGGCTCTTGTGACTAAACAATTTATAGCATCCTCATACTTTAAATTGTTTTGAGATTCTAACTTTAAACAAATTTGAATACATATTGAACTGTTCCAAATTGTAGGTATCAAAATATGTAAAGGACAGAACTTAAAAGGCTAATACTGCTTTTTCAGTTGCAATTTTTCGGGTACCGTTGATTAGATCGTTCCTTTCTAGAACATACTTATCTACTATACACAATACTATGCTATAACCAAAATTGAGAGAAAATATTATTGTAACTTTTTTATAACTTTCAATTGTTTGCCTTCCGGCTATCGGAAGTTGGAACATTATAGCCAGTAGATCTTTACGATCAATGATTATGAGGTTTGATTAACTTCAGCTAAAGGGACCCAGCCATGAGCCGTGGTAGCTCAGATGGTTAACGCTCGCTGTAAATATCTGACGCGAGTAACCCGGGTTCGATTCCCGCCGGCACCAATGAAATTGTTAATTGCAATTTTAAGTGCTGATTTACCACGTGCTCGGCGGTGAAGGAAAACATCGTGAGGAAACCTGCATGTCTGAGGAATAAGAAAAAAAAATATTTCGAAGACATGTGAAGTTCGTCAACACGCACTGGGGTTCAAAGGTCAAGAAACAGCTTAAAATGCGTGATCCTGCTAACTTTGTAATAAAGCACACATCTAATAAAAAAATCAATTTTTAATACATTTATATGATATATCAAAACTTTACCTTTGAAGTTGCGGTTTTGTATGGGAAAGTAAAATTAACGGTAACGAGGCATTCTATCTTAGTCTTCAGGATGTGATAACTGACAACGTATTCATAATTTTGAAGGTGTCTACATGCCACAGCACCTACTTACCATCAGGTGCACTACGCTCGGAGAAGTTCGTTAATTCTTTGCTATAAGACTACGAGAATCGATCGAACTCATCTGTACGGCGGTTTCCACTGCTTCTTCGGAATGGAAATTTTAGCCTATAAAAAGTAATCTAAGCATCACAAAAGGGGTAGTCTGTTGGTGCAAGGTCTGGAGATGTTGTAAATGAGGAAGGGAACTTTTAAAGCGGCCGGGCGTCGTTAAACAGCAGCAATTGTTATACGGGCTCCAGACTCCTGTGTGATTCACGGCGTGAATTCACACCGTAATTTTGCCGCGAACTCGTCGCGAAAAACACATCCCTCCACATTCGCAATTGTTCACAGTGTAGTTCGCGCGCTCGTCGAGAATGGACGCTGAAATATGCACTGCTATCGCCGTGACGCTATGCACTTCGGCTCACGACATGACGTGTATATAAAAGATAAAAAAATTGTATTTGTAGTTTTTTTTTTTTACAATTATCGCTTTCTAGAAAAGCATCGATCACGTCAAAGGTAATTCAAATGGGCTTGTAAATTTTGTCGCTGCTTGCTCCAGACTTCCTTTCAGAATCCTTCACCATTTTCTTAGAATTTCTATAACTGGACATTAGACTTTCTTTTTTTCAATCAGTCACTTCAACGCTTTTCGTGGTAGAGCCATGCTGCAGTTATATTAGTAGTATTATAGTTCTAGCACGAATGGGTCGGCTCGACCGAGGAAGGACCACGCTCTCACAGAATACCAACGTAGAATAGTAGCTTAATGCTGCTGTGTTTCGTATGGTGAGTGTAGAGAACCGGAGACCTTTTTACTGGAAACGAGGCATTCCATTCTAGTCCTCACGGGTGACAACACATCTGCATTTTGATTCGTAATCGAGGATATATGTAGATGTCTATGAAATACAGCATCCATATACCATCAGGTGGACTTTTTGCTCGTTTGTCACCCTATCCTGTAAAATAAAATAAAATAATGTTCATTATTTCCTTTATTCGTATCCATACGTCATGTACTTTCATTTTATTTTTAAGATCTTTATGTTTAGCATCCCATAAAATGGTTGGCATGTTCGTCCAACTGACGCTCATTTGACGCACCGTCCTCCGTAAAAAGATACAAATAAACACAACCTCACAGCAACGAGTCTCGCGCGTTACATTTCACGCGCGAGTGTGGATGCGCTTGCGTTCACGGGAGGTTCACGCATCGTAAACCCTTTGACGCGGGCACAAAATACCGACACTAAACGGGGAACATGGCGTGAAAAGGCGCGAAGCCCGTGAACGGGCGCGAAAGCCATCCACATTCGCGGTTCACGCCTTTCACGGGTGTTCACGGCGCGAATGTGGAGGGCGCTTTACAGTCAATGATGTATAAACTTATAGATACGTTGTCCGCACTCTAAAATGGCAAGATGAAATGAAGCCAATTGGCCACATCGCGCTTAGTCATGCACCAACCTGATGCGCGACGCTACGTTTGTTTTTAATTTATTATATCGTGATTCGTGTGTGTAAACCTGTGCAAAACAAAGAAAACATGCCGTCGTTTATTTTCAGACGATGTACAAATTATACCTTAAAAGTTAAAGACAAAAATGTGTCATTTTATGCGTAAATTCACAAAACTACCTAATTTCATTTCATTTTATTCGACGACGCCGTCTAATGGCGGCCGGCGCATGCAGCTAGTAGTCAAGCAACAGGCATCCCGCCGTACGGTGTCATATTTTCTTTCTCTTTCTTCACGCGTATAAGTAGTTCTAGTATTTTCACCGTTTTTAAGGGCCGCGATGTTCGTTCATGACGTGTCTATATATTATAATACGTCATTGGTTACAGTACCTTAAAAATTTATTTGAATTTAAAATTCCAAGTCAAACCTGCTATTAAAGCTCAGTTTCCAGAAAACGGCAATTTTATAGGCGAACACTTAAATTTCGTTCAATCAAAAATATCTTCTTAATTTATTTAATTATTTATTACAGCTGTGGTAGCTCAGGGGCTAGGCGCTCGCTGTAAATTTCACAGGACGTGAGCAACCCGGGATCGATCCCTGCCAGCACCTATGTAATTGATTTTAAGTTTTGATTTACCACGCGCTTGACGGTGAAAGAAACCATCGTGAGGAAACCAGCTTATTTGCGAAATAATAAAAATAATATAATTCACGCAATACATGCGGACATTTCCTTGCTATAAAATCCTTTTAGCCATCAGCTCTAATAACTTTCAGCCATAGACAAATATTATCCACGTTATTATAAAAAGCAGTTCGATACTTACCCAGTTGCCATGACGGTCTAATCATATAGTTATTGAACATTCTGATCGCGTTACGAGCTTCAGCATCCGTGGTGTACATCGCAAATGCGTACCTGTGCACACGTAGATTTTATCAACACGTTAAGAGGATTGTGAAGCTGTAAATTTTCATAAAAAAAGCGATAACGTTTTTTCTCCCATACACATAGTCAAATTTATATAATTTTTGGAAATATAGATATAATGAAAAACTAGGTCCGTACGTTTTTATTTAAGTTTTAAGGAAATATTGCGTACGATAGTAGTGATAGCACCTAAACATCTATATTTTTGACATAAAATCGTTTTTTTTTAAATTAAAATAAACTGAATTACTAAAAAAGAAAAACGTACAGATCTAAATCAAAGTAAACTGAATCTAATGAGACCAAAATTGTCTCATTTCGTAAACGTTTAGGGTAGGTGAAAACGTTATCGCTGGAAACATTTAAAAGAAAATGTAGACAATTAGTTCCAACATTTGCAACTCTATCGCACGACGACGATACGGAGCGAGAGATGTGAAACAGCATTTTGAAAATATCTACTCGCGCCGCGTATCGACACAGCACAATCCTCTCATTTTAATTATGTGTAAATATAAATTATAAATCATAATAAATTTTACCGTGTGATGGCAGTATAAATGTCGATCACCGATTTCGTCCTGTAGGACCCACAGTGTAGGTGTCGTAAGAGACAACTATTGGAACGCCCAGAAAAATCTCTATGGCTTTGATGTTTTTTTTTTTATATAGAATAAAGGTGGCAAAATTTGAAACCTTCGTACATCAGTCACTGTGAGCACGTAGCCGCCAGCTATTGTATCGTATCAAGGTATCAAATATAAGGCAAATCCTCCCTTACATGGGAGACACCCAAGCATAGAATACTATAATAGATACACAATGTGTATTATAGTACACAATACACAATGCCCAGAAGTGGATTGTTTAGATGCTTTCTAGTTTTTTACAAATTGACAGTGCGCGACCGCACAAACAAATGCCTTGAAGAAAATTTCTCTTAGAGACCACCATCGCATTGCAACCTTTAAAAATTAAGGAAATAAACATACAGTACCCTCTATTCCAACCCGAAAAGTTAATCATAAGGCGAAACTCGAACAATTCGCCAGCCTGCCGGAATAAAGGAACCAGCGTGTCTTCGAAACTGTCGTGGGGAATTCTACCGATAAATACCTGTAACAAGGAAAATATAAATTCGTTCAAACATCGCTGTACTCTTTACTCCTCCGATAGTTTTCGAGACAATTGACAAAAATATAATAATAGTTTTATATACTTTATTTATCTACATATTACTATTAGCGTCAACCTATGGCGTCAACAATTTAAGTCAAATTGGCAAAAAACCTGTTGTATGATGGGAAGCAGTTGTAAGATAGTAGGATGCGGGCATTCTTTTTTTATAGAATAAGAATGGTAAGTGGTGATGCACTCGAAGATGGTAAAGCCCACTGACTTAGCTTAACAAAAGCCTATTTACTCTTGTCTTGAAGCCAAGTCAAATAATCGAATGCAAAGACGGATATTCCACTCCTTTTCCGTACGCAATATGAACGACGAAGCTAACCTGTGGTTTGATTGTAATTGATTTTTTTTAATTGAATTCTCATCAATATTTATCAACATCATCAATATCGTAAGAATATTACTAGCAATAATAATAATATTAAACCTGTAAATCCATTATTAGATTACCAGCGTAAAATAGCACCATATTACCGTCGTGATTCGTATGGTAAGTGATGAGACCAGAAACACTTTTTTACGTGGTAGAGCCATGCTGCAATTGTATTAGTAGTATAGTTGTAGCACGAATGGGTCGGCTTGACCGGGGAAGGAACACGCTCTCACAGAATACCAGCGTAGAGAACCGGAGAACCTTTTTACTTGAAACGAGGCATTCCATCCATCTTAGTCCCCACGGGTGACAACGCATCTACATTTTGATTCGTAATCGAGGATACCAAACCAGGAACCACTTACCATCAGGTGGACTTGTTTGTCACCCTATCTATAAAAGACCTTTTATGCTGGCGCACACCGCTGTCACGCCGCTACTTTATACTATTTCGCCGTACTAATCAAGAACATATGAAGTCCTTTTTTGTCAATGCGGATTTCTATACCTATAAATTAAGTGGAAGCGTAATGTTTATGAGTAAATAGGGTGAAAATCAGAATTTTATTTTTATTCATTCGGAAAAAATAAAACAATAAAGTCGACCTCACAGCAATTTATATAAACACGGCACTCTATTGAACATCGCCAATAAATTAGTAACAACTACGAAATCAAAATATTATGTAATGAAAATTTACACTATGAAGAGTTTACAGGTTTATAGGTCATGTTGATTTTTTCGTAAAAACAACCAACTTATTGGTTTAGGCTGAGCGCAGATTGCAGTCGCAACAGTTTTAAGACAGACTATTACTTTATGAAATATATGGAGACGAGCAAACTTCAAACAAAACGTCTCACAGACAGAATTGTCTAGTGCCTACAAAAACTGCTCGGCGACAAGTCTGACTAACGACTGTCGGCTTCCCTTTTGTATGTATGCGAGCGCGCACATCAACAACAAAACAGTCTGGCGACATAGTTATGGATACACTCCGTCCCTCTGTTTTAGACTAGAATATTAAAATATATAATATTGTATTATTTAGGCTAAGCAATAAAACTAACATTACGCAAACATTACGCACGAACAGGCTCTTTGAATATGATTCATTAATAAAGCCACCTCCAAATCGGTGAGACACAGTAATTTAATTGTATTTTAGTTTGTAAAAACTCCTTTCAACGTTCCCGAAATTTGACTACATACCTACCACTCTTTTTTTCTCACATCTGTTTGACTCATATCTCTCTTCTAATTCTAGTATCGTCCGAGCGTTCCGAGAGTAAACATGTCGCATCATGTTTACGACGAAGAACTCGTAGAAAAACTAATTGATGAGGTTGAAAAGAGACCTGTACTTTTCAATAAATTATGTAAGGAATATTCTCATTTCAATTTAAAAAAAAAAACAAATAGGATGCACCATGCAATTTGGGTACGTTTGCGTCGTTTTCCAAGTGCACGTGTAACTAGGATGCTTATTACAACAGTATTAGAGATGAAGCGTATATACTAGAACAGATCCAGGGACTAAGTATTTAACGAGACTAGGTTGCACCTATTCCCACTTTTAAAATACTTGATCCATCTAGTCTCACTGTGCCTACGCGTCGTACTCGTATTTTGTTGCCGTAGACTGTATAGTTCTACTAGGCGCTCAACTCGGGTCGTCTTTGCCCAAATCATTAGTTTGTCAGTCATTTGAATTTGAACCAAATTTTAATGAACATAAAGGTAACGTGATGCGCACTCGTGTTTGTTGTGTAATAATATATTCTGTCCTTTTTTTAACTAGACTATTCCGTAGTCTTTCCATCTTTGTCTGTCAATACTCGAGACTAGTTGGGACTCGGACTAGTTCAACCAAATACTAGTACGAGACAAGTCGGGACTCGGACTAGTTCAACCAAATACTTATACAATAGTCCAAGGCAGGCGAGTGTCTATTGTCAAATACGGTACGGGTACGGACTCATGCGAATGTGATCTCGGTGGACGCTGTTTTCATGTTTCCATGACTACATTACACAGTATTGGAAGCGTAAACAATTTACGTTTCGATGATTATGTAATATTTTGATGAATATACATTAAATAATTAATATAAGTAAATGTGTCATGCATGCTTTCAGTAGTATAAAAATGCGTTCATTTACCCACATTTACTAATCTATATATTTTATAATCGTTCTTAAGGAGTAAACTTCAGTCGTGCGCCGGAATTGACAAACTCACTTTTTATTTTTCAGAACAATTCTTTTTTTAATGTTATTTATAAGAATTATGCAAACAATATTCTAAAAAAATATTATAATTAGGCTCGTTACTATTAAGATTATATGAGAGATAAATGAAAATAATCCACTTTAAATTCTCCTTTCCGTCGTTAGTATGAGCTGCATCAACCAATTATAGAATTATAGCAATAGTAAAAGAAACATAGCAGCTTAAAATCAAGACATACAAAATCAATAGGTGAGTACTCCCGTTCTAGAGTTTTTAAATAAATCAAAGATAAACATCTTTTAAAACAAATTTTACAAAATATGAAGTACTACTAAAGTAGCATTTGAAGTAATTTGAAGTAAATTATCTTAATTTATTTCTCATATAACCTTAATTCTCGTAATTTAGTTACGAGAATAATTTTAATAATTTTGTAAAGTATGAAGGGAAGATGTATGAATTCATTATTGCACACGTTTCAGCAGTGCGCACGTAAAATATGGTACTTGAAACTATAGCGTATCGTATTCCTATTCCAACAATACTAAACTTTATAGTCCGGTCAATTTAGACCAAAAAATGAGAGTGAAGTTACATAAAGTCTCAACAAGCTGAATTTCAGTGAAATTGTTCAAAATATAATTATAAACAATGTCTAGAAGTTACCCATCATTCCCCAGTAAGGAAAAATTTTTATTCAAGGTCAAAAAAATGAATTTTTCGCGATTTTCAGCAAAACGGTAAGTTTTATCATAAAAGTACCTCAGACAAAAATTGTAGATCATAAAATTATCTATAAAAATGTATCAATACTTTTTTTCTTACGAGCCACCGTTTCTGAGATATAACGATTCAAAAAGTTATAAAAGTTGTTATCGTCATAATATACATGAGTACGCTACGTATATACATCTAGAGTTGATATATATATATATATATATATATATATATATATATATATATATATATATATATATATATATAAATATTTTTCTATCGATCGCTGAAGTTTTTAAAAAGAGTAATTCAACTCAACAAGAAGTTATTACCAACGGCATCCGCTTTCTTCTTTCTATGTACGGAGCTCCTAAAAAAACTACCTGTTAGATAAGCATCGATATGCATGTTTCGTTAAAAATACTAAAAATAAAAACAAGTTCAATTAGCTTGTCTTCCTCCAACCGCAGTTGCTGCTCACCAACATCTTTTTCGAGTATATTACCAAGTTCAAGTGTGGATTGGTTATCAGCTAGACCCTACAGACTGGGGTTGGAAGTTGGTCAACAAGATATTAGAGCCAGTTCAAACTTTACTTCCACCTGCGCCGGAAAAACTGTTGAACACTATTTTTTGCAACTGCAAAAATGGATGCAGTGCTAAATGTGGTTGCAAAAAAGTCGGACTGTTTTTGTCTTTGACATGCACAAATTGTCAAGGCCGGTCGTGCTCTAATATTGAATCACAAACAATGGAGGATTCGTTTGACTCCGACGAAGTATCATGCGATACATCGCTATTGACGCAATTTACTTGCATCTAAAATGAAGATGAAGAAGAAGCAGGAGAAGAAGAACAAGAATTTGAAATTTACGAATAAGACGAATAAACTTCAACACTTTGTTTTTAATTTACATCGCTTTTATCTTTCCCAATCTTTGAAAATTTCCGTTATTATGCAATAGTTTTACATTAAACAGGATCACAACTGACCCGTGGAGTAGGCCTACTGGGGAAACCACGTTAAAAAACGCGCTAAGTACACTACCTCATAGGTGGCGTGGAAACGTGTGCATATTATGACGATAACAACTTTTATAACTTTTTGAATCGTTATATCTCAGAAACGATGGCTCGTAAGAAAAAAAGTATTAATACATTTTTATAGATAATTTTATGATCTACACTATTTGTCTGAGGTACTTTTATGATAAAACTTACAGTTTTGCTGAAAATCGCGACTCATTTTTTTGACCTTTGACCTTGAATAAAAATTTTTCCTTACAGGGGAATGATGGGGAACTTCTAGACATTGTTTATAATTATGTTTTGAACAATTTCACAGAAATTCAGCTTGTTGGGACTTTATGTAACTTCGAATGTCTAAATTGACCGGACTATTATGCGTACTTGATACTTAATGGACTACGTGGAACAGGTATATGGATCGAGTATTTGTACGGAATTGGACTAGGTGCACCTAGTACGAAATTTACCTAGTACGACTCATCTCTAAACAGTATCAGTGAAGTCATAGAGAAAGTGAAGTCCATTTTGATACTGTGACGCAGACGGCACGCGGCGTGCGACGCGTCGTCGTAGACTCGTAGACAAAACAATTTTGTTTTAAATGTGCGACGCATCGTAAGCAAAAAGTTTCGTTTTTATTTTAAAGCAGACTTGTCTATGTGAGGCAAGACTGTCTTAAAACTGTCGTGACTGCAATCTGCGCTTAGCCTTATATGTTTTGCTGTATCCTGAATATATAAAGGGCAAATCACAAACATTATCTTATATATAATACACTTTTAAGACGACACATCGAAAAGGCTATCGCCGTACTGATCCGAGTGAATACATAATTTCTATAAAAACTTGTAAAAACGCCGTTATAAGGTCTAAAATTGCGTAGCGCCCGCGATGATTAAAAGCGCTTATAAATTGTCAGAATCTTGAAATATTTTTTTTTAAATTATTGATTTAAGTAATCAAAATAATGAGCAAGTAAATTATGGACATTGATGTTATATATTTGAGTAATTCCCAAGCATATAAATTAAGTAATTTCGTTGTAATTTCAACTATAGTGATTTTTAGAGGTGTTTTCGCAAATAATTATGATCGAGTCAAAATTATACAATCGTGTTTTTGAACAATCAAATTCAAGATAAAGATATGAATTTAACTATATCAAAATTCCACTTTCGTTAGTAGTGTCATAGTCCTATATTATTCGATGAAAGGAGGTGCATTTTTTCACGGTGTCGCCTTAACTTCAACTATACGTATGTAGCGTTGCCAGACGTCCGGATAAAGCCGGACACAGTCCGGCTTTTTGGTTGCGTGTCCGGCTAAATTAGATGGCGTCCGGCTTTTGTTAGGCTTTTTAAATTTGACCATTTCTTTAAATTTTTCATGTACTTTCATACATACTATTGCAATTATTGAAATTAATATTTTAAGATTGTAATGAATCTTGAATGATTAACAATAAAGAAGACTGATTTATTTAATTGTTGTTATTTCGTTGAAGATTTTATTAGCAAAGGATAAATATAATTGACTTTAAAAATGTCGTTTTACTAAGATAAAAAAAATAAAGGTCTTTTTACTAAAATGTCCGGCTAAGTCTGCTGGTCTGTCCGGCTTTTCGGTTTTAAGACCTAGTAACCTTTGATTATATACCTGTCTAGTAACACTATACGCATGTACTCGTATGTGTGAATGTAGGTAATGCAATTTAGTAGTTTAATTTCCATTCACTTCCGTACGCTTTGATTATATTCCGTATGCTTTGATTATAGACACAGGTTTGTTTCCGAACCAGTGGTAAATTAAACAAAAGAAGCAAAAGAGTGACTTTCGATAAGTATCATTTATAATCTATATCAAATAAAAAAGTTTCTGTTTCAATTTCATATAATCTATTTCGTATAATCTTGTATTTTCATTATGATGATCACAGTTCCGAATTAATACGTGTTTTTTTAGTTTTTTATACTCAATTTTAGTAGAATTCGAGATGTTATTACACGACTCATGTTTAGTTAGAACTGGTGTCTATTCCGTGCGGATAGATTTCAAAAAAGCAAAGTACTAAATATTCATTTAGGTATTGCAAATTTGCAAATGCAAATTATAATAGTGCGGAGACGACGCATACACGGCTGCTGGTCCTACGTGACGATAAAACAAAACCTTGTTAACAGAAGGTGAACCTTTTCGGTTCACTCACTGGTTAATGGAAAATTACATATTTTGGTTAGGATGCCGTGCTTAACAGAAGGGGACAATCAGAACACAACGAACTCAAATTTTATATTTTTAGCCGACTTCAAAAGGCTCTTAAATCAATAATTGTATGTAGCTTTTACTATAATATGTACTATATTACGCGATATGTTTGTAAATTGAGAACAAATTTTAATGTCTTCATAGTTGTGGTACCATAATATAAATATTTAGAGGACTCCAGACGACGATACGAGATTTCGTTGACTACGATCTTGTTAACTTGAGCTTGTATACATGTTCCGTATAGCCGTAGCCGTAGTATTTTTAATAAAAATTAAAAGCAGAGTTCGAAGAACTAAAAAGATTCTGAAGCCTGAAGAATTAATTAATTCTTCTAACACTATGTCTCGAATGCCGACGCGACTCATGATCATGTGGTCCCCGGGGTTCAAATCCCATCGTTGGTCAAAAACTAGTTATGTACTGGATTTTCTGTCGAGATATTCACATTAGTAGCCTGGAGTTAAGAAAAAACATAATCCTGTGAGTTAGGGTAGAAAGCGCAATTATAATTGCGAACACACTGGTTGGTGTCTATAATCCTGGCTTAGCTAGACGTTTCCGTTAAGACTGGCCGACGTCACCGAAATTCGGTTGGATTCTAATGTCTTTAGCTCCAATTTCAAAAGTTAAGATTTGGAAATCTTGCATTCTATTTATATTTAGGTACTAATAAACATTCTTATGTAATATTTTCGTATTATATTGAAAAGTTTATTACTAGACCACGTCCTCACCCTTCCCGTTACCCATGTCCTGTGAAATAATATCTGAACATAATACAATTAGGATATAAATCCTATTATATGGAATTTCACTTCATTATTCGTCTTCAGTGGTGACAATGAATCTTTGTTCTATGCTTTGATTATATACAGGTATATAATCAAAGATTCTATGGTTATATGTACGCATAAAGTTTACTATTAGGTATTATCACGATTTCATTTCAATTTTATAAAAAATTAAGACTGCATCAATCGTAACAATCAGAGCTATCCTACAACTGTTTTGGAAATTGTAGTTTGAATCCACGATTCACCTATCACTGGAGTGATAATAAAACTCACCATTACTATAGTTGAACTGTTTATAATTAAAAAAATTCAAAGCTGTATGTAATTAGACGCCTAGCTCTCAGCTGGCACACCATGTTTAGGTAAGTTGACACGAAGTTGGTAAAGAACAAATCAGGCGCATATTATTTACGCGCGAAAAAGTAAGTGGATGCTGTGGCCCATAGACATTACATTTATCCTCAATTAAGAATCGTCACCCGTGATGACTAAGATGGAATGCTTCTTTCCAGTAAAAAGGGGCTCCGGTTCTCTACACTCACCATACGAAACACATTATTAGTGTGACCATATGGCCATTTTGGCGGGATTGGCCTCTTATTTTAGACTCTGACACGATCGGTTGGTTTTAATAAAACCTGGCAGTATTTGGCTGGTTTGGTTTATTAAAAATAAATTTCATTATGACAACTCAGAATGCTGAAAATGGTAACCCTAGATTCTTCGCCAGCATGTGGGCAATTTCCCTGTACTTCTCGTATTATGTTAGTATCACATTTAATAAACAACTTTAAAAGTTTGTTTGTAGTCTTAAAACAAGTATTTATAAACACGAGTTTATGGTTAATTTTCTCTTAGAAGAAGGTACGTTAGTTTGATATTGTATTAGATTTCATCGTAATAATAATATATTACCTATTAGCGATATCATGTCAATAATATTTCGTGGGCGATAGTAATTATTGGTGGTAGTGAAAAAGCGAAAATAGGGCGTATAGAGCGGAGTGGGCGCAAGATCTTTTACTTTCGTCGTGGATCTCCAAAGCTAAAGATGATCCAGACTTGGCCTTCATACAGCCTGTAACTGCAAATTGGTATCCTGTTGTCCGCTTTAAAGGAGTATGCCGCTACTGGTAAACATCAAAAAATATGAGTGAATTCAGTGGGCAGTCTTCCGTAAGTTTAATAAACTAAAGATTGTAATAGGTATACTAATTTTTTATCAGGTCGAACGTCGTATCCCAGGGCCAAGATAAAACCTAAAATGGATTTATTTATTTAATCTTACACCCACAAGAATGTATGTCGCATTTTATAATCAATTTACTGAATTCTTTCAGGTACAACAATTCTTTATGAAATCTTCCTTCCAAAAATAAAATAAAAAGGCAGAGCTAAACACAATTTGCCATATTGCGTAATGTGATCAAATTTTTAATACAATGTTAAAGTTGGCAGTACTAAGGCATTTTTCACTACAGAATTTAGCAGGGTTTTCACCAAAGTATGGCAGGATCTGTATTATAAAGATGGTCCCACTGCTTAATAGCATTGAGCTGATATTTCACACTTGTATTCTGTGAGAGCGTGGTCCCACCACGGTTGTGCTGACCCATGCGTGCCACAATCATAATATAGTTGCAGCGTTGCTCTACCACGTAAAAAACTAATCAAGACTCGATTTGTACCGTGCAGTAGCGATGTAAGAATATCTACTACACCATACCTATCTTCCCGTGGGTTTCGTAAGAGGCGACGGAGGGGAACCAGAACAAGAAGTGCTGCAGTATGTTCCTGATTACAACTAAAGTAATTAATAACACTTCTTTTTTTGGAATAAATGAATGCTATTTATTGCTGATTATTTGCATTAATTTCAACCCTTTTTGCTTTGCTAGCGGCAATTTGGTAATGCAATGTATAACAGCTGGGCACAAGTCTGATCTCAACCTCTCATTTCTGGAAGGATTATGAAGCAATTGCAATCCGCCGAACTTGCTCCATTGCAAACATCACAAATGTTTTATTACTCAGAGATGCAGGTTTCCTCACGAAGTTTACCTCCCACCGGACTAGTTGCTCGAGGCGGGGAGGGACCAATGTTCAGTTTTCTAGCAAATTGGAATTGCAAAACGAAAGCTACTTTTAATAAAAATACGAGTATTTTAAATACTCGTATTTTTATTATATACAGATCAAGAACTATCAGATCGGTGTGTAAATTATTTTTGTTCTTTTTATTAAACTTCTAAAAATAACGCTACGGCATGCACACGCTGACACACTTACAAAATATCATAAAATAATTATTGGAATAATCAAGCGAAAACCCGGCTTTAAGACAATTTAGATAATTGAAATAGCAACTGTTATAAAAAATGCTGGTAATCTCTTGTTTCTGGCTTACAAGATTTCCCAATGGTCACGTTTTAGACATTCCGTTGGTCTTGAAAATCTGTCTAGCCTTGCAAAATATATAGAAAATTCTTAACCACACAATATAATAAAGTACATACCGCGTATTTACAAGTACACAAAATTAACATAATTGGCGGGCATTTCAAATTTTAAGCTGCAAAAAGCTTACAACTATTTCTACACCAATGTTATGAATTTCTAGGAATACAGTTTGTTTTGTTACCTCACAACTTCTAGATGGTTCAGGTCCAGTCCAAGCATGGGGAGCCTTCCTATAAATTCTTTGTCCATTAATTTGTGTTAAAGTATATGACGTATTATTTTCAGTTAGGGACAATAATCTCGATGATAATTCATACTGATTCAGTTCACTGGATGAATAATGTTTGATAGAAGGCATTTTTCTAATATTTAATTTAAAGCTTCTAAAATAAAATATTTTAAATATACTATAATAGACGTGCGCACACCTCCAACGAGCCCCAAAAAAGAAACGAATTTTTATAAATGACAAATCGTAATGGAGACTACGTAAACAAAATGGTGGTCGTTTGTTACGAATGTCGTAAACATTGAAAAATAATCAAAATACAGGCTCGTTTTTCAAATTTATTACAATTAAAATTATTGTAATATTTATAGGATACAATAATTATAACTTATTTTCTAAAAGTACCAAAATAGATAAATAATAAACAATGCTCTAGTTATTATCCGAAGAGAGGAAATTATTTAAAGCGGATATAGGTCTACTTAAGCACGTTTAAATTCAATTTTAGAAAATTGCAGTAATTCGGTAATTCTTTTTTCAATAGCAACTTGTGTCACCCTAGTTTTTGTACTTTACTAATAGTATACTTAAGAATCACTTCTTTTTAGTAATTTATTCCCTCCAAAAGTGTATGAAGAATACAATATTATTTAATTATTTATATGTCATATTATCTTCATATTAATAAACGAGTAACAAAAACTTTGTTCATCATCCTTTAATGTTGTAAAACGCCTAATTTAAATTTTTGCGCCTAATGGTAACGCAGCAAATATAATAAAAAAATACAGACAGCTTTAGCCATTTTACTTCCATCATTTATAACAAAAATTAATATTAAAATCATTGATTCCTTGTTTTTAATAACATTGCAACCAAAACTCCAATGAAATGAGTCAGTCAATATTAATGGCGTTACATGCTACAAAGTTTGGGCGTTTGATTTAAATTATAGAATAGTTTTTATAGTTTAGATTTGGTATAATTATAAAGTTGTTCTCAATTTGCTTTACTATTTGTATCGGTTTTTGGTTTGGCTTTGCTGTTTGATGTTTTACTGTTTTACTCTTACACTACCATCTAGTGACAACATACGGAAAAGTATTTGGCGTATTAATTGCCATCTAGTGACATAAAAGCTTTATACTATATTTTCCTTGAATAAGTCTGTAGATGGAGTATTTATCGACTCGTACCAAAGAGTATATACGGAAAACTCGTACCTACGTTTCGTTTCTTTCGTTTACATATTGGTGGGCTCAATAAGTTAGCCCCCAAAAATTTTATTTTTTTATTTTTCAAATTTCGTTATCACATATCGTTAGTTCGTGGCAAAGACTAGAATATTATATAGGTTCGTGGTTTGTTCTTGATTGTTCTCTATCAATAATTGTTTGTTCCTCAATAATTTATAAAAAATAGTTAAAAATCTGCCTTATAGTTAGCCCCCCAAACCAATTTATCATTTCTTTCGTTGCTGTTGGTCTTTTTATATTCATTAATGTTTGTTTTTTGATAAAGTACATTAATTTGTTCTATCAAAATATATCTATTTTTATTTAGCTACATTGACAGACGTAAATAGGTAGGTAGCTGTACTACGCAAACGTCAATGCTAATGCTACGTATGAAACAGTTCCTTTAAAAATAAAAAACGTTTAAAGAAATTTAAAGCAAATTATACCGATGAAAAAGAAAGAGTAATTTATGTTTATCATTTTTATCTAGTGATAAATCTCTTAATAGTTTAAGAGATTTTTTTTAGTATTTTAATTAGTAACAAAATATGTTGTATTATACGAGGGTGGATTGAAAAGTACTCGGCCTAACACAGATCCATTCAATTCTAAAAATCAAATCTACCCACATTATTTAGTTCAGTTCAGACTAGTTCATTGTGTGAAGTTCGAAACGTGTGCGATAATTAGTTGTGATTAATTTTATAAATTTATTAACAAAGTAATCGGACATAATTTCCTAATGGAGCAAATCGAGCAGCGTGCCGTCATTAAGTACCTTCATAAGAAGGGGCTATCATCAAAAGCCATCCATGATGACATGGTCAGTACATTAGGCGATTGTGCTCTGTCATATTCATCCGTCAAAAAATGGATAGCAGAATTTAAGCGTGGTAGAGAGAGTGTGAAAGATGAACCCCGCTCTGGAAGGCCTTCGACGTCAACTACTGACGAAAATATTAAAAAAGTACTTGATTTAATAATGGGAGACCGCAAATTAAAAATTAGAGAGATAGCCGAGATTATAGGCATCTCTTATGAACGAACTCAAAACAACATTGTCAACGAGTTGGGTTTCCACAAGGCTGCGAGGTGGGTTCCGCGACTGCTTTCAGTTGAACAAAAAAGGACGCGATTGACTATTTCACGCGACTGTTTGGAGTTATTTGAAGCCTATGCAGATGATTTTTGATTTGATGATTGGAAGAGAACTCTTATTAGGGTTAAGCTCGCCTTTGTACATTTATTTAAATATTTAATAATTGTTACCAACTTATTGTGTGTACAATAAAGAATAAAGAATAAAGAAAGAATGATTTTTTGAATCGTTTTGTTACTATGGACGAAACATGGGTTCATTACTGTACACCGGAAACAAAACAACAATCAAAACAGTGGAGAAGACCTGGTTCACCACCCCCTAAAAAGGCTAAGTCGATTTTGTCGGCAAATAAGGTGATGGCTTCAGTATTCTGGGACTCGAAAGGTGTGATTATGATTGATTATCTTGAAAGGGGTCAGACTATAAACTCTGATTACTAGTGCACCTTACTACGTCGTTTACGAGAGGAAATAAAAGAAAAACGTCGAGGAATGCTCAGAAGAAAAGTCCTGTTTCATCAAGATAACGCCCGTGTTCACACGTCAGTACAGTCAATGGCTGAAATTCACAACTGTGGCTTTGAACTGTTACCGCATCCGCCGTATTCACCTGATCTGGCACCATCAGACTTCTTTTCTGTTCCCTAACCTAAAAAAGCACTTGGGAGGTCAAAGATTTTCGACAAACGACGAGGTCAAAGCAGCTGTAGACGCATATTTTGACTCTAAGGAAGAATCATTTTTTTTCAACGGTCTAAATGCTTGGAAGGGGAGGTGGCAAAAGTGTATTGAACTTGATGGTGATTATGTAGAAAAATAAAAATATAACTGATTTAGTATGTGTTTATTTTCTTGGTTAGGCCGAGTACTTTTCAATCCACCCTCGTACAGTAATGTTATTTTTAGTCGCTAGGGAATTGAGAGGTTAACATGGAAGGCATTGAGTTATAATAATATATAAATCAATGATGGAAGGTGTGTTACAATTAATAATATTTTGAAACTTAAATCACTTTTAGTGAATTTTCCGGATGGTAACTTCACTAATAGTAAAACAGAAACATTGGAGTTACTATCGTCAACCCATTTCCCAGGTTCACACAAGACTTCTTTCAGAGCCCTACGGAGGCCTTGTAATGAGGACTGATGTAGGGCTGCAAAGATAATATGGTTAAACCTGGTGCAGTGGGCTGTTGACTCCTTTGAACCATTTAAATCAAGCGTGGAGGATAGAATAATTCCCATCCAACTACAGAAGGGTATCGATATCCTTCTTCCGTATCTGGTGAAAGTCTTCGGAGCAAGTTTTGCATGGGGATATATTCCAGAACGATGGACAATTGTCAAGGTTCTATTTATACCTAAGGCTGGTAGAAAGGACTACGCTTTACCAAAGTCATTTAGACCTATAGGACTATCTTTCTTTGTTCTTAAGACATTGGAAAAGGCTATAGATAGATATATACGGAATGTAGCTCTAGCTACGAGGCCCATACATTACAACCAGCATGCTTACCGCAGAGGCAAATCTACGGAAACAGCCCTGATCAGTGTCATTAACAGGATCGAAAAAGCACGGGAGGATAAAGAAATAGCTCTTTGTGCCTTTCTAGGCATGACCCGTGCTGTCGTCTGCATAGCTATGAATGTTATCAGTTTGCAACATGTCATTGATATGCAGAAGAAATAGCGTTGGTGATAGCACGCAGCCTTATGGAACACCAGCGTCAATGGGTTTGTAATCAGGGCATGCACCGTCCACTAAGAATTTGATGCTCCGATTAGCAAGAAAACTAGTGATCCAATCGCACAATTTCTCGGGAAGCCCATAGGAAGGGAGCTTCGAAAGAAGCGCTTTGTGCCAGACCCGACCGAAGATCTTCGCTATGTACAAACTAACGGCCAATGCTCCCTCTTTAGACTCTATTGCTTCCACCCATCTGTAAGTAAGGTAAACCAGAAGATTACTAGCTGATCGACCACGACGGAAACCGTATTGGCGGTCACTGATCAGCTGGTGATCCTCAAGGTACCTCATGAGCTGGCAGTTTACAATAGACTCCATTATTTTGGAGAACAAGGAGGTAATGGCGATAGGCCTGTAGTTTGACGGGTCTGAACGGTCGCCTTTTTTATGGATCGGGTGGACCATAACTGTCTTCCAAGAATTTGGGACTACACCTTGCTAGTAGGAGTACCGGAAAAGACGCGTTAAAACCGGTGCCAACTCCGGAGCACACTTACACACGACTTACTGGCGTCCAGGGAGAAGAGTGCTTTGCGAACCGAGTGCTGTGTTAACCGCACATCCAGAATGGAGCACGCACACCACGGGATGGTCGGTGGTGTGTTCCCTCCGTCATTGAGAGTCGAGTTCAACACAAAGAGAGAGCCTAACAGATGGGCTTTCTCCTTTCCGGTATTTGCCAGTGAGTCGTCCTCTCTGTGCAGAGATGGAAGAGATGACTGACAGAAGTTCCCTTGGACAACCTTGGTGACAGACGTAAATGCACGGGTTCCCGAAGGAAGACGAACTAGCTTCTCGACAATTCTGCCGATGTGCTAAGACCTTGCCTTGGCAATGAGTCTTTTGAAAGACCAGGAGGTGGAATTATACTTATTTTTGTGAGCGCTGGTGTTTACATCCCGAGACGTTGATTCGTCTGAATCAACTGAATCTGAACGGACAGGGTAAGAAATTTTGTAATAAGAGAAGAGTGTGGTTTGCAAGATGATGTTGTGACCAGGATTAAGAAAGGAATGCTTCGGTGGTTTGGTCATGTGGAAAGAATGAATGAGGAAAGAGTGACAAAGAAAATTTATGTTGCAGAAGTGAATGGCAGAGTCGGAAAGGGACGTCCTGGGCGAAAATTTATCGACCAAATTGGCGATTGATTGAAAACGGGCCAAATTAGGAGTACCCTTAACCGACGAGCATGTATGCGTAGGTGTATGGATGTGAAGAAGGCGAGAGAGGTGTGTCAGGATCGTGCCAAATGGAAGTCTGTAGTCTCTGCCTACCCCTCTGGGTGACAGGCGTGAGTGTTTATGTATGTACGTTGATTCGTCAGCCCGGTAGCACTTCTGCTCATAGCATGATGCTATTTTACAAGAGCGATCAAACCATGGCTGAGATCTGCCTCAGAGGACGGAATAAAAAGTTCCATACCCTGAAGTACCACATCAGCAACAGAATGAGCAACAACGCTGGGGTCGTCCGGCGAGAAGCAAACCCACTCCCAGGGTAGGATGCAAAAAAAGACCGCATCCCATCCCAATCGCCCGACCTATAGTGTCAAACACGGGGGCAGCCTGCAGAATGCAACCGCGACCTTAATGTGACTGGCACCACACTTCGGACAAGACAATGGTCCGACGAGCCTAAAGGGACGTCAACGGAAACCTGATATCCCTCTGGATGAGAGGTCAGCAGAAGGTCCAACAGGGAAGGTGTATGATCTTCCACATCTGGAATCCGCGTAGGCGCAGTAACCAGTTGTGTCAGACCATATACCAAAGCAAACTCATAAACAGATCTCCCCGCAAGATCGGTTAAACGTGAACCGAGCCATTCGGCGTGGTGGTCGTTAAAATCGCCAAGGATCACGATATCTGCGGATGGGATCTGCTGTAGCACGGAATCGTTAGCCATTTGGACATGGTGCAGGAGTCGGTCTGTTTCGCTATGGGACCTACAGAGGCACCCTTAGACGTGGGGATGGTCGTCGCTGTCTACGCGCAGCTTTACGATGGACAGATCTATACCTTCAAGACTACCGAGGCGTCAAAAAGAGATGTCCTCTCTGACGTATCGCAAACTCCAGCCCGGGGCAAAAAGGAATGTTCTAATTTTTACCCCGGGTAGGAGAGATATGAAGTATTAGCTGGAGAGGACACCGGAGTCTTGGTTAAAAAGAGCGAGGCTGGCTTCGCCGTCTCCACTTAATGGGTGGGGGGAGAGGTCACATCTTAATTTCGTGAAAAAGTAATACCTAGTAATTTAACACTGTTTTTTGACCATGTCATGATAAAATTGTTCGAATCAATGAAAAGAGACCGTTTGACGATATTAAACTCAAATAACTATACAACATTGCTATTTCATGGTATTATGGTCATATCGTCAAATAGTTTTTCACCGCTAGCGGCGCTGATAGCGTATTTTTAACAACAGTTTTCATCCAATAATGGCGTCACCTACACACTGCTAAATAAATTAATGATTGAATTGTTTTTTGTAAATACTTGTTGAAATAATTTTTGCTTAGCGTTTAGTATATTTAATTGTAGGATAAAATAGTTGAAATAGTTTGTATTATGTATATACATATACCTATATATGTTTTTGTATGTATGTTTATGTATGTATATATATATATTTGAAAAATGTGTTGTGTATGGCAAAACGTCGTTCCTATTGCATTAAGATATATTACTACTATAACTCGTACAAACCGTGCCACGAAAGATGAGACTTGACACATCACGTGGTTTGAGTTGCGCATTAGTCGATTTATCCGTCTCTTTAGCGGTATGAAGTCTGAGGCGGGAAGGGACCGGGCGTCATCGGCGCCGCTCATTCATATTAGTTGCTTCCCGCTCTCCGCGCCCCGTGCACTTACCGCTTGACTCCGCAAGTACAGACAAGTGCAACTTGTGTTTATAAATTTCTACTTTGTTTATAGTTGTGTTGTTTTCTATACGAGTGAAACTTTGTGAAATCTTGATTATGCCTCGAGGTAAAACATTAAGACGACAAAGTAGGAAGATGGTTTACGACGTGTACACCTATATGTCAAAAGAAGCAAAGGAAGGTGTACAAAATTTGAAGCAGGTACAAATGCGTACAGCGGCCGCAGCTAGAACATCATTAATTACAGTAAAAAGAATTGTGAAGGAAGGAAACAGTTCCGAGTTGCTACCAATTTTCCGCACTCCCGGAAAAAAAGGTCAAGACCCACACTTTTAACCGACATAGATGACTTTGACAAAGGAGTGATAAAAAGATGTGTTCACAACTTCCATGTTACGAACAAGGAACTGCCGACCCTTAATAAAATTTTAGCAAAGTTGCGTGATGATATTGCCTTTCTTACTTACTTATCTTCACGCGCAATCCCTAACGGGGTAGCCAGAGAGAACAGATCGCCAAGTGTCACGATCCTTACATACCTCTTTCGCTTCTTTCAGGTTCATTAACTTCTTCATACATGCACGTCTAGGTATCCGAGTACTCTTGACCCTCCCCTCTTCGAGCAATTTGCTCACATGGTCTTCGAAAGTTAGTCTCGGTCTACCTCGACACCTTTTAATATTTACTTTCGCTCTATATATTTTCTTCACCATTCGGTCTTCACTCATTCGTTCAACGTGCCCAAACCATTGGAGTACGCCCCTATCAATTTTTGTGATAAGGTCATATTTCAATCCTGCCATATTGCGAATCTCTTCGTTTCGCTTTCGGTCGGCTATGCTAAAGCCACACATTTTACGAAGAGATCGCATCTCCACTGCATTCAACTTGCTTTTATGCTTCTGGCATACCGAGGTTTCGCTGCCATATAACAAAGTCGGTACCAACACTGCATTATGTATTGCAAGGCGTGCACTCTTCACCACGCCTTGCCTTTTTACTAATGCATTCAGGGCACCATTGACTTTGTTTCCGGCAGCAACACGCCTATCCACATCTAAATCACATCTTCCATCCCGGCTGAAAGCACTCCCCAAGTATACAATTTCATTTACCTGTTCTAGACATTCCTGATTTACCCATATTTCACATTTCGTTCTCTCTTCGTCCTTTTCAAATACCAGAACCTTAGTTTTATTAGCATTCAAACGGAGACCTTTAATTTCACATTCCTCTTTTATACACGTGACTAATGCCTGCAGTTCTGCTTCTGATGGTGCAATAAGCACTGCATCATCAGCATACAGCAGACAATTAACTTTTATGTCACCCAATTTCACACCCAAACAGCTATTTTTCAGCTTCTGTAAACTTGCACAGCTTTCGACAACTTGAACAGCTGTCGAGATACACTATTGTTACGAGCTTGAGGTTCGTGACAATAAAAATTGCCGATAGAATTACCTAAATTAACACTTTAATTTACTTTACACAAATTAAAGTTAAAAACACTAACAATTAAAAACACTAATTCACTTAATTCCGCTCCGAAGCTTCGCTTGTTTCGCCAAATCAACACTACTTCGATCGCATCTTGCAGCGCCTATTTATATAATTAGCAAAGAAGCGTCCCGAACATTCACGTAAATGCGCGCCAGGCAACGAGAATTCGAGTATAGATTTTCTAGAAACTTAGTTCTTCGGGTGGCGCTGTCAGTCGAAAGATTTGTGATGTCATTTACTGCAACGCTCTGCTCGCTCTCGTTCCTGACACTAGATGGCGCGAGTATATCGTCGACTTGAGCGCGTTACACTGCCCCCTCCTAAGACATGCTCGTCCCGAGCATCATCGGCCCCATAATAACGCGCCAAGCGATCCACATGGACGATCTTAGGAGTCCCTCTTGCGCCTTTCTGTAACGGCTCCGCAATGTCAAGGGATGTCCTATCCCGTGGTGCACCAACATTGTACAATTTCAATGCTCGTCTACTCCGTGTCTGAGGTCCCCTCACAGCCGCACAACTTGTACATGTACGACACCAATCCTCCACATCGTCACGATAATGGACCCAGTAAAACTGTTCTCGGACCTTCAGTAGAGTTTGTTTAACTCCCAGATGGACTCTTGAACGACCATTATGGCACAGCTGTAAAACATTCGGCACTTTAGCTTTAGGGACAACCATTTGCAAACGACAGCTGACTCCTCGACCATTGTCCCATTTACGGCACAGGACTCCATCCTGAAGCAGCAAGCTGTCCCATTGGGCCCAATAACTTTTCGTGGTTGAACTCATCGCTGAGACGTCCCTCCACTTAGGCTTGGTAGCACGGGCCTTCATCCATCCCAGAATCGGCTTGATGTCCGGATCTTCCTGCTGTGCATGTCGTAGGCTGTCCTTCCACCCGTTGCTGAGGTGGTCTGTCCTGAGCATCCTCACGGATACCACTTCCTTACCTTGCCTACTACAATGGTTCCCATCTTCAGGACAAGGTCTTCTTGACAATGCATCTGTGTTGCCGTGAGATTTCCCGCTGCAGTGCCTGATAGTAAAGTCGTATTCCTGCTGCTGCTGGGCGGTGCTGTTAGCCGCACTTCCTTTCTGAGACCGTTCACCTTCCCTTCCTAGGGTGTGCTTAGGGCAGCTGGACCGAAGATGGCCCCTTTCCCCACAGCCATAGCACCTAGGGCTGTATCCTTTATTGTGGTCTCGAACCGTAACTGCTGCAACCTCCCTAGCGTGAGGTGAACGATGATCCTGTCGCCGCCAGGCAGTGCCGTTAGCTGCACTACCCTCCTGATATCGTTCACTTTCCCTTTCTGCGGTTCGCTTAGGGCAGCTGGATCGAAGGTGGCCCTTTTCCCCACAGCCATAGCACCTTGGGCTGTATCCTTGGTTGCGGTCGCGAACTGTAGCTGCTGCAACCTCCCTGACACGATGGGAACGATGATCCTGCCTCACGGCTTCCACCTCCAGTGCATGGGCCAAGGCGTTCTTAAGCGTCTCGTGGTGCCCGAGACTCACAGCAGCTCTGACTTCCAGGTCACGGATGCCGTCGATGAATGTCTGCACCAGGTTCCCTTCAATGAGCGCAGGTACAGACCGGTATGCTTTTCGCACCAGCTTCTCCACCTCAAGGGCCCACTGCTGCAGGTTCTCGTTGCTGCGCTGCACGCGATCTTTAAGCTGCGCGCGAAACACGTGTTCCAGATGAGCGTCGCCATATCTCGCTTCCAAGGCCTCAAGAAGCTGCTCGTAGGTCACTTTCTTACCGAGAGCTTCCAACACAGTTAATGCTTGGTCGCGCAGGCCTAAGGTGAGTGCAGTCATGGCCTGGCTTTTATTCCAGCCGTTTGCCTCCATGACGGCCTCGAACTGGATTTTGTAGGCCGACCAGGAAGAAGTCCCGTCGAACGGCGGCACTTTGAATCCACGTAGCGAAGGTGTTGTAGCTACTACGGGAGCTGTTGTTCCATCCGCAAGTTTGAGGTCGTCCAGCGTTTTCTTCACGTCAGCCATTACGTTGTCAACCCGATTGTTTACTTGGTCGATTCGGGTTTCGGCCTCCGACAGGCGGTTGTCATGTTGAGCAACCTTATCCTTCACCTCCCGTATCTCTTTTCCGAAGATAGCGTGAAGGTCCTTCATGAGGAACATCTGCTCTTCCTTGTCGAGTTGGAGTTGCTCTTCTAAACGACGGGCCTGTTCCTCCTGCCGGCGGGCCTGTTCCTCCTGTCGGCGGGCCTGTTCCTCCTGTCCGCCCCGCAGCTGCTCTTCCAATCGGCGGGCCTGTTCCTCCTGTCCGCCCCGCAGCTGCTCTTCCAATCGCCGGGCCTGTTCCTGCAGCATCACCATCAGAGCACCTAAATCAGGTGCCACAGACGTAGAAGCTGCTGACGGACCGGCTTCCGTGGCCGGCGGCTGGCCCTCAGACATCTGCGGCGTTGCACCACCAAATCTCCTCTGGTCCGTCTCCTGCTGGCGTTGACTTCGGGTACGGACACCCTCCGTTTCCTCCTTAGGTAAAATCGGCATTATTTTATCCCACTTCTGACACCAATTGTTACGAGCTTGAGGTTCGTGACAATAAAAATTGCCGATAGAATTACCTAAATTAACACTTTAATTTACTTTACACAAATTAAAGTTAAAAACACTAATAATTAAACACACTAATTCACTTAATTCCGCTCCGAATCTTCGCTTGTTTCGCCAAATCAACACTACTTCGATCGCATCTTGCAGCGCCTATTTATATAATTAGCAAAGAAGCGTCCCGAACATTCACGTAAATGCGCGCCAGGCGACGCTACGAGACTCGAACGAGAATTCGAGTATAGATTTTCTAGAAACTTAGTTCTTCGGGTGGCGCTGTCAGTCGAAAGATTTGTGATGTCATTTACTGCAACGCTCTACTCGCTCTCGTTCCTGACACTAGATGGCGCGAGTATATCGTCGACTTGAGCGCGTTACACTATGAACAGCCGGGAAGACATGACACAACCCTGTTTTACGCCCGCTTGGACGTTAAACATGGGTGACAGGTCATGCCCTACCCGCATACAGGCTTTAAGTCATAGTAAAGTGACTGCACAGCCCTTAACAATCGACCATCCACACCATATCCCGGCAACAGTTCCCACATTTTCTTCCTTATAACCTTATCAAATGCTTTACAAACAATTATCAAAAATATCGAACTAGAGTCGAGACGCGTATCCGTAACAAAAATGCTATCGGTACTGAGCGCGCAAGGCCAGCGCGGGACGCGGTGCGGGGAGTCGGGAAGGGGGTCGCATTCCGGCGGAGTCTCAAGTTAATTCGTACGTGTTATACGTATAGAGAAGACAACGCCTTGCACGATTATGCGCCACGCTTTGCGGTACACTGTACCGCAACTGTTTACTGAGTGTCCAACGACCGCACAGACGAGTCGAGTTCGCTTCGCATAAATAACAACTTCAAAATGCCTGGTTGTGTTCTTAAAGACTACAGTAAACACTCCAGAACATCAAAAAATGATGGTTTAACATTTCATCGGTAAGTAGGCATTAAGCCGTTTAAAACTCCTTGCTTTAAAGTTTTTTTCGTTGTTACAATGCTTACGAAAATCGGGCAAAATGTGAAATCTACGGGAGTGACTTGTACACTACGTTGAACGATACGCGTAAGCGCAATGAAATTCCTGGCGCTTATGAAGTTTTGGTCGCGAGAAAACTAATCCCTAATACTAACTAGCCCTACATGTTTTAATAGTTTGGTTAGACGACGTAACTATTATTTTAGCGCTGCAGCGAACTATTGTTCTAACTCTTACCCAAATGAGGCAAACTTCTGGTTCTGAGTGTCTGTTCTATACGCTAGTAATCTAGTTCGATGTCCTATGTGTCTTGAGCATGTGAGCCTGTCGTGAGCACTGTAACAACGAGAAAAACTTTAAATCAAAGAGTTTTAAACGGTTTAATGTCTACTTACTTATGGGTAAGGCCTATGTGGAAATTTGATAGTCTATAATGATGACGATGATGAGTTCTACGCATAGATAATTACCCCATTGAAAGTAAATGAGTAGCAGCCTACATCTCGTCATCTTCATTACTGGCCACAGGCTGCAGACAATTTTTGGGCAAAAAGTTTTCGCTGCGCTGAAGCAGTTGTGCAGGTTTCCTCCCGATGTTTTCCTCACGAACATTATAAATTCAAATTGCATCAAACTTCAAATTGCATTGAATAAAACTATTATTTACGGATTTTATTATTACTATAATTTATTTTTATTATCCCGACGTTTCGGGTGCTTTACAGCACCCATGGTCACGGGGTGGACTGAGATGTTTGACGTCCCAATCTCATAGTTAGTCAGGCTACCTTCAGTCAGTAATGTCGGGATAATATGTATAAATAAATTAAAGTAGTAATTATACGCCGTAAAATCCTTAAATTATAGTTTTATTCAATGTGTAGTGTTCGCGTAAATTTAAGAATTGAAATTGCAATTAAAATACTTTTTAAGTACTCAGACGTATAGGTTTCCCCACGAAGTTATTGTTTACCACTTCACTGGAGACGTGATAAGTCAGCACGCAAAATTTCCTATAACTGATTTATTTTTCCTTTAGGGAATCGTACACGTTTTGCTCCCGTGCCATAATGAAATATCACGGCCTGCTTCACAGCTCTCGTGAAATTCTATGCCGATAGACAGCCAATATATTCAACTAAAGAGCTTCCCTTATAATCACAGTTTTCTGTGCACAATATTAAAATAGGGTTTTCACTATATGATAGTTTCGCCCCTAAGGAATACGATGGCATACTTAACTCATGTGGATTGAGTCCTTTCTGCTTAACTACATCCAAATATAACAATATCGTTAATCATTTTGCCAAACGTGGTAATTGCATTCCTAGAATGACCATCGGTCTGGGTAATTAAAGTTTTGATTCTAAACGAATAACTAACGAATAAGTAAATACAGTATTATCTATTATTCAACGGCATATACTACATCAAATGGCTTAGCAAGATCCTCCGTTAATATTGCAGCATTAATTTCGAAATAAATATGTGGTAAAGTTTATAGTTATTGGTATGTATACATACCAATAACTATAAACTTTACCACATAGTCATATTAATTTTAAATTTCATTAAAACTTTTTCAACTATTTTATCCTACAATTAAATATATCTACTAAACACTAAAGAAAAACTTTTTCAAAAAGTATTTATTTACAAAAAACTATTTACGTAAACAGAGTTGAAAAAAAACTTTTTCATTCAATCGCTTATAACGCGCTGCCGAAGTTACCCTGGGCAGGCCTCTGTCACTCTTGCTACGTACGATGTCTTATGCGTGGGCTTGGGTTTCTGCCCAGCAGGTCCCGGGCCTCGGGGCATTCCCCATTACCAAGGTAGTCATCACGGCCAACTACTATGGTCCTGGGCGCCGTTTAGGAACGGGATTGTTGGCTATCTTCTTAGCTTTGGCGTACCTATTTCGCGTAGGTTTTTAGGTAGGTGCTACGGAAGGGTCAGCAGTCTCAAAGCCCCACGGAGACTCGCAGAGGACGGATTTCGACGCAGGGACTCTTGCTACTTGCGTGAAATAATTACCTACAATTGCGACGCACCCAAGGTGAAATACGCAGTCAGGGCTAAGCACTTTTTGGCTAGCGCGTTGTAGGCGATTAATTGTTAAAGTTTTTTAACGCTGTTTATGTAAATATTTTTTTTTTTGTAAATTCTTGTTGAAAAGGTTTTTGCTTTGTGTTTAGTACATTTAATTGTAGGATAAAATAGTTAAAAAGTTTTAATGTAATTTAAATATTATATATATATATATATATATTATGTATATTACCCATTTATTCGATAATTTTTAAGGGGATATAGTAAGTCAGCCCAAATTCTAATTTCGCCCCCACTTCCCCACGCGTCGTTTGCTATGTACCGACATGTTTGTAATCACTGATACTGTAAGTAGATAGGTCGTTAGATACTTATTTCATTAGGTTTATCATATTTATACCTGTTTCTAACGCCAACCCAGTCGCTTCTTATTTTTATAACGGTTATTTCCCATTTTAATTTTACGTCGTCCTGTTGCGTAATATGTATTCTGATCGTAAGCGACACAACTTCTCCTTACGCTTACGCTTACGCGCCGAGAGTTTAGGTAATTTCTTTTTACAGTGAAAATAAAGGTAATTTAAAAAAAAAAAAAGTAAATAACATAAGCACTGATTTATAGTTAGTTCAGTTAGTATGCAAAGTTTCTTGATCTTATTTAAAGTATTTTATGAATAACAGCGGTTTATTGTTCAGTTTGGAGGTAACTTTGGATTTCTTTTCTATCAAGAAAATTTTACGGAATCGTGTTTTCGTCTAACATAGTCCTTAACATTAATCCTCAAATTTACCATATATTTATTTCAAAATTATTGCTGCAATACTTTCGGCATAACGGAGGATCTTGCTAAGCCATTTGAGGTTATATTTCCCCTTAATGGCATAACGTCGTTCCTACTATAATTGTTGCGTGGATAGACGCTAAATGATCAAAAAAATATTTCAGACATATCATTCTTTAAGTAACCGAAGGATTTTAGTAGATAGTTATGAAACATGAATTTATTTAATTTTTATTGTTAAATAGGTACTTATAGCAAAAAAGAATTAAGTAAGTAATAATTTGTCCCATACCTACGAACTTTATTAAGTACAAAATTTAGTTGAAATTTACTTCACTATCCAAGTACCTACTTACATACCTATACTCTTTCGTCGTCGTCTTTCGTCTTTTTATTTAAAATATTTTATATATTTTACATTTTACAATAACACGAAACACTGAAATTAAAACTTTGTTAACTAATAAAATTTTTAACTACTTAAGTAGAATACGATTACATTTCTGGTAGCAATGGTATTTCAAGTTTATTTGTTGTTTACACTATCTACCTTTTTCCAAGCCAAGCATCGAGATTCCTGACGAATGTTCTTGCAAGTTCAGTCGATCTTAGTCAGAATAGGTTCCTAAGTAACTTACGAGTAATTAACATTTCGACTCTTTATTGACATCCCTTAGTAACAACGGAAAGCCCGCCGTAATGTAGGAAGGGGAAAATATGCAAAGTAATACGGACAATCTCCTGATAAAGTTTTATTTAGCTTACGAGCGCGATTTATCTAATTAATAATAATTATGTAGGCTATTAAACGTCGGCAACAGTCAGCATTAAAGGACTACAACTTCTGTACGTAGAACTATTATTTATGCTCTGCCCTGGGTGATTCGCGATTGTAGGTAATTATTTGATGAGGGTAGCAAGAGTAACAGAGGGCTGCCGTCACTGAGAACCTATTTTCACCTTCGAATTGCACTATCAGAAAGGTGAGATCATGACAGTAACTTAGGTTTTTATGAGCCCTTCCAAATGAGTTCAAACACGATGGTTCTGCGTAGTACCGTTACAAAAATCCTATACTCACATTCGGAGTCCAACATCATCAGGTAGGTGAGACCATCACAGGCACCTTAGTATTTAAATGAATCTAAAAACGATGGTTCTACGTAGATGCATAACTGAGATCCTTTACCCAGCTATTGAATCCGCCATCAGAAATGTGAGATTATCACAGTTCCTAGGTCTTTATGAGCACTTTCAAATGAGTCCAAACACAGTGGTTCTATGTAGTGCCGTCACTGATATCCTATACCTACCTGCGGAATCCACCATCAGCTAGGTGATATCATCGCGGTCATCTAGGTCTTCATGAACCTTTTTGTAAATGAGTTGTAACACGATGGTTTTACGTAGCATCACTAAGATCCTTTACCCACCTTTAGAGTCATTCATAAGGAAGGTGACATCAATACAGTCACCTTACTCTCCATCCTCCGTCAAACAAAATTCTTTAAATATATAAAATAATAAAAATTCTAAACAGCATAGAAATAATGTAAGTAATTACTAAGAAAGTAAGTACTTACCAGTAACTAAAATGAACTGAACTATGACTGAAGCCAGTGGATTACGGTGCACCCGGAAAACTCCATGGAGTGCCGTCGGTTAAAAATTGCAACTTAAGATTTCACATTCACGATCAGTTTTTGGATGTACGTCAGTTCAACTGAGCAGTTTAACTGACAGTACGTGGTCGCGGTTGGCGGTTGGATCCCGGGTCGGGCCAAATCTATTATGCGAGATTTTACTATATGTGGACTGTATGCGTGGTTCTCTATAACCAATGCAAGATGGCGGAAGTGGTAAAGGTAGGAGCGTCAGCTGTTGTAGGAAAAGGCATAAATGAGAACAGCTCACGCTAGTAGAGAAGGAAAAGGCACTTACCTGGGCGTTGATCTTCTGGCGGCTTTTTTCTCAGGCCTGGGGTTGATGGCGCTGCGGTTGCAGCTGCAGTGGAAGAGGCGGTGCGCGACTACAAATTGCGCCATGCGTAGCGGTTACTTCTAGATTTTTCTTTGGTCGACTGCCACAGAGGTGCAACACATCGAGCGATGGTCTTCAACTACTTGTTGATTGATGAACTTATTACTTTGGCGCGGCGGCGGCACGTTGCCGAAACTGGCCGGCCGGTGGCGAGTTTTCGACCTTTCACTTTCGAACAGCGCGTCCTAATTGTCACCACCATATCTGGCCTCCTATTGGGGGTGTCCCGTGCCGGAAAGGAGATGGAAGTGGTGGAGAAGGATGCCAGCAAATATAGTTTACAAAATATGCGTTTCGGCGCAACCAGTACGCCCGAAAAAATCCATTGGTTGCCGCCTGTTAAAAATTTCAACTTAAAATTTCACTCTCACGGTCAATTTTTGAATGTACGTCAGTTAACCTGATCATTTTAATTGACTGTGTGTGGTTTTTCATAATCTGAAAAAACCATAATGTGTGTGGAGCGTAAATAAATTGTATGAAATTTTGGGCTTTCTTTATTGGATCGGAGCGAGCGAAGCAAATGGAGCTCCCATGGCGCAAGAAAAATCTGAATTTGAATTATTTTTTCTTTTACTATCCAATCAATTCGCTAACTTATTGGAGCGGAGCTTCAATTATAATAATCAATTCAATAGATGAGCTGATTAATTTGCATCTAGATAGTTATGACTTTAGACTTTTACTCCGCTCCGTTTATAATGCTAGCAAAAGGTTTTACCTTTGAATCTGCATCAGCCCTAGTTAATAAAATGAATTCAGATTATGAATTCAGAGAGGCGTTCCGGATGTGTGAGTGATCTAAGATTTCACACTCATAGTCAGTTTTGGGATGTATGTCAGTTCAACTGATCATTTTAACTAACCGTGTGTGGCGACCATTACGCTCACCAGATGTTGTTAGTTGGGATTAAGCTGAATTTTAACTTGTAACGCAGATGCGTTTTAGTTAAAAGGTTTTCGGTTTCTAGTGTATATATACACAAGTCAATGCTTGAGTGCTGTATTCCTTGTTTTTTTTTGCTTGCCTTAAGCGCAAAGCGCGTAAATATATTCTACTAGCGCCTAAAAATCAAGTATCCGATGTTTTGTCACATGAAATCGTATCTAAAAATGAACATATAAATTATATAAAAAGCAAATTGTCAGGAAGATAAGTGATTGTTGAACTTATAATTTTTTTTAAAACGAGTAATTGCTACTTTTACTTAAAAAAGACGTGGTTTTAGCAGCTTATAGTGTAGATTTATCAAGTCCGCATGGAGGGATAAACACGTTAACTTTTGAAAATATAAATTGAATCTATTTTTTAATTATCTTCATCTATCATGTCGGAAGCCATGGAATATAAATGGCAGTTTAATTTTGTTTTGTTTAGTTATATTTAGTTTTATTCGGCTGAGTATTTACGAAATTTTTGGTATTTGAGCAGAGTTGTTATAATATGTTTTACTAAATTGTAAATATATTTTGATTTATTACGGGCTCAACCGCCGTCGTGAGTGATTCCAGTATCGTTTGTTTACAGTGGTTCATTATGAAAAATATCGATCGCTGTAGAAATACAAAATATTTCAAAAACCATTGAGATATTATGTACTATGTACTAGAGACGACAATGCATTCAGCTACTCTGTTCCATTCAACTGCGGTGCATACACCGCACTTTAATCAGTCACTCGCTAGGCGCTTGTAGAGTTGTCACGTGTCGTGTAGATTTAAAAAAAATCTCTTGATAAAAATATGCCGTTGTGTGTACTTAGATATTGCGCAAATAATTCAAGAAATGTCAGTAAAAACCATGGAATTACTTTTCATCGGTTAATAAGATACTTAATCGATAAAAAGTATTATAGATTAATAATAAAACATATTATTCCTAAGACGCCATCTCGTGTCATGTAATATAGATTATGAAATTAATATGTTCAGATGCGACATTTCTGTGGGTACTTAAGTATAGGACGAATATATTATTATACACATTTTTTTTGTAGAAAAATATATAAGTTATTATAATTAGGTAACATTTTTCATGTTTAAATCTGCTTATTATTCTTTTATTTTATTCTTAGGTTTCCACATAACAGTCAAGTGGAATAAATTCGTCCATTTTTAACTCTCGCTTGCCCAGCTTTTATGAATGACTCTTATCCTAATTTAAATAAATATATTTGTAATTTACATGTTATGTTAACAAGTTTTGTTAAGCATACATTTAGTATGTTTTTTATATTTGACATAGATACTTTTTGATATATTCAGATAAAAATGTCATTAAAATGTAAAGGTGATAGAATATTACGTAACATTATATTAAATAAGCAAATATAATATACAAAATAAATGACAAAATTTAAATATTGTTCTCGATATAATTTACCTATTTAACAATACAATCTACTATTACCTACGGGTCATTCTACCTATGTTTATTCTATGATAAAAAAACCTGCCGCGCGTACACAGAGTAGGTAGCGTTCATTTTTTGTTTGAGATATGATATGTTCTAGTACGTAAGTATAGTTGCCGACACGAGTCATGAGCACAGATAAAATGTGGTGGGAGGTAGGTACACTGTCGGGCAAAATTATTGGGTACCTTTATTATTTCAATTCCCAATTGAATATTTTCGCCGACTTTTATAAAAATGTTTACTCGAACACATCAACTTGTCTTTGATACAGTAATGTTGCAGTTCGTGTCCGTTATTTTATTATCTACTATAAAGTATTTAATGTATACCTGGTGGTTAGAATTGATTATTTTATTAAGAAGAAGGAAGAGGTGATATGCTATCCATAACATCTGATGTTGCGGTGCGCCGTACAGTAGCTACTGAGACATTAGTCGCCTCAGCAGTCGTTTATATACGTCTATGATGTTTTTCGCGGTACCTAATTTTTTCATATAACTAAACAATGAATAGACCATTTGTCGGGATTGTCTATTTAACACCGAATTCTTCGTTCTCTGCATATTTAGACCAAAATTTGAACATTAAAATTATAACAACAAAAATAAATAAAAAAAGAAATAACAAAAACAGTTAATAACAAGGTATACACAAATAACAATTAACAACGAGGTAACAAAAATAATTAACGAAAATAAACTAATTAAAAAAGTTATCACTAAAATTATAGCTCGCAAGTGTACGGAAGCCGAATGATACGTTCGAAACCAATAGACGACGAGAATCGACTAATGAACCAATCACGTTGAACGTCAGCGTGGTCAACGTCGTATCGACCGATAAAAACTTATGTCGGCAATTATACATATTACTTCAATGCCACAAACTAAAGTTGATACATACTTGACCAAGGTAAGATAATGGTACAAATGGAAGTCCGTAGTCTCTGCCTACCCCTCTGGGTGACAGGCGTGAGTGTTTATGTATGTTTATAATCACAAATGTTTATTGCCATATATTGTTTCGACAAAAATACGTAGTATTTATATTTAAATATACTTATACTTGGACTTTATGGAGTGACCTGAAGGTCTTCGGTATCCGCTAATAGAAATCCTCAACGAGTAGAACTAGGTGTGCGAGACTGTGCTTGTTATGTTAGTTAATATGAGACCTTACCCCCGGACTTGACAGAGTGACCTGATGGTATACTTCGGTGAATTATACTGGACCTCTTCGAAGAGTAGTAATAGGTGTGCTGAGTTTGAGCTCGTTTTGTTAGTTATGATGAGACCTTACCTCGCGACAGTGGTGGATTATCTCGACTTCAGACACAAGTTTGTTCCGGTACTTGGTGACGATTTCCCGAGTAATATTGGTAGGGCCGGTGTATAAGGCACCACTAGTGCTGTCGTCTGCATAGCAATGAATATTATCAGTTTGCAACATATCATTGATATGCAGAAGAAATTTGAAGCGTTGGTGATGGAACACCAGCGTCAATGGGTTTGTAATCAGAGCATGCACCGTCTACTACGACCTTGATGCTCCGATTAGCAAGAAAACTAGTGATCCAATCGCACAATTTCTCGGGAAACCCATAGGAAGGGAGCTTCGAAAGAAGCGCTTTGTACCAGACCCGATCGTAGGTCTTCGCTATGTCCAAACTAACGGCCAATGCCTCCCCCTTGGACTCTACTGCCTCCGCTTATCTATGAATAAGGTAAACCAGAAGATCACCAGCTGATCGACCACGACGGAAATCGTATTGGCGGTGATCTTCAATTTACCTCATGACCTGGTAGTTTACAATAGACTCCATTATTTTGAAGAACAAGGAGGTGATGGCCATAGGCCTGTAGTTGGACGGGTCTGAGCAGTCGCCTTTTTTAGACCATAGCTGTCTTCTAAGAATACGGGACTATATACGCCTTGGGAGTAGGAGTACCGGAAAAGACGCGTTTAAATCAATGACAACTCCGGAGCACACTTACACACGACTTACTGACATCCAGGGAGTAGAGTGCTTTGCGAACCGAGCGCCGTGTAAGCTGCATATCCGTCATGAAGCACTCACACCACTTGATGGTTGGCGGTGTATTCCCCCCGTCATCGAGAGTCGAGTTGGACGCAAAGATGCAGCCTAACAAACAGTGGCGAAGTCTCCATAGAAGCCCAGGAGCCCGGCCTGCCTTATCAAGCTGAATCAATCAATAATATCAAATAATAAAATAGCTCGTAAACTGTTTCAAATTATTTCAAATTCCCCGCGCGCTCTGTTCGGCCTCGTAGCCTTAGGAATACTGCTGTCATACATATAAGGAGAGTTGTATTGAGCGATTGGTCGTCTCTCTTGCACGCGTGGGCTTTTTACCTGGCTTTCGAGAAGACGATCGCTCCCTTTCTAATCTGTTGAAAAATAGTCTATAATAAAATATAATTACGATTGTATAAATAGCAATTAGTATGGAGATAAAAAACCCGGCTTTTTAGTGACCATTTATTTTTTCCTCAGAGCGGGACGCCTTTCAAATTATTATAGTTTTAACACTTTTGACTGCCTTCTTGGTTTAATGGTCGTAAACGCAATTGCTGATCGTGTGGTCCCAAGTTCGAAACCCGAGTCGGGTCAAGAATCGTTTATTGGGTTTTTCTGTCACAAAATTCTCAGTAGCAGTAGTATTACACTTGGGCAATATAATCCAGATGCGCAGATGGCTATTTTCCGTTGAAAATGGCCGCCGTTACCAAAATTCAATGTGGAGCCCTTTTATATAGTTTTATAAATAAAACACAAAGTTGTTTGAATCTTTTAATGATCAAAAGTGAATTCTGAACATCAAATAAATACTAATTGGAAATATCTATGTTATTTGATAATTTATTGTAGATTAATTAAAAATTGTCACTTCGTCACTTTAAATTCAAAAGTTTAGCTTTTTAGAAAAATCACGTAACTAGTCAAGCCATGCTGGCAAACCTGGTACGCGCGGTGTCCGTGTACTGATGGCACGGGTGATAGAGTTTGCATGATTGTCACGCTTTTGTTTGTCAAAGCGGGACATTTTTACGTATTTTGGGGACAGCGCGACACAAAACTTCAAATCGGGAACGTCCCGCCTAAAGTGGTACGTTAGGTATGAAGTTAGTAGAGAGCGGAGTGACGCCGACGATATGTTTGCAAGTTTACGTCACATTTCAATGTTTACATCATGAAGGTTAGAGAACAGGAGAACGATCACTACGTACTAAAGCATAGCCCGCCTGTCCTTGGAAATTGTAGAATACATAGCAGCGCTGACGTCGGTGAGTAGTGACTGCGAAGTTAGCTGTTTATGAATTATGTACAAATTTTCATTTCATTTTTTCGTAGAAAATTTTCATGCTCCGTAATTTTTTGCAAAAAGATACATTAAAAAATGGAGAAATATTTTATTGTGCGTGGATGTGCAAGTGGTTGAGCATCTGACCGGAAGAATAGACCGCAAATGACTTTTATTGACTGCACTTAGTGATCGCAGCGCCTCACTGATGGTGTCCATATTTCCGGGACACTATTTTCTACGGCGATCGTTCTCCTGTTCTCTAACCTTCATGGTTTACATTGTGTGTTGAGCTTGAGCGAATGTATTATAATTAAAGATTTTTATTGAAAATGGAGGGAAGGAGCGTTTTTGTGATGAATTGAAGTGTGTTAAAGTGCTAATCGGCGAGGAAAAAGTAAAATATTTAAACTTTGTTGAGAAAAAACAGCTTATATGAGCAATGCTTCTACTCTGTTGAGGAATATTTAAATTTTATGATAAGGATTAGGGATCGATATTAAAATGAATTATGTAACTACTATCATATTATTTTAATTAAATTAAATGTAATAAAATTATTATGATGATTTTGAAAACATGTTATTAATTTATTAGTTGTGAAAATGTAATTAATGTATTAGATAAATATTTGTATGTCAACATTATGACAAAACATGCTGGACTTAAATAATTTACCAACCTGTAATGTACCATGTTTTCTGCAAATAAATTATGATTATGATTATGATTATGATTATATCGCATGATCTGTGCATTTCTCAGACCGAGTAAAACCCATGAACGGCAATTTAATAGATCTGTTTACAAAACTCATTGGATTGTTGGCTGCTCACATACCAATAAGGTGTATTATTTATCTAGTACAATCCAAAATGACATTATTCATTCTGTCGCTGATGTAATGAAAACTCACATCGAGTACGAAGTAAAATTGTGAAAATTCGTATCAATTATTATTGACGAAACTCCCGATGTTAGTCACAGAGAGAAGTTGTGTCTGATTCTCCGATATTATTATGGAAACGATATTCATGCCCCTTTTTTGTAGATATGTCTGAAAGTCTCACAGAAGACAAACTTTGTAATACTATATTGGAATTATTAAACAAACAAGACTGCACCACAAAACTAGTTGCCTAAAGCTATGACGGCGCAAGGGTCATGTCCGGTGTCAGAAATGGAGTGCAACAAAGATTTAAAGATGTTTGTCACCAAGCCATGTATGTTCAGTGTGATGCACACATTTTGGCATTAATTTTATCTAAATCTTGTAACAGGATTGGGGAAATCAGCACTTTTTTCACCTCTTCAGGCTTTATTTAATTTTTTTAACAGCACAAAACGGTCATCTTTTTATGATGTAGATTGCAGGAAAAATTGCCTAATGCCCCCGCAACTCGTTGGACTTATACGTCACGAATTGTGATACAGTTTTCGAACAAAAAGATAATCTGATTAATTTATTTTCGGAAACGTGCGACAATCCGCAGACTTGGGACGGCGATACGATCTTGGCTGCCGAGAATTTTGAAAACACATTGCGTTCATTTAATTTCAATTTTTTTCTTTCAATTTTCTATCCGGTATTTGAAAAAACGGACTGCTTGTACAATATTTTACAAAAATCGCAAGTTGATGTCGGTTATTGCAGTAATAAAATAATGGTGATTCAGACATGGTCACGAACTAAATTTCAATCAGATTTTGATCACATTTATGAAAACACATTACCTACAAAATACCTTTGCTCCTCGTTTGAGACGCAATGTGCCCTGCTCAGACAGAATACAAACGACTTTTTGTTGAAATAATTGATAACATATCTTTAGAAATTAATGGCCGATATTCTGAAATATTCAAATTAAAATTTTAGATTCTAGGCTTCGGTTCATTATTTGAAAATTTCATAAACCATTTTGATAAACAAACATGGAAAAACCAATTGATTTCATTGTATTCCTCCCCTGAATTAAAAGACTCAATTTGTTTTCAAACTCATTGACTTTATAAACGAAAATAGTCTTGAAGAGGCGTTTCCCCAGCTTTTAAAGTTAGCTTATCTTGTCGCAACCACTCCAGCCACAAGGTCCTCCGCGGGACGTGCTTTCTCATCTCTGAAGCGCATCCTTACTTATTTGAGAAATACACAAGGTCAAGAGCGTCTTTCAGACTTATCAATTATCGCGATTGAAAAACAGTTATTGGTACAATTAAAACGTTTACCAACATTTTACGCGGACGTAATTAAATCTTTCCTTAAGAAAGAGAGACGATTCGATTTAGAATAAATTTGTTATTTTTTTTAAATTTTGTACATAGTTTTTTTGTACTTTGTTCATGCTTTTCTTTTGTTCATGTATCGTAATGTATGTAAATATCTTTTTTTTTCGCTCAATTAAACCCAAACGCCTTTTTACAAAGCCACCGAAGGTATGCAATCGCTGATATGTCATACAATCTATCTAGCAGTAGTATGCCTTCTGTGCGCTTTGTTAAACACGTCCTCGACAGAACTGATTATGAAATTGAAGAGTGGAGACAGATCAAGATTGATGTATTTTTAAAACTGCTAAAAAAAACAAAACCATATCTTGGGCTTGCCCTAGCTTGGGGCCCTAGCTTCGCCACTGCTAACAGATGGGTTTTCTCCTTTGCGGCATGGGCCGAGATGGTTGTGCAGAGATGAAAGAGATAACTGACAGAAGTTCCCTTGGACAGCCTTGGCGACAGATCAGAGTGCACGAGTTTCCAAAGGAAGGTGAACTAGCTTCTCGCCAAATCTGCCGGATTGTTCAAACTTTGCCTTGGCAATGACTCTTTTGAAGGACATGGAGGTGAAATTATACTTAATTTTAAGAGCACTGGTGTTTCCATCCCGAGAGAGAAGTTGATGCGTCAGCCCGGTAGCACTCCTGCTTATAGCGTGATGCTATTTTACAGGAGCGACCAAACCATGGTTGAGATCTTCCTTCGGGGGAGCCTGCAGAATGCAACCACGACGTTAATGTGACTGGCACCACACTCCGATAAGACAATTCACAGTCCGACGAGCCTAAAGGGGCGTCGACGGAAACCTGACATCCCTCCGGATGAAAGGTCAGCAGAAGGTCCAACAGGGAAGGTGTACTATCTTCCACATCTGGAATCCGCGTAGGCGTAGTAACCGGTTGTGTTAGACCATATGCCAAAGCAAAGTCATAAACAGATCTCCCAACATGATCGGTTAAACGTGAACCGAGCCATTTGACGTGGTGGCCATTAAAATCGCCAAGGATCACGAACTCTGCGATTGGGATCTGCTGTAGCACCAAATATGTAGCCATTTGGAAATGATCAAGGAGTCGGTCTGTTTCGGTATTACCACTATGGGACCTATAGATGCAGGCACCTTTAGACGCGGGGATGGTCGTCGCTGTCCACGCGCAGCCATAGGATGGACAGGTCCGTACCTTTAAGACTGCCGAGGCGTCGAAAACAGATGTCCTCTCTGACTAAACGGATTTGTACCCCGGGTACGGTACGGTGTCCTTGACTTTTCAGCTACCAGGGCGGAGTTACATAAGATTGAGGGACCGAGGGAAATTAATTAGTTAGAAAAGAGTAAATATTGTTTTTTCTTTCCTAAAAATATTAGCTGTATTTTATATTAACTAAAAGTAGTTAGGTTGTACCAGTTCTGGCGCACTGAGTCAGAAGTGGTACAAGTACGACGTTCGTCGACTCACGATCCTAAAAAAAAAATAAAAGATTTTGGCATGTTCTGATCACGAATCTGTCCATTTTTGCGTAGGATGCACGGTTCCGGAGATGTGCAGATCAATTAACTCTTATCTAATTGATATCCGCTGCGAGCATCCACCGTCATTAGCGCTCCATTGTTCTTATCTACTTATCTATTGTTCGTTCAATACCGTCATTATCTATTCTTCCTCAGCGTGGTGCTATTGTATTATACTCCTTTGTTCCTATCTACACTAATCTGACTCATTAATAAAACACATTACCCAATTTTGTTAAAATTTTTATTTATAAAATACAAAATCTTATTACTTATTATCTATAAAATAGGAGCGAAACATCTCATCCACTAAAATATCGTTGTACAATGTGTTCCCTGTAAATATACTCGTAAAACTATGCATTGAACATCCCTGAAACTTATATAGCAAATACATTATAATATTCGCCACAAACTGAAATCCACTCATTCTGAATCCTATCAACATTCCAGTTCCATCTTTTACAATTTCTTTTAAAAAACTCCAGATGATATCGTACAGGTGCCCGTCCGAATGAATCAAAATATTGACCGACGTCATTCGTATCGATATATAAAGCTACCCAATTTGACCCTGGTTTATCATCTGTATCCAAATTGCATATTATATACGTTGGTACGTGGGTGTACATGGGTAGTTTATTGGCAGCATAAACATTATTTTCTGGAGTGGGGTGAATCTTTTTCAGATGTTGTTGTACATCTAGTGTATCCATAATATTACTGCTATTAGTAGATTATTACAGTACCAATCTACTCAATGACTAATATAGGAATGATCAATTATAGTGATTTCTAAATATTAAATTGCATTCTTTGTGTTATACAAAACGTATTTGAGTCACCAATACACTGAACAAGACACGACAGGAAGGACGTAGGAATGTAGAGATAAGCAACAGAATGTAAGGTAAGCTTGTTGACGCATAAAGATACTATCAATTCTACTGCAGAAATTCTTTAGATTAGAATTATTACTCACTGGTACTATATAAGACCTAGTCATGGAGTTAGTGTATGGTCGTTTGACCGCAGTGGATCTATCAATACTACGTCTGTGTTACTTCAACGCTTCAAAGGCCATGGATGTAAGTGTTTATTCTATTGACAAACTTACTTTTCTTTCTGTTATTTTCTTACGTGTGTATGATTTAGTGTTAACAAATTATATTTAAATATTATGTGTGTGTATATGGTTAAGCCGTGGTAGCTCAGATGGTTAGCGCAAAATGTAAAATTCACAGTACGCGACCCGGGTTCGATCCCCGCCGGCACCAATTAAATTGTTAATTACAATTTTAAGTGCTGATTTACCACGTGCTCAGCGGTGAAGGAGAGCATGTCTGAGAAAATTTCGAAGGCATGTGAAGTTTGCCAACACGCATTGAGGTATCGCAGCGAACATTTCCTAGCCCTAAAACCCTCTCAGAAATGAGAGGAGGCCTATGTTCAGCAGTGGACTTTAATAGGTTGTAACTTTAGCTTTTTTAACTTTTATGATTAAGTGTTACCAAATTGATATTAACATGATAACTGTGTTGTTGCAGAAATCATTGAGCTTCGATGAAAATACATATAAACAGTATTACTACTCGCCACTCTCCCCTCAAGAAGAGAGCGATGACATCGTCATTAATAATAACACATGCGATGGTGGAAAAAGAAAATCGCAATCGATTGATCATTTTTTTGAAGCTGAATCAAAAATAAAAAAGAGGAAGCTGTTATCATCAACCGTAGCACGAGCCGCTAGAGATGGTGTATCATACATTTCTACTAATTCTGACGATGGAGACCAAGCGACGCATCTCATCAAAATTGAAATGTACGATATGAAGAAGCTATCCAAGATTCCAACTACTGATCATTGGAAACATGCTTCCACGAGGATTAAATATTACGTAAGGACTAATAAGGATAGCATCTACGACAACACAAACGCCCTCGTATACAATATTACAAAGACAATAGCAGAAAGTGAAAAAGTTAAAAAATACTTTTTTAACAATGACAGTCATTAGCTGATCATTAGTGAATGTGATTCTGTTTACTTAAATTACAGGAAGACAAGAGCAGAAGAAAGAGATGAGTGTGGCATACGTGTACAGAACACATCATTGAAGAACAAAACTACAACACTGAGTGGAGATGAAAACGAGAAGAATATGCAGTACTCAAGAGCTGAATATCCATTCTTCAGTTCAAAATCTAGCCGGTTGCTCAGTTTCGAAAACTGGCCTCTCGTTATGCGACAGAAACCTGAAGACCTTGCAGAAGCCGGTTTCTTTTATACTGGCCATGCAGACAGGACCAAGTGTTTCCATTGTGGTGGTGGCTTAAAAGATTGGGAAGATGATGATGATCCTTGGCAGCAGCATGTTCAGTGGTTTAGTCAGTGTGCTTATGTAAAATTTAAACTCGAACAGAGTTTTGTATTAGATTAAATAGAATATTTATAAAGAAATAAAAAATAATATATTGCATACAATTTGTTTTATTTAATTTTATAATGTTTCACATAGTTACATACACACAAAATGCATTACACATAACTCATAAAATCTAACACACAACAGATATTATAACCTTAACTACTATAGTCTACAGTAACATTTCTGTTTTTATCTATCTCAATAATATTATCAAACTCAGCATAAACTATACAGTTAATTGTTTGTATTAGTGAGGATTCAAATCGTACTTCTAATCTTACACTACCATGCTTTATGAGATTCCAATGAGCTGATGAGTTGGCTGATAAATCAGGAGTTAAGTCAAATGCTAATAGACAGTAACCTTTGGCATACTGTTCACAAGAGATTCCATTTCCTTCATTAAGAAAGTGAATACCAGTTCCCGAGAATAGAGTATGATATGCTGATGTAAATATGCTATTATTAAAAGATGGTTGCAAAGCTTTTGAAGGTATTTGTTGACCATCAATATATAAGCTGAAAGAATTAATACCATAGTTTTCTAAGTTAAATGGATTTTTAGTAAGGGAACCATTAAATGCAGAATTGTTCACAAATCCAATTATACATCTTTTGGGTACCTGCCCTAAAAATATATTATCAAGAGTTTTTCCTTGAACACCCGATGGAATTGTAAAAACTTTTACTTCAGCTCGATTAATAGGATATTTAGCAGTGGTAGAAGCTAAAACTTTTTGATGTGCGAGTAATACACTTGGATTAATTCGTGCTCGTCGAACAATAAGAGTTGCGTCCGTAATGCAAACTTTAAACTTTACATCGTTTGACCCAGCAATTAAATTAAAGCTCTCTCTCGATCGAACCAATTTAACACTCATTTCAACACCATTAATTAAAAATTTATCTTGGTTGAAAATGTCACCGTGAAGATGACCAATCATTTCTATTTCCTTACTTTCACTAATCAATTCCTGTCTTTTAACAAATCCTATGTTTTTACCATCCGTAGAATCCATTTTTCCTGCTGTATCATCATACCAAAGACTACAAGTAAGATGAGATTGTTTAGCAGCAGGAGCATAGTTTAAAAGGGTTTCCATGTATGCTCCATATGCATAGGTATTATTAGGTGGTGATACAAGTTTTTGGTTTAAATAAACATCAAGTTGACTAAAAAGTGAATGCAGCCAATTATTTACAGGTGCTACTATTGTAGTAGATATCAAGTTAGTCGAATCTTGATTTAATACTTTTGCCTTTATGTGGAGTAATGTTTGAGACAAATCTATGTAGTCATCGCCTGTCCCAGGAACTTGAAACTCGATAGGTCCATCATCACCAAGAGATGAAATTGGTTTATAATGAATCCACAATCCATTTTCAATGCTAGTTTGTGTAGACGGTAGTGCAAACAAATCCAATTCTGACTTAACGCACTCGCAAGAATGATTATGAAGGAAAGACATATTTAATTTGAAAATATATCTTTGTTATTTTTTGGTTATAGACCAAGTTTTTTCGCAGCTTTCACTTTAGCAGTTAATAGTGGAATGAACGAGGTCAACCGTTTTCTTTTAGTTTTATACCCAGATCCTGTCATGTTAAATTGATCAATTTTCTCATCAGCCTTTCGTTTTAAATTCGTACTAACTTGCTTTAGACGATCTTTTATTGAGGCTTCCATAGGACGCGCTTGAACCATATCCGATAAAAGTCCTACTCCAGCGCTTAATGCCTCCTTACCAATCACTCGAGCACCACTTGAAAGTAAAGGTAAAACTGATTTAAATAACCCCCCTAAGAAGCTCCCAATACCATGACCGCGTTGGTATGGTGCACCCTTATAAATTACTCCAACTCCTGACCCAGCTTGATGTGTATAATAATTTTCATATGGACATTTATGATGATCACGAAGAGAATTCATTATTATAATTTTCGGAAATGTAGTTTAATACACACGGTTCCAAACTGGAATGGTATTTTTTGTCCTGTGCTCGATCTTATAATTATTTCCAGCGTATCGAACTCTCTTCGCATAACAGGTAAGTAGTGAGGTTGAGAGAAAACGTGCATTTTATTTGCAATATAAATGTATTTTGTAGGATCTAATGAAATGACTCTTAGTAAAGGAGTCACAACATCACCCACAATCTGAGGATCGATAATGTCACAATATAGAAAGAGTTGAAATGGTAACCCTAAGTGTAAATTAGCAGGACACTTTCCAACATTTCTCTCTAGGAGATTTTTATTTGGTTCATAACCTAGTTGTAAACTTAATTTGGGTGATAATGTTACGGATGTTATATTTTTATCCAAAACAGAAATAGACACAAATTTCGTTATTTCATCATAGCGAAATTTCAAGTTCTCTCCGATACCATTTAACACTCTTAAAATATGCTCAACGTTATCATAGTTGGTAGCTGGAATATGTTTTTTGTAGTACACTGTGGATGGTTTATCTTCATTAGACATTAACATAGATTTTGTAATGTATATAACATTTTCATGATCTTGAACAGTAAACATGGTACATGGATATTGAAACTCGACAACTCCAACCGACCATTCACCTTCTAATTTAATAGCTTTCGGTAATTTCGTTGAAAAATTTGTGGTCTTGTTATCAGGAAAGTATTCCATTGAACTATTGCTGAGCAAAGTTAAATAAAAACTTTCTTTATTCATATTTCTTTTAAACTAGAAGCTAAAATCCAACTGTTAAATTTATCTGGATAACCTTTCCACTTCACTAATACTTCTTTTCTGTTACCTGAGTAACGAGTGTCAATTATTTTATCTATTTTATATTGTGAGGTGGGGTTGTAAGTGATTTTCTGTAATTCTCTTTCATAAAAAGTACCAACTATTGGTTCATTTTGTGAATCTGTTATTGTATAAACAACCCATGGAGATCTATCAATTATTGAAGATATAATAAATATTTCATCACTCCAATTTGATTCATATCTTTTTGGAAAGCATGTTTATATTTAGTTATTCGAACATAATCACCCACATTGAAATTTGGTTTAGGATTTTCTAAAGAAAGTTTGTTTGACCGTCTATCATAAATATTAGTCCAAACTGTCATAATATTGTTGGAATTTACATCACATGGGCACATCTTAATACTAGAGTGAAAGCTGTGATTGTAAGAGTATATTAAATCTTGTAAAACATCTATATATATGAGTATTATTATGAGTGAAATAACGCCACATTTTCATTTTTAGTGTTCTTTGAAATCGTTCAACAATACTGGCCTTAATGTCAGGATTGTTAGTGGTATAGTAATTAATCTTTTTGGATTTAAAGTATTTTTGTACATCTTTTGAAACAAATTCTGTACCTTTATCAGATTGTATGTGAGTAGGTGTTAAATTACTTTCAGTAAATATACTTTCAAAACATTCTTTAGTTGTTTCTGAGTTTTTCTTTTTCATTGGTCTTGCAAAAGCATATTTACTAAATACATCAATAACACAAAGTATATACTTGAAACCATCATTATATTGAGAATAAGTTCGCATATCACTTAAATCAGCTTGCCACAGTTCATTAATATTTGATAGAATGTACCTATTACGCGGAAATTTTTTTCGAATGGGTTTATGTAATGTGTATGTTTCTTGTGATTTTAACCATTCCTTTACTTGCTTTTTATTCATTTTACCCTTCATGGCTTTTGATAATTTATCAATACTACCAAAACCAGCGGGATTAGATGGATCATAATAAATCCTGTTAATTTCTTCTAGTACGGGGTCCATTTTTCCCACTCAAGCCTTTTACGTATTTTAGTTGTAGACTTTTTATCTCTACTGCTCGGTGTAGAAAACTCTTGAAATTCAATCTCAGAGGGTTTGTTCAGATCTTTTGCTTGAAGTTGGTTAATAAACTCACATCTCTTTGGATTTCCAATATAGGTAAGTGGTACTTTAATATCTTTTAATGCTTCAGCAAATCTATCCCACCCTACTGGATCACTTCTTTTTAAGGGTCTTAGTGAATCATTTATTAAATCAACAATATTACTTCCAGGAATTTTTTCATTATCAATTATGACTGTACCTTCATTATCCCAATGTATTTTACCTTTACTAGTTTCAACTAAGTTTAATAATAACTGTCCTTTTTTATTATAAGTTTTTGGTATTAAACTGAGTATTTGAGCTGGTGTGTAAAGTGGATTTTCAACATTTTCTTTACTTTTGATGGATCGATTCTCCTCCAACAAAGATTCAGCATCAACTGAAGTTTTTAGATCTCTATCTTTATTTTTAAAACCAATTTTAGACTCGTTTGAATCTTCATTAGATGTGTCAGAATAAATTGGTAATCTGAGTGGTTGACGATCCTCTTCGGTAAAATGAAGGTATCTTTGCAGTGTTTGTAAATATAACATCCATTTCTTTCGGTCTTCCGTCTTACTATTCATAATATTTTGCATTTCAATATCTAATCGAGATAAACTACTACTCGTATTAACCTTATTTTCCTGTTTTAATTTTTCAATCAATCCAGGTTTGATAAGTATCATTTTCTTTGCATTTTCCATGTTAACTGGCTAGTCCACTCACTAATCCACTCAATATTGCACCTAATATTATTGGTAAGAAAGCCCCTCCTTTTTGTATAATTATATTTTTTCTTAGTTTATGTTTACACTTACGCACTAGTTGACGGAGTATATTTTTGTGTTTATTCAATTTTTGTTTATCTTGATCTTTAAGAGGTACTTTTCCTTGTAAAACGTTATGAATACACTCACAAATACTGTTAATTTCTTCTTCATCACACGTTTTAAGTAATGCTCTTTGATATTTTGGTTTAAGCGTATGCAAAGCGTTTAGCAAATGTTTATGCGTTGTGAGTCGACGATGCATCATTTAGCAATGATTTGAAATGTTTGATTCTTGGTGTATTTAAACTCTTTTGTGGGGACGTAGACTGTGCAGAAACCATTAAATGGGAAGACATTTGTCTTGATACGACAAAAATCATTGGTATTCTGTTTTAAATCTACCATTAAATATCCATGCGCCTCTAGAGTTGCATCCCTGTAGGCATCTTCAATAAATTTTGGGTTATCTGGTGACACTTGTCGTGCTAAATATCTTATTTGAGTTTTATCTCGAGGGTTTTTAAAATATATTATATAACTTGAGTTTAAGGATATGTCTCTTTGCCCTTTACCCTGATGAAATAAATTTTGTGTTAAATAAAATACACTAAGATTCCTGTGATGACTACCTTTTGTAAATATATCCACAATTGTTCCATCGGACTCTCTCATTAGATCATCAATAATAACAAGATGTGGGTTTTCACCGTCAAACATATTAACATTTGGAATTCCTTGATGGTAGTTAATATTTGGTAAATTATATAAAGGTTGCATTTCATCAAAGCACCATGTGATCTGATTAAAATCACAATTACATATTTCTGTAACTGATTTTATGAAATTTGTTACAAAATTTGATTTCCCACATCCACTTGGCCCCGCCACAATAGCAGTAAATGGATGGATAAAGTGAAACATTACACACGTCTAAAGTTCTAAGGGGTGAAATAAAAAATGAAAGTGTTGGTGTTAACAATTAATATATATTGCAAACATTATATAAAACAGAATGATCTGTATACTATTTCTAACACAATTAGTACATCATAATTTTACAATCAACTCAACCTCAAATAAATGCACACACACACACACGCAAATATAAACAACAATTAACTTAAATTATTTACAATAAAACAACGATTAAATATGTAATAAACTCTACGTCATATTATACTATTATCATTATTTTACAATCAATACAAATTTTATTTACATGCAGACATAAAATTAAAAACTATCAACACTTAACGCAGTTTATAATGACCCCAAGCTAATGTTTCAATATTATTATCTAAAATATGCCTCTTTGTGTCATTATATGATAAACCAATCTTATTTAATTTTTGTGTAAAAATTGTGTGTTTAATTGATTTAAATCTAAGCATACTATAATATTGCACTTTTTTATTAAATAGAGAAGACTTATAATTATCCATGGTCATCTTTTTAGTGATACATTTATTTACCCCTTTTGTCTTGGCTATAGTCTTATTCTCTAAGTTAAAAGCGTACATTTTGGATCGTAAACCCACAAATTCTTTCATGATTTTACCATTATTTTCATCTTTTAAAAAACCTAATTTCTTTTTATTTAATTTTGGATATTCAAAAATATTATTTGCATCACAAGCTGAGGTATCAAAGTATGATGAAAGGTCAGGTTTTATATCAGAGTAAAAATTATCTGTAAATATATGATATATTAAACTATCCTTATCTGTATACAATAATTTGATTTTACTAAACTTTTTAACCACATAGTTATAATGAAAATCATACATTAATGTTTTTGAAATATCTAAAATGCAAAACCCTAAATAAATTGGTTTGTTATATATTAACTTTGTTTTTCGCAACTGAACCGCAACTAGGTTTTCCGAAAATACTGAAAGACTATGAAATTGTGGTTTAGCGATTAGATCTTGAGCACCTAAAGCTTTGCCCTGGTTCTCCCAGTGTGTAACTAATTTTATGTTAACCCTTTTTTCAATATTCTCCATAGTCTTACCGAAGACTGAATTATTCATTAATTTATAAAAATCTTTTTCGAAATCTGATTTTGCTAACGTTCTTAATTTTGTTTTTAGATCTATGTACATCTTCAACCAGCGAGACTGTTTAAATTTTAAAACTCTATGAATTTTAGGTAATTTAACCCCCATTTCTATGCACTGCTTTAAATTTCTGTAATGAATTACATATTTATCTTTATTATTTAAATTTGGGACTAGTTTATTTTCATTAATATTGCCTGCACAAATGTTTTCGGGGCATAAAGGAAAGTCCGAATGTAAATCATGAAGTTCATCTGGATATTCCAAATCAACTTCTAAAATAAAACCGAAGTTCGATGTCTCAGACACATTAAATTCTGTATTCAGATTTACCCATTCGAATCCACCAGTAGGAAGACATTGAGACATAGCCCAACCATATAAATTGTTGGCATCAAAATATGTGATATACGAATTTGGTTTCCCTGCATCATAATCCCCCATATATTTGTTATTAGCTCTGGCATAACGATTACTACATTGAGATACACCACCCCTGATACCTGATCTAATAAATGCAATTTTCTCATAATCTGTTAAAAGTTCTAATTCTATTTTTGTATATTTTAACATTGCATCCTAACTTAAACCGGGTGCTGTGTAATAATGGGCAGGGTCTAAATCATAAGTATTAATACATAACTTTCTAAAGTTTTCAAATACATCGGTTAAAAGTAAAACGTCTGTTTTTAAATACAGGTTTGAATAATCTATCATATTACAACACCCAAAGTGTTCCCAAACATCTTTAGCATGATTGTAATCATCATTTGAAATATGGGAATCTGTGAGCGAGCTATAAAAAAAATTTTGTTCGGGGAGCGATGTTAGGCTTAAACTATCATAATTAGTCATAAGTTCATATGGATAAACGCCTTTCCGTTTTAAACGAAAGAAATCTTCATCATTAGAATAATTTCTACGTAATTCTTGAAATTGATCATTACTGAGATTTTTGGCCAATTCTTCTAATTTACATGATAAAAACTTAAATGAATCTATGAATCTTAATATAATTTCGTGGTTATTCATTTTTAATTTTTTGGAAAAGGATATATATTTTTCTTTATTTTGAGGGATAACTTCGACTTCACCATCACAAAAGTTTAACGCGTGAACAATAAAATGAGCATCATAGTGACTAAGGTTGTGTAAAAATATCGGTATATAACGAGGTTTTCTGAACTTCGAGCTACATGATTCGTGAGCAACACCTATAAAACTACCGGTGTACCAATCAAAATCATAAAAATGTTCTGCTAACTCTGTTTCACAAATATGACAAATGGTTGCATTTGAAATTTGGTTTTTGTCTTCATTTGTTAGCGGAAGTGGAGGATATTTTTGAAGTCTATTTATTTCTTTGAGATTGTTAGATAAACTTTGCATAAACACTTGTGCACAGTTGGGTCCGCAATACGTTACATATTTTGATAATTTATCATCATATGAACATTTTATATAATAACCAAAACTATGTACTTCATGTTTCTGAATATTGTGTGTGAAAGGTTTGGAAGGATCGTTAGAACATGATTCTATTGGTTTTAAAAATGCTTCAAAATCAGCATAAACTACGAATGGTATCTTTAACTTTTTTTCATAACTATCAAATTTAATTTTATCATTTGAAATAGGTTGACCAAACCAATTCTTTTTTTTAAAAGTTTCACTGTTTGGTAATTCTGTACAAATGTATTGTCGTATTGTTCATGGTTATTTAAACTTTCCTGAGATGGAAAGTGAAGTAGACATGCTTCGCAAATGTACATGATGTGACCGTCTTTTGAAATTTGTTTACTAACTAACCGCGATAAATTTTTTATGTAACAATAATGATTTTTTGTATCCTTGGAAAAAATAATAAATTGATATGTCTATCTTTACGACACTTTGTTAAAAATAATGGACCTACTATAGAATTACATCGTTTTTCTTTATTATATTCTAATCCAAAAACATTAATACTAATATCATTTAATTTCTCTACTTTTGCTATGTCAGAAATTTTAACTGGAAAGGAAATACCATCAAATTTAAGTTTATTTGCATGTTTAACGTACGATGATACACGATCCGCGTCTTTGTTTACGGGATATAACGCCGAGAGTAACGCCCATTTAAAACAAAAATAATCATTGCTTTTTACATTTATAACAGCCTTTTTTAATTTTATGTCACGAGGAAGATCTATGTATGAAGTACCGCGTAGGGGGTTAAATTTATTAACATTCATGTCTATAGATTTTATGTTTTTTAGACTCCATCCACTATCTTTTTTTTCAAATGCACTAATTTTAGTAGTAATTGTATCATTTAAAGATGAAAAAAAAATATTTAAGTCATCTCCTTGACAAATAATATAGTTAAGCGTTTGAAAATCGAACGTATCATGAATATCTTTAGTTTGTTGAACAAAATCAGCATGCAATATGAAATTTACTTTAGAAATTATGTGTTGATGAATAAACTCTTGTATTAAAAATAAAATATCATCTTTAATAGAATTTAAAAATAGTTCAGGATTTTCAAAATTTACCAATGTCGAACTATCTACTCTACTCTTGATTTTATAAGTTAAAATCCTATTTCCAAAAGCAGATTCAATAACACTAACGTTTGATAAAGAATTATGTGAATTTAAAAGATTATTTTTGTGAACATTACTTTTAAAATGATTAGCTAAATTCCGTTTCTTGATAAATATATGACACGTTAGACATTCCACTTGATCATCGTTACTGATACTGTTCCCTGCAGAGGTAGGCGCTTCTGCTTCCGTTGTTGGTTTTTTGATGATCTTGGGTTCTTTGCTGCTCGTTCGCTTCGTTCCTCTTCCAAGTTGTAGTGGTTGACTACTAAAATGTTTAAATTTATTAAAAACTGTACAAGACATTGTGTAAATTATGATCGAAATGAATGTTTATTTTACTTACTTAAACTGTGTTTCAACCATCGCACAGTGATTATACAACTCATCATCATACGATGAATCGAACAGTTGATCCTTCTCCATTTCATCACAAACTTTAGACAACTCCTGATTTAATTCGCTATTGAATAGTTCCGTATTCTCTTCCATGGTTGTGGAGAAGAAAGCACTGGTGCACACTTCACTGAAGTTTGCCATCCTTATAGTAAAGAAGAAAATAGGTAGCAGAGTAAGTAACAGTTCAGTGTTGGTAGACCAACTGATACCCAAATTTCAAATAATGTCCGATATTTAAGTAACAAAGGATTAGAAATAGAATATAATGAGTACACGGAAGTAATTTAAGTAAACAGAATCACATTCACTAATGATCAGCTAATGACTGTCATTGTTAAAAAAGTATTTTTTAACTTTTTCACTTTCTGCTATTGTCTTTGTAATATTGTATACGAGGGCGTTTGTGTTGTCGTAGATGCTATCCTTATTAGTCTTTACGTAATATTTAATCCTCGTGGAAGCATGTTTCCAATGATCAGTAGTTGGAATCTTGGATAGCTTCTTCATATCGTACATTTCAATTTTGATGAGATGCGTCGCTTGGTCTCCGTCGTCAGAATTAGTAGAAATGTATGATACACCATCTCTAGCGGCTCGTGCTACGGTTGATGATAACAGCTTCCTCTTTTTTATTTTTGATTCAGCTTCAAAAAATGATCAATCGATTGCGATTTTCTTTTTCCACCATCGCATGTGTTATTATTAATGACGATGTCATCACTCTCTTCTTGAGGGGAGAGTGGCGAGTAGTAATACTGTTTATAGGTATTTTCATCGAAGCTCAATGATTTCTGCAACAACACAGTTATCATGTTAATATCAATTTGTTAACACTTAATCATAAAAGTTAAAAAAGCTAAAGTTACAACCTATTAAAGTCCACTGCTGAACATAGGCCTCCTCTCATTTCTGAGAGGGTTTTAGGGCTAGGAAATGTTCGCTGCGATACCTCAATGCGTGTTGGCAAACTTCACATGCCTTCGAAATTTTCTCAGACATGCATTCCTCACGATGTTTACCTTCACCGCTGAGCACGTGGTAAATCAGCACTTAAAATTGTAATTAACAATTTAATTGGTGCCGGCTGGGATCGAACCCGGGTCGCGTACTGTGAATTTTACATTTTGCGCTAACCATCTGAGCTACCACGGCTTAAACATATACACACACATAATATTTAAATATAATTTGTTAACACTAAATCATACACACGTAAGAAAATAACAGAAAGAAAAGTAAGTTTGTCAATAGAATAAACACTTACATCCATGGCCTTTGATGCGTTGAAGTAACACAAACGTAGTATTGATAGATCCACTACGGTCAAACGACCATACACTAACTCCATGACTGCAGTTGCTTGGTCTTATATAGTACCAGTGAGTAATAATTCTAATCTAAAGAATTTCTGCAGTAGAATTGATAGTATCTTTATGCGTCAACAAGCTTACCTTACATTCTGTTGCTTATCTCTACATTCCTACGTCCTTCCTGTCGTGTCTTGTTCAGTGTATTGGTGACTCAAATACGTTTTGTATAACACAAAGAATGCAATTTAATATTTAGAAATCACTATAATTGATCATTCCTATATTAGTCATTGAGTAGATTGGTACTGTAATAATCTACTAATAGCAGTAATATTATGGATACACTAGATGTACAACAAAATCTGAAAAAGATTCACCCCACTCTAGAAAATAATGTTTATGCTGCCAATAAACTACCCATGTACACCCACGTACCAACGTATATAATATGCAATTTGGATACAGATGATAAACCAGGGTCACATTGGGTATCTTTATATATCGATACGAATGACGTCGGTCAATATTTTGATTCATTCGGACAGACATCTGTACGATATCATCTAGAGTTTTTTAAAAGAAATTGTAAAAGATGGAACTGGAATGTTGATAGGATTCAGAATGAGTGGACTTCAGTTTGTGGCTAATATTGCTTAATGTATTTGCTATATAAGTTTCAGGGATGTTCAATGCATAGTTTTACGAGTATATTTACAGGGAACACATTGTACAACGATATTTTAGTGGATGAGATGTTTCGCTCCTATTTTATAGATAATAAGTAATAAGATTTTGTATTTTATAAATAAAAATTTTAACGAAATTGGGTAATGTGTTTTATTAATGAGTCAGATTAGTGTAGATAGGAACAAAGGAGTATAATACAATAGCACCACGCTGAGGAAGAATAGATAATGACGGTATTGAACGAACAATAGATAAGTAGATAAGAACAATGGAGTGCTAATGACGGTAGAGGCTCGCAGCGGATATCAATTAGATAAGAGTTAATTGATCTGCACATCTTCGGAACCGTGCATCCTACGCAAAAATGGACAGATTCGTGATCAGAACATGCCAAAATCTTTTTTTTTTTTTTTAGGATCGTGAGTCGACGAACGTCGTACTTGTACCACTTCTGACTCAGTGCGCCAGAACTGGTACAACCTAACTACAAATGCGCCAGAACTGGTACAACCTAACTAGTAGCTAGTAGCTGAAAAGTCAAGGAATAGGAACACTAAACAGTCAAGTTAACCTATTAGCCTATTACGACTACATTACTATTCATTTTTATTATTTGATTCATGTTTAAATTTTATTGTTATCATATTTTAACAAATGAATGTAGTTGGTTGCGCGGAAAACCATTCATATTATTATATTTTGACGGCAGTTGCCAAGTCGTTTATTCCTTTCCAAAACGATATCATTCATACCCTCCTATCGACACATCGGGGTGGTGGGGTGGGAGGGGAAAGAAGATGATTCTAGAATGTCACGTAATCATCGGAACCGAAGATATATAAGGCACGCGCGACCGACGCGCAGCCTCTTCCCGCCGCGCTAGTCATTGGAACCACACCTCTCTTCCCGCCGCGCTAGTCATTGGAACCACACCTCTCTTCTCGCCGCGCTCGTCGTTGAAACCACACCGCTTCTCTCCCGACGTACCTCTGGGGCCCCAGAGTGTCTGTCCTGAAGAAGTTCCAGAAGTCGCAGCTATAGTGCTCAACAGAATAGAAGAAACCCCGGTGAGTCAATATTCCTAATAATACTGCCTGATTGATTAAATTGTTTTAACCCGCTCCAATTTTGTTTTCTCCTAATCAGGCGGGATTCTCTTTCATCGATTTGGCAAAATAATAGTTCATTCAAGGGAAGAGCGAGTGCCGCATGCTATAGTAATCGCTTTTACGTAAGCGTAGAAGCAATCGCATATACAGTCCACTTTAGTTAATATCTCGCGTAATAGGTTTAAGGTTCGACCGGGGAACTAAACTTCGGTAGCCTTAGGCTCGTGGCTCCACCGTTTTATGGTCCTTCGAGCCGGATTTGGACTGGTGTTTAGTGGTCGTCCAACCATTTTCTGGTCGAATTATTAAATTAATTATTTAGATAATGCACTCTAATTTATGGAATAGACTTAAATAGTGTTCGTTTAAATTTAAATTTTGATTAGGTACTCGCAAACAGAATTATTCGTTTTATAGCTCTCGTATTTGGTTAAATTTAAAGCTTATTAAATAATTGAAACAGTGTAATAGGAACCGTTTGATACGCTTACCCGACAATTTTGATAAAAATATTGAGTTTAGCGAACAACGCGTCACCTCGACTCGCTGTAACAGGTGTTCGATTTAATTACGTAATACGGCATACCGAGTGTCCATCCTTCATTGTTTGTGCGTTGTGAGATTAATTGTGATTAATATAACTTTATTATAGTAATTTAAAATGTCAGTTAGTGGAAATGAATTTAAAATTAAAACGCTTTATGCCAAGAGGGACATACTTTTTTCGCGTATGCAAAATATAAGTGATCATATAAAGAACATTAATGTAGAAGCAGTGCGGGAAACCTTTTTAAATGAAATTGAAACGGTGGATTCTTTGCGGACGGATTACGAAAGAATATTAGACCAAATTAATCATTTGGAATTACAAATCGACCCGAAATACATAGTGAACTACCAACCGCTGCTGGCATTCGAAGATATGTTGTGTCGCGTGAAAAGAACTGCGAAATTCCTACAATCTCAAAACGAAGCAAAGCCGGAAACACAGGTACGTCCACGTTACTCAATTTGGTTGCCGCCAATAGATATTCCGGTATTCAATGGTGATATTAAGACGTGGCCCTTCTTCTTCAGTAGTTTTCAAAACAACATACACAATAACCCATCGTTATCGGACGCTGAAAAATTATATTACTTAATTAGTAAACTTAGTGGCAGGGCACAGTCGATCTGCTCGGGTTTTACACCTACAGCAAACAATTACTTATTAATATTCGAAACGCTTAAAACTAAATATGAAGATAGGAGAATGTTAGCTTCCGAATATTTGAACAAGATATTCGATCTTAAACCTATATCATCCGCGAACATCAACGGCTTAGAGCAGTTTCTAGATAAATTTGTGGCATCGGTGGCTGCACTTAAGAATTTGAAATTTAATGACCTTATGGACGTGGTGTTTCTCCATATTGCACTAAAGAAATTAGACCCCGACACCGTGCGTGGGTTTGAAATGGAGCATCGTAGCTCGGAGATGCCTTCCTTTCATTCATTAGCATCGTTCGTGCGAGATCAAATAAAGGTGATGCAGCGCTCTCCGAACGTTAAACAGGAGATTAAAAGGTGCGTCGACCGTATACAGACTCAACCATCTAAAATAGCAGGGTCGTTAACTTACGTAACCGCTACGTCAACATCACTTCAGCATACTTGTATCGTATGTAAAGATAAACACGGTAATTTATATAATTGTGCGACTTTTCGTAAATATTCACCAAGCGAACGTTATAAATTAGTAAAGACAAACAACCTATGTTTGAACTGCTTAAGCGATAAGCATTTAGTTGCAAAATGCAATTCGAGTTCCGTATGTAGCAAGTGCGCCAGGAAACATCACACGCTATTACATTTTGAAAATAGCAACATAGCGGCGTCAAGTAAAGCGGACAAGGAATTCACCCCTACTAAGGTCAACGATTCTAGCGGTCGACCTGGTGATGTCGCTCTGTGCTCATTGGCAAATATGGGAGCACAACCTCCTTCAACCGTGTTACTGGGTACGGCACGTATTTTGGTTAGGGATTCGCGTGGAAACGAACAAAGCGTCCGTGCACTGCTGGACAGCGGAGCCCAAAATAGCTTTATAACGCGACAATGTTGTCAGCGCTTAGGCTTAGTAATAAATAGGTCACTTTCATGTCCCGTAGTTAAAGGCATCGGAGGTACTAGTAAAGCTACCCAGGGATATATAAATTTAAAATTTTATTCTCGGATAGATCTTAATGTTAACTTTGATATAAATGCACTAGTAGTAGATAGGGTTACTGAACGTTTGCCAACCGTTTCGGTTGACACCTCGGCAATGATTGAATTTAAAAATTTGACTCTAGCAGGCGACACTTATGCCGTTCCTGGAAACATAGACATGCTCATTGGAGCATCGCTTTTCCCTCATCTTTTGTTAAACAATAAGGTCAGGGGCAACTCCTCGCATACCGCGCCTTACGCACTGGAAACCGTATTGGGCTATGTTATCATTGGCTCCGCACCCATCATAGATAGTATTTCGGCAACCTCTTATTGTGGTATGGCTGTCGAACCGCTCGAGTCGTTAGTCCGCAAATTTTGGGAGATGGAGGAGGTGAACGTCCCACCCATAGCTAGCTCAGATGACAGATTATGCGAGGAAATTTACGTCCGCACGACCGTTCGTGATCGCGACGGTAGATATAGTGTAGCGCTACCCTTTAAAGGAGATGTTTTATCTCTCGGCGATTCGCGTCAAATGGCGGAAAAACGTTTCTACAGCTTGGAGCGTAGGATGCTCGCTTCACCCCAGTTAAAGGAAGCTTACGACGGCGTCATTAACGAATATATAAGAGAAGGTTACATATCACTTGTGGCTTCGAAATTAGATAACTACGAAGACACACCGTCGTATTTCATACCACACCACGGGGTCATTAGGGAGGACAAACTTACATCTAAGTTACGTGTAGTGCTCGACGCTAGTGCTAAAACTAGCACTCACCTGTCGCTTAACGACATCCTCTATAGTGGACAAAATTTACAGGGCAGTTTATTTAATATAATAGCCAATTTTCGTTTGTTTAGTATAGCACTATACGCCGATATTCGCCAAATGTTTCTTTGCATAGGGGTCCGTGAATGCGACCGTAGATTCTAACGCATTTTATATCGTTTCAACCCAAAGGAACCTCTAATGGCGTTTGAATTTAACCGTGTTTGTTTTGGTTTAAAGTCGAGCCCATTTCATGCGTTACGCACGGTGAGACAGCTCGCTCACGATGAAGGTCCCTCTTATCCTAAAGCTAAGAGGGCAATTGAGAGCGGATTATATATGGATGATTTTGTGTACTCGGTCGATAGCGTGGAGGAGGCCACCCTAACCACCGCCGAGGTTATAAGGCTCATGAAATCGGGTCAATTCGATCTTGTGAAGTGGACTAGTAATTCGCGTCCGGTTTTACATACAATCCCACTATCACACCGTCTTTCGGCGATAAAGGAATTCGACGATTCCGATACACACAAGGTGCTCGGTCTGTGTTGGTCACCAGAGTCCGACGTGTTTAGCCTTAAGGTAAATCCGCCCGTAGAGAAATGCACAAAGCGCACAATACTGTCATGCGTTGCTAGATTATGGGACGTCATGGGTTTCGTAGCTCCGGTGGTATTATACGCTAAGCTTTTGGTTAAACAACTTTGGTTATTTGAATGCGACTGGGATGACTCGCCGCCTGACAGCATTGTTCGGTTGTGGCAGCGTTTTAGAGGGGAACTTCCTTTACTAAGAGAAATTAAAATACCGCGTCATATAAACGTAGATAGAAATAGCGTCATAACGGTCGTTGGGATTGCAGACGACAGCGAGAAGGCTTACGGGGGCGTTGTATATTTCCACGTCCAGAATAATGGTAGAAATTCGATTAGCCTCATTAGTTCTAAGTCGAGAGTCTCCCCACGTAAGGTTGTCTCTCTGGCGCGCTTAGAGCTTTGCACAATATTGGTACTCACCAAGCTTATTACCGCAGTTATCAGCGCATGTAGGGATAGAGTTCACAAAGAAAGGATATTTGCCTTTTCCGACTCCACCGTCGCCTTATGCTGGGTTCATTCTTCACCCCACCGTTGGGATACGTTTGTCGCGAACCGAGTGGCCAAGATCCAAGACGAGTTAGAAACGTGGAACTTTTATCACGTGTCCGGTACGGAAAACCCCGCCGATTGTCTATCCCGTGGACTCACCCCTATGCAAATAATGGACCACCCGCTTTGGTTCCACGGACCTGCTTGGGTTCACTTGGATCCCTCGCAATGGCCAATAACCGATTTCGAACCTTCGTCAGTGTCACAACCGCGGGAAGAGAAGAGACACGCTCTAGTGGCGAACGTTTCGAGCGAGGTTTCTCCAATCATTGCCTTGGCGAACCGCTTGTCCTCTTGGTCGAAATTATTACGTAGCGTAATTTTCGTTTGTCGATTCGCGAAGCTTTTACCGCGACGTTCGTATGTCTTAGCATCCGATTACAACTATGCCGAGTCGCTAGTATTACGTGAACTTCAACGTGCGCACTTCTCTGAAGAAATTAGAAGATTACAATCGAATAGAGCTTGTAGTCGCGCCTTTCAACGCCTTAAGCCATTTTTACAGGATGGGATTGTAAGGGTAGGTGGACGCTTGTCCAACTCGCAATTGAGTTTCGACCAACGGCACCCTATTGTTTTACCGCGTAAAGACCATATCATGAACTTATTAGTCGATTACCATCATAAATTGAACTCGCACGCCGGCCCCGACTTGTTGATGTCGATTTTGCGTCAGAATTATTGGATTCTTTGTGCACGTAGTTTAATACGCAATCGGGTGCACAGATGTATAGCTTGCTTTCGGGCACGCCCCAAGCCGTCATTTCCGGAAATGGCGGAACTTAGATCTTGTAGGGTAATACAATCGGTAAAGCCCTTCACGCACACCGGGTCTGATTTCGCTGGTCCGTTTAAGGTCACGCTCACTCGCGGGCGTGGTATAAGATCCACAAAGGCTTACGTCTGCATTTTCGTATGTCTAACTACTCGAGCGGTGCATATAGAACTCGTTGGTGATCTAAGCACAGCAGGCTTTATGGGTGCATTTAAAAGATTTCTTTCCCGCCGTGGCCCTGTAAGTAAATTGTATTCGGATAACGGTACGAACTACGTCGGTGCAAAACGTATTCTATCGGAACTACATGAGCTCTTAGCTAGCAAGTATTATAATTCGGAGTTCGCTCACATTCTAGCCGAGAACCGCATTGAGTGGTCTCTGAACGTCCCAGCCGCGAGTCATTTTGGGGGCAATTGGGAGACTAATATTAAGAGTCTAAAGAGTCACTTATACCGAGTAATAGGAGATCAAATTTTGTCCTTCGAAGAGCTAAGTACAGTGCTCGCTCAAATTGAATGCGTAATGAATAGTCGCCCACTTTGTCGTACGTTGTCTAGTGACCCCTCGGAACCGCTGGCTCTAACTCCAGCACATTTTTTGAATTTAACGCCTTTAAAGTATTTGCCCGCCGCAGATATGGATGAGAACAGACTTAGCATTTCCGCACGCCACAAATTATTAGATCGGTTAGTGCAATCGTTTTGGAAACGATGGAGGATGGAATACTTGCATACTTTGCAGTCTCGGCAAAAATGGAACACAGCAACTGAGCGTTTAGCTGTAGGAACTGTAGTTGTGCTCACCAAAGAGAATACGCCGCCTCTCCACTGGCCGTTAGGAATTGTCGAAGAGGTCTTTCCCGGTTCCGACGGAGTAATTAGGATAGCTCGCGTTAAGACCACGGTTGGGTCTTACCTGCGTCCTGTTGTCCGTTTGTGCCCCCTGCCTCTTCCATAATTTAAATTAGCTTTCTAGATTAAAATTGTAGTTGAATTTAGGTAATCTTAGCGTTAGTTAGCCTCTTCCCCCCGGACCGCCATATGGTGTTAACGTATACTGTCATCTTGTTGAAATTACTTTTAAAATAAATTAAATTTTGTGTTAATAAATTACTTAAGAAAATAGGAGTGCATAAATCAAGTGAAGGTGCTAAATTATTAAGAACGAAAATTAGCAACCTCTACGTTTATACTGCTGCCCTGGTACCTTCAGGCGAATCACCCACTTACGAGGTACTGTGAATTCTTTTGTTCTCACTTTGGCAAATCAGTGCACGCGCAGGATACGCCATTTTTAGCACTCGAGGACAAAGGGCCGTCATTGGCGACAGCATAAAGTGGGCAAGGCCTACCTATAACCTATAACAGTATTACACAATAGTGCTGTTTGTACCTGCAAAAGCGTTTGAAATTACTTTTAAAATAAATTAAACTTTGTGTTAATAAATTACTTAAGAAAATAGGAGTGCATAAATCAAGTGAAGGTACTAAACTATTAAGAACGAAAATTAGCAACCTCTACGTTTATACTGCTGCCCTGGTACTTTCTGGCGAATCACCCACTTACGAGGTACTGTGAATTCTTTTGTTCTCACTTTGGCAAATCAGTGCGCGCGCAGGATACGACATTTTTAGCATTCGAGGACAAAGGGCCGTCATTGGCGACAGTATAAAGTGGGCAAGGCCTACCTATAACCTATAACAGTATTACACAATAGTGCTGTTTGTACCTGCAAAAGCGTTATTATCTCCTTGTACTTAATATGGATAAGTATGACCGATCAACTTCGGAATCTAATAATATTGATCGATTGGAGCGCACGCCACCAAATTTTGTTACTCAGCGCCAGAAACGGGGCAGAGAAAATGACTGGGAGCAAGATTTTGTCACATTCAGAAATGATATAAAGTCAATGATTTCCCAAATGTTGGCTGAACATCAAACTGAAATAAATAAAATACACCCTACTCTGATGGAAATTAAAAGTACAAATAATAACATAGAAGCTTCTATAGCATTTCTCACCTCACAGAATGAGGAATTAAAACATAAAATTGAACAAATGGAACTTCAAATCAAAAAAGATAAAGATTATATAACTATATTGGAGGACAAAATCGAGGATCTGCAACGCGAGAACCGTAAGACAGCCATAGAACTGAAAAATGTTCCAAAAATCATTAAAGAGTCTAAAGAGGACTTAATGAAGATAGTTTTAACTTTATCTAAAAATATTGGTTATAACCTTGAGAAAAACGACATCAAAGACATCTATAGAGTCCGTAATAAACGTGACATTAATAAAAGTCCAATCATTGCTGAATTGACGTCAACACTACAAAAGACGGAGTTTTTAAAAATGATTCAGTATTTCAGAATAAAGCAAAAGGAGAAATTGTGTGCCAAGCATTTAGGCTTTACCACGGACGAATATTCCCCCGTATATGTAAGTGAGCATCTGACAGCAAAAGCAACACGACTGCATTTTCTTGCTCGCGATCTTGCTAAGACAAAAGAGTATAAGTTCTGCTGGTCTGCATATGGAAGAATTTATGTTAGAAAAAATGAGAGCTCTCCAATAATTTTAATTAAAAATGATTCACAAATTCAAAGCCTTATGCAAAAAGCATGACTATTTGTACTAAATATTTATTTTGTATTGATACACTTTTATTCGTATGTTTATTGTTCTTGTAAGATTAGTGTTCCTAAAATATTTAACCTATATAAATGTAAAATTATTATTCTTATCATAATGTCAACACACGCACATAAAAATAACACACATTACACATATCCATCCACTCTCATGAATTTATTAAACAAACTCATCTTTAGCATATTTACAAATTATTCACATTATACTTACACATATCATAAAAGTACTCCTTTACAATCAATACATAAACACTTAGAATTAAAAAAAGTAATGCAAATTATAGATAAAGAATCTGAATTTAATACTGGTTATGGATAGTTCTCTAAATACTTTACATGAATTAGACAATATAAGCATTGCACAATCCAGTGAATGTCGAGTCCAAGACTTTGGAACACAACAAATAATACATAAATCTGATATAACTATTATTTCACAAAATATTCGGAGTATTTATAGAAATTTTGATGACTTATATTTAAATCTTACTCAACTTCGAATAATGCCTGATTTTATTATCCTTAGCGAGTGTTGGTTAGACAAGAACAAACCTGTTCCTATATTAAATAATTACACGTCCTATAATACAACACAGCACATAAATCATTGCGATGGTGTTACTGCTTATATTAGTAATAAGCATTCAGTGAGTGTCAATGAAATTTCACTATCAGAAGCGTCTTGTCTGCAAATTCAATTTAATGACTACATTATTATTGGTATTTATCGCTCGCCATCTAACATACATGCTGAAAGTTTCATCAACTCTCTTAGTCATTACTTAGAGTCCTTAAAAATGTGCAAACATATTGTCTTGACGGGTGATATTAACATTAATATAATACACAAGTATAATGAAAGTACACATGAAAGAATAAATAGACTAAACTATTTAAATATGTTATGTACACATGGCTTGCTTCCAGGACACTCGATACCTACGAGAGGTAGCAACTGTCTCGATCACTGTATGTTGAAAATAGAGACACTCGCTGTCTCGATCACTGTATGTTGAAAATAGATACAAATAAATCACATGCAACAATCGTAGTGATAAACACAACTGTCACAGATCATTACATGATTTTCCTTAAGTTAAACAATCAATATTATAAAACTACATTTAGTAATAAATTCAAAAGGTCAGTCAATTATGAAAATGCTATTAATAGCCTTAAAAACACAAATTTACAAGAACTGCTTCTATGCAATGACTCTAACATTTTAACCGAATTATTGATATATAAAATCCAGACACATATTCAAGAAAATACCTCTGTGAAATTGGTCCCCAAAACAAGTCGCATGGTAAAACCCTGGATGACTCAAGGTGTCCTACGATGCATTAGGAACCGTAATAATATGCAACTAAAATTAAAATCTGATCCAGAAAATGAAGTGTTGAGAATCACGTATAAGCGCTACAGAAATCACTGCAACAATTTAATTAAAAAACTGAAGCGCAAATTTGAGCGACAACAGATAATTAATGCCACTGGAAACCCTAAGATGCTCTGGAAAGCAATAAATGATATCACACATCGCAAGCAGTCACTAGACAAAAATATAGAGTTGTTGAAAATAGGATCAACCCCCCTAGAATCCGCTAATTTGGTTAATAGTTACTTTGCCAATATTGGGAAATCCCTAGCGGAGGATATTCTATCGAAACCTAACTCTATTAATTTTTTCACTACGGATAAAACAGTAAGCTCCCATGCTTCATCTTTTGTTTTGCTGGAGACTGATGATTCGGAGGTTAGAAATATCTTAATGAATCTTAAAACAGAGAGTGCCCCTGGATATGACAATATCACCACCAATTTTCTAAAACATGCGAATGTAGTACTAGTACCCATAATAACACACCTGGTTAATCTTTGCTTTAGGGATGGCGTTTTTCCTACTGCTCTGAAGTTGGCATTAGTTACTCCGGTATACAAGGGTGGAGACAGAAGCGATCCAAGTAACTACAGACCTATATCTGTTCTTCCCGCAATATCCAAAATTTTAGAAAAATTGTTAAATAATCGTTTGACAAATTATTTAAATAAATACAAAATTCTCTCAACATCACAATATGGCTTTAGACAAGGTCTTTGCACAGAAGACGCTATTTCAGGTCTAACTTCACTCATTGTTGACCAAGTCGACAAAGGAAATAAATGTTTAACAGTTTTTCTCGACATAAAAAAAGCCTTTGATAGCGTCTCTGTCCCCACTCTTGTCAAGAAACTTGAACAAATAGGTATTAGAGGTAAACCCCTAGATTTATTTAAAGATTACTTAACAAACCGTAGACAACGAGTCAAAATAGGAGAGCATTGTAGTCAAGATTCTACCAATACCTACGGCGTCCCACAGGGGAGTGTACTGAGTGCGACTCTATTTTTAGTTTACGTAAACTCCCTATGTAATATATCGCTACAAAATGGGTACGTGTTCTCGTATGCAGATGACACTGCTCTGGCATTCTGTGGTCGAAGCTGGGAAGATGTCCGGCATAGCGCTGAAGTGGGGTTAGCCAAGGTTGCAGAATGGTTGAGATTACATTTATTGACCATCAATACATCTAAGACTAACTATATATGTTTTACTAACTACAACAGGACTCAACCTAATTTTAAAATTAAAATTCATTCTTGTGTTGATCTTAATAACTCTAACTGCCCATGCCCTCACATAAACAAAGTATCAAGTACAAAATATCTTGGAATACTAATGGATCAGCGATTATCTTGGCATCTACATATTGAACTGTTAATGACTAGGATTAGAAAATTCATATGGTTTTTCAAAATTTTGAGACATCTCGCAACACCACCTATATTAAAACAAGTATATATTTCTTTAGTTCAATCAGTTCTGGTATATTGTATTAGTATATGGGGAGGTGCTACAAAAACAAAGTTCTTAGATTTAGAAAGAGCCCAGAGGTCATTACTGAAGGTTATGAATTTTAAACCTTACAAATTCCCAACACAAGATTTATACACACTATGTGATCTTCTTACAGTTCGTAAGTTATACATACTAAATATAGTTCTTATACATACTAAATATAGTTCTTAAGGTACACAAGTCCCTTGCATACAACCCTGAAATTGAAAATAAAAGGAGGAAAACTAACGTAGCTCCAAGTGATCCGGTTAAAACAGCATTTGCTAGACGGCACCAGGCAAAAAAGTCCTCTTATTTATATAACTACCTAAATAAAGAATTGAATATTTATTCTAAAACCAGTAAAGAATGTAAGGTAATTCTCATTGAATGGCTCAAACGGAAAGACTATCACGAAATAGAAAATTTGTTAAAATAACACGAATCACAAAACACACACACACACACACACACACACACACACACACACACACGCGCACACACGCGCACACACGCGCGCGCACGCGCGCGCACGCGCACGCACGCGCACGCACGCGCACGCACGCGCACGCACGCGCACGCACGCGCACGCACGCGCACGCACGCGCACGCACGCGCACGCACGCGCACGCACGCGCACGCACGCGCACGCACGCGCACGCACGCGCACGCACGCACGCACGCACGCACGCACGCACGCACGCACGCACGCACGCACGCACGCACGCACGCACGCACGCACGCACGCACGCACGCACGCACGCACGCACGCACGCACGCACGCACGCACGCACGCACGCACGCACGCACGCACGCACGCACGCACGCACGCACGCACGCACGCACGCACGCACGCACGCACGCACGCACGCACGCACGCACGCACGCACGCACGCACGCACGCACGCACGCACGCACGCACGCACGCACGCACGCACGCACGCACGCACGCACGCACGCACGCACGCACGCACGCACGCACGCACGCACGCACGCACGCACGCACGCACGCACGCACGCACGCACGCACGCACGCACGCACGCACGCACGCACGCACGCACGCACGCACGCACGCACGCACGCACGCACGCACGCACGCACGCACGCACGCACGCACGCACGCACGCACGCACGCACGCACGCACGCACGCACGCACGCACGCACGCACGCACGCACGCACGCACGCACGCACGCACGCACGCACGCACGCACGCACGCACGCACGCACGCACGCACGCACGCACGCACGCACGCACGCACGCACGCACGCACGCACGCACGCACGCACGCACGCACGCACGCACGCACGCACGCACGCACGCACGCACGCACGCACGCACGCACGCACGCACGCACGCACGCACGCACGCACGCACGCACGCACGCACGCACGCACGCACGCACGCACGCACGCACGCACGCACGCACGCACGCACGCACGCACGCACGCACGCACGCACGCACGCACGCACGCACGCACGCACGCACGCACGCACGCACGCACGCACGCACGCACGCACGCACGCACGCACGCACGCACGCACGCACGCACGCACGCACGCACGCACGCACGCACGCACGCACGCACGCACGCACGCACGCACGCACGCACGCACGCACGCACGCACGCACGCACGCACGCACGCACGCACGCACGCACGCACGCACGCACGCACGCACGCACGCACGCACGCACGCACGCACGCACGCACGCACGCACGCACGCACGCACGCACGCACGCACGCACGCACGCACGCACGCACGCACGCACGCACGCACGCACGCACGCACGCACGCACGCACGCACGCACGCACGCACGCACGCACGCACGCACGCACGCACGCACGCACGCACGCACGCACGCACGCACGCACGCACGCACGCACGCACGCACGCACGCACGCACGCACGCACGCACGCACGCACGCACGCACGCACGCACGCACGCACGCACGCACGCACGCACGCACGCACGCACGCACGCACGCACGCACGCACGCACGCACGCACGCACGCACGCACGCACGCACGCACGCACGCACGCACGCACGCACGCACGCACGCACGCACGCACGCACGCACGCACGCACGCACGCACGCACGCACGCACGCACGCACGCACGCACGCACGCACGCACGCACGCACGCACGCACGCACGCACGCACGCACGCACGCACGCACGCACGCACGCACGCACGCACGCACGCACGCACGCACGCACGCACGCACGCACGCACGCACGCACGCACGCACGCACGCACGCACGCACGCACGCACGCACGCACGCACGCACGCACGCACGCACGCACGCACGCACGCACGCACGCACGCACGCACGCACGCACGCACGCACGCACGCACGCACGCACGCACGCACGCACGCACGCACGCACGCACGCACGCACGCACGCACGCACGCACGCACGCACGCACGCACGCACGCACGCACGCACGCACGCACGCACGCACGCACGCACGCACGCACGCACGCACGCACGCACGCACGCACGCACGCACGCACGCACGCACGCACGCACGCACGCACGCACGCACGCACGCACGCACGCACGCACGCACGCACGCACGCACGCACGCACGCACGCACGCACGCACGCACGCACGCACGCACGCACGCACGCACGCACGCACGCACGCACGCACGCACGCACGCACGCACGCACGCACGCACGCACGCACGCACGCACGCACGCACGCACGCACGCACGCACGCACGCACGCACGCACGCACGCACGCACGCACGCACGCACGCACGCACGCACGCACGCACGCACGCACGCACGCACGCACGCACGCACGCACGCACGCACGCACGCACGCACGCACGCACGCACGCACGCACGCACGCACGCACGCACGCACGCACGCACGCACGCACGCACGCACGCACGCACGCACGCACGCACGCACGCACGCACGCACGCACGCACGCACGCACGCACGCACGCACGCACGCACGCACGCACGCACGCACGCACGCACGCACGCACGCACGCACGCACGCACGCACGCACGCACGCACGCACGCACGCACGCACGCACGCACGCACGCACGCACGCACGCACGCACGCACGCACGCACGCACGCACGCACGCACGCACGCACGCACGCACGCACGCACGCACGCACGCACGCACGCACGCACGCACGCACGCACGCACGCACGCACGCACGCACGCACGCACGCACGCACGCACGCACGCACGCACGCACGCACGCACGCACGCACGCACGCACGCACGCACGCACGCACGCACGCACGCACGCACGCACGCACGCACGCACGCACGCACGCACGCACGCACGCACGCACGCACGCACGCACGCACGCACGCACGCACGCACGCACGCACGCACGCACGCACGCACGCACGCACGCACGCACGCACGCACGCACGCACGCACGCACGCACGCACGCACGCACGCACGCACGCACGCACGCACGCACGCACGCACGCACGCACGCACGCACGCACGCACGCACGCACGCACGCACGCACGCACGCACGCACGCACGCACGCACGCACGCACGCACGCACGCACGCACGCACGCACGCACGCACGCACGCACGCACGCACGCACGCACGCACGCACGCACGCACGCACGCACGCACGCACGCACGCACGCACGCACGCACGCACGCACGCACGCACGCACGCACGCACGCACGCACGCACGCACGCACGCACGCACGCACGCACGCACGCACGCACGCACGCACACACACACACACACACACACACACACACACACACACACACACACACACACACACACACACACACACACACACACACACACACACACACACACACACACACACACACACACACACACACACACACACACACACACACACACACACACACACACACACACACACACACACACACACACACACACACACACACACACACACACACACACACACACACACACACACACACACACACACACACACACACACACACACACACACACACACACACACACACACACACACACACACACACACACACACACACACACACACACACACACACACACACACACACACACACACACACACACACACACACACACACACACACACACACACACACACACACACACACACACACACACACACACACACACACACACACACACACACACACACACACACACACACACACACACACACACACACACACGCGCGCGCACACATCTTCATAATAAATTATTTTAGGAAAGGAATATTATGTTATTCTTGTAACTAAAGCATTGTATGTTAATTAAGGAAGAGCGAGTTTTTCCTGTCACAAGTATTTAAAAATACTTAAAAGGAGAACTCTAATATACTGTTATGATTGTTAATTTTATTGTTACAGAATAAACATTTTTGAATTTTGAATTTTGAATTAGTTAGTTATTTTGTTAGTTGATCTTAGCTCTAGTTGTTTTACTTAATTTTGAAGGAAATCCTTCAAGGGCGGGGGAGATGGTTGCGCGGAAAACCATTCGTATTATTATATTTTGACGGTAGTTGCCAAGTCGTTTATTCCTTTCCAAAACGATATCATTCATACCCTCCTATCGACACATCGGTGTGGTGGGGTGGGAGGGGAAAGAAGATGATTCTAGAATGTCACGTAATCATCGGAACCGAAGATATATAAGGCACGCGCGACCGACGCGCAGCCCTGGCGCATCGATGTGAACCCGGAGAAGAGCTCCGCCGTTCACTTCGATTATAAACGACGCCGTCTTAAAAACACCCCTCCAATACGTATGCTAGGGACCCCTGTCAAATATTTAGGTGTCACTCTAGACACAGGGCTCACTTTTAGGCCCCACGTCAAACGAGTCACCCGTCACGCACGGTTTTACCTGAGTAGGCTCAACAGTATGTTGGGCAGACACAGTAAAATGTCCCTTCGAAACAAGCGAACCCTTTATAAGGTCTGTATACGACCCGTCATGTCCTACGCGGGCCCCGTCTTTGCCCACGCAAACGCTAATATTTTAAATGAACTCCAAATAGTTCAGAACCTCTTCTGTCGTCGAGCTGCGAACGCACCTTGGTACGTCCGTAATGCCGACCTTCATCGGGACTTAGAGCTCCCAACAATTCAACAATTCCTTAAAAAACTCTCTGAGAACTTCTTCAAAGCCTCAGAGTCGCACCCAAACAATTTAATTCGTGAGGCGGCTTCTTATGCAGCCCCACCCCCCTCTCGCTATCGTGTCCGCAGGCCGAGAAACTCTCTCTCGAACCCGCCTAATAAACTGTCAAACGACCTGAACTGCCTCCTGGCGGCTCAGGCCAGTTCTAATTAAATTAATTATTATTATATTAACTAATATTATTTTGCCTTCGTAGGCACTCCCTCAGCGGCTCTTAGCCGCCTGCGCCCTCTTTTCCCAAAAGAGGGTCGCTCATGATAAGGCACAATAGAGCTTAATCAGCCGGCTGCCTGTCCCCAAAGGCGGTTTTTAGAGGGTATCACTTAGGGTCCCCGGTAGGACAGTGAGTCCCTCATAACCACGATAGACCGGCTATCGTGGTATGCGTAATGCATTTTCCGCCTCCCTACGTACAGGGTAGCCCTTTAGTTGCTTCGGGCGCAAAAAAAAAAAAAACGCGCAGCCTCTTCCCGCCGCGCTAGTCATTGGAACCACACCTCTCTTCCCGCCGCGCTCGTCGTTGAAACCACACCGCTTCTCTCCCGACGTACCTCTGGGGCCCCAGAGTGTCTGTCCAGAAGAAGTTCCAGAAGTCGCAGCTATAGTGCTCAACAGAATATAAGAAACCCCGGTGAGTCAATATTCCTAATAATACTGCCTGATTGATATAATTGTTTTAACCCGCTCCAATTTTGTTTTCTCCTAATCAGGCAGGATTCCCTTTCATCGATTTGGCAAAATAATAGTTCATTCAAGGGAAGAGCGAGTGCCGCATGCTATAGTAGTCGCTTTTACGTAAGCGTAGAAGCAATCGCATATACAGTCCACTTTAGTTAATATCTCGCGTAATAGGTTTAAGGTTCGACCGGGGAACTAGACTTCGGTAGCCTTAGGCTCGTGGCTCCACCAGTAGTCAACCTTAATTTAGTATCACGTTCACGTTTTTGATGTACCTGACTGTAAAACTACTTCTTTAATAACTATTTTTAATTCAAATAAAGGAGACATATTCTACAACCAGTAAGTTGAAACTATTTATATTTTTTGAATATTTACGAACCGAAATTTACTTGACGTAGTACATAATATTACTTGACATAATAAAGGAAATAAACTTGACAAAATAATGAAATGCTCATCCATCTATCACCCGTTCACCTGCGCTACTGCGACTCATCATTATCCACCTAATTGATGAAATATTTTAAGAAACAATTTTTATTTAACCAAATTTTTATTACAATATGAATTTATGTTCAATCTTAGAGTGACAGCAATAAAACACAAAAGGCACAGTTAAAAAGGAGAACGCTAATTAATGGCTTATTTAACCTCATAACATTCTTTCTTGTTATTTGGCTCATATCTAAACTGTTACTTAACTGCATTCTTAAAATATAAATCCGTCGTGTTTTTGGATTCATTCGTAATATCTGCGGCTTCGTGAAATATTCTAGTTTTTTTAGATCTAACAATTTCATTATCTTCGGACTAATCGCTGGAATAGCTTCTAATTCTAAAACACTAATCTCTTCTTTTGGTATACCTGAAATTGAATTCAAAATGTATCTACATAAATCTCAGCTAAATAAATCGCTATCTACGGTGTGATCTGTGTGTACTAAGAGTAATAAATATTACCCACCCCGGTTTAGTAAGACGTCTGGTATTGCGATCGCCAATTCGATCGACGAACGTTGCGGTTACGGTAAATCCTTCCAAAATTGAACTGTTAAAATCCGTAACGAATATATTCGTAAGAGAACAAAAGTAACAGACATAGCCCAACAGATAAGTAAACTGCAGTGGAAATGGACCAGCCGTACGTTTTGAAGAACCGACAACTGATGGATAAAAAACCGGCCAAGAGCGTGTCGGGCCACGCTCAGTGTAGGGTTCCGTAGTTTCCCGTCCGTCACAATAAGTGTTCCCACTTAAAGGTGAGTACCCATTATGTTCGCGCTCCAGCAGCGCTCCGCGCTCCTGCAACTGCTCCCGGTAGTGGGTACTGTTGTTTCCATCCAAGTTCAAAATGATTTTCCTAGAAAGTCCTTATAAAGTTCTACTTTTCAGATTTTTTTCATATTTTCTAAACTTATGGTTCAAAAGTTAGAGGGGGGGGGACACATTGTTTTTTACTTTTGGAGCGATTATTTCCGAAATTATTGACATTATCAAAAAATTATTTTAGTAAACCCCTATTCATTTTAAAATACCTTTCCAACAATATATCACTTTACATATAGGGGGGCTACCCTAATAAAACATTTTTTTCCAATTTTTATTTTACCACTTTGTCGGCGTGATTGATACACATATTGGTACCAAATTTCAGCTTTCTAGTGCTAACGGTCACAGAGATTAAGCGAGGACGGACAGACGGACAGACAAACATGGCGAAACCATAAGGGTTCCTAGTTGACTACGGAACCCTAAAAAGGTCTCAAAAGGCAAGCACAGTGTTAGGCTACTGGCTGATCGTCGACGCAGGATAAATGCACGGGACCGTGCTCTGTGGCAATTCATGTGTATAGAGAAGGCATATTATATTTAGCAGTGAACTTGAGTATTGAGGTGTACTAGTAATGTTGTTGATTATAATTTATTAATGAATACCTATTTTTTAAAATAACAAATAAATTATAATCGTATTTAATACGTTAACCCTGGTAGACGGAGACTGTGCGAGAAAACTAAACTTGCCTGAGGAATAAAAATTTATCGAGGAATATTGAATTGTGTAGTATGTCTAGCAACAACTTCCCACCGGGAACCACTACACTTAAAATGGTCCTAATTTTATGTTATTTAATAATAAATAACATTTTTGTCAGACCGCGAGTCCATACACTTATTATTATATTGCTAGTAATAATATTAATAATAATAATAATAATAATAAACTTTATTAGCATAATAAATTCCTTTCCTTTACAATAAGCTTTTTTTTTTACAATATGTTTAAAATAAAATAAGCTATGCACAGAGTTGCTTACTTCGGTTACTGCCGGCTGTACTAGGCCGAGCCTGTATCACAGACGGCAGTTCCTTCCTCCATGACACAAAATATATTTTATCACTAAATTTAACTTATATTCACTAAAGACAAAACACAATAACAATAACGACACCAAAAGTTAGTTTTATACTAAAGTTAACATTGATATTCCATTATTATTATTTTTTTTGTAAGTACCGCCATAAAAGTTAACATTTTTAGGAAAGGTAAGGTTAGACCACTTAATGCAATGAACTTTAGCTAAATTATTACAAAAATATAGTAGAATAGTAGATTTATGTTATATAATTTATTTTTTTAATACAGTAGTTTTAAACAATGTTATGAGTGTGTTACTTTACATTAAATTTATTTGGTGTGTGTATGTGTATTTGTGTGATGGATACTCGTATGTAAGTGCGTGTGTAAGTTAGTTAATAAATGTGTGAGTCACTTAAGATATGTTTACTTAAATATTGCAAATAATTTTTCTGTATCATCATAAGTTTGTTTTTTTAACCACTTTACTATAATATTTTTACATTGGTAAGTGTTATGCGGGTATATGTTGAGAATTTTATTTAATTTATTGTAAAGCATAGGACCCAAATAACAGTTATAATTATGAACGAAAAATGTTCTGTACCGGTATATTTTACATACTTTATGGCTCCGTCTATTTATTGTGAGGCTATGGTCATATTCAAGTTTCAGATGTTGGTCGATTACTGTATTCCTTATGAATAGCTGCCTGACAGAAAGGACATCGCATTCAGAATATAAATCTACTGTGGGATAGGTAAAAGGTTTGGATGTCATGACTTTTAATATCGCTCGTTGGGCTCTTTCTAGATTAAGCAGATAAGTCTTACAAGCTCCACCCCATGATGTGATACAGTACGTTATTATTGACTCAACTAAGGCGCTATAAACCATTTTTAATGTGGTGGCATCAGCCACGTATCGTAGCTTTTTGAACACGAATATTAACTTTCTTGTTTTTTCTGTTATATATTTTATATGTGGATTCCAAGTAAGATTTTCATCTAACAAAACTCCAAGATAACGTGTGATTTTAGTTCTGTTAAGTATATTACATTGACAAGAATGCCTTTTTAGACAGGAATGCATTTTAATTTCGAAAGTTTGTTCAGTAGGTAGTGTCCGCTGATTGATTGTAAATAGCATATAATTAGTTTTAGAAATGTTAAGTGTAAGCATGTTTTGATTGAGCCAATTACTAATGCGACAAAGTCCAAGTCCAGTATTAGTTTTGACCTCAGTCCAAGTTTTACCATGAAAAATTATTGAGGTATCGTCTGCAAAAGTAAATAATTTACCATTTGTTATTTTTAATTCACAAAGATCATTTATATAAATTAAAAATAACGTGGGACCAAGTACACTCCCTTGTGGAACACCAAATGTGACAGGAGAGTCACCACTAAATTTCCCGTCAATTGTTACTTTCTGTGTTCTGTTCGACAAATAACTTTTAAATAAGTCCAGTACTTTTCCTCTTATGCCAATTTTTTCCATTTTATTGAGTAATAGCGGAACAGAAACTGTGTCGAAGGCTTTTGCCAAATCTAGAAATACTCCTATGCACCTCTCTTGTTCATCTAGAAGGTTTGCTACATAGTTAGTAAGGTCAGGGACGGCTTGAGAGGTTGAAAGACCTGCTCTAAAGCCGTATTGGTTTTTCGATAAAATAGATTTTTTATTTAAATATGCAACAAGCCTTTTATTTAGTATTTTCTCGAAAATTTTTGATAATGCTGGTAAAACTGAAATAGGTCGATAATTGTTGACACAGTCTCTGGCACCCCCCTTATAAATGGGATGGATGATTGATTGTTTAAATGCTTGTGGGAAAATGCCAGTTTCGATTGAAATATTAATTATTCGTGTGATGTGTGGGACTACAACATTATTTGCCATTTTTAGAAATCTTGTAGAAATGCCATCATATCCAACTGCACTATCTGTTTTTAAATTAAATAAGATAGATTTAACTTCTTGCTCTGTCGTGTAGTAAATTGCCATTGAGTCTGTTTGAGCGTGTATATTCTGTGTGGAATCGTCATTTAATGTACTCTTATTTGTAATTCCCTCTGCAAGATCTTTAGCAATAGAAGTAAAGTAGTTATTTACTTTTTCTAAAGATTCTTCCTGCGTAATCCCGATTTTTAATAACTGAGTCGGGGCTGTTTTAGGTTTAAATCTATCGCTGATTTTATCAATTATTTTCCATTTTAGTCTTGGATTTTTAGCGTACTTTGATAATTCATTCCTTTCATGAATACGTTTCAAACGTTTCAGTAAGTCATTGCAGAAATTTTTATATCGTTTATACGTGATAATCAATATTTCGTTATTAGGATCCCGTTTACATTTCATATGCATTCGATCTCGATTTTTATACATCGAAGAAGGCCTGGAGTAATCCATGGTTTTAAACAGACCATTTTTTTAGGTGTTATATTAACAAGTGTGTTTTTGAGTATTAAATTTTGAAATAAGTAAATTAAGTTCTCAGTATAGTTATTAACATCTATTGATATTATGTTGTCAAAATTCATTAATTTAAGTACATCAAGTATGGCATTATAATTAATTTTCTGTGAATTTGTGTTATTCCTTAAAATACTATTATCTTTTAATTTAGTGCATGTTAGAACAGGGTAATGATCGGTGAGGCTTGTTTCTATGATAATAGTTAGTGATGGATGTTTGGCTTTGATGAATGAATGATCTAAACAAGTTCTATCTCTGGTTGGATAAGTGTGACCAGGTAGCAGCCCGTGTGTTGCTAATAAATTTAGATATTCATCTGAATTTTTATCAATATTGTTCTTTGTAATATCTATGTTCAAATCTCCAACCAATATAATGTTACTGTATTTGGTATAATCAGATAGTAAGATATCCAGAGATCTTAAAAAATTATTAATATTTCGTTTAGAGGGGGATCTATAGATACCCAGTATGATGGTATCAGTACTTGCTTTAATAATTAAACATGAATCACCCGTCAGTATTTTTTCTTCAATGGTATAGCCAGAGCCATGTTTTATGTATGCTATTACTCCATCGTTTTGATTTTGGTTGTGAGTAGTACAGTAGGAGTCATAATTTAACAAGATGGGTGCATTCAAAACTTTTGAGTTCCATGTTTCAGTTAAAATTATGATTTCACACGATATATCCAACCTGGCTAGCATGACTTGTAGCTGAGGAAAATTTCTATTTATGCTTCTAATATTTTGAGTTAATATTTTCAGATTTAGTGTAAAAAGTTGTGTTTGTACCACCGTTTTACATCTGTCTAGATCACTTATGAATGATTTACCCGGTTCAATGTTATCTAGGTTTGCAATTAAATTGTTTATATCATTTAATGAATCGAATTTTAAATATTTTGTTGGTGACATAATTATAAGCATATGTTGTTCGTGTATTGAAAGTTGTATAGTGTTTTGTGTAATATGATTTAGGTTTGCAATATGTGTAGTGTTTTACAGTTAAGAAGTGGTTTTTATTTATATTTAATTTAAAAAGCAAATAAACACTCAAAAAATTATTGTAACAACTATAGTTAAAACTTAAATGATAGATATGAGAATAAATTTTATAAGAAAAAATGATAAATTTATCTAAATAAGACCAATATTTATCTAGTCATTTCTGGCCTTTAAGCGAAGCTAATTGAATCTCGTCCCTTAACTTAATATGTGTTGCATCGAGTGATTTACGTAAATAAACTTTTCCGTTGCTCGTCCAGCAAAACTTATATTCATTGGAACGTACTAAATCTCTAGCAAGAAAGAATAACCTACGTGTTTTGGAAGTAAGTGCTTCAGAAACGTAAATTGGACACTGGTTTCCCTCTATACCTATAACAGCCGAATTGAGTTTTTGTTCCGGATGCTGCTTGTTGTAAGTTTTAACTCCTTGAATGATTTCTGCTTTAGTTAAGACTGAAGTAATATCTGCAATAATAGTGCCCTTACCAGACTTTTTATTGATTCTGTATACGTCTCTGATCTCTTTTTGTGATATATTTACATTTAAGGTTTTACAAATATTTTGTAATATTTGACATAGATCTCCCTTGGTTTCACGTTGTGCTGGCGATGGGACATTTCGTATTTCAATGGTGGATGCTTTTGAGCTTCTTTCCAAGTCTTCTACCCGTGATACTAGTGGAGCTATTTGCAGTAGATGTTGCTTGCGTTCTTTTTCCAAATTTTCTATTTTTTTCACCATGTCTTCGTACTGATTATTGAGAAATTCAATGCCCTTTTCTATTTCTTCGTTTGACTTCTTAATTTGATTATTCTGCTCCTTTATTGCGGCAACTTCTGCTACTAACTTTTCCAACAAAGAATTTTGGGTATTTTTCCATTCACTTATAAGGTGAGTGATCTCTTCTTTAAACGATAAAAATTTTTCTTCGCTACACTCTCGTGGTCTTTTGTTTCGTTGGGATACAAATGTTGGCGTTACAGCATCAACTGAAGTCTTGGTAACATCTGAATTCGATGATGTGTGTTGAAGCACAGGTGGTGATCTATTTACTTTAGGCATTTTTGTTTATGTTCACAGTTTATGCGGTCGTCTCGAGTTTACTCTTCACAACTACTGTTTGACTGGTACTTGGTCTTGTACAATTTAATTGGTATATTTAAAATTCATGTAATAAAAATGCAATGAATATGAATGGCAAGACGTCTGTACACTATCGCGGGACAGGAAGGAATGATGACATATTGACTTAAAACTGCGTTAGTATTGCATTTTATAGTATTATAGTATTTTATTTTAATTAATATTAAGGATAGTATTTTATTATTATATCATATAAAATACGAATACCCTTAACTTACATACGAATAATTCGTTGAGTCGATTAATTTCGTGAGAAGACCATTTATACGGTTCTCCATAGGCATTTGGATGAACAGCAATGTTAAAAAGAGCCTGCAAGCAATGAATGAAATAAATCATAAGTAGAGTATACAACATGTGCAAGCTTATTGCGCGTAGGTATGTTCGCTAGCGCCAAAGATTTAAAATGTGCGCCTGCACCTGCCTGCCAGAATTCAACGTTTTGTCTCATGAAATCGTATCTGACAATCATATTGTAGATATAAATAACATTTTTAATAGGATATGGTGACAAACGAGCACACAGTCCTCCTGATGGTAAGTGGTTGCTGTGACCCATAGACATCTACATCTGTCCTCGATTACGAAACAAAATGCAGATACGTTGTCACCCGTTAGAACTTAGGTGGAATGCCTTGTTTCCAGTAAAAACGGTCTCCGGTTCTCTACACTCACCATACGAAACACAGCAGCATTAAGCTACTATTTGACGCTGGTATACTTTGAGAGCGTGGTTCCTCCCCGGTCGAGAGGACCCTTAGCCACGTAAGAAAATTTGTATATTACATTGATTTATATATTACACAGTGTTGTATAACGCAATGATAAATAGTATAAAAATCACATTTTTAGAAATATAAATGATTGTTGAACTTATTATTATTATTATTTTTAAATCGATTAATTGCTATTTTCACATTAAAAGTGGTTTTAGTGGCTTTATGGTGTAGATATATCACGTCCGCATTTTTTTTATTTTTTTTTATAGAATAGGGTGACAAACGAGCACACAGCCCACCTGATTGTAAGTGGTTGCTGCGGCCCATAGACATCTACATCTATCTTCCATTACAAATCAAAATGCAGATGCGTTGTCACCCGTGAGGACTGAGATGGAATGCCTCATTTCCAGTAAAAAGGGTCTCCGGTTCTCTACACTCACCATACGAAATACAGCAGCATTAAGCTACTATTTCACGCTGGTATTCTGTGAGAGCGTGGTCCTTCCCCGGTCGAGCCGACCCATTCGTGCTACAACTATACTACTAATATAATTGCAGCATGGCTCTACCACGTATACCGCATGGAGGGGTAAACACGATACCTACCTCTATACTTCATGACGATAACTTTTGAAAATGTCAATGTTGAACTCACACTCACACAAATATAATCAAACACTACCATGTAAAGTTAAGCCACGCTACAGAATAGCCACGTTGCAGATATATTATGGTTGTAGCACGAATGGTTCGGGCCGGGGCGCGGCAGGACCACGCCTTTACAGAGTAGTGAATGTAGAGTGCCGGAGTGCCGGAGACCCTTTTTGTTGCGTTGGCGAGGCATTCCATCTTAGTTCTAAGGGGTGACAACGCATCTGCATTTTGAATATCAGCATCCACTTGACATCAGGTGGGCAGCGTGCTCGTTTGTTATCCTTATTCGATAAAAATAAAAAATAAATATTTTTTTTTGAGTTTTATAAGTTATTTATTTTAATTCTCGTTTTAAGTTGATGTCTCTTAACTTATTTAAATGTTGTAATTTCATATATGTACCAAATACCTATGAAACAGAAACAGAAACTTTTATTCGTTATAGATTATAAATGATACTTATTGAAAATCACTTTTTTATTTTCCACTGGTTCGGAAAATACCTCTGTTCTGGGAAGAACCTCAACAAAACCCGGCGGAACTTTCAAAAAAATAAGATCTTACAAACATGTAGGTACTTATGTTACAAATAACAACACAGAATAAAAGAAATACCTTGGTAGCGATCACCTTTCCCAGGGCTTATTATCGTCCATAAATTCCTTAATATTATAGTAACCCTTTTTATAAAAAGGGTTATAATAATGATTTGAATTTGATTTGAAATTTACGCGCACACTACACACTGAATAAAACTATTATTTACGGATTTTATCGCGTACGCAACGCGATAAAATCCGTAAATAATAGTTTTATTCAAGGTTCATTATAATATTACTAAACTAAGCTTGTATACAAACTTAGTTTAGTAATATCATAATAACAAAAAAAGTTTTTGAACTTTGAGGAGGTCAAATTCAGCCCCGGATCTAGAGGGAGCAAACCGGGGCACCCGCCCTTGGCGGATGTTTTAGAGGGCGCCAAACTTATAATATAATATAAATTTAAAAAAACTTGCTCCACTAGTATCCAACGCACATGCTTTATCAATTATTCATTTGATATTAAAATGCCCAGTTGGTTTTTAAACACATCCTAAGGGTTCATTCAGAAATGTGCTGCCAGCACAGTAGATTGTTGGCAACAACTAATAACGGAAATTTTTATTAAAATGATTATGATTCTACTTTCAAGTAAACAAAGTAAACAAAGTTAAAAAAATTAACGAAGTTAAACGTGAACAATGCTAGTCGACATGATGGTATACCAGCTATAGTTCTAAATCTCTGTGCATCTAAGTTGTGTTATCTAGACCACCTAAAAAAGGAGAGGTATCCTGTTTGTCGAAAACGATACAAAATTAAATTATCGGTAAAATGGCAAACAAAGTTCGAAATATCAATATCAATGACATCAAGGAAGCCAACTACTATATTTCACCGTCATGTTTGACTACGCTCCAGATGTATCTCATACGGAACAAATGAGCTAGGTGATTTAATTTATAAAAACGGACGGAAATCGGACGTGAAATTGTCCATGGCGCGTCTAACGACACCTCCCGCGCCCCCCTACCTTTAAAGGTTTTTGAATTATAGACAAAATAAAATGCTCATACTGTTAAGGCCCACCCTGCATTAAGAAAAAATAGCAAACTAGCTTTGGCAGTAATTAGGAACTCTTCGTAAAATCTATTTAAAAAATCCCTACACTACACCATAGTAAAATCAACTAAAATATTTACTATAATGGCGTCAATAAAGCAACACCTTTTTGACCCTTTATTATCCTCACTTTCACACCAAAATAATCCAGATTTTTTTGTACGGAACATTATTTAAGCTTACTAAGTACTAACAATGAATTTGATAATACTTTTACTTCCAAAATATTCTTGAACAATCGCAAGGCATTCAATGAATGAGACAAAGGTTATATGAACATATATGACAATGAAATATCATGTAATCCTAGCGTCGAATTTAGGCAATATATAAAAAAAAAATATTTAAAAGAGTGTGCTCCATAGCGAAGTCTTTGCATTTGAGCAACAAAATAAAGACGGCTTCTAATAAAATTAAAATAACAATAAAACACACATTTTCATTTGTGTTAATTCGTTAGTTAAAATTAGCCAACACCCATATGATGTATTTAAAACTGTTTAATACTTCCTTTCGAACATTTGCTTGACCGTGTCGTTAAAAGGGTATCGTAATAGTTGATTGACCACTACGCTGCTACTATGCTATCGTATCACTAGGCCATCTATGCAAACAAGGCTGTAATTTTTGAGTTATAAGAAAGTATAAAATAACCATATTATATGCATTACCATATTACCCTCACGTACTATATTTCAACCACAGAAATAATAACAATATTATTACGATTTCTGTGATTTCAACGTACCTACGTAAATCTAAGGGATCATTACCTAGTTATACATATTTTTCAATTGTAATAATTTTCAAATTTCAATTTTAAATCGTAATAGGTAATAAAAGTAAAGTAAAGTTACAGCCTATATACGTCCCACTGCTGGGCTCAGGCCTCCCCTCATTTCTGAGAGGGTTTTAGGGCAAGGAAGTGTCCGCCGCGCTGCCCAATGCGTGTTGACGAACTTCACATGTCTTCGAAATATTTTTTTTTCTTATTCCTCAGACATGCAGGTTTCCTCACGATGTTTTCCTTCACCGCCGAGCACGTGGTAAATTAGCACTTAACATTGCAATTCACAATTTCATTGGTGCCGGCGGGGATCGAACCCGGGTTACTCGCGTTCTGTTATATTTACAGCGAGCGTTAACCACTGAGCTACCACGGCTCTTTAATATTATTGTTTATTACTACTATTTCAATGATTTCAACATACCTAGGTATATTAAACGTAAGAGATCATTACCTAGTTATATATATATATATATATATATATATATATATATATATATATATATATATATATATATATATATATATATATATATATATATGTATTTGCATTCTATCTACAATTCTTTTTAAGCGAAGCTATGCTCACCTTTTTTTGTTGAACATTGCATCGGCCTAGTTTACCCAAAAGGTCAACACTTAGTTGCTTAAACGTAGTTGGAGAAATCTTTTCCAACGCACAGTAAGGGAAACCGCATAGCAGGTATCCTAACTCGTTGATTCTTGAAGCGTTGTCCTGCCAGTCACTGCCAAAATATTTTCTGTAGGCCGTAACCAATACTCCAAACTTTAAAATGACAAGTGGTAAAATTAAAAAAAAAATACAACTGACTTTTATATAAATAAAATGAAAACCACAACAATGTAGTCGAAGTCAATTAAAAAAACTACTCGGCAGATCTTGTTGTTTTATACTATAAAATAACAAGATCTGCCGTGTAGTTTTTTATAAAATTTATAGGATACTTTTTTTATAGGGATAAGTCAAAGCCTACTGGTCAGAGCAATCTACTACTCTAGAAATTGAGGCATTTTACTCGTCTCTTGATACCGCCCTTAAAAAACACGCACATAAAACACGTTTTCTTCCACGTACAACCTCTCTGTGGAATAGTTTACCACCGGCGATTTTCCGGACCGATACGACCTGGGGACCTTCAAGAAAAGAGCTTACTCTTTTCAAAATGGCCGGCAACGCACCCGCAATTCTCCTGGTGTTGCGGTTGATCATGGGCGGCGGTAGTCACTTAACATCAGGTGAGCCGCATGCTCGTTTGCCCCTTCTTCTATAAAAAAAAAAACAACTGCATTATAATGGGCGATTTTAATGCACAAGTTGGGGCACCAAGGAATGGAGAAGATATCGTACTTGTCCCTTACAGTTGTGGAAAAAGATCAAGAAATGGACAAAAACTAATGAAAATGGCTTTTGAAAACAACATGAAAATACTAAAGAGTCAATTCAAAAAAAAGTTTTTAGACGGTGGACATGGGCATCGCCAGGTGGAAGTACAGAAACGAAATAGACTACATTCTAACTAACAGGCCCAAATCATTTGACGACTGTGGCACTATATCAAACCTCAATTTCAATAGTAACCATAGAATGCTTAGAGCATGTCTGAACACATCATCTACTCTAAAGTTAAAGAGGCTCTTCAAAGTAAAACCAACAACATCGAACAACAAAGCAAGAATAGTCACCATGAAAGAAAGTCTCAACTCTGTCACAGAATCATCTCTTCAGCACTTAAGCACTCAACAGAAATACAATATACTACACGAAATACTATCAGCAAGACCAAAAACCAGCACTGAGTGCGAAACAAAGGATAAAAGACACTTATCAGAAAAAAACAATTGAACTTCTAGAGGAAAGGTCGAAATTAATTAATACCTCAAGCAAAACGAAATTCATCCGGAAGCAAATAGGCAAACTGAGCAAAGAAATAAAAAACCAAATGAGAAAAGATAGAGAACATTTTAGACTCGAGACTTTTGAAAAACACATTAGCAAGACTGAAGGTATAAAAAAGGCTCTTAAAATTTTATCAGAACATAAAAACTAGATACCAAATCTGAAAGACCGCCACTGCAAGACAGAGACTAAAAGATCAGACATATTATCAATAGCTACAAACTTCTACGAAAACTTATATTCTAGCAAAATACAAGTAGACAATACTGATTCAAATAACAACAATAGTGTACCACCCATACTAGTAGAAGAAATAAATAAAGCAATTGAAAAAGAAGAAAGATAAAGTTCCTAGTCCCGACGGGATCAACAATGAATTGCTTTTAGACCGCAAATACTACATTGCACCTTTACTAAAATACATTTTCAACGATATACATACTCTACACCGAAGAAATTCCAACACAATGGACTACATCAACGATTATCCTGCTTCATAAAAAGGGGGACAAAGATGAAATAAATAACTATAGACCCATTAGTCTAATGTCCAATATTTATAAAGTCTTTGCAAAAGTAATCCTATCACGAATAACCAGAACTCTGGATGAAAATCAGCCCAGAGAGCAGGCCGGCTTCAGGACAGGATATTCAACGCTAGATCACATACATGCTATAAGACAAATTTTTGTGAAGAACAAAGAATTCAATGTACCATTCTACTGCTGCTTTATCGATTATAACAAGGCATTCGACTCAATAGAACACGAAAATATCTGGCACTGTCTGAAGAACCAAGGCGTCGAGCATAAGTACATAAGAATTCAAAAAACGTTTACACCAACAGTACAGCTACGATAAAATTGAAAAAGAGGGAAAAGAAATAAAAATAAATGGAGGCGTACGTCAAGGAGACCCACTATCACCTAAATTATTAATAAGAAACTTAAATAAAATATAAATAATAAGAAACTAGAAACCTGTCAGACAGCAATGGAGAGGAGCAGAGACTGAATATAAAGAAATCGGATATAATAAGGAACAGATTTATTAGGAAACGTACCAAAATAGAAAATGTAATAAGGAAAATAAGAATACTCAAGTGGAAATGGGCAGGCCATATAATTAGAGGCATTGAGAAATGGAACAAAACCATTGTATTTTGGTACCCAAGAAATAGAAAAAGAAAACCTTTGCCAAAGTTGGGCAAACAAACCAAGTTGTTGGTGTCATCGACTAACCAGAGTCGTGAATATAAGATTCGTCGTGAATATATATATATTCAAAACACATACATAGAATACAAAAAATACATAAATAAATAAAGATACAACCAGATGGAAGCACTCGGCAGGGGAGACCAGACGGCCGAGGGTTAGGAGGAAAGGGAAAGAAACCGGCGGACGATGCGGGCGGTATCTAGCTGACTGAGATTAGCCCATTCGCAGAGACGAATACAGGAATAATTTCGGCCGGCAGACCACCCCACATGTCAGTCACCTCGTGAGCCAGGTCCAGGTATTTTATTCGCTTATCTGTTTTGGCTTTCACGAGGTTCTCGTCATACGGAATGGTAATGTCGACCAAAAATATCCTTGACTGTGCCCGGTCCATCAGCACTATAATATATATCAGCAATATCAGGCTTATTCGCAAGAATAGTCCTCTCTGTGATGATGGTCCGGTTCCAGTAGAGCCTGGTGCGGTCATTTTCGAGCACGGCTTCCGGCAAGTACAAGTAATACGGCAATTTCCGGTCTACGAGACCGTATTTCAGAGCGAGCTCCTGGTGTAGAATTCTGGCTACTAGGTTGTGTCTGTGCAAGTACTCAGAGTTAGAAAGCGCCGAACAACCGGAGGTGACATGCCTAAGCGACTCACCGGGATGGCGACGAGGTCGACAGACGTCGACGGTGCCATCCTTTAGGATGTATCTCCGATAGTTGTTGGTCTTAAGAACCTGATCCTGTATTGCACAACAAAACCCTCGGTTTCCCCGAAGAGGTCACCGCAACGTAGCCAGTTGAGGGAGGCGACTGTATCTACGAAGGGCTCATGTAGAGCCCTGTAGTACCTCCCGTGGAGCTACTTCTCCTTCCATACGGCCTCCCGGTCGGAAATGCTAAGCACTGCTGGGTCCTGCCATTGCTCGTTGGCTAAGGATAGAGGGGTAAGCCCTTTATCACTAGAAATGACGTCATTATAGAAAGGATCATCCGATCTCGCCAGGAAGTAATGACGGAGGCTGCACATTTCGCGATTATGCATGGTGAGCGCGCTCAGAAAACCACGCCCACCATGCTTTCGCCTTCAGCCTCATTACCGACGATCTCGGATGATGCATCCTATGGGGCGTCATGGTAGTGCGGACTTTTCTACCCAGGGCGTTAAGTTCAGTCTGAGTCCACCTGAGTATGCAAAAGGTATACATGAGGATAGGCGTGACCCCCCCCCCCCGAACGGGTTCCCGCCTTGTCGTGGCGGGGGGGCTTAATAGCCGTGGCTTGGTCTCCCACGGTGAACAAAGAGGAACCCACGTGGCTGGCCCGAGGTGAAGGGCCGGCCTGAGGTGGCTACTCCGAGTGGGCTTGGGGAGCCCACTTCGGATGTGTGCTGGTGGACTGCAGCGAGTGGGGACTCGCGCACCCTCTACCGCTGCAGCCGAGGTGGAGTCGCGGAGGAAGAGGAGTGTTGGTATGACGATGCGCCACTCGCCCTATCTTTTGCGACTCAAACGGGGCCGCACCGTTGATGCGGTGGTGTTGGGGCTGCGGCGGGAGTGGATTGTCGGTATTGCGAGGCGCCGCTCTCCCTACCCTCCGCAGCCGAATCTTGGTTGGCGGCGGAGCCATAGACCAGATCCGCCGCTGGGGTCGGGAAGGCTAGTACTTCTAAGTGCTCGTTTTTCCTGGCCCCATGGCCTTTGTGCATCGGACGCGGGGGCGTCTGTTGCACTGACGTAATTGGAGGCCGTGGAGGAAGGCGCGCCATGTGTTCTGGTGCGCCTTACCTGGGAAGGAGAACGGGGAGGAATTTTGCTCTCCCGAGGAAGTGCTGCCATGGGGCGGCAGGCGCTAGTAGGGCCGCGGATGTGTGCGAAAGCGTTCCCGTAGCCCTGCCAATATGCGACAAAGGTGGAACACCATGGGGTTTTAGTCGGTGCGAGTCCGACATAACTCGTCCTTGCCCCCGCGAGGCGGGTATGCGTAGGCATTTCCCCATGTTAAAAAAAAAGGATAGGCGTGACCCAACCGTTATATGCGTGAATTAAGTTGACGACAACGACTTTATTTAAAAAAATAATTTATTTATACAACATTACAGAGTGACGACATCTTATAATTACTTCCAAAACTAATCCGTCTTACAGTTAATTTAGCCTTGTATTTATATTAAAATATCTCTTACTAAGAGATATTTTAATATAAATACATGGCTAAATTTTCGACAGGCCTGTTGGTCTAGTGGTTAGTGACCCTGACTGCTAAGCCGGAGGTCGTGGGTTCGATTCCCACCCAGGACAAATGTTTGTGTGATGAGCACGATCATTTGTTCTGTGTCTGGGTGTAATTTATCTATAATATTTATGTATTTAGAAATATATAAGTATGTTTATCAGTTGTCTAGTACCCATAACACAAGCTCTGCTTAGCTTGGGACTAGATGGCGTTGTGTGATAGCTGTGGAATATTATTATATTATATTATATTATATATTATTATTACTAAGCAACCCGTGCTATGACGCATGGCCTAATTCTTGAGAGTGCTTGTGAAGCAGATATTAGAGGGGTCATCACACTTAACCTCTCCCTTCCCAAGAGAAAAATTATCCGAAGGAGATGAAGTTGACTTCGGAGAATTTTGTCTCTGACTTAATCTATGAAATTTCCATTTAAATACAATAACAATTATAATGAACAGTGCCACAACATAAAGACTTAAAGTCCATATACTTATTTTATTCGTCACTAGGGTTTCCACCACCATTTCACTATTACTATTTCTACACTATTCATAATTTCTTTTACGTCACTGAAATCTACGTTTGTTAAGTCCAACTTCTTTACTTCTTTCGTCACGTCGTACTGCACCTCCGGAATCTTCACAAGTGGTATCTGTAGACTAGCTTCCGACATGTTGCTCGATAGGCCAATGGTTATTTTTCCCATTTGTATGCTGCAAACTGCAACGTATGCTCGGCGTCAAAATGTATGTTCCTTGTAGATTAAATCTGTGGGTATCATCTTTGCACTGCTCCGTCAGTATAACATCGTCTTCTGAATAGAGTATCCAGTGGTCAAAAGATATTTTCTGTATTTTCAACTTCTCTATTTTTATTTGATGTTGATGGCAATTACTGAAGTTATTTTTAATCAGCATTATTTCTTCGATACATGTTTCTTCATCAACTGGTGCCATATTTTCCTCCGAACATAAGTGTTTGTTTGGTTCTATTTGGGTACACGGGCTTACTACGTTGCTGTATTTCAAACCATTTACTAATAGGTAGGTGTACTTAGGAATTATGGTATGGGTGTTGGTCAATTTCTTTATAGGGATAGGAATAATCTTGTAATAGTTATACGTTTCTTTTTCTATTAATGGTATTTCTAAGATAAAAACTAATTTGTCTTTGTCTATATAACATTTTAGGATAATGTTACGTTCTAATTTTAATAAGTTATTTTTTGTTACTGGGTAAATGGTTTGTGCGTTTAGTTCTATTGTTTTGAAAACATTTAGTAATTTCGTGTTTTCGAAATAGATATAATATTTATGTTTAAAATCGATATATTCTTTAAAAATATCTTTGACAAGTTTCTCATTACTTAAAGGCACGTGAACTTTTAGTATACGTTGTCTTTTATTTGAAATATCTTTAACAGACATTTTATCGCTAAACCATGTAGAAACTAAAATTTGACGTGGTTTAGTATCTATAGCTTCGTTCAGGATAGGAATCCCTTCGTGTTCCCTGTTTGATACTGTTAGCTTAGCAGTTAGTTAGCTGTGTCACCATCGTTTAATAATTCCATCAGTTCCATCGGTGGCTCGGCTTCGGTATCAGAAACAACTATAGATTTCTCGCTTTCCGTGTCGGAAATTGACATAACTGACGGTGTTTTAGGTATCTTTTCTATTATTGTTGAGGCTGTTATAAAAAAATTTCCTATTTTTTCATATTCTCTTTCGACCGAATGAGAACTAAAATCAAATTGGTTTTGCGAGATATTAGGTTGAATGCTATTTTCGGTATCGGTATAATTTACGCGTCTTGAACTGACTGTCCTCATTGTGACGTCATTAGAGTTCGACGGCACTTGTGACGCTCGGTGTTGCATATTGTTTCGCGAAAAATGCTGACGGTGTTGCGCCGATGACGGTCGCACTGGTGACCCAGTTTCAAAGTTCGCATTAAAGTTGTTTCTATTGTTTATTGTATGATTACTTCCGAAGTGGGGAGAAATATTATTTGAATTAAATGAATTATTTTGGTTATTTGATGAATGGCCGTTCGTTTGATATTGAAAACTTGGTCCTTTATATTTATTATTAAAATTGGGATGATTTTGGAAATGGTTTTGTCTAAAATTTTGATTAGACCTTGGGTTCCTATTTTCGTAAACTGTTTGGAAGTTCTGTTCCTCTAATACAATTTTTAATGCGTCTACTAAGGTGGTAACATTACGTAGTCGTACTAAGTAAGCAGGTAAATTGTATAAAAAAACGTTTAATGCTGTGTTATCGTATATCGTTTGTTTAGCTTGCCGTAAGTCTCGATTATTAATAGTTTCGTTATTTTTTGAAAATAAAATGCTTTTTAAATGTTGCACCCGGTGACAAAATTTTTGATAACTTTCGTTTCTATGTGTTCTAAGACTCTCTAGCTCCATAGCTTAGCATTCTTCAGACCTTGGGTCACCAAAGTGTTGGTTTAACAGCGACTTGAGGTCTGCCCAAGAGTCTATCTGCTCCCTTTCTCCCACTAAACTAGCCGCTTCCCCTGACAAGCGACAGGTAATGACGTGAAATAAATATTCATTTTGTAAGTTACCCCCTTGGAATGTTTGTAAAATATATTCGCATTTTTTATGAATAAAGGTAATAACCTAGCATCTCCATCAAAAATTGGGATAATTTTCGTCATTTCTACGGGAATTCTTTCAATGTTTTTCATTTTAAAATAAAATAAATATCAAAGTTTTTAAATACCAAGAATAAAATTGATTTAGCTAAGATCTACTAACAAAATTTTGATTGTTTAGTAGAAGAGTATTGTTATGGCGTTTTTTTTTGTTCTTTTAAAAAATATTAGTACTTAATCCTATTAACTAACATTACTAATATTCCCTTTAACCACTCCTGGTAAGCTGAAAATGCTTGTGTTAGGAGTGGTTCACGACAGTAGTCTAAGTTTTCTAATCCAAGACAATACCTACGTATAACTAATACAAGAGGAAACAAAAGGAAGGTTACGGGAAGTGAAACGTTTGACTCACAGTCTCGCAGATCTGCCCATGTCCCTCTGGGATATTGCTAGTTCTGGACTCTCGGCTGTTTCTGCTGAAGTCGCGAAGTCCTTAATTTATTTGTTTGTTCGGTGATATTCGTTCAAGCGTTGAAACGCACGTAGTCAGGATACTGGTACTGGATCACGATGATAACCGACGACACAGATTCTTCCTAGACAACTACGAATATCCTACCGGCTGCGCCAATTAAGTTGACGACAACGACTTTATTTAAAAAAATAATTTATTTATACAAAATTACAGAGTGACAGCTTATAATTACTTCCAAAACTAATCCGTCTTACAGTTAATTTAGCCATTTATATTATAATATCTCTTACTAAGCAACCCGTGCTATGACGCATGGCCTAATTCTTGAGAGTGCTTGTGAAGCAGATATTAGAGGGGCCATCACACTTAACCCGTGCGTCTTATTCACACCGGACAAAAGGCTGTTAGCACTTTGGTCAAGCGTGCATAAAACACGTCGCAAACTGAATGTTTCATACCAGCCTCATCGATACCGATGTTCTGTGACATACCCAGGTATCGGTATGTTTCACCATCGGAAAGGGACCTTAAGTTGACGGGCATAGATAAATCTATGCCCTCAGAGTTAGCAACCCTTCCCCTTTCAACATGGAGGACCGCACACTTATCCGTCCCCAGCTCCATTCCAATGGAATTGCTAAATTCACGAGTGATGTTTAGCAAATCCATAAGATAGGAGCGACTGGAGGCGAACAACTTGAGGTCATCCATATAGAAAATGTGGGTCACTTTTGTCTCTTTTCCGTAGCTGAAATCCCCCCGCCGGATCCCTCCAGTAAGGTACTGAGAGGGTTCAGACAGAGGCAGAACCAGATTGGACTCAGACAATCGCCCTGGAAGATACCCCTTCTTATCCTTATGTGGTTCTCCGCAGCCATCATCCGCTCGCCCAGATGACAAAGGATCGTACTCCACTACCTCTAACATTGCTAGAGGAAGTCTCTCACTGTATAGTCTATCTTGTACAGCTCGAGGACTCTCTTTAGCAATGTATGGGGCACCGAGTCGAATGCCTTTCTGTAGTCTATATAGGCGGCGGAGAAGTTCCGACGGTTGCGTTTCACCACTTTGCCAATGACCGCGTCAATGAGGAGTGGTTCCTTGGTTCCACGACCACCACCCCGACATCCATTTTGAGCGCGTGACATCACCTGATTTAGCTCCAGGTGACGAGGGATTCTCGCGCTCAAAATGGATGTCAGTTTCTTATACATGGTGGGTAGACACGTGATGGGGCGGTATTTGCTCGGGTCTGTGGTATCCCGATTTTTAGGAACTAAGTGAATGATCCTAGTAGTGAAGAGGCTCGGGAGCGACTTCTGATCGAGAGCCTCTTGAAACTGTTGGGCGAGCACAGCGTGACACACTACGAACCCCTTCAGCCAGTAATGATGCAGCCCGTCGAGCCCCGGACTTTTCCAGTTCGGGGCCCTACGGACCGCCTCAGCCACGTCTTCCGGCGTTATGGTGACGGGGTCCATAGGCGTAACACTCGCACGCTGGCTCGCCACAACTTCTATCCAAGGGCCCTAGCTGTGGTTTACGGGCTCTGACCACAGGCCACGCCAAAATGCGACAGTGTTAGCCTGATCACGTCCTGTGCCCGCTCCACATACCTCTGGTCGCTCCAATTATTTATAGAGCCTCTTCTGATCACTCTGGAAGACGCGATTCTGGTTGAACCGCCTTGACCTCTCGGTAAATCGTCGAATCCGCTTCCCCCAAGCAGGGATCGTTTTGCTTCAGGTCGTCTATACGCTCCGTTGGCTTCTGCGTGATATCCGGCTGGGACAAACTGAAATTTGTCCCAGCAAACGCCATTCTAACGGTGCGCACAACCCTCTGTCTTTTATTACCCGACCTGAAAATTGTCAGTCTGCCATGGGAAGTTTGGCGCCAATTATACTCACGACAGCCCGATTTCGCTTACTTAGGGGTATGCGGGGAAGTCACGGTCGATTTTCAAGAGGCACGCTGCGCGTTTCCAAAACCGCCTCTTCCAATATACTCCTCATTTGCTCCGCGTGGATGCTGGTCTGTGGCCTCACGTCGTAGTCGTTCGAGCTCGGCATCATCAAATATTTTCGAGCGCATGATTTACCGAACTCCGTCTGCCAGGTTTTGTTCCGTGACGGGAATAGACGGCTCCAGCTCAGCAAGGAAGCAATGCATATGAGCCCAATACGCTATCCCTGTAGTTTCTTCCCCTTTCGCCCTATAGTACGCCCGCAATGCGTTTGCGTTCAAATATCCCTTGTCAAACGCATGCGGCGCACACCACCAGCGGCGGATGCCGCTTGCCGAGTCCCAGAGAACGCTGCCGACATCAAGCCGTCTGGTGGGGATGATGGATGCGGGGGGCTGCTAGGTGATCTTGCAGCTTCTCGCGCTCGGCTGGCGGCCCGCACGCTGCCGCGTCCGGCGCCAGCTCCAGACGCGCCCCGGTGATCCCCAGGCAGCGGCCCTATACGCTTTCTATTACAATCCATCATCCATTTTGGGCGCCAATTAACGGGAGACGCCCAGGCCCGGCACCGTTTCATTGTATCATTGTACGGCAGTAAGCACAAACGGGCCTTTGCACACTGAGTACTGCACGGTACTGAGGCACGGCGTTCACACCTCGTGGCAACGCGTTACGTCAGCGGGCGATGGGGTCGTCACTTCCCTACACCTTGTTATTATTATTATTATTATAAAAGATATACCTTTCTGTTTTCTAAATTAACATAGTGATTCGTAAAAAATTTGAAAACTGAATGGTCTCCAAAGTTAACGTAATACAAATCTTCTTCTGGTATAACATTCAAAAGACTTCCAAACGCAAGAAATTCACGACCCTGCAAAAATGCTGCGGTTTTTCCATCTGCAATATGTAATTTAAAATTTTTCAATTTCAATCTGTGTTTTATAAAATAATTGCTGCAGTACAAAAAATACTCAGTAAACGGCTTAATATTACTTCCGTTACCTTTACCGTTACATCCTAATAAAGTCCACTGCTGAACATAGGCCTCCCCAATAGATTACCTCAGGGGGATATTTGGCATAGTTGCCAGTTGCCACACTTGGCAAGCGCCGCGCCGTCTCCAATTATTTTACGTTACTGTATAAGTCGGGGGACGTAAGTCTAGCGATGAACGAAAACGTGGAAGAGATAGCTGCACATGTCGTATCAGTACGCCAATAGCCGTAGCGATACGCAAGTAGCAGTATCCAATCAGCGCGTGGAACGTTATGCACAGCTAATCAGCGATACGCACGCCCGCGCCGCAATCCGCTTACTACCCTATGATACGTTATTTTCGACTTATGCGCATAGACGGTCACCGCTGAACTTTCGTGCCACTACGTATAACCGTATAATGGCATTTAGCCGTGTAGTGGCAGTGTAACAATATTGACTACGCCATATCCTCGCAAGAAGCGACTGAGGGAAACGGAATGAAATGGGGTAGTGGATATTCCTACACCGCCACTTCTGGGTACACTACACTACACTTTGGAATATTTTAAGGGCATGTAAAGTTTGTAACAGGTGTAAATGAGAAGAGAGAGTAGACTTGTGCCCAGCAATGGTACATATCTAGGCTGTTATAGTTGCCGACACGAGTCGTGAGCACAGATAAACTGTGGTGGGAGGTAGGTACACTGTCGGGCAAAATTATTGGGTACCTTTATTATTTCAATTCGTAAATGAATATTTTCGCCGACTTTTATGAAAATGTTTACTCGAACACATCAACCTTTACTTTGATAAAGTAATGTTGCAGATATTCGTGTCCATTATTTTATTATCTACTATAAAGTATGTAATGTACACCTAGTGGCTAGAATTGATTATTTTATTAAGAAGAAGGAAGAGGTGATATGCCTTCCACAAAATCTGGTGTTGCGGTGTGCCGTACAGTAGCTAGTGAGACATTAGTCGCCTCAGCAGCCTGTTTATATAATATGTCTATGATCTTTTTCGCAGTACCTAATTTTTTCATGTAACTAAACACTGAATAGACTATTTGTCGCGATTAACTACAAAAATAATTAAAAACAAGAAATAACAAAAACAATTAATAACAAGGAATACATAAACATCAATTAACAACGAGTTAACAAAAGCAATTAACGAAAATAAAAAAAAAATAAAAAAATTATTGCTCTGAAGTGTACGGAAGCCGAACGATACGTTCGAAACCAATAGATGACGAGAATGGACTGATGAACCAATCACGTTGAAAGTCAGCGTGGTCAACGTCGTATCTACCAATAAAAAGTGTGCTCACGACTTACGTCGGGAATTATACTTAACATTTTTTTTTTTTTGTAGAATAAGGGTGACAAACGAGCACACAGTCCACCTGATGGTAAGTGGATGCTGTGGCCCATAGTCATCTACATTTAACCTCGCTTAACAATCAAAATGCAGATGCGTTGTCACTCATGAGGACTAAGATGGAATGCCTCGCTTCCAGTAAAAAGGGTCTCCGGTTCTCGACACTCACCATACGAAACACATTACAGCATTAAGCCACGAACTTACTTAACAAATTCATGTTCATGGACGTAATTGCCTTTTTTAATAGCGGCACTTGCGCTATACGGTTTGAGAGACCGCCACAACACTAAGGATACGAGCCGCCCTGCTGAACCGAGGCACAGAATAAATAAAAGACCGCGGTCAGTACTTACTAAAAAACAGAAATCACCATCAGGTGTGAAATATGTGGGATTGTACTCAAGCACGAGCTTACTAGTTAAAGCACTGTAAAGTAACTAAATTTTTTTCTGGCTCTTTGGTCTAGTTGTTTTAACCGTGACTGCCGATCATGTGGTCCTGGATTCGAATCCTGGATTGTACAAAAATGTGTATTTGTGTATTCCTGTCATTAAGTTCTCAGTAGCAGCCCGAAATCAGAAAGACCTGCTAGGAAAGTCCGGGAATAGGTATTGCATCTATGCTTGCGCACACATTTGTGCACTATAAGCCCTGTTCTGCGCAGATGGCTAGACTCCGTTAAAACTGGCCCGTTACATAATTGATTAAAATGGCTCCGTTAAATTGGTCAAAATCGGTGTGGAGTATGGAGGAAATTATGTCTGTAAACCTCCACGAAACAGGAGAATTTTTTTTTATGCGGTTTCTTAGAAGATCTGTATGTAATTAAATATGTATTTATTTATCATTAAAATTAAGGTATTTAATGTTCGTTTTGTGGGTTGTGGATGAAACATTTTCGTGAACTTAAAAAAATCTCAAGGTGTTACATATAAGTTACTTCATTATACCCGTTATTATGTCCCAAGCAAGCTGAGCTCGGGTGATTGGTATCAAATGTTTTTTCGTATTTGTTAAAATATGTAAAATAGTTTCTGAATCAAGTCTCATGAAGGAGCTCGGAGGTCCAAAGTAAATCATATCCATTGAATGCTCTATTCTTAAGCGATTATCCATCTCCTCATAGAAATCTTCATATAGATTGTTTTCTGCAAAATTAAAATAATTGTTCCGATATATCATAACATGCTAGCATACAAGAAATAAACGAATACGATGGTAAAATTTATAAATGACGTTCATAGTTTTTTTTTAACACATACCACTTTCTGAAATAGCAATCATGGAGTTCTTGTCATCTTCATATTCTAAGCATATTTCTTCAAAGGACTTTGGGTAACTTCTTGTTTGCTCACCGAAAGCTTAAAAATTAAAAAAAAACGGATACAAGATACATAATTACTTTATTGAACGCAATGATAAAGTTATTTTTGTTAGACATATTTAATAACCTACCCGTAGCTTGCCGCTGTGGGGTATTTCGTAGGATAAATTTTTCCATTGAAACTACTGGGTAAGTACAAGTAATTAAAACTTTGTTATAAATTTTGGATTAAGTTCATTAATTCTTTAATTCATTACAGCCCTTGACAAGTTGACTGGTGAACATTGACCGCTCCAACAGGTGCCTCATAGATATTTGCCATAATTGCCCCGAGTTGGCAACTGCCAACTTCAAGTCTTTCATTCGTAGCACAGATTTTTTCCTTTGAAACCACTACAATTAATTAATACTTAATTATTAATCTGACTGCCTCCTTGGTCTAGTGGTTTTAGTAGTGCTGAGTTTGACTCCCGGGTCGGACCGAAAAGTCAATTATTGAGTTTTCCGTTAAAAAATTCTCAGTAGCTGCCCGGAGTCCGAAATTCGGCGGTGTCACCTCCGTGCCTCGGAAAGCTCGCAAAACCGTTGGTCCTGCGCCTGATCTCTCTCCGGTCGTGTTCGTTTACCGTCCAATTGGATTACGAGAGTGAGGGAATAGAGAGTGCAGCTGTGCTTGCGCATACATTTGGACACTATAGTCCTGTCCTGCGCCGATAGCTAGTCTCCGTTGAGACCGGCCTGCGTGACCGAAATTCGGTCTGGAGTACGTTATTATTAATTATAACGCTTGGATTGAGTTCGTTAATTCCTTAATTAATTACAGCCCTTAACAAGTTCACTGTTGAACATAGGTAGGTCCAATAGGTGCCTCAATAGAGGATATTTATTTTTTTATTTTTTAAAGAATATTGGCAATGCTATAAACATTACTAATATTCTCCTTAACCACTCGTGGTAAGCTTAAATAGCTTGTGTTACGAGTGGTTCACGCCAGTAGTCGAATGGTGGATTCGAACCCAGGACCTTTTTGAGTTCACGGTCCGCGCCATGCCATTATGCTACTGTCGCTTTAATTTGCCATAGTTGCCATGGGTTGGCAACTGCAAGTCTTTTATTACTATTAATGTATTATCAGAAATATGCTGCTTTGAACCTTGATCTTTGTCGCCTACTTCGGCATCCCGACACGATATATGGTAGTGATTGTCTTACTCTGCCACTACACTGCAAGTAGGCTTATTTTTTATTTATTTATTTATTTAGGACAACCAACAAGATATACACGAACGGAATGTAAATACTAGAAATAACAGGAAAGTTTATCCATTTTTTTATAGAAGAGGGGGCAAACGAGCATGCGGCTCACCTGATGTTAAGTGACTACCCCCGCCCATGATCAACCGCAACACCATGGGAATTGCAGGTGCGTTGCCGGCCATTTAGAAAGGAGTAAGCTCTTTTTCTGAAGGTCCCCAGGTCGTATCGGTCCGGAAAAATCGCCGGTGGTAAACTATTCCACAGAGAGGTTGTACGCGGAAGAAAACTCCTTCTGAAACGTACAGTGGTGGACCGCCAAGCATCCAGATGGTGTGGATGGTATCGGCACGTTTGCCGCGTAGTGTGTTCACGAAATTTGGCGGCTGGCATTAATCCGTACAATTATATAAATATGCGAAAGAAAATGCAAAGAGATGCAACATCTCTTCGCAGCGCCAGTGAATCGAGCCGAATTATCTCTAAGTGTCGTCTTAATTAAAGGTTGCCACGGCATGCAATGTGCACAATATCTTTCCTAATACTTATAACTAGAAACTTACTACGGTAAAAATACCGTTGAAACTACGGATTAAATAATAATACAAATGTTTACCTCCAGAAAATGTCAAAATGATTATGAGTAACATTATTCTAACTGGAATCGGTTATCAATAAACACAAATAAACGTAAAACGAATATTCTAGGTGGTTTCGAATTCACAAGTCAAGAAAATCTATACTTATTGTACTTAAATCTGTAGAATAGTTGTATCTGTAATTTTAATACTTAAAAAATACGACTCTAGTACCTAATCATAAAGGATTATTTTTAAATTAAAATATTTTGTTGGATTTCTCGAAATCTGTAGAAAAGTTGTATCCGTAATTTTAATATTTAAAAAATACGACTCTAGTACCTAAGCATTAAGGATAATTTTTTAAATTAAAATTATTTTTTAAGACATAAAGATTCACAAAATAAAAGATTCCAACATATTCACAGAAACGCCAGACCACGCCAGACGCTACCTCCACACTCCTTTGTTGTCGACAATCGACATACCCCGCATTCAAACCAAATGGCTTGCTTCATCCCTACACTTTTCTTTATGGTACGAAGCTGCTTCTCGAGAAACTTTCTTCCCCATCGGTTGCCAGTGTTTAGTTTTCTTTTTTCTTTTTTTTTTAAAAACGTTAAAAATTCTAGTGTGGGGGAACACTAGGATTTTCTCCTGTACTGTGGAGGCAGTTTCAAAACATAAATTTCACAAAGAAAATCCACACCCAGGACATTTTGTAGGTCACACAAAATATTTGTGCATCGCAACACTCAGCGCCGCAATTCAGTGCTAAGCCACTGAGCTGTCTTCGTCTTCGAGCTATATGGCCAGTCCATTGCCACTTCAGCTTACTGATCCGTTGCTTTGTGTCGTTTACTCTGGTTCTACTGTAGATATCCTTATTTCGAAGTCTATGACGTGGGAAATTCCGAACATAGTCCTCTTAATAACTCGTCGAAATTGGACTTATCCAGTTAGACAATTTGCCTAGATCCCAACAACTACCGGCATAGGTGTGACATGGATATTACATCATATACACATGTTTTGTCTTCTTTACAAGAGCATTGTTGAAGAATAAGACCACCGCACTCCTGCTGCACGCCACTGGAGTGGTGCTCACGCCACACTTGCGTGTTGCTTAAACGACGATGTGTATATCTATCTGTCCTTCAACGACATGCACTTCAATTTTAACAGTTGACTCTTTGCATCTCTAGCAAAGACTGAAGACTTGAGTAGAATACTCAATCGCTTCTTCAATAAGAGCTATATTGAAGTTACATAAGTCTCGCCGAATGCATTGGAATATTTGAGGAATTATTTTGTCTGATATGTATGTTCTCAGCTTCATTTACGTCTAACACCCATGAGATTAAGAATGTGATCGGAAAATTTTTAGGTTCATCTATGGTGGGTATTGGCGATCGTCTAAAGGAAAGCAATCTTCTAGGCACTAACAACAATTTCGTAATTTGAGCTGAAAGTTTGCGGGGCTTTGGTTTAGAGCACGAGGGGGACGGAGCGCTGACTTAGACTGAGTGAGGCTGAGGCGAGTGATGGTATTGCGAGGTGCCGCTCTTCTTACCCTCCGCGGCCGAAGCTTGGTCGGCGGCGGAGCCACAGACCAGATCCGCCGCTGGGCTCAGAAAAGCTGGTGCTTTCGATTGCCTTTTTACCTCGCCGGTGGGGCCGTGGATATCTGTGAAAGCATGTGGTGAACACCATGGATATTTAGTCGGTGTGAGTCCGGATTTTCTTATGTAAAATGCCACTTTATTTATTTATTTATTTGTATGGATCTCCAACAGCTGTACATACTAAATTATTTCTAACACATGCTTTACATCTATAAATTACTATGTACTACCAATTATAGGAGAACACATCATTCTAAAACAATAGCAGTGTTTATAATTTGCCTATTTTAATGGTAGTTGGAACAAAAATAAGTTTTACGAACAAAAGAAAGTTAATAGTTTTTGTAACATAAATAAGTTAAGTTCAGCATAAAGTTAGTGAATAATAAATTTTCTAAACAGTCTTTACATGTTTTCATAAAAAGTGTAAGCCCGTCACAACCAATGTCAGTGTCAGTGTTGCTATGTTTTTTACACATACATTGTATACGCGTGATATACGTGTTATTGGAGAATTATGTCCAAGTTTTGTTCGAGTGCTGTCAGTCTTAAAGAAAGGACATGGCTTGCGAGGAGGCCTCCGAGGTACATTAATATTAAATCTGCTCATCAGCTCACTGTCATCAATTGTACCATTGCAAAGTTTATAAAGAAATTTCAAATCAAGAAGAGATTTACGAACTGCCAGTGGTTTCATCCTAAAGTAAGCGAGTTTATTTTTGTAGCACTCACTATGACTTGACGCCCTAAAACGAAAGATTACGTGCTTAATGAGTCTTTTTTGAACACGTTCGATTCTTTCAATGTGGTTTTTGTAAGCGGGAGACCATACTTGACAACAATATTCAAGTTTGCTACGGACCAAGCTGTTGTACAGTTGAAGTATTGTACAGGTCTCGAATGGAATTGGTTTCCTTCAGGTTTTTACCCAAAACATTGTAAGAACTCATTAATGTATTATTTTTTCTCGTGAATTTAATAAAACTACATTTACCCGGATTGAGCAGCATTCGATTTGTTTCACACCATTTTATAAGTCTATCAAGATCCGCTTGTAGTTCTAATACGTCATATTCTTGCTTTATAACTTTTAGCTATTTTTAAGTCATCTGCGAACAAATAAATACACTTACTATATCATTAATGAATGGTACAGAGAATAAAGGCCCTAAATTTAATCCCTGTGGAACACCAGAAATAGCATTGAAAGAATCCGAACACTCGCCATCAATCACTACTCTGGCATTACGATTAGAGAGATAGGATTTGCACTAGCTTAAAAATGTATTGGAAATGCCAAAATATGCGAGTTTTTTAACAAGTATATTATGGTCCACCTTATCATATGCCTTGGCAAAATCAGTATATATAACATCTACTTGAAGGTTTTTGTCAACCGAATCAATAAGATTGGAAACATAATTGAGCAAATTAGTATTAGTAGACTTCTTAGGCATAAAACCATGTTGGCAGGGATATAAGTGATCTTTAACATGATTGAATATGAATGGGTGGACAAGTGATTCAAAAATTTTTGATACGGTAGAGAGGATTGATATAGGTCGATAATTAGATACAAGTTCTTTTTTTCCATCTTTGCAAATAGGTATTATTGTTCCTTCTTTCCACTTATCGGGAAAACTCCCTGTCTTAAGTGAAGTGTTATAAATTAGTTGTAAGGGGTAGGATATTGAATTTGCACACTTAATAAAGAATATAGGGGGCACATTGTCAGGTCCAGCACTCTGTTTTATATCAAGTCTTTTTATTTTGTTTATTATGCTTTTTTGGGATATGTATACATTATTATCTACATATCATTATACATATTGTACATTTCAGGAAGCTGTTACTGCGAGTCGAGCAAATATAGTGAGTTATTTTTGTTATTTGTTGGGGTGTTATAGACAATGGAAAAATGCGCTGCAAATAAGTTACAGGATTCTTTTAGTTCGTTTGATTGTTTGTCTCCTAAATACATTGATGGTGGGTATCTGGAGGAGTTTTTACGTTTGTTAGAAATGTGTGTCCAAAAATATTTTGAATTTCTACCTATTTCGTGTTCTAGAATAGATATGTATTTGTCATAACATGTTTTTGTAAGCATTTCACAGTCGTGACGTAGGTATTGAAATTCTACCTAGTAGGTCTAGGGGATTATTATACAACTTGTATCTTCTATGAAACTTCTTTTTTTGCTTTAATAGATATATAATAGTGGTGATGAACGGTCCACTATTAACAGACTCCGAGTGGTTTCAAGGTGGAGAAATGAAACGACTGTTTATATAAGTCCGACTGGAGTACGAATATAGAATGGACTGTGGACTGGAATGAATATATTTTCATCTTGCCTATATTTATATGGCTGGCTCACAATTGATTTGCCAATGGTAATTATTTTTATTGTACATAGCCAATTATACTGCTTAAATTATGACCAATGAAAATGAATCAAAAATGTATTACTATTATGTACGTTTCGTTTCCCGGCGTGAGACTTGTGTGTTCACGAAGCTACGTCGCTGGATCGGGCTATATAAGACATGCAGGTCGGTGCGCGCGCGTCCAACGACATTCCCATCCCGTCGAAAGGTGTTCAACTCTCCCTCTTCGCAGACGACACTGCCATCTACTGCAAAGGTAGACTTCCCTTCATACGGAACAAGATCCAAAAGTCAGTTGATGACCTAGGAGATTGGTTCAAAAAATGGCGCATCGATGTGAACCCGGAGAAGAGCTCCGCCGTTCACTTCGATTATAAACGACGCCGTCTTAAAAACACCCCTCCGATACGTATGCTAGGGACCCCTGTCCCCTGGCATACGACAGCCAAATATTTAGGTGTCACTCTAGACACAGGGCTCACCTTTAGGCCCCACGTCAAACGAGTCACCCGTCACGCACGGTTTTACCTGAGTAGGCTCAACAGTATGTTGGGCAGACACAGCAAAATGTCCCTTCGAAACAAGCGAACCCTTTATAAGGTCTGTATACGACCCGTCATGTCCTACGCGGGCCCCGTCTTTGCCCACGCAAACCCTAACATTTTAAGTGAACTCCAAATAGTTCAGAACCTCTTCTGTCGTCGAGCTGCGAACGCACCTTGGTACGTCCGTAATGCCGACCTTCATCAGGACTTAGAGCTCCCAACAATTCAACAATTCCTTAAAAAACTCTCTGAGAACTTTTTCAAAGCCTCAGAGTCGCACCCAAACAATTTAATTCGTGAGGCGGCTTCTTATGCAGCCCCACCCCCCTCTCGCTATCGTGTCCGCAGGCCGAGAAACTCTCTTTCGGACCCGCCAAATAAACTGTCAAACGACCTGAACTGCCTCCTGGCGGCTCAGGCCGGCTCTAATTAAATTAATTATTATTATATTCACTAATATTATTTTGCCTTCGTAGGCACTCCCTCAGCGGCTCTTAGCCGCCTGCGCCCTCTTTTCCCAAAAGAGGGTCGCTCATGATAAGGCACAATAGAGCTTAATCAGCCAGCTGCCTGTCCCCAAAGGCGGTTTTTAGGGGGTATCACTTAGGGTCCCCGGTAGGACAGTGAGTCCCCCATAACCACGATAGACCGGCTATCGTGGTATGCGTAATGCATTTTCCGCCTCCCTACGTACAGGGTAGCCCTTTAATTGCTTCGGGCGCAAAAAAAAAAAAAAAAAAAAATGCGCGCGCGTAGTCGGCGAGCGGCCGCGGCGTGGGATACAGCTCCGGAACAGCAAGGAGAAGCGAGCTGCGGTGTTGAAGAAACGGCTCCCCATTGGTCGACGGATACGTGACGATAGCGGCGTGTGAAATCGATGTGGCGCTGAATAATATTTGCGGCTGCTTCTTGTTTCTTTATAAGAACGTCAAATTATCTATATGCAGTCCGTAGTATCTCAGTAGCCAGGGATAGTTAGAAAACAAATGTTTTTTTATCTTCACCTTCCGCGTTATGGTAGCAGCAGAGTATATATTATTTATTCCCGTTTAGGGCTGATTATTCTGGCTGCTACAGATATATCAAACAGGAGTTGTACCATACCGGATGCCTACTGCATGCACATTTACATGCACATTTTTTAATTTTAGGCACATATAAATTTATTATTTTATAAAGTATTAGATAGAATTCATTAACCATGTCGTTAATATTATCATATTTTAAAAGTTCATCTGCCCATAAGATTTCGTCCAGGGCTTTAGTAATCTGATCGTAATCGCCTTTAAAATAGTTATTTTTCTGTAATTTCGCGTGATTCGGATAATAACTGGATGGTATTGCAATAGATACTTCTAATGGTGGATGGTGAATGTCGACATTACGTATAGGGTTGGAACATTCATAATCTTTACTATTTCGGAGTTACATAAAATTAAGTCTAAATTTTTTTTATTACTATGTATACTAGAATTATAATATTATAATTATACTATTTATAACAGAAGCAATTCATGCTTGAAGTCATTTAATTCCAAAAAATATAAGAGTAAATTATGTATGTTATTGTTGCTGTTTCAGATCGGTAAAAGATGTGAACGAAGAATGAAGAGAATGAAGTTGCTTTTGAAATATTAAAGTCACCTGCTATTAACTATAAAATTTATTTAGAGTAATTATTATTATTCTAAATAAGTTTTGATTTAGGGGTGGTGGTAGGTACACAACACAGATTTTAAGAAATTCGCATTTCTTACCTATAAAAATCTTAACCTTTACCCAAAGATCTTCACATTCAGTATTGCAATTAGATATTCTACAAGATGTTAATATATTAGATACAGCTATAAGAACCCCGCCACCAAGTTTACTATTAGCACGATCTCTTCTGTACACTGTATATCTATCGTCAAAGATTTCAGAATCATAAACTGTGCAGTTTAACCACGTTTCTGTAAGAATTATAATGTCAAAATTATTGTTTTGGATTTTTAATGAGACATCCCTAACGTTCGATCTTAGACCTTGGACAATCTGGTAATAACATGATATATTATCGTATGATGTGGTAGGATAACCCAGCACATTTGTATAATTTATTGTAATTATTCTACTTTAATAAATTAATTATACGACTGATTACACTAGTCGGCATCAAAATAAGAGCAAAAAAATGTATATATGGAAGTTATTACGTTAGTTATATGTTAGTTTCGACGCAATAGCATTTTTTGTTTGCACTGGAATTGTTTGCTTATAGTTGCAGGCAGCGGTATTTGAGAACGTTGGTATGTACATGTATTTAATTGTGTTCTGAGTCTGTTCTACTGTTCAAATCAAAGTTGGTAGATAAAGAAAGAAGAGCATGGGTAGCTTTTGAAAATGTATGTCACAATTTTCTTGGCAATAAAAAGGCTGAAAATTACACAGAGCTGATAGAAGAACTGCTTTCGTCGTATCATCAACTTGGATGCAATATGTCTTTAAAAATTCACTTCTTCATTTAGATTTTTTCTCAGAAAATCTTGGTGCCGTGTCTGATGAGCACGGCGAAAGATTCCAACAAGACATTGCACATATGAAAAAAAGATACAGCGGCAAGTGGACCCCAGCAATGCTAGCTGATTTTTGCTGGGAAATAAATCGAGAAACAGCAGTTAAAATGTATAAAAGAAAGCGATCTACCAAATAGTTATCATTTTTATGTTTTTTTTTTTATATTTTTTAATTCATATTGCATTTTAATTTGTGTTGTAAAAGTCATCAATCAGTGTAAATTTTTTCGTTCTAAAATATATACATATTTAATATATTATATATATATATATATATATATATATATATCAATACCGATATTTTATTTAAATGTAAATATCTGAAAAGCTAGAGGTGATAGTTGAAATCTTTAAACAGATTTGGACTCAACAAATCAAAGCCAATAGAAATCACATAGTAAACTTTTTGCTCCCGGATTTATATTTTTTTTGCCGACCAATGTTATTTGTCCCAGGTAAACGTACTCGTCAACAACTTCGAGCATAGTGCTCCCAACAACTACCGGCATAGAGGTGACATGGACATTAAACATGATCTTTGTTTTGTCCATGTTCATCTTAAGACCTATCCGTTGGGAGACACCATTGAGGTCATTGAGCATAGTGCTAAGGTCCTCCAGCGATTCTGCCATAAGGACTATATCGTCGGCAAATCGAAGGTGAGTGATGTACTCGCCATTGATGTTAATACCGTATCCTTTCCAGTCCAGTAGCTTGAAAACGTCTTCCAACGCAGCGGTGAAGAGTTTCGGGGATATAACGTCACCCTGTCTTACACCTCTCTGCAGTTGGATAGGTTTCGAACTCTGGTTCTGTACTCGGATAGCCCTCGTAGCCCTACTGTACAAACACTTCAGCACTTCGATATACCGACAGTCAACTTGGCACCGCTGAAGGGACTGTAGCACTGCCCAAATTTCGACGGAATCAAAGGCTTTCTCATAGTCCACATACGCCAGGCAAAGTGGCAGATTGTACTCTTCGGTCTTCTGTACAATCTGCCGCAGGGTATGTATGTGGTCTATGGTACTGAAGCCTTTTCGGAAACCGGCTTGTTCGGGAGTCTGGAAGTCGTCGAGTCTGCGTGGGAAACGATTCGTAATGACTCTCGAAAACAGCACGTAGACGCGGCTCAGAAGGGAAATCGGTCTGTAGTTCTTCAAAAGAGCGTTGTCGCCTTTCTTAAAGAACAAGACCACCGCACTTCTGCTCCACGCCTCCGGAGTAGTGCCACCATGGAGGACGGAATTGAAGAGCTTCTGAAGGACTTCAAGTACCGGTGTTCCAGCCGCTTTCAGAAGCTCCGCTGTAATTCCATCCTCGCCTGAGGCCCTGACGTTTTTAAGGTGCTGGAGAGCCATTCTAATCTCACTCAGACTGACGTCCGAGCGAGATTAGAATTTACGTCCAACTTCGACCGAGAGGTCAATCGACGAATTCAACTCGGCTGAGCAGCGTTCGGGAAATTACGACACATCTTCTCGTCAGGTATACCTCAATCTCTGAAAACTAAAGTGTACAACCAGTGCGTGTTGCCAGTGATGACTTACAGATCAGAGACGTGGTCCTTCACTGCTGGCCGTATGAGGACGCTCAAGGTCGCTCAGCGAGCTATGGAGAGGGCTATGCTCGGAGTTTCTCTGCGTGATAGACTCAGGAATGAGGATATCCTCAGTAAAACCAGAGTGACCGACATAGCCCAATGGATTAGTAAGCTGAAGTGGCAATGGGCCGGTCATATAGCTCGAAGAACCGATAACCGATGGGAAGAAAGGCTCTCGAGTGGCTGCCTCGTACCGGTAGGCGTAGTGTAGGGCGACCCCCCACTAGATGGAGTGACGACCTGATAAGACATGCAGGAAGTCGATGGATGCAGGTGGCTCAGGACCGTGCTTTGTGGCATTACTTGGGGGAGGCCTATGTTCAGCAATGGACTTGTGAAGGGCTGTAATGATGATGATGATGAATAAATTAATTCAGTTAGCTTAGACTGTTGAGAGATTCAATATTTTTAATACATTTATGTTCAGATGACTCGGTTTTCCTTACATATATACGTCCCGATTTAATCCATACATATCTATAGCCCATTTCTTTGGCACACTTTCTTTCTAACACGGGTCGGAGATAAATGTTCCATAATATAGATAGGTTTTTGTTCTCCTGATATCCCTATATGACTTGAGTTAAGCTTTTTGTCTTTGTCTTTCTGTTCCTTATTGAAGACCATTGTCGATGCGAGAAAACCATCTCGGACTCTTGGGCTAGCAAACTTTACGAGTACAGAGCGTGGTTTGGAACTATTTTTATCCATTTTTGATATTCTAGTGCATAAGTGAATATCTGTTTCACTTAATTTATACTCGTAGATTTGCAATTTGCTTGATAATGGTTACAAGATTTTCTGATTAGTGTTCCGGTATACAATGTATTTCTATATTGCTAGCCCTCGAATGGTGTTCCATTTGTGCAAGCCTGGCGCTGAAGTCCGCGAATGAACTTTTTAGCTCTTTATTTTCATGTTCTAACTTTTTCAGCAATTCATTTTTAGTTTGTACATCAGCACGTATTTCTTTATAATTAAGTGAGGTTGTCAATTGCTCTACTCGCTCTATAAGTTAATTGTTTTTTATCTCCGTATTTTTATCAAATTCGTCTCAAAATGCGAAAAAGCAATGTTAAATTCATCCCTCACTATACCTCGTATTTCTTCCATAGATAGGTTCTTCGTGGTAGAAACATGTTTATCCTCTAATTGTGAGTCCCACAACGATGTATTCTGGCTGGAACTCTCGCTTATTTGGTTGTCTGGGACTCCCTGTCGACTTTTATATCGCATGGTAACATTAGAATGGTCAGAGCCAGGAGGAGTGGGTGAGGTATTTGATGGCTTCGAGGTGCTGATGCGGACCGGAGTATTTGTACTGTCATGTTTTGGTATTTTACAACGGCAGGCCTGACAGATCCAGGTATTTTTATTATCTCTACTCAATAAACTGAATTTATTTTGAGTCAAGCTTGCACACAGAAGATCATAAGAATCATTACATTTATGACAAACCAAATACTCCTTACGAAGGTTTGCAGAGCAGCCTGCACAAGTTTTCGTCATTTTTGATATATTTATTTATGGCGAAGTTCGGTCATATTAAAATTATTAAGGCGGGTAATTAGCAAATAAAGTATCAACGAAAAGGAACTCAGCTAGCCGCTGCAATGATTCACACGCTCGAACGCGCTTAAGCCCTCACTGGACAAAGCGAGCGTAGGGGAGTTGGGGGAATTGGGAGTCACTTAAGGAAAACTCGTTATTATAATCAGTCTTATAATTTGTTCACATTTACTTATCTTTAAAAACTATTCAGGTATCTAGTTACTTAAGTATTATTGGTTATCATTACCATAAACATAATTATAATTAAAAATTCAAAACGTCATTTTGGCTCCAATTACCCCATATGTAAGGGGAATGAAAGTCGGTCTATGGGGGAATAAGAGTCAAAATTATGAAACAAAAAGTAACAAAACTCTTTTAACAAACAAATAAACATTAACAAAATTGATTAATTAATGCAAAAATCACAGCGATAGCGACATGGATCATCACATCCTGTACATGCCTCATGGGCCCATCTAGCACAGAGACGGTAACGGTACAAGATTTCTTTCGGTTTTCCCTCTTCGAGGCATATCGTGCACACAGACTGATCACGCTCTATCTGAGTGTTTTTCTAGATGTTTAGTGGGATTTCAATATTTTCTAAGTCACTGTCACCACTCTCATACGGAACCTGTTCATCAGCCGATTCTTCAGACGAACTTGACTTAAGTAAGTTCTTTTTTACTTCTTTTATCTTCTTAATGGCTTTGCCTCCTGTATGCTTTTCTTTTTTCTTTCGTTTCTTAGCTTTTTCTTTAAAAACCGTTTTCAAAGGCGTGGCAGTAAGAATTTCTGATTGTTGTGTTCTTTTTCCCTTGCCTTTACCTTTTCCAATGCAAGGCAGAGGTGTTAGTTGTGAAAGTACGCCAGCTAGAGGTTCACTGTCGGATTTATTGTTCTCTTGATTTATACTATCATTTGGTTTATAATTTGTAATATCATCACTTGTGGAAGGTTGCGGTCGTATAACATTCCTACTGCTAGTTGATGCGGTTGCTTTTGAAATGTTGTTAATTAAATGGTTATTTGAAACTTCATTAACTCTTAAGTCTGTTATGGTGGCAGAAATGTTTTCAATACAGGGAACATCAGAGGCGTCTAAGAAGTCTTCGTCTTTGAACTTGTGAGGATTGAGTGGGAATATTCCTGTTGATGCGAATCCACTGACTCCCTTCTATACTGAGGCAACTCTCATATAGGCTTTGTTAAAAATCCCAGCGACTTCGTATGGCGTGATTTTTTGTAAATTATGTGATTTAATATATAAATCACACTCTCTGTTGTAAGCTTTCTTAAGAGGACCATAGAAAACCACGTCAAGAGGTTGTAGCATATATGATGTGTGAGGAGGAATGGACACCATTGTAATGAAATGTTCTCTGCAAAAATTGTATGATTCGAGGGCAGAATGACTGTAATGGTTGTCCAATATTAATAAAACTGGTTTCTCTTTACTCGGTTTAGCGGTTTTCACGAAATGTTGTAACCATTTAATGAATAGTTCTTCATTCGTCCAACCATTCTTAGAATTTTCATATGCCGCACCTAATGGTCCATCCCTCTCAAGTTGCGGTGAATGTCTTTTGCGTGGGTAGATAAACATAGGAGGAATAAAAGTTCCAACAGCACTCATGCAACAAATGACGGTAATCGTTTTCCCTCTCTCCCAAGAACTCAAAGAACCCACTCTTTTTTGACCTTTTGTAGCCAGGGTTTTTCCGGTGTCCTGAACGATGGTAATACCTGTCTCGTCAATATTACAAATATCTTGAGGTGAGAACGAAGTTTTGGTCACGACTTCTTCCAAATTCTTAAAAAATTTAGTCACTTCAATTTTATTAAATCCTGTAATTCTCTGTATACTTACAGCTTCAGGCTTTCGAATGCTTATTCGTGGATTTCTCTTGAGGAATCCTAGGATCCAGTCCCTGCCAGCCATTCTAGCATCTCTATTAAAATTATGAGATAGCTTTAAATTTTAAGCACATTGAAATGTTATTTTTCTTAGTTGATTTGTCGTTAAACCGTGAAACATATTACTTAATTGTAAAACACGTTCTGTAAGTATATTTTCCTGCTCTTCGTTAAAAACGGCATGCCTTACAAGTTTTGGAGGTTTAAATTCATCTTTCTTTATCCTTCTTTGTAATGTGCTGAAAGGAATACCAGTTTCCTCGACAACTTTGCGCATTGACACTCCTTTTCTAATGCGTACAGCAGCTGCCTGCAAGTTGTCTACAGTCCAACTCGCTTTAGAGGTCTTTCTAGTCCAGTTCCTTAGCATCGGAAATGAACAAAAATGTTTTATCATAATGAAAAACGATGCGGGGAATGGGGGTCAACTAACTCTCATTACCCCAATGACGGTTTGTTTGCTAGATTTGAATTATTAAATAAAAACACCAGAAAATCTAATAAATTGCATTAATAAACATAAGTTTAGTCCCAGTACTACACCTTAAGATTATTTTATACGCAAAAGTTATAAATATAAATACTCACGTTTTCGATCGAAATTTCTAAAATTTTACAACTGCTCCTCCCCTGTGACACGTGTGTCGCTTCCGGTGACGCTGACGCGAGCGTGACTGGCGGGCCGGCGTATTGGCCAGTGCGGGAGCGGTGCGGAGCTACACTCCGTGCGACAGAGCTGTATTCAGTAAATCTTTAGGTTCAACTCATTTTGAACTGACCCGCATTGCCCACTGACTACCATTCCCCCCGGCTCCCCTAATCGTTTGTAATATATTTAGTGACTGTTTTAAATGATCTTAATTACTAATAAATCACGCGTGTTATCACTACACTTTTAATGTCAAACCACAACTTCACTATTGTTTTAAGTAAATATGCAAGTTGAAACATTTGAAAGTTTGATTATCCAGCTTTAACTAATTTTTATTGCGGTGCAAATAAAAACACTGTTAGGCCGTCGGCGCACGGCACTTTGAACGGTAATCTAACATTTAAAAAATAATCGTGTATCACATTGGGCTAAAACTTATTCGACTTCTTTCTTGCACTTGCATGAAGGTAACAGGCATAGTAGAATAAACTTAAAGTTGGTAGCGTGCCTATAGTACCGAAAAATTTATTTGAAAGCCATATATCATTCAATTTCAATGAATATATTATCATTCCTACTATTTCTTCTAACTATATAACCCCTACAAATTTAAAACGAATTTCCACAAATATTTCTTGTGTGACAGCAATGCCCCGGGTATCAGCTAGTAGCTATACTCGTATATATGGCTCGATTTAGAACTCTAAATTCAAATAATATATTTAAGGTATGTTATTCCTTTTTCAAAATCTGTTACTGTTTCTTTATATCTTTATAGGAAAATTCGTGTTATTTCTAAATGCGAATTCCGACGAGGAAACAATGCGCCTCAAACGGCACGCAATATCAATGACGTACACGTATACGCTAATTCTATACGAAACTATAGCCTAGCTTTCGTTCGGGAACATAGAAAAGACCGAATTTTTTAGTCTAATTTTTCCTTGAGATGTGAGCTTGATGCTTGAGCTTATGGGTATAGTTTGGTGGTCCACTGATAAAGTTATTCACTATAGCTCCTTGCCATCTGGTGCTACAGCTATTGCTGCGTTATTGTCAAGAATTGCAAATGATGAACTGCTCTTCACGATTATTTCTTCATCACAACACCCGGCCATGTACTGCACAACAAACATTGGTAAAGTTAGTTCTTCTTCGTTAACATTCACAATACTCTCCAGCTTACTGTTTCAACCTTGGCCTTTCGCTTTTTTCAAAAGTACGATAACTCTTTGAAAGATAAAAATTTAAATTTTGAAGAAGGAGTAAAGTGCGCTCTTTATTACTTAGAATTTTTTGTAAAAATATAAATTTCATTTTTTCCCATATTAATTAGACAAGTCTGTATAGTCTAAGACCTTTGCCTGTCTTATGTAGCTAATCGTAACAATAACAAAATCAATTGACATTTGAATTTGTGATTGACATTTGACAGATTAACATCACCGATCGGTGGGTACTGGTACTGGGTAATCGGTAATCCAGACTCTAGATAAATAACCTTACTTTTTATTTAAGTTAAAAAGTAAACTACATATTTATTTTAATATTTAAAAATTAAAATCTAAATAAAACTTTAACGAAATTAATATATTGACGTTGTATTGTTTCTTATTGTTTCAAAAGTTGAACTTAGGCTATAGGAATGGGTATTTTAGAAAAGATATCAGAAATCGAGAAAGAGATTGCTCGAACTCAGAAAAACAAAGGTATTTTAATTACAATTGTTGCTTATAAATATGAATACTTTTTGATACTTATTTATATATTTGGTTTTGGAGAAGAAAGGTTTTTGAGTGGCAGCCTTGCGAAACTAAGCGAGGTGTAGGGTGCCTACTAGATGAAGTGAGGACCTGTTACCAGGTAAACTTGCAGGAAGTCGAGGGATGCAGGCGGTTTAGGTTTAGAACAGTGTTTTGTGGCATTCGTTGGGGGAAGCCTATGTTCAGTAGTGGATTTGTGAAGTGCTGTAATGATGATGAATATTTAGTATTAACTTAGAGGCGGTCTCGATAGTATCCATTATTTTAACTATGCAGAAATGTAACTACAGGAAATAAATATTTATTGTTCTATCACTATAATAGTAGTTTATAAATAACAATAAAAATTAATGGTTGTTTTTTTATGCACTCCCATACTGTGATAAAATTTTCATCAGACTGTGTTAAAATTTTGTCAATTTGTTGCTTGCACTTCGTGAAGGTTATAGGTATAGTAAAATTAACTTACACTAGGTAGTTTGCATATCGTACCGACAAATTTATTTGAAAGTTATAACTTATAATACGTCATTTAAATGTATTATTAGTATTATTATCCCTAATTAAACAATATCTCTTCCAAATTTAAAACAATATTTCCCCAATTAATTTCTCTATGGCAATAGTACTTTTATAAAAAATTGAAATATAATAAATTATTATTATTTTAAACAAAACTATATACAGATTACTATGAGCAGTTGAGGGAGGTATCACTGATTTTGTATTAGCAATAGTTATAATTAACCCTTCAATCCTAATAAAAATCCCATGCAGATGCATGCGCCCGGCAAATCCTGAGCGGTTGCATGGGACCGCACCCACCCACAGCACTTAAAACCATTAAAACCTATATTTAGAGACTACTTTTCTATGAAGAAGTTTGGCATTATAAAATCTATACAAAGTTCTCTATCCTGTGGCCTAAACAAAAGTCAGGTTTTACTTCATTACAAAAAAATTTTATTGTAAGTTGATAACAAAAAAAAAACATACCTAGCGAATGTCAGGAGCGTGAAAATCACAATTATTTCAATATATATTACTGGAAATTATTTACGTAAAAAGATAAATTATATTTGTACAAAAACTTTCGTTACAATTTTATAATACAACACAATAACATTCATGCGAAAATGGTGTACAAAATGAATATAGACTATAAATAAATATCTATAGGACAACTAACTTTTTATTGCACTAGAGGATAGAAAATTTCATATTGATTCTATAATGCCAAACTTCTTCTTAGAAAAGTATAAGTTTTTACGGGTTAAAGTGCTGTCGGTGGAGCTCATGAAGTCGCTAGGGCAGTGATGCACAGACTTAGGGGCCATTCGGGCAAGTTATGAACTGATGGCGGGCCGCCAGAAGTATAGGTAATTAAAGACAATAAAGAATTGATAATAATGTATTAAAATTGAAAAAGAATTTATTAATTTGAAGCGTGGCACTGCATAGTGCTTACAAATCTTTTTTATATTTGGCTCAAATTTACTTGTAGCAACACGTAAAACTGCTTCCAAACTTTCATTTGCAAGGCGGTTTCGATTTTTTGTTTTATTATTATTTAATATTGAAAAGGTTTGTTCACATATATAGGTAGAACCAAATAAGCTGGCACATTTCAGACCGTTTATGCGCCACTCTTTGTACGTATTTTTATCAATGCAGTCGTAAAAGTTCAGCAAGTCTCCTTCGTTGAATTTGTTACGTAAATCTTGGTTGTTTTGAATGTCGATAATTTCTAACTGCATTGACTCTGGCACATTTTCAACTGAAATCGTGAAAGGATTGCTGAATATGTCCAACAGAGGTTTCACTTTTTTAAACTCCGAAAATCTGTTTTGAAAAGATTGAATCAAAATATCTAGCTTTTCTACATAACTGAAATTAATCGCAGTTTTGTTGAACTTTTGAGCCATTTTCTTATAATTCGGAAAATTATTGTAATTTCCGGAATTCAATTGCGATCCGAAAAGTGTCAGCTTGCATTGAAAGGATGATACATGAGGGTAGAGCTGGGATATCAGTTGATTTTTGCCTTGAAGCCATGTGTTCAAGACATTCAAATGATTTGTAATATCAACTAAAAAAGCCAAATCACACAACAAATCAGGATTTTTAAGTTCCGGGACATTCCTTTGCTTTTCCGCCAGAAATATTCCAATTTCTTCTACTAAAATTTAGAAATCGTTCCAGTGTCAATCCACGACTTAGCCACCTTACTTCTGTATGATACAGTAAATCTCCATATTCGCTTTCGAAGTCATCAAGGAATTGTTTGAATTGCCTGTGATTGAGTCCTCGTGATTTTATGAAATTTACAGTCGAAACTACCACTTTCATGACATTTTGAAATTCAATTTTTTTAGAACAGAGGGCTTCTTGGTGTATAATGCAGTGAAACTGCATGAGATCGTCAGCGTTTATGTTTTTTTCTTGCAGATGCTTTTTCAGCACGGTAACTAGGTCAGAATTGACACCAATCATCGAAGGAGGACCGTCAGTCGCAACTCCCGATAATTTTGATAAGTCCAAATCAGTTTTTCAACACTCATCCAAAAGTACATTAAGTATATCAACTCCTCTGGTTTGACCTTTCAATGAACACATTCCTAATAACTCTTCTAAGACTTCAAAATCTTGAGTAACACCTCGTATGAATATCAGAAGTTGAGCTGTGGAACTAATATCAGTGGATTCGCCGAGTGCTAATGAAAAAAATTTAATGATCTTAGTTTTTTTCATTTAATTGTTCTGCAATATTACCTGACAGAGACATAATTCGTCTTTGGATAGTCACACGATTCAGTTGAATTTTCTCAAACTTTTTTGCTGTTTCTGGACACATTTTCTTTTCTTAGCGGCAATTTCTATGCATTCTTTTACAAAATCCCCATCATTGAAGGGGCGACTTTGCTTTGCTATCATTCGAAAAATTTCATAACTAACTTCTGTAGCTGTTTCTGAATCTTGAATGAGTTTTGTAAACACAGCTTGCTGACCAATAAGCTCCCGTTTTAAAGACGACATTTTTTGCTTTCTTAATTCGCCTATAAACTTGGTAAAAGTAGGATACTGCGTTTCATAGTGCCTTTTTACATTATATTCCTTTGCAATCGCAACAGAATTTTTGCAAATGTCTAATTTACGACTAATAACGACTTTGTTATGCGACCATACAAAAAAGTATTTCTCAGTCCAAATTTCTTGAAACTGCCGATTTTCATCTTTAACCTTACGTTTTTTACTAGGTCCTGGCTTGTCCATGTATGTCGCTGCGGTTAGCGTGGCTTTTATACCGCGCGTATAGAGTCGAAAACTGTCTGGATAAATCACGAAACCGACTCTGGAAGCTTCGTGTATCTACCTACGCGAGCAATCGGGAATTCGGGACTATTGCTATCTCGCTTGCTCTAACAATATAGCCCGTGCATAAGCCGCCACCGCGCTGCCGTCGTCGCCGCGCCGCCGGCCGCGGCGGTTTCTCAAGAAAACGAATTTAACCGAGATCAGCACGAACATTACCGACCGCTGTTACCGACGCATGCACGGCGCACCGATAAGCGCACTTAAGAGCGCGCGCGCGAGATTCAAATTACTTTTCGAACATATTTTTTTTTTTGGTTTTATTCTGGAATATAATTCAATATTTTTCGAATGTACGAGAGTATCATTTTTGCTGTCGGCGGGCCACCAGTATTCGACCGGCGGGCCGCTTGCGGCCCGTGGGCCGCGGTCTCTGCATCTACGCGCTAGGGGCTTGAGAGGTTAACCCTTATTTTGAACACAATGTATTTGTTACTGAACTTCACTTCCTATATACATTTACTTTTTATAATTCTCATTTATATCACGTTATGTAGTTACATTACATGTAAAAACTTCAAATTATGGGGAAGAATTTTAACTTGTTCTAATAAAATATTAAATAATTCTCCATTGGAACTCTCCTCAAGTAAGTTTATATTTTGTTACAGCAACTGAATATCACTTAGGTTTATTAAAAGCAAAACTTGCGAAATATCGTTCGCAATTATTAGAACCGTCTAAGAAAGGAGGTGACAAAGGCGAAGGTTTTGATGTACTCAAATCAGGTGATGCCCGTGTGGCACTTATTGGCTTTCCATCTGTTGGTAAAGTAAGTATAGCTTTTATTATAAGTCCACTTTATAATGGTTATAAACAGTATTTTATTTACATTTTCCTTATTCATAAAACATGTTTTTCTTAAATAATATTATTATAAAAACAATCGTTTCTTACTGGGACTTTTCCAAATTTTTTGTGCTATTTTAATACATATAATGTGTCCATGGAATGTATTGTCCCTCATTCTGTACTATTTTTGAGTTATTGTAAGCTAATGTTTGACTATAATCCAACCTGGTGATAAGTCTCGCTAAAACTTTAGATGGTAAATTGACTGTCTTAGCCGGTGGAGTGGAGCTGAACAGAGTTTCCCAATTTAAGTACCTGGGCCATATACTTACCGACGACCTTAGAGACGATTTAGACATAGAACGGGAGCGTAGGGCTTTGGCGGTCCGTGGTAACATGCTGGTCTGTAGATTCACTTGTTGTACGGACGAAGTCAAGATTTTTAAAGCATTTTGTCAAAACATGTACACGAGGGGTCGTAGATCAGCTACACCAAAGGATCGTTAAACACCCTTCGCATCCAGTATAATAATATCTTCAGGATGATGTTGAAACTTCCTTGTTTCTGTAGTGCATCTGAAATGTTTGCAAAGGCCAGAACGGATGGTTTTCAGGCACTCATGTGCAAGAAAGTGGCGTCACTAGTAAGCCGCGTACGGGGAAGTGACAACAGAATCCTGGGGATGGTAGCAGATGATCCACATGCACCTATATTAAGGAGCTATGTGCGGACAATGTCCGGATTCGTAAATTATTGAAATTAAATTGTTATTATAATATAGTGCTACTAACCCCCTTACTATTAGAATTAATTACTAACCCTTATGTACCTATGTTGTCTGAAAATAAAAAGATTTGAATTAGCGTAATAAAAAAGCATATTCTTCTTCTTTCTTTTATCTTAAAGAACCTAGTTTGTATTTGGACGGAAAGACCGATGTTGGCAAATTATACCTCTCTTTGCTGTAGGAATTACAATAGACACAGCAAACCACTTAGTTCAAATACATGGAATATCTAGAAGTATAGTGAAAAGAGATAGGAGGATTAAGTACACATTTCTTTTCCTCAGCTTTTGTCTATCTCTGTCCTGCATCCAGTAGTTAGACAAAAGGTGGACATTATTTGCATCCATTTTGTCCATGTATAACTGGACATTGAAATAATACTAGTTTTTACGGAATTTATCGCGTATATTGAACTTTTTAAATACCCGACGTTTCGAGAGCTTTACAGCACCCATGGTCACGGGAAGGACTGAGATGTTCAACGTCCAGCTGTCATAGTTAACCGCGGTTACCATAGATTAAAATTTAACTTTTGTTCCGATCTACACAGTATGAACTTATGGTATCATGGAGTCTTGCAGTTGTATGCTTGGGTTGGGATTTAATTTTATTTATTATAGGATCCCAAGCAGATGGTAGCACCCAGCCATCTTCTCTATTGAAATTAGGATGTTTTTTGATTTCAATAGCCTCGCGAATCATCCTTGAAAGGAATCGGTGTTCTTTAGCGAGGATTTGTGGTCTATCAAATCTGATGTAGTGACGGGGGCGATCCTGTACATGTTCACAGACTGCAGACTTCAATATACGCGATAAATTCCGTAAAAACTAGTATTATTTCAATGTGTAGTGTTTGCGTAAACATAAGAAATCATTATATAACTGGACATTTTTGTTACGTTATTAACTGTTATCTGCATATATTTATTTTTTTGTTAAATATGCTAACAAAAATGTGATCTTTCTTTGTATAGTTAATCATATAATAAATTTAATTACAGTCAACACTCCTATCTACATTAACACAGACGCACTCTGAGGCAGCAAGTTATGAGTTTACAACATTGACATGCATCCCTGGTGTTATTGAGTATAGAGGAGCTCACATACAGTTGCTTGATTTGCCAGGAATCATTGAAGGTGCTGCACAGGGCAAGGGTAGAGGAAGACAGGTATCTATTAGTATTCTGATAGAATATTATGTAAATTTTCTAAAATGAAAAATAAAGTATTTATTCAACCTATCTCCACTGTCTAATGAATGTACAAAAATTTGTAATTTATGTTTGTCATTAAGAACTGCAATTTTTAAGAACAGAAAAAGTAGTTAAAATGAATTAAAGATCATAATTGCTAGCAGTATCCGGAATAAAAATGAAATTAAAATTTTAGGTTATAGCAGTGGCACGGACAGCTGACCTGGTTCTCATGATGTTGGACGCCACAAAGCCTTATGTACATCGCCAGCTGCTCGAGCGAGAGTTGGAGAGTGTTGGCATAAGGCTTAATAAAAATAAGCCAAATATTTACTTTAAGGTAAAAATTCAGTCTTTTAGCTTGATCATATATATATATATATATATATATATATATATATATATATATATATTATGATAGGCCAACCATTTCCCTGAGTTGGCTCTGGAGGTAGCTGAGAGGCGTGGGAGGAATAACAGTTGTCATAACTGCTAATGTGCTATAAATAAGACCAACTCTCTAACCTGTAATTATGATATCAGAATACTATTCTAAATTAATAAATTGTGATACACAATAATTAATTTATTGTACAGTAGTATAAAGACTAAAAAAAAATTATATAGATTCCTTTTGGAGACATTGGGACTGGGGAACACAAATAAGCAATATATTTGCAAATTCACTGGACAATAAGCTGGTTATATCTGTCACAGAAGCGACCATCGTTTGGAGTAGTTTCACACAACAGTGGGGCAGAGTGACTACTGCCTACCGGTTGGCGAGAAGTTATATTAAGTGTCGCATGTTGGTAGAAGTCAGAGTCGGATATAAGCATGGTAATACCTCTAGAGAATGCAAATCTCAGGGTTCTTCTTGTTTTATCAATTTCAGTAACAGCTACGAGATGAGATCTTTCTTGGTTTCACTATAGTTGCCTGAACTTAAATAACCAGTGAATATTCTTATTTTTCAGGTGAAAAAAGGTGGCGGTTTGTCTTTCAACTCAACATGTCAACTCACAAAAGTGGACGAGAAAATGGTGCAAATGATTCTTCATGAATATAAAATATTCAATGCTGAGGTAACGATAAAAGATGCTTTATGTTATGTAATTACCATTGAATACTATAATACGTACATAATAGAACGGGGAAGTGGGCGGAGCCCGTGTAGCCACAAACATGTCACTTACATGTCAATTCACACCTATAAATCAATCGTTTCCAATTTTCGTGTCAAGCATCGCTGCATGCAAATTATTTGAAAAATGGCTAATTGTGCAATAATTACGTGTCAAAAGAACAGCGAGAAATGGAATTTAAATAGAGGAGACATATCCTACAACTAGTAAGTCGAAACTATTTATATTTTGTGAATATTAGACACAAAAAAAAGAAATATTTATGTATCAAAAACATTAATCAAAAGTCTAAAATGTGTTTGTAGTAGTGATAACTGATAATACGGCGTAATTGTTTGTATGTGTGCTCCCGGCGACGCTGATCCTCGTACAAAATAATGTTGACAGCCATTCTATTGTGTATTACAGTATTCTATGGTAATTACAATCGGTTTGACATGTCATTATAAATTGAACAGAAGAGAAAATGAACACACACCATATCTCACCCAGTAAGATTTATACACACATGTTCATATGGCGCTCTTTAGATGGTAGATTAAACATTATAAGCTTTGATGGTTAGAACTGCAAAGACTTATGTCCGATCAGCAAACTACAATTTAGTTATTAATTCTACATTAAATTCTCTATTACAAAATAATACAAAAGGGGACTAAATACATTTAGGCATTCTCTAACAATCAAACCAAGAAGTTGCGAGAATTTGATGTAGGTGTACTTACATAGAAATAAATTAAACTATAATGATACTTTTACACAAAATAATGTGTACATTTTACTACATAATATATTATACATACCACAATCCGCCATTCAAGCATTCTAAGTATGTCACATTCTAAAATCATTTGGAAACTTGACAGAGCTTATATACATCTCTGGCCTCAGAATTGTTTTGAGCTTATAATCATGATATTACAGAAAAATAAACAGAAACTTTTTTATTCAATATAGATTATAAATAATTTGCCATTGGTTTGGCAAAAACCTCTGTTCTGGGAGGTTACAAGAGACAAGAAGATTATCAGTTAGAAACCCAGCAGGAAAAAAAATCAGAATACTATCATATATGTTAGACAATTAACAACACAAAACGAATTATAAATAGCTTTATAGTGATCAACCAGGGCTTATTATTATCCATAAATTCCTTAGTATAATAATAAATAATATAAGATAAATAATATAAGAAAAATAACCCTTTTTATATAAACTACAAACAAATTTTTTAAAGTTTGAGGAGGTAAATTTTTTATATTTTCTGGTGTGATATATATATATATATATATATATATATATATATATATATATATATATATATATATTATATATTATATATCACACCAAGGATGAATTACTGACTTGGTGAAGTTTAGGAACTGGTACTACTAGCGTCTGTTCCTATGAATGTGAAATATGTTCAGAATGAATATTATTTTTTTAAACCCCTTTTTTTGTGCACATACATTATTTTAAATGTATTGAGAGTTATTCTTCATCATCAGCAACTGTTTGCTTTACATATGCTTTGTATCGATGTATCATTTAATTTGTATTATAAATAGATTTGTTAGGTGAATAAATTACCAAATAAATTAAAAACAAACCCTCTGCTGTCCTTTAATCTCTTCAACTTTCCTAAAATTTATGCCCATTCTTATGATGTAGGGTTTTATAGCACTAAGCCCTCAGTCTGCTAATGCTGCCGGCAGTATTTGCAGTTAAAGTATAAAGAAAAATAGCATATTCATTATTTAAAAATCTATCTTTCTTCAAATGTTTCATGTATGATATTTCACCACCAGGTGTTGTTCCGCGAGGACTGCTCGGCGGATGACCTGATCGACGTGATCCTGGCGAATCGCGTGTATTTACCCTGCATCTACGTGTACAACAAAATCGATCAGATCTCCATACAAGAGGTGGATAGGATAGCACGCCAGCCACACTCTGTTGTTGTCAGGTTAGCATTTGTAAAACATTCCAATCTAATGGCCATGTGGTGAGCTGTAAAAGATACTACTCTATATCATCGTGGGTTTCGTAGGAGATGACGGGGGCAAATTAAACAGATGTGTAGCAGTATCCTCGTAAGAACAGCTAAGCTTGGCAACTTTGACAATTTTTATACGTGCTAGAGCTATGCTGTAGTTATATTGGTAGTTTATTTGTAGCACGAATGGGTCGGCTCGATTGGAGAAGAACCACGCTCTCACAGAATACCAGCGTAAAATAGTAGCTTAATGCTGATGTGTTTCGTATGGTGAGTGTAGAGAACCGGAAACCTTTTTTACTGGAAACAAGGCATTCCATCTAAGTCCTCACGGGTGACAATTTATCTGCATTTTGATTCTTAATCGAGGACAGATGTGGATGTCTATGGGCCACATCAACCACTTAACATCAGGTGGACTGTGTACTCGTTTGTCACCCTATCCTATAAAAAAATCTTCCCCCCGATTAGGTAATCTATTGGGGAGGCCTGTGTTTAGTAATAGACTTTTGATAGACTATAATGAACGAAAAAACGTCTAATAGTTAAAGTTTGTTATGTCGTGGCAGTGTGAGAGAATCCACCCTATTTCACTCATCGGGTGTCATAAAAGGCGACTGTGTGAAAACCCAGAAAGATCTCTTTGTTTCCTACAGATGGAACCATCTCGTTTATACCAGACTTAAAATATCCGTACAGGCAATGGTATTGGTTTTTCCCACAAACTATAATAATAATTTATTTATTTCTCACCACAAATGAGATGAAAGATATATTAGTGTCACATCTCTATTTTAACAATATTTTGTCATTCGTGGGGGGATACTTATGCCCGTGTAGGTTCAAAGACCCATATTATACATTGAAATAATACTAGTTTTTACGCAATTTATCGCGTATATTTAACTTTTTAAATACCCGACGTTTCGAACGCTTTACAGCACTCATGGTCACGGGCGAGACTGAGATGTTCAACGTCCATATCTCAGTCTCGCCCGTGACCATGAGTGCTGTAAAGCGTTCGAAACGTAGGGTATTTAAAAAGTTAAATATACGCGATAAATTCCGTAAAAACTAGTATTATTTCAATGTGTAGTGTTCGCGTAAATATAAGAAATCATTATCCATATTATAGGTCACCAACCCCCTTCCCCTCTCGAATTTACTTGGCAATTAGTATATTATACAGAGCCCGTATATGTTATGGTTAGAAATTATATAGAGCGAATCAACAGTTAGGATAATATAAGAAGTAAAATAAGTAATAAAAGTCATGTGTCTGTAACATATGTATGTGGGTTTGTAACTGTTAGTATGTCCGTGCGTATGTTTGTGTTAATTTATGAGATTATTTGGAGTAATTGTTCAGTCTGTGTATGAAAGTCTGAAGATATATCATGAGTTTATTTTTACATGACCATCTGTTGACGTCATAAATATGGTCCTAAATACGTGAAGAATTTCTTAGCAAAAAACGTGAAAAAAGACAACACTGATTTAACAGATGACTACGGCGATATTCCTTTTGAGATTGTAAGTTGTCTTAGGATTATATGTAGCACAAATAATTGTCGAACTGTAAGAACTTCGTTAATTTTATACGGATCTTAAGTTGGAAATAAGTAAGGCTTAAAATGGATAACTTTTAAAATATCAACACCATTGTGGAAGTAGGCATTGTTGTTGGTGATGGTTAACAGTGTGGAAGATGCGATATGTGTGGTGCTGTTCCAATTCACCTGCTAAGATATAGACAAATCCTCCCAACAAAAGAAGCCCATACTTATCTGTAGGCTTTTGCGGCCTGGCGAAGAAGGATCTACAAGTGGAAGTCCACCTTATATTAAGTAACTAGTGCATCCCATGGACTTCACCAATCATTTTAAATAAAGAGTACTAGAAATGTGTTGATTTTCCCCGCTGTGACAACCCATTATTGGGTTGACTTCTGTAAATCAACTAATTATCATACCTCCGGAAAATAGATGCTATGGCTCAATAGCCACCTACATATTATGTCCTCAATTAATAATCAAAGTACTGATAAGTATATAATAAGAAGTCTTGCTGGGTTTCTTTAGAAGTTCCACTGTTTCTAGTAGTCCTGCTGGGTTTCAAGGTGTCCCGCTGGGTTTCTTGCCGGTTCTTCCCATGCCAGAAGTATTTTCAAGAAGAAGTAAATAAACATAAGGGTGACTTTCAATACATATTATTTATAATTTATATTGAATAAAAAAGTTTCTGTTTCCGATGCATTGTCACCCACAAAAACTACGACAGTATAGTTATTTGTGTATAAGATCATTGAATATTGTAAGAGGTGTTTTTCCGTAAAAAAATCTTTTAAATTTTCTATAACCTTTGTATTGCAGTTGTAACATGAAGCTAAACCTCGACTACTTATTGGAGATCCTTTGGGAGTATCTTTCGCTCATCCGCGTCTACACCAAAAAACCGGGACAACCACCAGACTTTGATGAAGGACTTATATTGAGGAAGGTAAAAATCTTTGTTTATATGGTTGGCAGGGCAGAGATTAAGTTTTCGATTATAGTCTGTAACCATGCCTAGCTTAATACAGGTGAGTTTACTGTAGATGTCGTGCATTTTACATACATTGACTTTATATTGACGAACACTGGATTGGAGAAGCACTGGACCAACTATTTGTAGGCCATACATGTAAACAATTTATATAATAGTATTAAAAGTATTATTATGACGACAGTTACCAACATTAAACAAAGGCCTTTGATGAGTAGAGGACTAAAATATATCATAAATTGTCCCTCGCGAGAAGCATAATTATTTGTATGATTTGTAGTACCACAGCCAATTGCTTAGCTATTGCACTAATAGTCCATATAAATACATACATACATACATAAATACTTACGACTGTCACTCAGAGGGGTAGACTGAGAATACGGACTTCCATTTGGCACGGTCCTGACACACCTCTCTCTCGCCTCCTTTACATTCATATACCTACGCATACATGCTCGTCGGTTAAGGTTACTTTTTGTCGCCAACTTGGTCGATAAACTTTCGCCTAGGGCGTCCCTTCCCAACTCTGCCGTTCACTTCTGCTACATAAATTTGCTTAATCACTCTTTCCTCGTTCTATCTTTCTACATGACCAATCCACAGAAACCTTCGTTTCTTAATCCTGATCACAACATCATCTTGCAAACTATACTTTTTTCTTATTGTACGTTACACCTTAAATGCTGCTGATGATGATATAAATAAAAAGTGCTATTAGCTAGTGATGAGTACACGAAGGCGCTGTGTGAACTGATTCGATGAACAATAAAAAAAAGTGTATGAGGCGGAAATGTTGATCGGGCGATATGTGCGGTTGTACCGTACACTTATCACATATTTTCTGAACCTGTATATACATATTTAGCCTTAACATACTTTTTAATGTCCACATGAATCCTCTCTTATATTATTTTTTTAAGTTTATTGTAATACTAACTGGTGGTTAGGAAGCGAATCGATGATCTAGTTCCAGAGTTCTCTTACCTATGACGCTTCTCCTAGTCGCCGATGTAGGTATTATAGTTCTAGCATAGAAAAGCCCGTGTAGTACCGGTGTAGGTATATCCTCTATCCGGCTATCCCGTATCTTCCCGCGGGTGTCGTAAGGGGCGACAGAGGGAAACAAATCAGGAGGTGGGGAGCAGCGTCTTCCTAATAACTAAAAATGAAAAACCGCGTTTGCCAACCCGCTGGCCTAGCGTGTCAACTATAGCAAGGATCCCCGCTAGGAGGCGATCTATGTGGGAGGCTTATGTTCAGCAGTGGACTTTGTAACCTGTAACGGCTAAGATTTAAATAGTTAGATGCGCCCTTACCATAGTATGACCGCTCCGAAATGTGTCCATACTCAAATGAGTGAGCTCACTCATTCGCAATCAGTGCTCATTTGTGCGACAGAGAAAGAAATATACACAATTTCTGTAAGATATTAGAGATGACACTATTGCATTAGTGTGCGCGCGTTAGCGTCTTGCAAACGAACACATCCAAAAATAATGCCGCAGTTTTCGAGGTGAAGGCGCATCTAACTATTTAAATCGTTGTGTAACGGTAAATTGTAATGATTTACCTTGGTAGAAGCTTGCTAGCATGTCTGAGGAATAAGAAAAAAAATATTTCGAAGACATGTGAAGTTCGTCAACACGCATTTGGGCAGCGCGGCGGACACTTCCTTGCCCTAAACCCTCTCAAAAATGAGGGGGGGCCTGAGCCCAGCAGTGGGACGTATATAGGCTGTAACTTTACTTTACTTACCTTGGTAGAGCCATACTGCAGCTTAATTATGGTTGTAGCACGAATGGGTCGGCTCGACCGGGGCAGGACCACACTCTCACACAATACCAGCGTAAAATAGCAGCTGAACGCAGACTTCGCTGCTGTTTTTCGTATAGTGAGTTTAGGGAACCGAAGACCCATTTTACCGGTAACGAGGTATTCCATTTTAGTCCTCAGGGGTGACAACGCATGTGTATGTGGATGTAGGTGTCTATGGGCCAAAGCATCCACTTACCAAGCAGGTGGGGTGTGTGTTCACTTGTCGTCCGTATTCTATAAAATAAAATAAAAGTAATAAATATGAAAGACTGACAAGACTGATTCTATTACGCCGCCGCCATACGTTATATAGCTGTTTTAGTTATTCTGCTCTTTACAATATTACTTGTTATGAAGTATGACTACTGTAGTCTCTGCCTACCCCTCTGGGTGACAGGCGTGAGTGTTTATGCTTGTTATGTTATGTATGAAGTATATAAAATACTATATTCGCGTATTTTCGGATCAAGTGGGTTGACGACGTTAAAACTAGTGTTCCATTCCAGGGTGTGAGTATCGAGCACGTGTGCCACTCGATCCACCGGTCGCTGGCGGCCCAGCTCAAGTACGCGCTGGTGTGGGGCACCAGTACCAAGTACTCACCGCAGCGCGTCGGCGTCGCGCACGTCGTAAACGACGAGGACGTCGTGCAACTCATCAAGAAGTAGCCTCGTTACCGATTACTCTATGTTAAGCTCTGCGGGCTTATTATTCTGTGTCAGTAAGACAATCTAGTATTTTTCTTAAAAGAAGAAATTATTTAGTTTTTTTTTTATCCGAACATTATAAAAGTTAGTTTGCTTATAATATTTCTCATAAGCTCGTATATACGAGCTTATGAGAAATCCAATATGTAATGAAATCTGTCCGATTTGCACTGCCCTGCCAATCCAATACACTGTAACTTTTGAAAACCACATGTGAGATTTTAGACGATATATGTTTTTGATACTTAATTGCTTTTTTATTGATTTCTGTTCATTATTGTATTATTTTATGCATTCAGTAGTAGGTATATATCTCTCTACATAGCCAAGTAGTGTTTTTTTCATAAATTTTGTAAGATAAAAAGATATTGCCATTAACTTGTATTGACAAGACAGAGTTGCCAAGTTTAAGTACAACTATAACAATGCAAATAACTGTAAAACTAATTACACTGTTTTGTCTTGTTTAAAAGTAGGTAAATAATTATGCCATAATACTGTATCTAATGATACAGTGTTTTAAAAAGACCAACAAAATGTTTTAATGTAGGTAGATACTTTATTAGGCAGCTGTTTGTCAAACTTTGTAAATAAAATCAAATACAGTTATATAACATAAACTTTAATGACGAATCATTAATTACAATGTCTTCTAATATTTTTATAAAATAAAACATTAATAGTTAAACACATCTAGCGAAACATAACACAGTCTTCTATTTTTACGAACATAATTATACTTATTAATTAATAACATTTGACGAAACATAGCAATATTTTTTTTATAAAATTAACATAATAGAAAAATTTTGCGAAACAACATATTCTTCTAATATTTTTAAGAACTTACACAATATAAACACAGCCATATTTAGTCTTCTATGAGATCCATCATTTAATGAAAAAAAAAAAACAAGTATTGATTCTGATTTGTGATATGACTGAGTTACAAATCAGAATTAATATGTATATCGATATCACGCGCATCTGACTCCTCAAGGGCTTCATAAAAAGTTCGCCGCGATACAGGCATAGATTTTGCAAGTGTTAGTAATTCCTTTTTATAAACTTCATTCACACCTCTTGGCTTTTTTTCTCTTTCTATCATATTTATAAGATCTAGCTCTTCACCCATTTTCTTTCTTAAATCTCTTTCAACCTTTTACTTTAAAATATGTAGTTCTTTAAATTCCCCATTGTAATCATTTTTGGCAATGGAGAGTTTACCTCTTCGAAGCTCAATAATTTTTAAATTTTGGATGTTCCAGTCTTTTGGAAGTGTAGTTTTACAGTCATTCGTAAAAAGTACCATATCTTTGTGCTGGAGTACGTCGACATCAAGGTTTTTTTCTTGACTCCTTGATATTTGTAACGAAGTCTTCAATGTCATAAACATCACCTGATGTTTTTAATTTTTTTGTTATAGCAGCGTAAACTGCATCCGCAGCCATAAATGTACGGCCCGGTTCAAAATATTCTAATTTTAATGTTTGAATATCAGTTTTTCTATCGTTTACAACTCTGACTAATGCAGAAAAACGAATTTTATTTTGAGCATTGCAATTGTCCAAAAAGAAGTTTAAATGGTGTAGGTCCCTGCAATATTTTCTTATGAAATGAACATATGTGGTTGTTATGTTTAAGCTTTCCTGCCGCTTTCGCCTTCATGCCACAGAATGCATACAGCATTTTTATTTTTACCAGGCGGCACAAATGACTCGTTAAATAGAACAAGTTTGCATGAAAAATAATAATCTTTTCGTTCTAAGAAGTGGCATGCACATAGTTTTTGCATGTCGACGGTGAACACAGCTTCCTTTCCTTCCGAATTATTACTTCGATCTTCTGCTAAACTTAAATCTCTTCGTGAATTGCGTTTATTTTCTAAGTCTTTCCAGCAGGTGATAGCTGCTCCCACTTTGCCCGTAATCTTGCTCCCGTCAATATATATGCAGGGCCAGTCATTTCCGATAGAGTCAAGATCTTCCTCTGCAGTTATTAAGTTATAAGTTTGGTTCACGCGTTTGGCTGGATGAGGTAGCGAGTACGGACGTACAGCTTTTGCTAGTTCCCTGCCTGGTAGTTTTCCAGTGGTTTCCCCCTTTTAATTCTAAATAGGTCGGCGTTTTCTTGTGCTCTCAGGTCTAGGGGAAGAATTCTAGCTAATCTATCATTTTACACTCTTCACAGTTACAAGGAAGTGGTAGTATCTCGTGAGCTATTTTATGATTTTTACATTTAGTGCATATATCTTGAGGTAATTCTGCTGTTGAGAAATTCAATTTTTTTATCATATTATGAAAATGAGTCCAACCACAAATCGTCGTGTTATTTTCTTGGCAATACCGTTTAAAATCCTTATATATAGTGGAAAAGTTTATACCTATAGGCAAATACTTTCGGTTCGGCGCATGGTTAATGTTGTAATGTGATGGAACAGGGTTGTATTTCATAATAAATTCTTCTGATCGTTTTTCATACTCCGGTGGAAACTTGTTAGATGGTGCATATCGACGTCCTCGAAGATCGGGTGTAGCGCTTATCTTCGGATTTTTATTACTCTCTAGATAGTTATTTTTCAAGACTGATTGCACAGCTTCATCGTTTGTATATCCCAAGGTCCTAAGAAAAGAAAACTTGCATACATTGACATCATTTAGGGACCATTTTAGTGTGTTATGCCTTCGAGAATCACCTTTTGTTTTAGTGCATGCGGTAGATAGCTTATCAACACTTCTTGATATAAAGTCGCGGCGCCATTGCCGGTCCAAGTTTCAAAATTGTGTCCAAATAGATTGTGCCTTTCAGTCTCGGAAATCTTTTGAATGCACTGTTTTTTACATGAACAAGGTGGCAACAATGGATGTTTTAATCTTTGTGTCTCTAATATAGCTGCTGGGTCTCTATTGCGTTTAGGTTTCTTTGGTGTTTGACAGTTATCTTCGACGGCAGGTTTATCAATGGCGGTGGATTCTTCAAGGAAGCGTTTTTTCTCTTGTCAGCAGTTCTGTTTCAATATGTGCAATAGGACTTACAGGAGCTAAGGAAGTAGACGGCTTTGGCGAAACTGAAGGTGGTGAAGAATGTGCTAAACAAGGTGCTGGTTGCATTTCAGTCGATAATTCAGTAGATATTATGTTTTATGTCACAGTCAAAAGATTCAAAGTATCGAAATCATCTTCATCTAAATTATTTATCGATCCAGTAGCAATGTGTTCTTGGTTCTTTATTGACTGGATTTTTGTTTTAGACGTAAGATCACAATATAAATTAGATTGAACGCTATTAACATGCATATGCGAACTTGTGGATTGGTCAAAATCTTCTGTGGAAATATTTGAGACTTCTAAATTCTTATCACAAATTAATGCAGGTACCAGTTGGGCGTAACCTCTTTCTCCTAATTCTTCTGAAATGCATTTATTAAGTTGAGACTCACTTAATGGAATGATAGGACTTATAAAGTTTCTTGATCCTAAATCATCTTGAAGGTAATTTTCATACTCATTGTGATTATTGCGGTTTCTATTTTCTTTTTCTAGACAGTCAATTATCACATTGGACACAACAGTAACTGAGTCTGTGTTATTATAATGTTTAATATTTTGTTTTGACAGTCTAACTAGCATTTTACTTCCACTCGTATTCATCGTTAAATTAATACAAAATCACGTTAAATAAAATACGACAGGCGATCACAGGGTAGGTAAACAATAAATCACATAATCACCCGTATCACTGCGCGTCACACGTAAACTGAACCGTCTTCAAACTTGCCGAGAAGGCGGGGGGCCTCTATAACGATGCGAAAGAGCGAGATAGCATTCATGTTTATAGATCATATTACGCTGGCGGGACAATATCAACGTGCGAGTATACGCGTCAGTTTAAAACACTGTATCTCCAGCAGTGCGCGTAGTTTGTTACGGCAAAATACTGTAAGCTTTGTTACAGTTTTCCAGCATGGTTAACTCTTAATTTGAACGTTATACAGTGTTTTTAGCTTGCCCTATCCTGCAAAATATACGTTTAAATGACAAAAATATTGGTCAGGGGTACTAAACAGACCTACAGAAACTGATTGGGCGTTGTTGAGCAAAAACACTTTAAGTCGACTTACAGTCTTTTGGATTGGCACGGCAGTGCAGTCCTAATGTGTAACTGGTGGGAATCATAGTTCATTGTGTGTATTATAAGACTCCCTATTGAATTATCGTTTTGTTTTTTATTTATTTTATTTAAATTGTTTTCAAAATGCATATTTCAATACTGAAGAATACCTTAATGGATCGGACAAGGTTTTTGTTACATATTATACGGATGGCGATGGCAATAACACGGGAAATAGTACGACGAATTCGGTGCTGTCCTTTGACCATAAATATAAATTGAACAGTTTAGCCACAGGGTTTTATCATTTTTATAATTTTACATAATATGTACGGAGTAGATGCATCACTTGTCACTGAGCGAAAGACGTACTTTAGCGATTATTTTAATGACGTCAGATTTGAGCCTTAATAAGACTAATATAATATATTTCAAATATTAAATAAATATATTTCATCATCTCAAACGTAGACAGAGAAACCCATAGACAAATTGACGCCTTCTTTCGCATTCGCACTAGACATGGGCACCGCCCCCAAATATTGCGGCGGCGGCGTGCTGATGAATCTCGCTCGGCGGCGGCGTGGCTGATTTATGTGCAGTATGAAAATTCAGTGTAAAAAATCTTTAAAAAGAAGCAACAATGCAATGACTCACTTTATTTACCAAAAAACAAAACAAAACTGTTCAAGCAAGGCAACAAAATTAGTTTTCTATATAATTTTTGCATTCCCTATAGTTATCGTGAATAAAAATTATTTTATTCACCCTTTGTGGACTCAACCGAGATCTTTTTGCAGAAAGTACCATTCCAGCTACAGAAAATACCCTCTCACTTGGGGTACTTGTAGACAGCCAAGGAAAATGTTTCTTCTTTTCGTTCCAAAAAGATAAAAGATCCTCATTATTGATATCCGTAGATCCAACAGCAGAAGCGAGATATCGCCAACGTTTTTGGTCTAGTAGATCATCTTCAAATCCATGACCATGACCAGCACTATGTTTCTTAGAGAGTTTACTCAAAATTAATGAGGAACTGCTGATATTTAAGGAAACTGAAGTACGTTTCGTTTCTTTCACAATTTACGGGCAAATCATGCAAGATATGATGCAAGGAAGGAAGCCTTTGTCATATTTTTTGACTCTAAATATAAATCTAACTCTTTAAGACCCATGAACCGCTTGTCCAAAAGAGCTGCAGCTACTACAGGTTTAGTAACAGGAACTCTTTTATCAATATTCGCCAACATGTTGCGTTTTACAGAACCAATAATTCATCATCATCGAGTGATTTTAGAACATCAATTATTTTAGAGCGAAATAAAAGTGCAACATTCATAGTGCAGGTCTTTTGGGATGACATAATTTCGACTGCTTCACGGAATCGATTTAAAAACTTTACTAAGTCTTCCAAAAGAATCCACTCATTTTGAGTAATTTTCAGCTCATCTTTTCCTACTTTTCTTAACATGTTGTTTATTGGATCACGGTTGCAAACCTGAATTAAACTCTCCAGCATCTCTAAAATGCTGTGCCAACGTGTAGGCGTAGCAGTCTTAATTGACGGAATATTTCTCAAATTATCAGCTGTCATAAGTGACATGTCTTCTGCAAACCCTTCGGTGCTTGCTTCTGTAGCTGTCTGCGAATTGCTCTGTAAAATGGGGTTACTTTCATCAATTTCTAGTGTTTCTACTACTCGTTCAATACTATCCAAAAATTCTTTCTGCACCTTTTCTGCTTCTAACTCCACCTCTGGTAACCGGTAGCGCACAGTCTTGACAATTTTTTTACATTTATTAACCAATTCTTTTACTTCTGGGACACTATCTATACCATCCACGGTCACAAGGTTATGAAGTGCATGTCCGAGGCACAAATGGTGCACCCAACGAAACTGCCCGTTTCACGTTGCTGCCAGCATCCGTTACAGCGTAGATATTTTTCGCATCCAGTCCAAATTTTTTCTTTACGCCCTGGATCATTTCACTTATCTTTTCTCCTGTATTTTTTTTTCAGTCACAGTGTGAGTACTCAGAGTCAACGACTTCAGTTCAAAATCTGCAATTAGGGATATAATTAGAATACATAAGAAATAGAATAACATAACTCCGTTTTAATATCATGCAAGAAGATTGCTCAGAAAAAAAAAGAACTTCGAAGTCAAAAGCTAAATTGGTTGCTTGGCTGAGGAAAGAAGCAGCATGAACCTCTTGATATTTACGTTAAGTTTATTTTTTTCTGTGAATTCGTCTTTTTATATTTTATATGAAAATTGCCTACCAGCTGTCAAATAATGTAGAGTAAACGTAATATAATTGAGTTTCCTGTATTGATCTGTCCATTCACACAGTGTCAAGGCGCGTCTGTGTGGATTCTTTTTTTTACGTTGCTCATCATGCACTCGTATACATCGGACAGCGCTGTACCACTCACAGTATGTCGTGACGGAAGGTCGTCTTCATTCAAGATGATGTCGTATTTCTAAAATTAAAGAAATGCTTGAGTTCGGTGAACATAATAAATGTTGTGTGCTGTGATATTAGAAAAAGAAAGACATTAAAAGTAAATTACTGAATGAAATAGATAGGTAGGTAGGTACCTTAAAAAAATCCACCATCCCTTCATCAAATATTGAGTCAAACGGAAGCAAAGATTTGGAAAACCAAAGAGCGACATCTCTAGCCAGTAGCCATTTGTCATGTTTCGGCGTGACTTTTGCAGTTTTTGAACCAGAAGCAGTATAAGTTTTAGCAGGACACTTAGCAGTGAAAAAGTCTTTGATGTTAGTTTTGGCTTTATTAGCAGAAGCAGGTGCATCTCGAATGTCATGATCATCTCGTAGGTGACGAGTTAAATTCCCAGTACTGACTGTATTACTTTAACTCTTTCCTTCATGCCTGCTTATAAAATGTTAAATCTAAACTCAAATTAACTATTCTCAAATATCAATGTTTTAAATTATAAATCAGGTAATAAAGTAGGTATGCTAATAATAAAATTGCAAGTAAGTGTTTTACGCCTACGAAATTGGTTTTGTTTGGTTCAAATGATACGTTTGCTTCAGCGATAAAACTAGGCGTTAGAAAGCATTGTAATGTAAACCATCATGAGTAACATAAACTTTGATAATTGATAATATTTATTTATTTAAGCTAAGTATGTAACAAAAAACGCGATTTTTAAAACATATAGAGTAAGAACAAAGCTCACTTTTGCAGGAACAGGCAAGCATAAACGAATTTTAAGAAATTATTGTAAATTTGAAGTTAGAAAAAAATAATGAAACCTAAAAAAAGCATTTTTGTTTAAAAAAAAGTAAAGTACTTACGATGTAAATGGCACGCCATCACTACCACTTTCAGCTTGAACTGCTGTGAGACAAGCTGAGCAATATACTTGTGATCGGGATTTAAAATTCTCTTTTTGTTATTTTCTTCAGTAATAACAATATTTCCAAAGTACTTCCAACAAAAACTGCTGCGAGTTTTAGCATCAAAAAGCACGGTTATAGAAAGTTTATTTATACTTATATTTAAAAACTGGTCATTTTAAAATGAAACAAAAAAAATCCCGAAACAAAATGGCACGTACTATCCTCGCTCACGCCGCGCAGAAAGTGGCGGCGGCGGCGGCGCGCGGGGTGACGCGGCGCAGCGGCGCCCATATCTAATTCGCACACGAAAAAGACAAATTTATGTATACGTCTTGCGTAGAAATGAGACAGAGCGGTGTGATTGTTTGTCTCTTTCTCCGTGCTGGTTTTTTTGCTTAGCTTAGTAAAGTGTAGTTTAGACGTGGGTCGTTACGTCATTTTCAAGAAACGTAACGAAACCAGTGACTTCATCGGCGTCACATGTTTCGAAACTAGTGATTTTTGTAACTGGCTACTTTTATTCGGCTACTGTGATTGTTTACATAAATATCACCACCAACTATACAGTTACACACGAAACGAAAATCACAATCCGTGTTTGTAGCTATACAGTAACTGTTTTCTGTTAAATCAATAAATTAACTTCCCTTCATACTTTATTCAGGTTTAGGACAGACTGCATTAAATGTATTTATGATTGATTTGCGTTTACTATGACACTAATATTTTCATAAAATTATGAATGCATGCATATTTACAAGTCAATTTGATTGTATATACAATGATTATTGATATTTACAGTTTATTTACACTTTTTCAACGTTTTCACTGTCATTTGTTTTTGCACTTTTATTTACACTGTACAATTAATTTGTTTGTTTGTTTGGCTATTTACACACAGTTTTTAAGTTTTATAATATTATAAACATTTAAATTTTTAAATTTTTTATACTCATTTTTTAGTTATATTTTAATTTTATGAATAAACGAGTTCATGACTCCGTCAAAAATGTTTCAAAAATTATTTTAGTTAAATTCAATGTGACTCGCTTCCCGGAATCACAAACCGTTAAATATCTACAAACAGAGATTACTCTATTTTATTGTTTATGTCTATAGTCTTACGTATGAAAATTAAACGTACAGTAAAACTGTTACTTACGATGGTTTGTTTATTGTTGTATGCCACATGTGCGCTTTGCGCTCGAGCGACCGACAGTCGACTCCCGCAATAATCACGGGTAACAGTAATCATAATCACGCATTTACAAAAATCACTACTTGTAACATGACTCGAAACTAGTGATTCGGTTACACGCCGCGTAGCCAGTTACTGTATATAGTGACGTGAAATAACGCCCACGTCTAGTGTAGTTTACACTTTGCTGAACAACTGACAGTTCGTAGCGATCTAAGGACTTTACAAGTTGGTTTAAGTGAGAAAAAGTGTTTTCAGTTCTTAGAACAATTAAATTTTTTATATAAATATGTTTAAAAGTCATAAGGATTATTGTATACCTTAAACTACGTTATCGTCCTTTCTCACTCGAGGCCACGCTAATCATTAGTCTATAGGTTTCTCTGTCTACGATCCCAAATGTCCATGACGAATTAAGGACTTGTGGTGCATTTATTTATATAACCACAGCAGCAGAGGATAATTTACGGTTGTTGTTAAATTATTCAAAAAATTTAATTTTAATTCAGGTAGCAATAATAAATAATTACAGGCACCAACACACTACGTCAAAACACATTTCGTTACCTATAAAAAATTCTATTTTTAATGATATGCAAACATATTTATAGCCATGCGCGCACTGGTGTGTTCCGGTTAGAAGGGTTTAGAACCAGTATAATTGCAGACTGACTCATTCCATCTTGGTGTCAGGGGTGACAATGCATCAGTAGACTTCTTTTTTGAAGTTGCAAGGGTTGTAGCACGTAAGGGTCGGCTCGACCGGAAAAGGACCACTCTCTCACAAAGTACCAGCGCAAAATAGCAACTAGATGCTGTTGTGTTTCGTGTGGTGAGTGTATAGAACCGACTCGTTTTACTGGAATTGAGGCATTTCGTCTTAGTTTTCAGGGGTGACAACCATAGAATACTATAATAAACAATAGAATAGCTGTCAACCTTATTTTGTACGAGGGTCGGCCTCGTCGGGAGCACACATATAAGCAATTACGTCGTATTATCACTACTACAAACCCTATTCGCTGTGTTGACAGACTAAGTAAGTTTAAATATTTTAGACTTTTGATTAATGTTCAAGATCATCATTTAAAAAAATCTTTTAATTTTAATACATATTTATTTGTAAATAGTGTGCAATTAGGCATTTTCTAAATAATTTGCATGCGAAATTTGGAAATGATGGTAACGTCAAAACATATCTCGTGTTGACAGTTATACTTTTGAATTGACATGTGACATTTTAGTGGCTACACGGGCTCCGCCCACTCCTCCGTTCTATTATGTGTATATGTATTATAGTATTCTAAGGTGACAATACATCTGCATTTTGATTCTTAATCGAGGTTAAATGTAGATGTCTATGGGCCACAGTAGCCACTTACCGTCAGGTGGACTGTGTGCTAATTGTCACCCTTATTCTATAAAATAAAAAAAATGGACTGCAGTAGCTATTTAGGTACCATCAGGTAATAAAAATAGAAACTTTTATTGAATAAAGGTTATAAATAATACTTATTGGAAGTTGCTCTTATTTTTAACTAGCTAATACATGCTCGCTTCGTTGGGCTCACGATAGTGTTTTGTTGTGGAACCTAGATGTAAAATATCAAGAAAAAATCTTTTGATGGGACTGTCGTAAAACCAGTTCTTAGTGAGCGTCTACATTGTGAAATGAGTTACTACACTAAAGTTCAATTCAATCGAGTGTATGGTTTTAAAGATCTCATGATATGTCAGCCAGTGGTATTTCGCTTTTGTAGACTATATAGATTTACCACTGGTTCGGAAAATACCTGACCTGAAAAGAACTAACAGGAAACCCTGTAGGACATTTTTTTTTAAATAGAACTGTTTACAATAACTAACAACACAAAACAAATTAGAAAAAACTGGGTAGCGATCACCTCAATCCCAGGGGTTGTTATCGTCCATAACATCCATATTACACTGGCCTTCAAAAAAATCGACCCACCTACGTTTTTTTGCAAAAAAAGTGTCCTATTTTACCACAATCGACAGATATTTATTTTGATAATATGATAATCCAATTCTAGGATTGTAAAAAAATAAAAAAACGGCGCTGTGAAACAGGATATTTTACATACAAATGTGATGAGACATTGAAATCAAATGTTTTACAAAATTTACGATTTTACTGTTAAGAAAAAGAAAGAATTGATATTTACATTTTTTGACATTTAAAAAAATGTAAACCTTACTCTAATATGGGAAGTTTCCTCCTCTCGCTTTTATCAGCATATCGTTACTTTTAATCATTAAAATATGAATACCACTGAAGCAGGAGCCGTTTAAGTGGTAACTCGCTTTCGTGAAGGGCTAAATCAGCGAAATGTGGCAAGGAGGAGTCGATCAGCAGTGCATAGAGTTTATAAATGATACTTAGAGACGGTAGAGGAGAGGAATTGTGGTAAATGCCCATAGGATACTTTTTTGCGAAAAAACGTAAGTGGTTCGATTTTTTGGACGCCGGTTTATAATAACCCTCTTTATACAGTCTTTGCTTAGTAATTTTTTAAACTTTGCGAGTCAGAATTTGTATACGACGTCGCCCCCAGAATAATTTACTGACTCAGTGGAGTCGAGTAACTGATATGACTAGCTTATGGTGGACTATAAACTTACTCACTTTTAAATTAAAAAATCTACATAATGTGTATGGTTTGTTATTCACCATTTACTTGTTGTTATATTAAGCGGTATCATAGTATAGATCGTCTAAGCTGAAATGACGCGCCCCACTATCGCATTAACGCACACAAGCAAATTTAAAATATGGACGCAATACATATACAAATGCCATTGTAATTGGTCATTCGGTTGTCGGTGAGACTCAAGCGTAGGAGCACGCGTCGGTTTCGGATTTTTTGTCCAACTTGTCATAATTGCCTGAAGGTGGCAGAGAGCGGACGTTTTGTTTCATACAATGCCCCAACGCTGCTCCCTAAGGAGAGCGTTGTCGGATTTATCACGCGACTAGTCGACCGTCACGTAGGCATACAGATCATAGTTCGCGGAGCAGTCGACGCTCAAACACAGATGAAGCGTCGTTATTAATATTTACACTCACACATCGAAATCAACTAATTAAGTAGTGGGGCGCGTCATTTCAGTTTAGACAAGCTCTACATAAATGAAACATTAAAAATTTTGTACAACCATCTTTAATATAAATAAAATGAGAACATCATCAATGTAATTGTAGTCAATTAAATACGCATCATTAAGGATAACTCAAAAACTACTGCTCAGATCTTGATCAAATTTATATTAGGCCACATGAGAAGCACCAGCCAAATAAAAAAAGAATATCAGAATCCGTTCACATAGAAAAAAGTTCTGATAACAGACCTCTTCCTTTTTTTGAAGTAGGTTGAAAAAAAAACATACAGTCCAACTGTAAAGCACCTCCATTTTTTGGATTTTTGGATAATATATATACTTGCCACAAAACCCGTCGAAAACCAGACCAGACTAGAACTTTAATTTTAACCAGACGAATCTATAAAAGTGGTTTTGATTCAAGTAGATTCTACGCGAATGAAGTCGCAGCTAGTTACCTAATAATTGTGGCGTAGTGTGTTGCGTTTTCTACATTCTGTTAATAATAATTGTACAGTGAGTCACACTTAATTGTATATAATCAAGTTTACATTTTTGCATTGTAATAAATAATTTTTTGAATGCAAGTGTTGTTTTATTTTGTGTGTATGAGTAACTTAAGTCTTTGAAATAAATGTTCTATGAAAGTGAAGTGTAGGTAAATACCTATGAGAATCATCGTGATGCAAACATTGCAACACAGATGCCTGTTCCAGAGAATGAAGAATAATTTTGAGACAAAATATTTGATGTTAATACAGTAAATGTTAATACACTAAGGATTCATCATCATCTTCATTACAGCCCTTAACAAGTCTACTGCTGAACATAAGACCTTTAACTTAAGCTATCGGATTCCTTGGGATACCAAGGAATACGATGTACTTAGGTTAATAATATGTTACTACTAAAAATATTAATAAATTGTTCATGACGTGCTTATTAAGTATGTTGTCTAGGTTGTTGGTAGTCGAAAGTTCTTAAGGGCCTGCGGTCACAGTCGGTACGTCATGGCACGGTGTGGCAAGGGATACTTCGGCGTGCCGAAGGATATTGTGGCATCCCGCGGTATGCCAAACAAAACAAGTCGAGACGCGCTCGCACAAGTCGGTGAAATCGCCGCCGCAACGGGCTAGATTCAACCTTGTCTCAATTACTTAGCACTTACATTCCTTTAACAACATAAAGTAACCTATGCGTTTCACGTGACAGTGGCGTGCCGCGACAGTTTGCCACGGTGTCACGCGAGACTTTTCGGTTAATTCGTGTAGAAATAAAGTAATGTCAGTGCTAAGCTCATTAAAATAACGTCGAAAATCTTTTATCCCGCGAAGAAAATTTTTGATACGCCGCACCGTATCATCTGTGCGCGCAGGCCCCTATTCTACACTATTAAATGAGCAATTTGTAATCGTATTTTCAAAAACTGCTTTAATAATTTCGATTTTTACATTAAACAAAGCCACAAACTTTGCTTTACCCACAAACTTGGTAACCCTCCACTCAATAACCTAATGGCTAGAGCGTGGAGCTACCAGGTTAATTTTATTTTTGTAAAAAAAATATTTTGTAGATTTACGTTCATTTTTATGGCGCTATGCATACTACAAGCTTTGTTCGAAAAATTTTAGATTGTAAATCGAATAAAGGACTGATTTTCTGTACGAGTATTGTAATCAAACCTATCTTATATTTCTTTGAACAAAAAAATTTTCTACTCATTTGAAGGAACTAGGGTCTAGCAATTTGGATAAAATTTTGTACTTTGAATAACGTTTTCATTTACAAGTTTCTTGTAATCCCTGAGGAAACAATATTTTGTAATGCCGAATAAAACTCGGCCGCCTGGGCGGCCGAGTTTTATTCACCATTAGTAATTTAGAATTTTAATAAAAACACGACAAAACCACTAGCACAAATTATCTTTATTATTCAATTTACCTAAAATTATATAAACGATTTTATGAAGTCTAGTCTGTGCTTGCAAGCAGTTCAGATTCGACTGTAGCCAGAGACCAACGATGCTCTGTGATTTCTAGTGCTTCCCACTCCGCTTTAAAGGCAGCCTTTGGGTCCGGAGGCATGGCCATGGCAGCACCAGACATTTGTTCCTGCATTATCTTCGACTGATCAGCCGCTAAAAATAAATATTAATTTTATTTAATTATTGTAACAACAGGTGGAATTGTGGTCGTGCAATGACCTATAATAAACCAGAGCCGTGGTAGCTCAGATGGTTAACGCTTGCTGCAAATATAACAGAACGCGAGTAACCGGGGTTCGATCCCCGCGCGCACCAATGAAATTATTGTTAATTGCAATTTTAAGTGCTTATTTATCACGTGCTTGGCGGTGAAGGAAAACATCGTGAGGAAACGTCCATGTCGCCAACGCCAGTGCCAGTTCGCCAACTCGCATTGGGGCAGCTCGGCGGACACTTTCTTTCCCTAAAACCCTCTCAGAAATGAGGGGAGGCCTGTGCCCAGCATTGGGACGTATATAGGCAGTAACTTTACTTTTAATCACCTATAATAAGGAAAATACAACAACACTAAGGGCTATGCAGACTGCGTATTTTTAAAACACCGACGACGCACGTTTTACGAACGCGCGCTCACCGTGCTGTAGATGACCAAAATGCCGATTGTCGCTTTTGTATCGATTCAAACGCGCGTACAAAGTTATCGCGTTTGTTTATGAATTGTCGGAGTAAGGGGTGTGGGGGAGAGGTGTATCTGTTTTAAAAGTTGTATCAAAGTGACCACTCAATCTGCTTTCGCTCGTAAATGGGTCTACCCAATAGAGTCGCTTATTTTTCCCCTTTTTTTAATCATTAATAAAACCAGTGTAAGCCGTGTTGTCTCGACCAACACCATTTCACTACCGTTGAAGAATCTAGTGAAAATTCAGAGATTTATGTATTGCAAAAATAATTTATACACAGTTCTAAAGTACGAATCAAAATTAGCAAGCAATTTGTGCAGTCGGCGAATCTCAGTAATATTAAGTAATTTCATTGTTAAAAATATTGCAACACTGATTTCCGTGTTACCAACATTACGGCAATGGGAAGTATTTCGTGAAACACGCTAACTATGTATAACTTTTCTGTGATATTTTCCCATGCAGAGAAGGCAAAAGGATCTTAGCATATAGCCATGAACATAATCAAACTTACATTTGATTGGAAAAATCGTGTAAATATACCATTGGACATAGACTTTTCAAGATGAGTTCTTTAAAAGATGTTATAATATAATAATAATATTAATGTTGTTATGTATAATATCTTTTTGTAACTTTTTACAAAAGATAAAATTCAAGAGAATAACATAACATATTTCTCTGTTTAATAATAGTTTTTCTTAAAATATAAACATTATATTGTGTGTATTGTTATGTATATTCATTGTTTTTATGTATGCTGTTGTGTTCATTCTTCAATGATACAATTACAAAAGTACTTACCATTATTTTCTCCCAAAACAAGTGCATATATAGTACGTAGACCAAAGACATTGAGGAAGTACCAGGAGGCAGATGACACCCAGGATGCATCTAGGTATGCTAACTCTACACCACGCTGGAGCATTGGCTTAAATCTCAGGGTCAATGGAAATGGTACTTTTGCTGGAATAAAATATTATATGAAAATATGTTAAATTTGTAATGAATACATATAAAAGATAGAAAATTGACATATTTAAAAATAGATAAAACCATTTTTAAAGTTTTAAAATTTCTACAATAGCTACTACAGCTTTAGTTATTTGTTTCATTACAGTAGCTTTACTACTGTACTGAAACAATTAACTGTCACTTGCAACTCGGATTGACAGTATGTATAAGAAGTTTAATATTTATAACTAAATGTCAAAATGGCATCCCACCGGTACCGCTCTAAATTATTGAGTCAGTTCAGGGCCTACCAGCAGTAGCATAATGTATACTTATATCAAACCATTAGCATTACCATTCATCCTTATCAAAAGTTCTTTGAAGAACATAGGTCTAGATTGACTCATTTAAATGATATTTGCCAAAGGTGCCACACATGGCAGATGGGTTGGCAACCTCAGTTTGTTATTTGTTAGTTGTCATTACAAAGTTGTGCTGCCCCTCTCCTGGTTTGATTTAACCTGTGTTCTTTTAAGATTTAAACATATTAATATAATTTGAACACTAATATAAAACTATAAAAATAACTAAAGTAATTACACTTAATTTTTATAATTTTCTATTAGCTTTAACAATTGTCATCTTGGCTAGCCCAGCTGATATCCCTTCTGACGTTAACACAAACACCGGCATGTGGTACAAAGAAATACTTCAATTTTTAACCCAGATAAGATGTATTAAGTTATATCAACTTAAGAGGATACCTTTTATCTATCCTACTGCATCTCAATAAAAACCGGCCAAGAGCGTGTCGGGCCACGCTCAGTGTAGGGTTCCGTAGCTTCCCGTCCGTCACAATAAGTGTTCCCACTTATGAGTTTAAAGGTGGGTATCCATTGTGTTCGCGCTACAGCAGCGCTCCGCGCTCCTGCAACTGCTCCCGGTAGTGGGTACTGTTGTTTCCATCCAAGTTCAAAATAATTTTCCTAGAAAGTCCTTATAAAGTTCCACTTTTCAGATTTTTTTCATATTTTCTAAACTTATGGTTCACAAGTTAGAGGGGGGGACACATTGTTTTTTACTTTTGGAGCGATTATTTCCGAAATTATTGACATTATCAAAAAATGATTTTAGTAAACCCCTATTCATTTTTAAATACCTTTCCAACAATATATCACAAATTAGGGTTGAAATTAAAAAAAAATCACTTCCCACTTTACATATAGGGGGGCTGCTACCCTAATAAAACATTTTTTTCCAATTTTTATTTTACCACTTTGTCGGCGTGATTGATACACATATTGGTACCAAATTTCAGCTTTCTAGTGCTTACGGTCAGAGAGATTAAGCGAGGACGGACAGACGGACAGACAGACATGGCGAAACTATAAGGGTTCCTAGTTGACTACGGAACCCTAAAAAGAGCTAGGCCAGATTCGCTATACATGGTAGTGGATAGTAGGTCGTAGGGTAGTGCTAGTGGATGGTATATGCATACAACCTGGGTCAATTGTTAATTGCAATTTTAAGTATTGATTTACCACATGCTCAATGGTGAAGGAAACCTGAAAATTTTGCTTTAAGAAAACTTTAGATAATACCAACTTGTAAGAAATCCACTAAACATCCAATTGATCCAACCTCCAATGACAATCATTGGAAGCACATTAGTCAAGTTCCCTTTCAGCATATCTGTCATCATTCCTGGATCAGTCATTGGATTCTGCAAAAGTAAAAAACGTCACTTTTGTTTTATTTACCACTGGTTCGGAAAAAAACTCTGTCCTGGGAAGAACCAGCAAGAAACCCAGTGAGAATAAAAAAAATAGCCTACAATCATATGTTACACAACAACACTAAACAAATTGGAAATAGCTTGGTAACAATCAGCTCAGATTTAATACAAAGTAGTAAAAGATCAAATACTTTTTGGCATTCCCTAGGGCAGGCCTATATTCCGAAGTAGACTTGAGATGGGTTTTAGTGATAGTAAATCAAATGTTTATAATAAATCATAAAACACCACTATCACATTTTGTAGATCTTTCCAAGCAAAATAAATGTATAAACATGCACCTCCATTGTAGCACCGCTGGTATAAACCATACAGAAACAGAAACAGAAACTTTTTTATTCAATATATATTATAAACAATACTTATTGAAAGTCATTTTTTTCATTTACCACTGGTTCGCAAAAAAACCTCTGTCCTGGGAAGAACCAGCAAGAAACCCAGCGGGACAATTTTTTTTTTCAAATAATAGCTTACAATCATGTTTACAATTAACAACACAAGACAAATTAGAAATAGCTTGGTAGCGATCACCCTTCCCAGGGGTTATTATCATCCATAAATCCCTTAATATTATAATAACCCTTTTTATACAAACTTAGTTTAATAAAATTTTTGAACTTTGCGTATGACAAATTTTGTATATTTTCTGAGATTTTGTTGTAAAAGCGTATACATCGCCCCAAGAATGAATTACCGACTCGGTGGAGTCGATTAACTGGTACTACTAGCTTGTGTCTGTTCCCAGTATTTACAGAATGAATATCACTTATTTTTGCAAAACTACGTTTATTCTTGTGTACGTACATTTTCGTAAATTTATTGAGACGCCAGAGTTAATATATTAATTTCCTTAAATTTTTGTCTTAGTGACTCTTTTGGTTTTAAATTATATATTGCTCTAATGGCTCTCTTCTGTAAAATAAATATAATTTCAGTGTCAGTCGCGTGTCCCCATAGCAAAATATCATACGACATAATGCTATGGAAATAACTAAACTATTCTAGCTGTTTCAACACTGGTAAGAGTTCTGATCTTTTTTACAGCATATGCTGCAGAACTAAGTCTGCTAGCTAGTTTTGATATATGGGGGAGCCATTGAAGCTTTGCGTCTAGTGTGATTCCAAGAAAAATGGTGGTATCAACAAGACTCATTTTTTTTCACTTATTTTCTTCCCCATTTAAAATTACATTCGTATTAACATGTTTGACATTAGGAGTTACGAATTTCATACATTTAGTTTTAGTACCATTTAAATGCAAATTATTAACATTAAACCATTTGACTAACTAAGCTATAGCATTATTTACTTCGTCGTAATTTAATAACTGTCGTTTTAATTTGAAAATTAATGAAGTATCATCAGCAAATAATACTATATCATGGTTATCCCCTACTATGTAGTGTAAGGCATTAATATATACAAGAAACAGAAAGGGGCCGAGAATTGAGCCCTGAGGCACGCCCATTTGTACAGTCGACCCGGAAGAACTCATACTATTAATGACAACTTTTTGCGTTCTGTCACTTAAATATGAAATAATTAATTTAAGAGCATTACTTCTTACACCGTAGTGTTGAAGTTTCCTGATTAATGTTTCATGGTGAACACAATCGAAGGCCTTGGATAGGTCACAGAATACACCCAAAGCATCCTGTGAATTCTCCCATGCATTAAAGATATATTTAATAAGCTCAACACCAGCATTAGTTGTCGAGCGACCCCTTATGAAACCAAATTGATTTTTATGAAGTAAATTATTTACATTAAAAAAAAATTAACATTTGAACAAGAATATTTTTTTCAAAAATTTTACTAAGTGTTGGCAGTACAGAAATAGGTCTAAAATTAGCGGGGTCCAATGTACTGCCAGATTTAAATAAAGGTATTACTTTACTATGTACTTCATTAAATCAGGAAACACACCACATTTGATACTAGTATTAAAAATAATAGATAGTTGAGGTGCGATTGCATCTATTATAGACGCAATAACTTTAACGGAAATCGACGGATGAATGACAGAGGAATAGATGTGTTATGTGTGAATGAGACGAAACGAAAGGGAAAGGATGCCACTGCACATGGCACGTATACCGCGTATTGGTCTGGTGTAGACGAGACCGAACGGGCATGCCAGGGAGTCGGTTTCATCCTTTCAGAAAGAATGGGTCAATGTGTGAAAGAGTACGAATGTGTAAGCCCGAGGCTGCTATGGATACGAATGAAAGTGGGCTTAAAGAAGCTGTTCCTGCTAGGGGTGTATGCCCCAGACATGTCTAAGCCCACTTACATCCGAGAGCAGTTTTGGGACCGCTCATTTGGTGCAACAATGACGTTATTACACTCTTTTTTAAAAACAAGTTAAATATGTCAAAATGTGCGGAAAGACTATTTGCATCGGTTGAAACATCGAATTGAATTTGTGGTGATTTGTCGCGAGATGGCGCGAGTGTCTTTGTAGAATTAAGTAAAATGGCGCCATTTCTGTTGCTACAACGTCTGGATGGCCAGTTGCGCGGGGTGTCCCGCTGAGTGTGGTTGTGTTTGGGAGCTACAACGACTTAAAGGTATTTATGACTTTTAATCCGATACATTTTGTTGCAACAATGCCTTAATTGAGTAAATGTGGCGTTGTTGCTCCAAAAATTGGTGAGTTCTTGGAGAAACAATAACAAAATTGCGTAATTACGTCAATGTTTCTCCAACTAAAGTATCTTCTTGGTGAAACAACGACAGAATTTTGTAAATATGTCATTATAGCTCCAAATATGGTATTTTTTTAAAGATCAATGACAAAATTGAGTAATTACGTCGTTTTTTCTCCAGATAAATTATTAAACTGCTGGAACGATGTCAGAATTGTGTAATTACGTGCTTATTACTGCAAATAAAGTACGTTCTTTTTTTGAAAATAGACGGAATAACGTAACTGTGTCATTGTTATTCCAGTACGATTAGGTGTATAATTATATAATTATAATTTTGTCATTTTGATAGTGAGAAAAAGTATGACTAGGAGATAGTTAAATGTATTAAATAATAAGCCTATAATAACCAATACTACTTAATTAATAATTTAAACTTTCGGTTAAGAACATAATTAATGATGGATAACCGTGCAAGACGATTGGTGAACTATTGTACAATGGAAAGGAAAGTACCACCATTTGCAAAACCAAATGCTTCAGAAGTTAATAAGCGATTTAAAGATGGTAGTTTGTAGTATGTTAGTTAATTCTTATTTAATAAATCACAATCAAAAGTACCTACCTCATCCACCTATTAAAAGTAAGTAGTAATCGGTTGATGAGATAGACCGTACTTTCGGTTGTGATTTATTAAACAAATATTTATTTTTGTTGCAGCGAATGATAAAGACACATTTATAACAAAATATAAAGTAATTCGTTGTGAAAATAATATGCCACAATATGATGTACCTGACTTAGACATAAATGCATCAAACTTTCAAGCTCCAATTGATTCACCAACTTGTGTTAGCCAAACTATGGATTCTGATATGACAATGGAAACAAAGTCAAAGTCATTGGCTTATGATAATGTACCAGAAATGAATACACATTATGATGCAGATTTTTCTCCAGACGACAGTGGAGAAGAATACCGTCCTGAAAAAGTTAAACGTACATATCCAGTAATAGGTAGTAGACGAAGATCATCATCATCATCGAATTTTTTTTCTTCAAGTTCTTGCACATCATCGAGCTCTTCATCATCTAAGAACACTTCTACACAAAGTGTTACAATTTTGTCGCAGAATCAACCTTTTATTTTAAACCAAGACAACAACATTTACCCTAACAATAGTATTCGAAATAATGAACCTCCTGACATTGATCAAAATCCAGAATCACCTAAGAAAACAAAAAAAAAGGTAAGAAATCCAGCGGCTTGGTGGAAAAATCAACGTGCTCAGCTGAAGAATTCAGGTCAGGAGTACATTTCTCGGAAGGGCAAGATCATTCCTGCTAAAGAGATTAAGCCCCCGTGCTCTAACAAGTGCAAACATAAATGTTCAGAACACATCTTAGAGGAGCAAAGATATGATATTTTCAAAATGTATTGGGATTTATCCTCTCTCCAAAGACAGCGTGATTTTTTGAATTCGACAATAACTGTGCTACAACTGGCACAACGTCGTTTGAAAACTGGTGTAGAAAAGAAAAGAAAACCTAATACTTATTATTCCTTGATGTCTAATGGTAAGAGTTTCAGGGTATGCGAATTATTTTTGTTAAATACATTGGGGATTTCCGAACGTACTTTACGTACCGTAATCGAGGCCAAGACAAATAATGAATCTAAAGGCGTAGCACCAATTGACAAACGCGGCTGCCATAAAAACCATAGAAAAACTAGTTCTGAGGTACAAGAGTCTGTTCGGATTCATATAAATTCAATTAGTAGAATTGAAAGCCACTATCTCCGTTCTAACATCACTAGAGAATATATTGATGGTGGCCTAACAATAGCTGATCTGCATCGCGATTATAAGAGATTAAGAGAATCCGAAAACAAAGAGGCTGCAACTTACGATTCATACTTTCGCATATTTAATACGGAATTCAATATTTCTTTTTTTGTGCCATAAAAAGACCAATGCGATGTCTGTGAACAATATAAAAATGCTGTTGGTGAAGAGAAAGAAAAACTAGAGGCTGACTACACAGAACATTGCCGGCAGAAAGTACTTAGTCGAATGGAAAAGAAGACTGATATAGAAGAAAGAATACAGATATTAATGAAATAGTTGCAATTTATGATCTTCAAGCAGTCATGCCAGTGCCAGTCGGCGAGTCCTCGTCTTTTTACTATAAATCAAAATTGAACTGCTTTAACTTTACAGTATGTACCTATTATGGCTCAAAATATTATTTTATGCACTTTTTATGAATAGTTTGATAACCGTCTTGTTTTATAGGTATCATATGTAAAGGACCGACAAACCTATTGTTACTTTTGGCATGAGGCTATGGGAGGTAGAGGACCAATTGAGATTGGTTCCTGTATCCTTAAATACCTGCAACGTGTCGCTAATAATCACCCTGGTTGTAACATCACATTTTATAGCGACAATTGTGGCGGGCAACAAAAAAACAGGTTCATTTCATTTGTTAAGAACTTTTTAGTAGTTTTATGCAGTGTCTAATATTTTCTATATATTTTTTTAGATTTATATTTTCCATGTACTTGTATGCAGTTAAAACTCTACCAATCAATAAAATCACACACAAATTTTTAATAAGGGGACATACCCAAAGTGAGGGAGATACGGCCCACTCCATAATTGAAAAGGCAATAAAAAGAGCTAAAAAATCGGGCACTATTTATGTACCAGATCAGTATGTACAAATAATAAGATCTGCAAAGATAAAATGTAACCAATTTATTGTTGAAGAACCGAATTTCGATGATTTTTATGATTAGAAAAAATTATCGGACGAAATCGAACTTAACACTGTCAAAGATGTAGAAGGAAACACCATAAAAACCTCAGATCTGAAAGCAATAGAATTTACATAAAACAATGATGCAGTATACAAGTACAAACTCAAATTCGACGATAACTGGAATGATGCTGAAATAAAAAAAAGAAACAAAGATCTACTAGTCAACGAATAACTAAGGCTATAGAAGATATCAATGTGGTTCCAGCGTATACTTCAAAAAGAGAAATTTCCGCAAACAAGATAAATGATTTAAAATAACTGTTACAAAAAAACATAATTCCTCGGTATTACTCAGCTTTTTATGAAAGTATTTTCTAAAGTTTTTTGTTTCTATTGTTTAAGTATTTTTACACTTATGCGCATACTAGCGCATATCACTTAGTTAAAAGTAGATAAGTAAATAATCTGTGATTTTGTGCCAATAAGACTTACAAATCGTGATCATAGTTAAGTATTAAGATGTTTCCCCTTTTAATCTTAAGTAAACCTAGTGAACATAGGATATACCTACATCGATGTTTTTTCTTAAGTTAATTTTTTTAAACATTCATAAATAAATGTTTACGTTGATTAATTAAATTATTAAGTTTTATTTTGTCTCAAATGCAAAATTTCCTAGCAGACGCGTTATTTTTTATACTGAATTCTGAAGCAACAGTGACGTATTTACAGGTACCTTCTTTTATTTAGGTCTATAATCTAGGTTATGTACAATGTACCGAGTAGATTGGGATTATAATAGAAACTACATATATTGCACTTACATTTAAAATCACGACGATTGTAATAAGTCCCTTCAAAATGTCATACCTTTAATAGAAATCTTTGATTGGATCTCCTGTAAAATTTCTAAAAGTGTAATTACGTCATTGTTGCACCATTTGAGCGACATGGTAAGGATGGTGTTGACAAAATGTAAGGAAAATGAAAATATTATTATGTTAGGAGACTTTAATGGAAGTGTTGGGGTGAAGAGGTCTGGTTATGAAAGGATATTGGGAACGTTTGGTGATGAAAGTATAAATGAGAATGGTGAAGACCTCCTCACCGTATGTGTGGAAAAGAATCTTTTTGTGACGAATACTTTTTTTCGTCATAAGAAGATTCACATGTATACATGGGAAAGAGGTGATGATAGAAGCATGATAGATTTCGTAATTGTGGATGAAAGAATGAGGAGCGCAGTCGTAGATACAAGGGTTTACCGGGGGTCCAACATAGGGACGGATCATTACTTGGTTTTATGTCGAATTAATGGTCTTTTCAAGCGTTGGCGGCATCGGACATCTGTGTACCACTGCGTTACAGCGATAAGAATAGAGAAGTTACAAGATGAAGTTGTGAAAGAGAAGTATAAATGTAGACTGAGAGAAAATATTAAATGTTTGAATGAGTTGTGTATGAATGATTTAGACCTGAATACTGTGTGGGATAATATTAAGAAAGGTTTGGTGGATGTCACCACCGAAGTATGTGGTGTAAGTAAGAGAACAAATGAAAGGAAAAGTAATATGTTGTGGTGGGATGATGAGGTACGGGTGGAAGTTGAATCAAAGAAGAAAGCATGGTTAGATTTACTATCAACCAAAGCTGGTAATTCTTCTGGTATGAATGATGAGATTGAAAGAAAAAAGGCAGAATTTAGACATCTAAATAAGAGAGTAAAAGAAGTTGATGAAAGGAAAAAGAAAGAAAGAACTGATAAGAATGATAGAGGATATCTGATAATTTTCAGGCTAACATAAAAATGTTCTGAAAACTCGTAAGAACTGCCAGGGGAAACACAAAATAGCCTATAATTAATGCTATAAGAGACGAGAATGGATGTATTCTGAATGATGAAGTTTCGAATTTAAACAGATGGAAGGAATACTTTGAAAGCGTGTTTATGAGTGAAGAGTCGTCTGAATTAAATGAACTAGAAATTCCGAAAGAAGTGGAAAGGGGTATGGAGATAAGTAGATGAAATAATGAAAGCAATAAAAAGCATGAAAGCAGGTAAGGCAGCTGGATATGATAGAGTATCACTCGAGATGCTAAGGGCTGGAGAGGGAGTGATGGCAGGCCTGCTGTACACCTTGTTTAATTTATGTTGGGAATTAAAATGGGTACCGGATGACTAGTGTAAAGCAGTTATAGTACCAATATATAAAGGAAAAGGGTCACAGCAGGACTGCAAAAACTACCATGGTATCAGCTTGCTTAGTATTGTGGGTAAACTGTATGTTAAGGTGTTAATTGAAAGAGTTATGAAAGAAACTGATGGAAAAATTTGGGATGTGCAAGCAGGTTTTAGAAAGGGAATGGGGTGTACAGATCAAGTCTTTTCCATGCGCATGATTGCGGAGAAGTTTTTGGCCAAAAACCAGAAAGTTTTTTGTGCATTCATGGACTTGGAAAGGGCTTATGACACAGTGGACAGGAATGTGTTATGGCAAACAATGAACTCATATGGGTTGAGTGCTGGTTTGATACAGGCATTAAGGTCTCTTTATAGGGACTCTAGTGCTTGTGTCAGGATCAATGGGGTCTACTCGGACTGGTTTGACATCCAAAAAGGTGTCAGACAGGGCTGTGTAGCTTCCCCCTGGCTGTTCAATCTATTTATGGACAGGTGTTTGCAAACTTTGAAAGATGAAGAATGTGGGTTAAGAATGGGCAAGTTAACCGTCAAATGCCTTTTGTATGCCGATGATCAAGTCATATTTGCGTCATCGGCGGCTGAGTTGCAAATGATGGTTACATTAATGAACTGGGAATTAAAAGAAAGGGGAATGAAAGTGAACGCAAGTAAGACGAAAGTGATGGTTTTTGAAAGAGAAGAAAGCCAAACGGTATGTGAAATAAGAATAGAAGGAGAGTTAATTGAGCAAGTGGATAATAATAATAATAATAATAAATCATTTATTCTGGACCAAACCTTTTATACATTGTTCACACCCACCAAACTGCGTAACAGTTTGTCGGCGGGTAACAGTTTGTGTTATGAAGAACCAGAATGTGTCAAAAAAGGCACATATGGTAATTCATAATGCTGTGTTAGTCCCTACTTTAATGTAGGGTAGTGATAGCTGGGTGTGGCAGAAGAAGCACGAAAGTAGAATAAATGCTGTAGAAATGCAGTCTTTGAGGAATATGCTAGGGTTGAATCTGAATGACAGGGTGAGAAATTGCGTGATAAGAGATAAATGTGGTATGCAAGATGATGTTGTGACCAGGATTAAGAAAGGAATGCTTCAGTGGTTTGGTCATGTAGAAAGAATGAATGAGGAAAGAGTGACAAAGCGAATTTATATGGCATGTGAATGGCCGAGTCGGGAAGGGACGCCCTAGAAAAAAGTTTATCGACCAAATTGGCGATATTTTGAAAATGGGCCACGTTAGAAGTACCCTTAACCGACGAGCATATATGCATAGATATATGGATGTAAAAGAGGCGAAAGAGGTATGTCAGGATCGTGCCAAATGTAAGTCCGTAGTCTCTGCCTACCCCTCTGGGTGACAAGCGGGAGTGTTTATGTATGTATGTAAATAACTATAATAATACCAATAAAACAATAACAATAATAGTATTTAAAAACGTTAATCATAACAATAATGATAATTAGCAGCAGGTTTGTTATCGCATGGCGCGGTCACTCGCTACTTTGGTGGGGAGCGATTGTGTCGGCTTGTATAAATAGTAGCTGCTTCAGCTCGCCGCTCACTTAGCGGTCAGCCACTGTGGAGTCCACATTACCTGAGGATGCCTCGTGTAGAGGCGAAACATGTGTCATATTATAGTCGATGGTGTGTCTTACTTGGAATAGTGGTGCTGGGACTAGTGGTGACGGAGTTAGTGCATGCAATTGAGGAAGGGCGGGAGGTGCTCTTCAATCCAGGTAAGAAACATCATTGTATTTATTTAGCGGAAGGTTGCAAATAAATTTATATTTTTATTTTTTATTATAATGGATTTCCGCGAAGTAACGCCTGATTCTATCAATGAATATTAAGTTAAGCATAAGGTTTGACGATTTGGCAAAATATTTGTACTCATTGTAATCCATGTTTTGCTCATCTCTATTATCCCTACAAGACTATACTTATAATGTTTACTGAAACATAATAAATTTACATGTTGATTCTTTAAATATATTAAAGGGTTACTCGCTCTGCTTACAAATTTTAGAAGTAGAATATATAACCTGTGAGGTTGCTGCTCGTTTCTGAACTTTAAAATAACCAGTATCTTCGTTATTAAACCAATGTCGACGCATCGCAAAAGACTGCCGAGGTAGATACTTGCCATTCTCACGAAGCAAGCGAGCTCGTATCATTACTTGGCTGAAATAAATGTATGAAATTACTAACTACCGCGACTAGAAATAAAATTGTCACGTCCTCTATGATTTACAAATTATATGAATGGGTATAACAAATATTTCTGTTACCTGTCTTGAACTTGCAAAAGTTCAATTTTCTTTTGTGACGATAAAATAATTGAAACATAATGTCTTACAATACCAACAAGAAAGGTGATAATCACGATAGGTAGAAAAACCCAAAGACGTATATTAGGATCAAGTAGCAATTCTGTCATTTTATATTTAGTTTTTTTCTTAACTTAATGTTTTTATTCTTATAACATATTCTCAATCTCAAGGAATGACGAATCAAATTAACAAATAATGTTACAGATTTATAGATTTTTGTTCTTTGGGAATCAATTGTCAATGTCAAATTGTAGAATCCGGGTTGCCGCTCTACAAATTTTAAAGTCCCTAGACTGACAGAAAAAATCCGCTAGAAACAGGATTTTTCTTTTTTTAAAATCCGCTAGATGTCCCTAGGTACATTTTCGTGGTACCATTGGTCTAGCTGAAAAATCTTGCCAAATGGTATACAATGAATACAGGAAATTCAAATTTATAAATTCAGAAAAACCTTAAAAAGGCGGACTCTATTTCATATAAATCAGTTATTTATAGTGTAGGTTAATGACATGACAACCAAAAGAAAAATTATTCATGTACAGAATAAAAAAATATTGTAAAAAAATAAATCTTTTTCTCTTTAAACGTGGTTTAAAGATTAGTCATCATATTAAAAATAAATCAATTAGCTCAGTACGTTCTTTTACCTAAATTTCAAAATAAATAGCGAAGTATGGATCCAGATCTCACAGAATACCAGCGTGAAATAGTAGCTTAATGCTGCTGTATTTTGTATGGTGAGTGTAGAGAACCGGAGACCCTTTTTACTGGAAATGAGGCATTCCATCTCAGTCCTCACGGGTGACAACGCATCTGCATTTTGATTTGTAATGGAAGATAGATGTAGATGTCTATGGGCCGCAGCAACCACTTACCATCAGGTGGACTGTGTGGTCGTTTGTCACCCTATTCTATAAAAAAAAAGATCTTCAAAAAGACCTTCAGCGGAAGTTGAAGCTTCGCCAATGTCTCCAGTTCCTATCTTTGGCTTGCCTTTACCGAACGGAATAACATTGCGCAATTCTTTTTTTAATCCTTAACTGATTTCTAATCAGAATAATGGAATTTAAAGTTTTTTCTTATAACTTTTAACTACATTCATAGCACCAAATACGCGTTCAAATTATGCATTTGAGTGCATTAGTGATAATATTACCATTGCAAAATTACATAAATCTTCAAATATGTTAACTCCTGCTGCATTTTTTATGTCGAAACGTAAGACCATGGTCTATGGTCGAAACAGATGAAAGTGAATGAACGACATTGAATTGTTAGTTTATGTTCGGGAATTCTCGTAAAATTATATTGTATATACAGTGTTATCAACAGTAAATTACAAAATTGGACATATGATAAATGACTTATTTGAAATTAATTACTTTATAAAAAAGTCGCCATCTTAAAGGTCCAAAGGTCGCTAGAAGTCGCTAAATAATTATTTCTCGCTAAAACGATTTTTTTATCCGCTAAACATTGTTAAAATCCGCTAGATCTAGCGAGAAAGTCGCTAAAACGGCAACACTGTAAGTTATGAAGGACAATTTGGGAAAATTAAAATTTAAAAATAAAAACCACAGAATATATTTACCCTGACGGCACAGAGTACCTTTATATAAACTGAAACTTGGATAAAAACACTGTCACTTAGAAGTCTGTGAATCCGCCTAAGGGTATTAGTTCCAGGTATATATAATGTACTCTTACTCTGTGGGTATTAGTGTTCTGTGCTGTGAACACTGTTGCTGTCACAGAGTACATTATATATACCTGGAATAGAGTTGCTAGTCGATTCCGTGGTACAGAGACATCTATAGTGGAGTTGTCGAACTAAACGGACGATATTCTATATATAGTACAGCCCCATCCCTGGTGTACTGATTATTTTTAATTAATTTTACAAGATCACATAATTCAGCAACTAACTAGTTTTGTGCATATAGGCACAAAACTAGTTAGTTGCAGAATTATGTAATCAAAGGTAAATCATAAAAAAGAAAACTCAATTTAAAAATAATAATCATCTTTATTCACGTAATTTACACCCATAACCAGTAAAAAAAATTAAGAACTAAGCAATCTACACAATTTCAGAAATAAATAAATAAATGTCGATCAGTCAATATATTTCATCAAAATAACAATTTTAAATTAATAAATCCAACAGTAATTATAAGTAGACAGTAATGACAGTATACAAAGTAAATTAATCGAAATAAAATAACATAAAATTTAGTTTATTTACCTAAGATCTTGGTATTTAAAATAATAATGCAACTTATCTACTACACAAAAGTTATGAGAAAAATAAAATAAGATGCACAAATTACAAAAAAATAGTACAATAGACAAAAGTTGACAATTTTTATAAAAAAAGAAACTTAAGTATCCAATATCTTGAAAACGGTTAGGTTTGATGTATGGTGTTTCATAGTCGTAATAGTCGGTAATGATGCAAATTACAACCCCCTAAAGGATCTAAGTCGACTTAACCAATATAATTTATATTGAAATATATATACAGGGTTACCCTGTATATTCAATTTTTTTTATAATTGCTCTTAGATGTAGATGCGGGAGAAAATGAACTACTGGATGATGGATAAGTAAGCAGACATAAGTGTAACCTGATAAAATACCTAAAATTAAGAGTAAAGCACGAATTTTAACCAACGTGGATTAGGTTGCAAATAAAACTTTACAACTGAAACATATTAATAATTAATGTTAAATAAATATTTGTCTTTAACAACTTTGTTTTGATTTGTTTCCAAAACATTATTAATTACCCCAATGAGAGCAAAGATACTGCAGGTATGACTGACTGACTGAATTTAGTCACTTTTGCTTAATTCCTTTAATCAAAGATTTTATAAAAAATGTCTAAAACATAATTCGGAGCATATATGCTATGAAACAAAGTTTTTCCTATTATTTTACCTATTATGTTACCCTGTATACTCAATATTTATCTACCAGCATATTTCAATATTTATCTACTATGTTCCACTTGGCACTAACATTTGATGTTCCCTGGTCACATACAGTAGCAAGGATTTTAAAGCCAGACCCCTTCAATTTTCTTATATTTCTTTTAATCATTAAGACTAATTCAGCTTTTTTTGTACTGCAAGCACAAAATGAATATGATATCGGCTGTTTATAGTTTTTAGAATACCTCTATTATAAGTTCAGTCCTCACTACATCACCATTGTCAACTAAACCAGTAATTGAAATAATACTAGTTTTTACGGATTTTATCGCGTATATTTAACTATAAATACCCGACGATCCGGTGCTGTAAAGCGCTCGAAACGTCGGATATTTATATAATAAATATACGCGATAAAATCCGTAAAAGCTAGTATTATTTCAGTGTGTAGTGTTCGCGTAAATATAAGTAATCATTGTGTAAACCAGTAATCTTGTCATTTTTCCTGTCATAACCAATATGTGGTGTTAAGGCCATTTCATCAAAAACCAGTGTACACAATTTATCATTGGCTTTCATTTAAGATAGATGCTTGCTTCTTAAGCTGGTAAAATATGTTTTCATTTATACCAGGCTTAATATTGGCCTTAGATACCATCCTGCTTAAGGTGAAAGGTGATGGCAGAACAAATATCTTTTGCAGCATTCTGTAGGCTCTTGGCCCATGTTAAAAAAATGTAATGCCATCACTTTTTCATCAGGTGTGAATTGTCTGTCCCTTTTGTGTTCACCACATTCTCGAAATTGTAGCATCGTAAAAACTGTTGCCATTGAGGTAAAACTTTTAAATGCTTAATGATTTCTTAAATTTACGCGAAAACTATACATTGAATAAAACTAAATTTACGGATTCTATCGCGTTTATTTACCTGATTTTACTTATTTTTAATTCCCGACGTTTCAGTTCACGACGTTACAGTCCACCCCGTGACCATGGGTGCTGTAAAGCACCCCAAACGTCGGGAATTAAAAATAAGTAAAATCAGTTAAATAAACGCGATAGAATCCGTAAATTTAGTTTTATTCAACTTTTAAATGCTTTCAAGAAAGTAGTATTTTCTAATAGATTCATTTTCTTCTTCAGTCTTTTTGTTCTTTCTTCATACTTTCTCATTTGCTATGTTCAAGCTTTTAAGTTTCTTTTTTAACATTGTAATTCTTGTACTAATTTGAGTCCTTTTGGGCTTAGTCACTGTTGGCGCGACTACTAACGCCGCCTAGCGACGCACCGGAACACCAAACTTTTATCTACGAATCAGAGCTCGTCATTGTTGGCAACCAATCACAGCACGTCGTGCAATTAGTTATAAGATCTGTCTGTTTAAATTTTGATTATCACCTGATACACACTGTTAGCAATAAGACGACTTAAATATAACCAACAAACGTTCAATACATCAATCATTGAAGAGCACCTGCCTCCCGTTCCTGTACATAAAGTGGTCCTATCGAGCCGAATAAGGAGTTCAAGCTTGAAATCTCCGAAGATTCGTCGCATCAAAATACGACGAATCACTGACCATAAATCCACCAGAAATCACCTGCCTCCCGTTTCTGTACAGTCACCTTCAAGCCTGAAATTAAAATGCAAAACATTATATTTATATAGACCAAGAAAATTTGTACTATAGTTTAGTAAAAATAAATTTAATTGTAGCAATTGAAATAATACTAGTTTTAACGGAATTTATCGCGTATATTTAACTTTTTTACCCGACGTTTCGAGAGCTTTACAGCACCCATGGTCACGGGAAGGACTGAGATGTTCAACGTCCAGCTGTCATAGTTAACCGCGGTTACCTTAGATTAAATTTTTTTTTAAATGTTTTTTTAAATTTTTTTTTTAATTTTTAATTTTAAATTTTAATCTATGGTAACCGCGGTTAACTATGACAGCTGGACGTTGAACATCTCAGTCCTTCCCGTGACCATGGGTGCTGTAAAGCTCTCGAAACGTCGGGTAAAAAAGTTAAATATACGCGATAAATTCCGTTAAAACTAGTATTATTTCAATGTGTAGTGTTCGCGTAAATATAGGAAATCATTAATTGTAGCAAGTTGATTGCATTTTGAATCATAACACCATACACGAAACTGAACCGTTTTTAAGATATTGTATATTTTAATAATGCAATAGTGGAGTACTTGTGCAGGCGAAACATGATTTTTTTTTTTATAGGATAGGGTGACAAACGAGCACACAGTCCACCTGATGGTAAGTGGTTACTGTGGCCCATAGACATCTACATCTATCCTCGATTACGAATCAAAATGCAGATGCGTTGTCACCCGTGAGGACTAAGATGGAATGCCTCGTTTCCAGTAAAAAGGGTCTCCGGTTCTCTACACTCACCATACGAAATACAGCAGCATTAAGCTACTATTTCACGCTGGTATTCTGTGAGAGCGTGGTCCTTCCCCGGTCGAGCCGACCCATTCGTGCTACAACTATACTACTAATATAACTGTAGCATGGCTCTACCACGTATAAATGATGATGATAAAAAATGATGAAATATAATGGCAAAAGTGATAAAATATGTTTACTTATTGAAGTAAAAAAAAAAACATAAACACTCACGCCTGTCACCCAGAGGGGTAGGCAGAGACTACGGACTTCCATTTGGCACGATCCTTTTTGTTTTTTTTTTTTGCGGATGGAAAATCATCTTATGACGCCTTTCGCTCTGGGTGGAGCGTAAGGGAGTGTCAGACTTTTACTAAATAAAAACCATCCGTGTTCCTTCAGTGCCCTTACGTTCCGGAGCCGCGGTATCTCTTTCGAACAGCCCGCAGCCCCGGCAGGCGTCGGCCCTTGCGGGCCCCTTCACGCTGCTGACAGCTCTTTGAGGCGCGCGTGGAACAAAACGCGCCGTCGACACGGCCTGTCGTCGTTAGACGGACGGACGGCGAGCTACCCATTGCTCGCCGTCCACAGGCCCGCGCCTACGCTGGCCGGGGGCCACGACGTAGCCCCCGACGCCCAGGGCGTCTCCCGCGGCGGCCGGGGAGGAAAGCTGCTGCTCTCTCCTTCTCCCGCTCTGCCACCTCCTTCGCTAGCATCACTGCTTCGCAGAAGGTGGTGACGGCATCCCATTCCGTCTCGCTTCGGACCATGGCTTCGATCAGGGCCGGACGCGAGAGGTCGCCGCCGCCTATCGCCGCTACGAGGACACGGCGGTGCTCCGCCCAAGCAGGGCACACCTCCACGGTGTGTTCCACCGTGTCCTCCGGTCCATCCTCGCAGTGGGAGCACCCGGGCGTTTCCTCCCGCCCGATTCGGTGCAGGAACCTTCCGAACACACCGTGTCCGGTGAGGACCTGCATCAGGCGGAAGGTGAGGATGCCGTGGCGTCTCTCAAGCCACTCCTCAAAGAGGGGTCTTATCGCCGCTATAGTGGCGTGCCCAGCACGGGGTTGCGACAGTCGCTGTCTCCATGTCGCCATGAGATCGTGCCGGAAGTCTGTCCGCTGCGCGACAACTTGCCGCGGCAGCGGGGTTTCCCCACGGCATAGTGCCTCCTCGCGCCATTCGTGCAGGCGCGCGAGGACTATCGCCTCCAGATCCCATGGCGGCAATCCGGCAAGGAGGCTCGCCGCTTCGCGGGAGATCGTGCGGTAGCCGCGAACCATTTTCACGGCAATCACCCTTTGGGGCGCGTTCAGGTGGTGGACGGCAAGCCGCGCCAAACCACGCGCCCACACCGGGGCCCCGTAAAGGGCCATGGACCGCACAATTCCCGCGTAGAGCCTCCGGCAGGAGGCGTTTGGCCCTCCCAGGTTCGGCAGGAGCCGCCTGAAGGCAGCCCCGGTCCGTTCCAGTTTGGGAGCCAAACGTCGGAAGTGCTCAACGAAGTTCCATCGGCCGTCGAGGACGAGTCCTAGGTACTTCAGCGTCGACTCGACGCCGATGGATACCCCTCCTACCATCACTGAGGATCCCGGTGGTGGCCTGTTCCGAGGACCATGGAAGTGCATGGCCTCGGACTTGTGCAGAGCCACCTCGAGACCCAGTTGCCGAATCCTCTCAACGACTATCGCAACCCCGCGTGTCATAGTTTCCGCCGCCGCCTCGTACGACCCCCCTTGTGCCAGTACCAGCGTGTCGTCAGCGTAGCAAACTACGCTGACGCCGGTAGGGAGGTCGGCGCGCAGCACCCAGTCGTAACCGATGTTCCACAGAGGTGGCCCCAGAACCGAACCCTGTGGGACACCGCACGACATCTCTCGCCGGTTCCACTCACCGTTGCGACCGGGGTAGATGACGGCCCTGTCCGTCAGGTAGTCCCCGACTATACGACGGAGATAGGTCGGCACCAGGTGATACCGGAGTGCCTCCCTAATGCAGCTCCAGGGCATGGAGTTGAAGGCGTTGGCGATGTCGAGAGACACCGCCAAGACAACCCCCCCTCTGGCCACTGCATCCCCCGTCGTGAGGGCTCTCACGCGCATGATGGCGTCCACCGTAGAGCGCCTCTTGCGGAAACCAAACTGGTGTTCCGCAAGATCCGGCCCCGTCCCCGCAAGGTGCTCGGCGAGGCGGTTTGCAATGACTCTTTCAAAGAGCTTGCCCACCTCGTCGAGCAGCACCACGGGCCGGTATGCGGACGGAGCCCCGGATTCCGAATGAGGACCAGCTTCCCCGTCTTCCAACGAAGCGGGAATTGGCCTCTCTCCAAGCATGCGCTTAGGAGCCCCTCCAGTCGGGGCCCGAGAGCCTCCGAGGCCAGGACCCAGGCTTTGCCAGGCAAGCCATCGGGTCCTGGGGCGGTATTCCTGGCCTTGAGCCTACGTACCGCCACTCTCAGGTCTACCCCGGTCCCTTCCGGGATGTCGTCGTCGTCGTCCTGGTGGTCCGCTTCCGGCACCGCAGGTGGCGGAGCCATAGGCGGGGGCGGATGTTCCCCTCGCGCAGGGAACAGAGCGCTCACCACGTCCTCCACGAGCTGGGGCCGGAGACTTTTCGTCAGCGGGGGGGCCCAGGTGCGGAGTTTATCCCGCACCATCTTGTAAGGGCGCCCCCACGGATCTCTGTTTAGAGTCTCCAGCATCTCCTCACGGGCCCGATCCCGGGCCCGCAGGACAGCCTCCCGGAGGGCGGTTTTCGCCGCTCTGTATCCCTCGTACAGCTCCGCTTCAATGGCTGCCGCATTCGGTGGACGAATGCGGAGCCTGCGATGCCTGGTGTACAGGTGCCGCGCGGCGACACACGCCTCGCGCAGAGACGTCAGCTCACGCGACCACCAATACACCTGACGCCGGGCGCTTCCTGGCCGGACTCGGGGCATTGCCACGTCACATATCTCGGACATGGCCTCCTGGAACCATCCTGCCTCATCATTGACGTCGGCAGGCCTGTCCGGTGATGACACCCAGGGCTGCACGATCGAGGCCTCCAGGAGGAGCTCCCGGTCCAGCTGCTTCAGCGCCCAACGCGGGCCACTCGGGGCCTGTTGGACTGGCGTGCTCGAGGGCTGGGTGGAGACATCAAACCGGATGTACCGGTGGTCGGAGTAGGTCTCCACCCCCTCCATGACACGCCAGTCAATGGCACGCGGCGACAGAGCGGGGCTAGCGAACGAGATGTCCACCACCGACTCGCCCCGCATCCGCGCACACGTGGGGACAGAACCCCGATTTAGGACGACCAGGCCTGTCTCCAGAGCCCAGTTTTCCACCATCCTACCCCGCACATCTGTACGACGAGAACCCCAAGCCAAGTTCTTGGCATTGAAGTCCCCGAGGACAAGTACGGGGAGGGGATAACTTCCGACGACGACTGCTCTCAGCTCTGCAAGAGAGTTGTGGAGCTCGGCGAGAGATCGGTTCGGGGAGAAGTACACCCCCACAACGAATTTGGCACGATCCTGACATACCTCTTTCGCCTCCTTTACATCCATATATCTACGCATACATGCTCGTCGGTTAAGGGTACTTCTAACGTGGCCCATTTTCAAAATATCGCCAATTTGGTCGATAAACTTTTTTCTAGGGCGTCCCTTCCCGACTCGGCCGTTCACATCTGCCATATAAATTTGCTTTGTCACTCTTTCCTCATTCATTCTTTCTACTTGACCAAACCACCGAAGCATTCCTTTCTTAATCCTGGTCACAACATCATCTTGCATACCACATTTATCTCTTATCACGCAATTTCTCACCCTGTCATTCAGATTCAACCCTAGCATATTCCTTAAAGACCGCATTTCTACAGCATTTATTCTACATTCGTGCTTCTTAAAGTAATTATTAAAGTTAACATTTTGGTGTTTTATTTGGTACAAGAGCGAACAAAGCAAGCTCGGGACTTGGGGCACACCAACCCAGATAGGTTTGGTTAGAAAGATTTGTGGTTATTTTTTCATAAACCACCCAGAAATAACGGGGGCTCCATCAACTAAACTTTGGTATTGCTTCGGTGAAGAGGGGTCACGCCCCCTCCCCGACTACCTATTAAGGTGATTTTTCTTATAAATTATTTTATAAAGTTTTGATCTCTAACATTTAATATAAAAATACCATGCATCTCATGGTGGGGGGGGCAGCTGGGGGACGAATCTACCCCTCTCCACCTCCCTTCCCCCCGCCCCACAACCCCTTATTAAAGCAACTTGATATTAAAGCTTTACCAGAACCAGCACAAAACCCAGTGGGACTTTTTTTTAAATAAAATAAATTTACAATATATTATCCTCAATTTAATTTAAATAATAATTTTTATTTATAAATAATATATTATCAATTTTAACTTACTGGATGTTTGAGCAGTAGTTGTCTCTTGCATATAACTTGATGTTGAAGCAATTTCTTGTGTATAACGTGTTTTAAAAGTATTATTTTTATTTGTAACTTCAGCTAAGGGTGATATCTTAGCAACAGCACCTGTAAAATCAATATATACAATGAATGATTATATTGTACTTGAAATATATTGACAACTTAAGAATAGTACAAAGACAAATGTGAACTGATGGCTCTAATAAAAATTCTAACCTGCTTGGGTTTATTAATTGCAAAGATTAATTCCTCTACTACCAATCAGCAAAAAATTACAGCATACACATATTAGCCATGTAGAATTTGAACGACTAAGGCTGAAGGACTACCAACATCTTCCAACAGACAATATCAAACAACAAATACCACAAGTAGCATAATAAAATAAAACAAATAAAAATGAAGCTAAAAGTTACACATTCCATTTTATTAAAATGGAAGTTTATTATTAGTATTAGTTGTACAATAGAACACCTGTGAAAAATATGCATACTATAATGTAAATTATGGATCTTACAGCAATGTCGAATTTTACAAAGACGGATCCAAATCAAGTAACTTCTCTTGTGATTAATTAAGTTTGGTAATAAGACCAAATGAAATACTAACTTTTTTGTTCTGTTTCTTATGAATACTGCACAAATTTGGGCATCTAAACTTTAAATATGATATTCTAAGATTGAATGAAATGAAAGAATGGGATATCAAATTGAAGATCATCATAACTTTAAATAGATACTAAAGGACAATATGATTAAAAAATAATTAAACATTGAACATATTGTACAATATAGTATGTTGGTGCAATATATATTCTCATTAATACTGGAAAAGATCTTTAGATCACTATATATTTGTTATTATAACATAAACTCATGTTTCTTCCCAGTTGTACTCTGAGCAAGTTTAATATTTATAAACTGGTGTAGATTTTGATATTCATATGAGCTTTGAAAAAGCCTTAATTTATAAGCTTTTTATTATCATTTGAATCAAACTGTTAATAAGAAATAACAAACTTTCCATAAAATTGCTTTACATGTCATACATAATATTTCATCAACGTGGAAGTTGAAAATTAGTATTGCAGAACATAGTTTAACAATGATTCAAAATTTATACATTCAATTATTCATGTTTGATAGTAAAATTAATTATTTGAGGAACAAACTTCCATATTAACTTTAACATTCATAATATTAAGAATAGATCATTACAATGTTAATGCAAATTTTTACTAACCTCTCATATGCAATGCTGGTATTGCAATATTACTTAACATTTTACTCCGGTCCAGTACTTGGATTCAAAAGGTGTATGACAAATTCTTCGGTACTTAAACACATACATATCATCTAAGCACAGAAAGTTTCCACCAACTGCTTGAACCTGTGTACAAAAGCGTGTTGAATCTTTTGTAGAGTTTGGAAATTTGTGAAGTATATAGCCATCGTCACCTACAAAAAAAATTAATATTTTAGAAGCGTTTTTGAAAAGTGTAATGACAGTACTATAAGTAGTAGTGTTATAAGGGTAATTCTTTAGTAATCTGCTGCACGAATTATTGGTCGCCGAGTGGACGGGTAGATGGGGGAGGAGTAGGAACCTCCCCCTAAAAGAATTAAGTGCCGGAACCCCCCCCCCCCCATTTTTTATGTATGTAAGAATACATAGCAATGTATTGGCTGTAAGGGTGTAAAAGTGATGCAGAACTTTTGGGCTACCTGCGTCTGCGCTAGGTATCACATTGTTGCCCAAGGTGACACTGACTTATATATAAAATAGAAAGAAGAAATAATATATTGACTAGTAAAACCTGTAAATAATTAGATTTACTCACAGCTCTTGGTACATCCTGAAACATAGCAAATTTTATCCGCGGCCATCACTAAACTATACGAACAATGGCCGAAGGAAAGAACAGATAATCGAAGTCCCTTTCACGTGCATGGGCCACTATATTAAGCAAAGATAATCAAAGTCCAAGAATGGCCAAGTTGTAAGAAAATATAGGAAAAATATAAAAAATTCAAAACATTCAAAGCACAATCGTTACGTCAGAAAAACAAAACGCCAATGTCAAATTCAAAAACAAACAAAATGGTGGTAGAGGGTGCTGGTCACGTTTAGAAATTAAAACACCAATATTCCATCTTCCAATTAAACGAATAAACTAGACTTAAAGCAGCTAAATCTTAATAAAATTAGTTGTTTAACTCATTTTCTGGTGAAAATATCTAAATTCACATTATTAACACGTAGATTTAGTCAATGTGATACGATCATTTAATTTGATTTAATTATCTAAAACAATGCACTTCCGAACGTAAACCTACTCCAGCGCTGTCCTTTGGAGAGTTGTGGAACTAAATATGCAATGCCAGTTTCTATAGAACAGAAAAATGTTCTAACTACAAAGGCCCTGGTTGCTGTTGAGTTGAAGCGTGAACGTTGTGATTTTCATATTATAATTTTAATGTTTACTATTAATGTTCCATTTAGTTCATTGTAATTATGTTATAATTAGAACTACAAATAGTTTTATCATTAAAAAAACTAATTATAAAATGCCCCGAGGAAAAACAGAAGCAAGTGCCTCAATACAAAAAATATATAATCTTGAGATAAATAATAAAAATCAAAACGACAGTATTATAATGAATTCTGAAAAAACCGTAAAACAAGAACAATTAGATATCCATGAACAAAGTACAATAAATATAGATTTAAATGAATTCAAATTTAAGAAAAAACCAACAGTTAAAATTGAGTTTGATGATACAACAATCGAAAAATCGGTACGCACGGACGTAAAATGTACATTTATTTTATACAGAAATGTTATTTGTGTATGAAATGAAATTGCTTACATTTAGTCCTCGCCATGTCAACTTTAAACCAGACTCCCGAGGTTTTGAAGTAGTATAGTTCTGCTCATAGAATTTTGCTCTTTAAACAAGAGACATGCAATTTTTTATGCAAGTATTTTTTCAAGGTCTTGTTTTTTTTTTGCAAATTTGATTGCACTCCTTTTATGTTACAGTAGGCACTTACTGATTATTTTCTTATGCAAGTGTTTTCAATTCTGTTTAATTTTAACTTCAAAAGAAAGTACTTGAAAGTATTTTGAAACACAAACCAAAATATGAACCACCAAATACTTGGAAGTCCTAGTGCTTGATTTTGCTAGTATAATCCATGCTTAGTGGTTGCCAACCACTAGAAAATTAAACAGGAGATATGTAGCAGTATCCTTCTGATACAACTCAAAAGATTGCAGCTGCTAAGGGATGCCTATGTTCAACAGCATTGTTTTAATTTGAAATGTATCATAAACATTTCCTTAATTTTTATTCTAATAAAGTGTTTTGATACTTTGTTACTGTTGTAGGAGCACAAAGGTTTATGGGAACCAGTTAAATGGAGAGAATTTTTGGACAATTTAAGAGCAATGCGGTCAAATAATGATGCACCTGTTGATTCAATGGGCTGTCATATGACTATGGATGAGAATGCACCACCCAAAGTATAATTAGTTTTCACACTTATTATTTTTTGAATTTATAAATCAATTATCAGTTTTAAAATCTGTATTATTTCCATGTAATATCTAAGGAATTGGATATTGAAGTGACAGTATTATGATGTTTGAGGCAGTCAGCTATGAGGAAAGTCTTTGGTTTGAATCTGACATTTGACTGCTGTTGTGAAACTTCTAAAAAAGCATTTTAAACTAACTTGGAGTATTAATAATTTTACAGCATTACTATGTAATTTGAGAGTAATTTTTATCAAAAAGAGAAAATATGAATGTACTCTTTTATGTTCTAGGTTATAAGGTATCAAACACTCATTTCTCTTATGTTGTCAAGTCAAACAAAGGATCAGGTGACTTTTGCTGCTATGAAAAGACTCAAAGAGAGAGGTTTAACAGTAGATAATGTTCTTGACATGAGTGATGATGAGTTAGGCAAATTAATCTACCCTGTTGGTTTTTGGAAAGTAAGTTTCTACTGTTAACTAAGTAAAACTGCTGCTAGTTCTATAGTATACATACTTTAGTGACCACTTAGTGATAACTGTATTGTCTAATGGTCAGAGAACTTGGGTATTATACTTTGGTTTTGGAGCTAAAACCTTGCCAGAGATAACTTAGAAGAGACACCTTAGAAGATACTCAGAATCCACCCCAGATGCGGATAATCAGGATTTGTATATATTATTTTCTTCCGATTTTCTCCTTCCTAAAATATATGCATACTTCTTGTTTGAAAAGTCAATTTTGAAATAAAAGGAGTGCCTCACAGGATTTCAATCCATTGGAATCATGACAAAATAATTTAAAATGAAGTACTATTTTTGGAATGCTGACAAAGAAAAACGCCTAGTTCTTGGCTAACACATCTGGTTTAGCTAAGAAATTTAGATAATGGTTGCAAACATACATAAAAATATATATCCAGGATATCAATTTACACTGGCCGAGCCAATATTTCTCGGGAAAACATCTCTGAGTGCCGGGACAAACTTGTGTCTGAAGTCGAGTCTCTGCTGGACAGAGTCTCGGATTGGGGGCGACTAAATCTAGTCCAGTTTAACCCCCAGAAGACATAAGTTTGCGCGTTAACCGCTAAAAAAAACCACTTTGTCGTATCCCCTCAGTTTCAAGGCACTCCCCTTGTTGCCTCAGCCAGTATCAGAATGCTCGGCGTCGACATATCGAGTGACGTGCAGTTTCGTGGTCACTTGGAAGGGAAGGCCAAATTGGCCTCCAAAAAGCTTGGCATGCTCAGCAGAGCGGGACAGTATTTCATGCCGGCACACCGCCTGCAACTTTACAAGGCGCAGGTTCGGCCGCACATAGAATACTGTTCCCATCTCTGGGTTGGGGCTCCCCAGTACCAGCTCCTTCCACTTGACCGCATCCAGCGCAGAGCGGCTCGAATCGTCGACAACCGTGTGCTTTCCGATCGGCTCGATTCACTGGCACTGCGAAGAGATGTTGCATCCCTTTGTATTTTCTTTCGCATATACCATGGAGAGTGCTCTGAGGAGTTGTTCGGATTAATCCCAGCCGCCAAATTTCGTGAACGCACTACGCGGCAAACGTCCCGATACCATCCAAACCATCTGGATGCTTGGCGGTCCACCACTGTATGTTTCAAAAGAAGTTTTCTTCCGCGTACAACCTCTCTGTGGAATAATTTACCACCGGCGATTTTTCCGGACCGATACGACCTGGGGACCTTCAAGAAAAGAGCTCACTTAACATCAGGTGAGCCACATGCTCGTTTGCCCCCTCTTCTATAAAAAAACAAAAATAATAATGAAATTAGTTTTAGTTTTGACTGGACATATTTCATAATTCATAAATTATGTAATAATATTATTTAAAATGAGGAAGTTGGATTTGATTTAAATGCAATGTGTAATGCACATTGCATTTAAATCAAATCCAACTTCCTCATTTTAACAGTGGTAGAGCCATGCGGCAGCTTTGCTGTTGCACGTATGGGCCGGCTCAAACCGGGGTGGTACCACGACCTCACAGAATACCGGCGTGAAGTGGAAGCTCTGCTTCCGCGTTTCGTCTGGTGAGTGCAGGTGGCCGGAGGCCCAAATCCCCCCCCCCCCCCATCAACATGGTAGCGGAATTAAATAAAGATAGACTACCCCAGGAGGGTACCAGCACCCCTGGAGAATCCCTCGCTGAGCATCCACGACCATGTTTCTCCACTTCTGAGCTTGGGTGCTCAGGCTGCCCCGCGTATTCTGGGGGGGGCGAAATTCCGCTCAAGACTACAACTGCTCGGGGCAAACGGAGCAACAAGACTAAGGCGACCCCTGCCACGCTGTCCGTGAATTTCTGCAATATCAGGGGACTTCACTCTAACCTAAACGCCGTCCACTACCATCTCGAGACGACGAGGCCGGCTCTGCTCTTTCTGACCGAGACGCAGGTGTCCTCTCCGGCTGATGTCTCGTATCTCTCCTACCCGGGGTACAGACTGGAACACTCCTTTGTGCCTCGGGCTGGAGTTTGCGTTTACGTCAGAGAGGACATCTGTTCTCGACGCCTCGGCAGACTTGAAGGTTCGGACCTGTCCATCCTTTGGCTACGCGTAGACAGCGACGACCATCCGCGCGTCTACGGGTGCCTCTATAGGTCCCATAGCGGTAATGCCGAAACAGACCGACTCTTCGACCACGTCCAAATGGCTCCAGATTCGTTGCTACAGCAGATCCCCTCCGCAGAGATCGTGATCCTCGGCGACTTTAACGCCCATCACGCCGAATGGCTTGGTTCACGTTTAACCGATCATGCGGGGAGATCTGTTCATGATTTTGCCTTGGCATATGGTCTGACACAACTGGTTACTTCGCCTACGCGGATTCCAGATGTGGAGGATCATGCACCTTCCCTGTTGGACCTTCTGCTGACCTCTCACCCGGACGGATATCAGATTTCCGTCGACGCCCCTTTAGGCTCCTCGGACCATTGTCTGGTCCGGAGTGTTGTGCCACTCACGCTGAAATCGCGGTTGCATTCTGCAGGCTGCCGCCGTGTTTGGCACTATAGGTCAGCCGATTGGGATGGGATGCGGTCTTTCTTTGCATCCTACCCTTGGGGGCGGGTTTGCTTCTCGCCGGATGATCCCAACGTTGTTGCGGATTCTGTTACTGATGTGGTACTTCGGGGTATGGAACTTTTTATTCCTTCCTCTGTGGTGCCCATTGGAGGCAAATCTCAGCCATGGTTTGGTCGCTCCTGTAAAATAGCATCATGCTATAAGCAGGAGTGCTATCAAGCCTGGGTTGATGCATCAGCGTCCCGGGATGTAAACACCAGCGCTCTAAAAAAGAAGTATAATTCCGCCTCTAGGTCCTTCAAAAGAGTCATTGCCAAGGCAAAGTCAGAGCACATAGGCAGAATTGGCGAGAAACTAGTTCGCCTTCCTTCTGGAACCCGTGCATTCTGGTCTCTCGCCAAGGCTGTCCAGGGGAATTTCTGTCAGCCATCTCTTCCATCTCTGCACAGGGAGGACGACTCACTGGCCCATACTGCAAAGGAGAAAGCCGATCTTCTAGGCTCCTTCTTTGCGTCTAACTCGACTCTCGATGACGGGGGGAGTACGCCGCCGACCATCCCGCGGTGTGAGTGCTCCATGCCGGAAGTGCAGTTCACACAGCGCTCGGTTCGCAAAGCACTCCTCTCCCTGGACATCCACAAGTCGAGTGGGCCTGACGGAATCCCCCCAATTGTGCTGAGGACGTGTGCTCCAGAGTTGGCACCGGTTTTAACGCGTCTTTTCCGGTACTCCTACTCCCTAGGCGTAGTCCCAAAATCATGGAAGACGGCTTTCGTCCACCCGATTCCTAAAAAAGGCGACCGCTCAGACCCGTCCAACTACCGGCCAATCGCCATCACCTCCTTGTTCTCCAAAACAATGGAATCCATTGTAAACTGCCAGCTCATGAGGTACCTTGAGGATCACCAGCTGATTAGTGACCGCCAATACGGTTTTCGCCGTGGTCGGTCAGCTGGTGATCTTCTGGTCTACCTCACTCACAGATGGGCGGAGGCAGTAGAGTTCAAGGGGGAGGCATTGGCCGTTAGTTTGGACATTGCGAAGGCCTTCGATCGGGTTTGGCACAAAGCGCTTCTTTCGAAGCTCCCTTCCTATGGGCTTCCCGAGAAATTGTGCGATTGGATCACCAGCTTTCTTGCAGATCGGAGCATCAAGGTCGTTGTAGACGGTGCAAGCTCCGATTGCAAGCCTATTAATGCTGGTGTTCCACAGGGCTGCGTGCTATCGCCAACGCTGTTTCTTCTGCATATCAATGATATGTTGCATACCCGTAACATTCATTGCTATGCAGATGACAGCACTGGTGATGCTCTTTACACCGGCCGAGCCAATATTTCTCGGGAAAACGTCTCCGAGTGCCGGGACAAACTTGTGTCTGAAGTCGAGTCTTTGCTGAACAGAGTCTCGGATTGGGGACGACTAAATCTAGTCCAGTTTAACCCCCAGAAGACACAAGTTTGCGCGTTAACCGCTAAAAAGAACCCCTTTGTCGTATCCCCTCAGTTTCAAGGCACTCCCCTTGTTGCCTCAGCCAGTATCGGAATCCTCGGCGTCGACATATCGAGTGACGTGCAGTTTCGTGGTCACTTGGAAGGGAAGGCCAAATTGGCCTCTAAAAAGCTTGGCGTGCTCAGCAGAGCGGGACAGTATTTCATGCCGGCACACCGCCTGCAACTTTACAAGGCGCAGGTTCGGCCGCACATGGAATACTGTTCCCATCTCTGGGCTGAGGCTCCCCAGTACCAGCTCATTCCACTTGACCGCATCCAGCGCAGAGCGGCTCGAATCGTCGACGACCGAGTGCTTTCCGATCGGCTCGATTCATTGGCGTTGCGAAGAGATGTTGCATCTCTTTGCGTATTTTATCGCATCTATCACGGGGAGTGCTCTGAGGAATTGTTCGGATTAATCCCAGCCGCCAAATTTCGTGAACGCACGACACGGCAAACGTCCCGATACCATCCACACCATCTGGATGCTTGGCGGTCCACCACTGTACGTTTCACAAGGAGTTTTCTTCCACGTACAACCTCTCTGTGGAATAGTTTATCACCGGCGATTTTTCCGGACCGATACGACCTGGGGACCTTCAAGAAAAGAGCTTACTCCTTTCTAAAGGGCCGGCAACGCACCCACAATTCTCCTGGTGTTGCGGTTGATCATGGGCGGCGGTAGTCACTTAACATCAGGTGAGCCGCATGCTCGTTTGCCCCCTCTTCTATAAAAAAAAAAAAAAATGCATGGACTTTAATAGTCTGTAACAGTAACAACAATACATTATGGGTGCGTTTGGCAGAAAAAAGCGCTAGCAAGCGCTTGCAAGCAAAATGGCGATCGTAAGCGGTAAGCGCTGTCAAATCGTAAGTAGCTATTTTCCTCCAGGACACGATGTTAGTTTTAACCGGGGAATCTAACCTAATTTAAACATATGTTTGTAAATTATTCATATTAAAAACTTACCAATCATGATTTTTTAATAGCATGTATATGTTTATTCATGTCATTATATTACTTAAAACTAATATTGCACAAAACTCTACTTCAAAACAAACAAATTAAATAAGCAAAATGGCGGATTGTGTCAGCGCTACTGAAGTAGCAATCGTGTCCTGGCCGAAAACTATTTTAGCGCTTATAAGCGCTTGCTAGCGCTTTTTTCTGCCAAACGCACCCTATATGTTTTTTTTTTGTGGTTATTAAAAATTAATAATTAAAGTGTATGTGTTGAACTGTACATGGGGTGAAGTCGGCAGAACAAAAATAAAAGTGAATTCCGATTATCCACCCTTGAATGTTTACAATTCCGCTATTGAAAATTGGTCTTCCAAAAAAGAATATCATAGTCACTTCTTAAGACACCCAAGGAATGTAATAGGCTAATAGATTCACTAACTTCACCACCATCAGGCATATGCTTGTAGTACTGTTTTTCCTATGTACTTGACAGAAACAACAGCCTTTGTTTCTGTTCAGCAACAGCTCTTTTACTCTAGGAAATTGTAAAAATTAATTCAAATTTTTATAGACCAAAGTGAAATACATTAAGAAAACAACACAAACTTTAAAGGATCAGTATGATGGTGACATACCAGACTCAGTTGAAAAACTTTGTAAACTTACTGGAGTTGGACCAAAAATGGCACACATTTGTATGAAAGTAGCTTGGAACAAAGTGACAGGAATTGGTTAGTAAGTTATTACATGTTTACTTACAATAATACAAGGTTGATATATGCCCTTGTTACATACAATAATCAACCTTAAGAAAACAGTCGAGTAAATTCGTAAGTCGGAATGCGTCCCACATGGGGAAGATCAGCGCAAGTTGGCTGGTAGAAACTGGATGCGTGTAGTCGAAGATCAGGCTAAGTGGCGCGCCTTGGGAGATTCCTGTCTAGTAGTGGACTGCTGCTGGCTGATGAAGTTATATATTTATTAAATTTTGACTTGACCAATGGAGTTATTAATAAGATATGATGCTTTTATTTACTGTTGACATTTTTTTTATTTTGCTCCTTTCTCTTTGCATATAATTCTGCTACAACCTGGTTCTGATTAATTAAATCCTGTAATGTCATTACTATGCCACTAAGGTCACATGAAATAACTATTTATTGCTTTTTAATGGGCATATTTCCTCATTTTTTAAAATAATTAATTTTTATTTTTAGGTGTTGATACTCATGTTCATAGAATTAGTAACAGGATTGGTTGGGTTAAAAAACCTACAGCTACACCAGAAGATACACGGAAGGCTCTGGAATCATGGCTTCCTTTTGAATTATGGAGTGAAGTGAATCACCTCATGGTTGGGTTTGGTCAAACTATTTGCTTACCGTTAGGGCCTTTATGTAATAATTGTCTTAATAAAGACATTTGTCCATCCAGTGGAAAATTAAACAGGTCACCAAATAAAAAGTCACCAATTAAGAAAAGCCGTAAGCAAGATGTGAAAGGTGATGTAACAAAATTAATTCTTCAATCAAAAGAGGGACCAGTACAGTCTCCAGATAACGTGAGCAGTGAAAGCTTAGGTACAAGTTCTTCCAAAGTAACTAAGGTTCAAACAGATGTACAAGTTAAAAATGAAAGTGAATCTCATAAAATTGTTACATTGGAAAAGGTACAATTAAGAAGGAAGTCACCTAGAAATAAAAATAGTAGTAATTAATCTAATATGTAAGAAGGAACACATTGTAAGATTGACTAAGAAGCAAGAAAGAAAAAAACCTTCTAGTACTTAGTGTCATATTTTCAACAAAAATTGGGTGTTCTCAAAGAAACACAGGCTACAAGGGTTGTCTTAAAATATTTTTGTTTTTATAATTAATTTAAATTATTTAAAACACTTACTGGATTATGTTTGTAAAATTGGAATTGTTTGTAAAATTTGTAATAATATTTAACTGCTACTCTGTACCTTTTTTTTTTGAAAAATATTACCCTCCATCTTAGTTTCTCCTGTATCATTGAGGTGTTTTTTAAATCAATAAGTCAAACTAACAAACATTGTACCTTGAACAAATTTTTTGTAATTATAAATAAAAAAAATTTGTATAACAAATAATATCTTTATTTCACTTCTTTCTATGATTTTTATTTTTTGACTTATTTCTTTTCATATCTGATTTGGCCTTCTTAACATGGTTTTTTCTTTGTTGTGATTTTTTCTTATTCTGTATTCTGTCTAACTTACTCTTCATTTGGAATACTTTACTTTTTTGTATTTTTTTAGTTGCCTGCTTCTTAAGCATTTGTTTAATTTCTTTTTTGGTTTTAATATTTGTGTTTTCATCATTTTCTGGATCTGAAACTTCATTAGTACTTTCGTCATCTAATCCCATTCCTGGAATCGTTGGTAGTAGATCTTCTTCATTTTTCTTTGTTTCCGATAGCTTTTCAACATTTTCTTTAGGCCTGTTATCCCCTATAACTATATCTTTTTTTTGTAGAGTATCTGATGACAATTCAACTATTTTTACATTCACATCCTCATCTTCATATTCTTCTTGAAGCAACTGTTCAATATCAGGTATTGGACGGCTGGACACTACCAGCTTTTTGTAAGATTCTTTATTCTGTAATAATTTATAGAAATATTTTTCAATTTTATATAATATGTATGTTACATGTATGCATATTATATAACAAATTTATGATAAACATACAAGAAAGTTTAATAGCAGATCTTAGGGTACGACTTTCCATTGACGTCCGTCGAATTTGAGGTGGGAGGGGTGGGGGGGGGGGAGGTGTACTACTCCCCCTTAAAAGGAAAAGTTGCGGAGCTCCTCCCTTTTTGAGTTTTTTTGAATTTTAATTCTGAGGAAATTTTATTTTTTGTGGATAAATATTAAGTGTAAAAAACCATGGGGACCTCTTGGGGGGAAGGGGGTACCCCCTAAGGAAGGGGGAACCCCTTCACCAAAAATAAATAGAGGGACTCATTCAGAGGGATTTCTGTATCTATTTTGAGACTGCAACGTCTCCGGCGCTGCGGGAAGAGCAGCCTCTACGCCTTTGCGTAACAAATCACAGGCATCCAGCCTCGCCTCCGCAGCTTCGGCTTGTTGGTCGCCTTCGGCGACCAGCCTCAGCCGCTCCGGCTCGTCCGATGCCTACGATTTGTTACAGCAGGCGGAGGCTGCTCTCCCTACGCGCCTCCGGCTCTATAAAACCACTCTAGGGGTAGGACAGACTAGTACCACGTGGAGTCGGGGTCTATTAATTCGGTTCCTTGACATAAGTTGAACCTAACCTATTTTATTTGTTATCTGCCCTAATAGGTGGGCACTGTTTTATACAATTTTATACACATATTGCTTTAATTAATTCTTAGAAATCGTCAGTTTTACGGCACGTCCCACAAGCCGGCAAAAACGGTAAATACTACACATTTTAATTTTAATAGCTCATAATGATAATAATTTTGTAATTTAAATATAAACTGTTAAATATATGTGTATGCATGAAAACTATTTAAATGAGTACAAAATATAATTATTTACGTAAAATGTACAATAAAATGCTACCGAACGTATGACAACTTAACTGTACGGAAAACGAACGTTAAATGGCGAGAATTCGATGTAATCTGTGGTAAGGATTGACGTAAATATTATAAAAATAATTGATTTTCAACAATTTTTTTCTCAAAAGGTACGCGTTTCCGCATGTTGAAATTTTGCGTGTGTGTTTACAATAGTGTAACCTTTCTGTAAAAAAATATCATATAATCAGAGATAGGGATTGACATAAATATTGCAAAAATAATTGATTTTCAATAATTTTTTTCTCAAAAAGTACGCTTCTCCGCATGTTGAAACTTTACGTGTGTGCTTATATTAATGTAACCTTTCTGTAAAAAAAATATCAACCCCCAACTCGATGGACGTCAATGGAAAGCTTAGCCCATCTTAGATTTAAATAATTGCCAGACAACTCCTATTAGCTTTTTGTGGATTTATTGTTATTGTAAACAAAGTCAAGAGCAATTTTGTTATTATTGGATTAGCAAACATGGTTTTAATGGATGCTAGGTGTAGGTAGTTGCAGTAGGAGTTCTCAACAATAATTAAAAGTGAATTTTAATTAACAATCTATACAAAATAAAATTGTTGAAAGATTTAAGTTGGTTACAGTGATCTAACAAATGATTATATAATATATATATATATATATATATATATATATATATATATATATATATATATATATATATATATATATATATATATACATATATATATATATACATCCCATAACTTATTGTACGTCCATTATGGCCAATTTTGCATATAATGTGGCGTCAACCTGCTTACGACGTCCAATATACGGACGTCAAATAGGAGACCTAGCGCAATGTTCGCAAATTGTCAAGCTGATCACAGAAATGTCAAAATCTAAAAAAAAATTGGACGTCATTTTTCTTCCAATCTTGCTGTACCTACTGAATATTTACGTAGTTCCGCTAATTTTCGTTGCAAAAATAATAGAGCTGCTGGCGATTTGTGAATACTTTCATTTATGGCCGTATTTGACTTCCGCACAAAATTAGGAGATGCGACGTTGCCGTTCCGTCACCGTTGCCAACGTGTTACTTGTATTTAGTGATATATGGTTATGACTGCCTCGTCGGTCTAGTGGTTGTAGTAGTGCGACTGCTGATCGTGAGGTCCTGGGTTCGAATCCGGGTCGGGCCAAAAAATCAATTATTGAGTTTTTCTGTCAAGAAATTCTCAATAGCTGCCCGGAGTCAGGAAGTTGGCGGTGTATTACCCCCGTGCCTCGGAAAGTACGTAAAGCCGTTGGTCCTGCGCCTGATCTCTCTCCGGTCGTGTCGGTTTACCGTCCCATCGGATTGAGAATGAGGGAATAGAGTGCACCTGCGGTTGTGCATACACTTGGGCACTATAATCCTGTCCTGCGCCGATGGCTAGTCTCCATTGAGGCAGGCCGCTGTGACCGTAATTCAGTCTGCAGGACATTTTTATATGGTTTATACTGCACTTGGTACTAGTAATTTTACTTTTAAACTCGTTTTCTTAACCTTACATTTATCTACATATAATATGGACTTCCGAATATCCTAAAACTTTCATACTGAATGATATTTGACACACGTATTTTTGAATTTAGTTATATTTTTATAAATGTGGATGCGGACGTCAGCTTATTGGTTTATTTCATGCTGCACTATATTTTAACGACTTACATTTGGTACTAATCTGCCTAAAAGAACTCTTGTTAGGTATTTCGTAAGCAACCCATAATTCTGTTTGAGTATAAGTTACTTTCTGATTGAGTACAGGAAGATGGACTCAATTGTAGATATTGACAGGTTTCATACAAGTTTGTTTTATTATATTGTGACTAATAACTTCTGACAAATAACCTAATATGGTCTGGCGAAGAAACTCATTTTAATATAAGGTTTTACTGCATTAACTGCCAATAGGTTGTTACTTATTAAATTAGATAGTTTTATGTGCCTACACTGTCGTATTAGGAATGCCTGTAGAGACGGAGGTAGAAATAAATAAATAAAATAAATAAAAATTTCTACAATAGACATAACTCCGAAAAAACAACAGCAACAACCTGTCAATGTCTACAATTAGTACTTACCGTAAAACGGGGTGAATAGGGACGATTTCAAGGTTTAGGGCAGATTTCTAATTTGTTATCATTGTGTTTGTTATTGAATACTACCTAAATATTCCTTCCGGTGGCTGAAACTTTTATTATTTAGAACTTTTCCCGCATAAAAATGTAGGTTTTACGAGAAAAAGAGAAAAATATGGCCGATCCCGACTCACCCCGTGGTTGGGGTGAAAAGGGACGAAAGAGGGGTGAATCGGGAATTCAGTTAGGGCTGCCACAGATTTTTACCCAACAAGATAAAATGAGGTTTTCAATTCCACTTAATAATATTAAATAAAACAAATATAACAGTGTAGAAAGTATTTATTTAATGAGATCAGTAATACAGTCAGCAAACAAAATAGCAAATTTTTTTTCAAAAGTATGTTAATATCACGTTATTCTCTTATACAATAGACTATTATCAACTACTTTTCTTCTTTTATCAACTAAATAAAATTGAAGAAAAAAAAACATAATAAAAATATTAATTTCGACAAAACAAAACATTTTCGTAATAAGTAATAACTCAACATTGATAAAATAAAACCTCTTATTAGGACTTAATAATATAAATCGTAGGCGAATTATGTTTTACGATTCAAGAAGCCTGAAACAAAAAGCATAATATATTACTCGTCATCTTCTAAAATTTTCAAAATTTCACTTTCATTTTTATAATAATTTGTTAGACATCTTTTTTTCTTCTTAGGGGGTGGCAATGGTAATTTAATATCCGATATGATTTTTATTTCTTTTTTCTTTTTAGTATCCTTCTTTATCTCTTCTTGCTTTAAAAAGTCTGAGCTTGAGATAGTCACTTCGTCTTGATATTGTAAATCTAATGAGTCAGCAAAAACAATAGGCATATCTTCTACGTTAAATGACCCTGAGTCTTTTTCTCTAAGAATGTTTTGGAATACAACAGATTTATCACTCTCATCCGTATTTTTTACATATTGGCCAATGACATCTCTTGATGGTCCAGCTTCCGGTAATATTGGCATAACATTTTCTTTCCCATCCCATCTCTCATCATCTACTTGCTGATTTGTTTTGAGACATAACAAATTAAAGGTTTTTGTTGCTCTTTGGTGCTCTTTTCTATCGTTAGGTTCGTGAGGCACATTCCTGTTGGTAACTTCTTGAGATTGTGTTGGTGTTTTACTCTTTTTTCCTTTTCCTTTTCCTTTATAACCACCGAATTTCCAAATTTTTGGTATTTCTTCTTCAGGCATCATTTCTACATCATTTCCACAAACACTTCGCCCTGAAACTACCTCTAACTTTTTCTTACATTTTGGTTCCCTAATTTTCATTGTACTGAAACGCATTTCTTTTAAAATTTTCAGGAAAGATTCATCTACCGCATTTTTATTTGTATCTGCTTCTTGATTTAGTGTAGGTAATCTTGACAAGACTTCATTCGCATTTAATGGAATGATTCCTGCTTTACGGAAGCCAGCTTTGATGTTTTTTTCCGAATTTGGTTTTAATTGGTCTATCAATAATTTTAAAAGACGCGGGAAACAACCTTTAGGCACTGATGTTAACATTCTGCCGTCAGTGTTCTTCCACTTGTCTAGTAGTTGTCGCCAGGCTAATTTCATCGGCCTAAAAAAGGCTAAGTCTAACGGCTGGGTTATATGCGTAGAATTCGCCGGTAAAAAGACAAAATGTATGTTCCTTTCTTTACAGAATTTAATCAGGTCCACGGAAAGATGCGAAGACAAGTTGTCTCCGATCAGGATCTTTTTTCCTTCTTTGTTTTCAAAAAAAGATACGACTGTGGTTTCGATCCAGTCTTTGAACATGTCACCGTCAAACCATCCGGATTTAGAGCGATTGTACCTTGCACCCTCAGGGCCATTCTCAACCCATGTGTTATAAAGGTGTGAAGCCTTATAAACAATGTACGGTGGCAATAGTTCTCCTGAGCCTGTACATGCCATCATCAAAGATGTTGAGCCTTTTGAATGGTTTACTACCCTTTCCGGGTATTTACAACCTCGTTTTACAATTACTTTTTTCGGCCAGGATCGTCAGAGAGATTCGTCTCGTCATAATTTATAATATTTGTAGCTGGAACATTTTCTAAGGATTTTTTCAACTCACAGAAGTATGTCTGTATAGATTCTGGTGAAACTGCAGCCCTAGATCTTTTTATGTTTTGGCATAGTCTCTTTGAAATTTTATTTTTGTGCCGTTTTAGAAAACCGTTTGTGAAGTCTATTCCTGGTAAATTATTTTTAAACTTTTTGTGTACTATCCCTTGTGTGTCTAGATACATTTTGACTAAGTATCTTAAGTCAGTTGTATCTAGGGGATATCCCCACTCTGCACACATATTCAAGTTTTCTACCAACAGATCTTCTATATCTGGTGTAAGCGCTGTTTGGCCACCAGGGCATTTTATATTTTTATTGGTATGATGGCGATGAAGAGTTGATTTTGATATACCATACTTGTCGGCCACAGATTTTATAGACACATGATTATAATTCAATTCTTCAAGAGCTTTTTTAATTATTTCCTCATCATACTTTTTGTACTGCTTACACCCTGGTTTAGGTTTATAAATGCGAGGCATGATATCGTTCTGTAAACAATGAAAATTATTTGTATAAATATAATGTACACAAAATATCTTTAAACTTCGTCATTTCATTAGATCATGATCTATGGAGCATGTAGATTTACTGTCTAAATAAAATAAACATTACCTTTAACCGTTAATTATTGCTTATTTAACTTCAGTATTAGTTATTTACATATCTGTGACTTTCTATTGCTATTTCGTAAAGAAAGATTGACCTTTTTAATATTGACATCGTCTTAGGTTCGAATATTTGTATGCAATAAAAAATACTTTTCTTATGATTTCTATGACAACATATAAATATTTTTTTCTTAAACAACTGAATAAGAGACCAAAGTAATTTTTGACAACCCTATTAAGTAAGCCCTATTCACCCCTCACTCGTCCTGAATCACCTCTAATTCGTTCCATATTACCCCTTTTCCGTCCCGAATCACCCCTTTAAATGTCTCTATTCTCCCCTCACACGTCCCTTGTCACCCCAAGATTATCAATTAATGCAGAACCTTTAAAAATTACCATTTGAATCGAAAATATGTAGTGTTGAACTTACCTTTATAGTATATTAGGTCCTTGAATAATATCACGATAAAATTAATCAATCAGCGTCACTCGAAATTGGTATTTATTATTTTAAAATTGAAATGTTTACGGAACAATATTTTGGCACTTCAATAGAGTTCAATTTAAATAACGTTTTTCTGTCTTATTTGACATTTTAGATACTAGATGTTGCCAGAATAAACAAGAAACAGTTCTCAATTTAAAAAAAACATCTGTGTCATTTGATAATCCGGCTGTATGTAGAAGTATCAGTGAGTAGAAAAAAATCTTGAGTTTGTCCCTATTCACCCCTACATCCCTATTCACTCCGTTTTACGGTATTTACAATAGTAACATAAATAATAATATAGTCAATCTATAATGTATCACGGCTGGGCAATCCTAGATATTTTTTTCGTATTTAGTAAACCAATAACTAGTTGCTAAATTAATCATGATATCTATCTGTTTTTTTTCGCGGGAGACAAAAATGATATTGCGTATTTTTCGTAACTGCACATTCTGTGGATTTATTTCATGAAACTTAAGTGACTAAAATTAAATCTAATCTGAACCAGAATCATAAAAACTATTATTCATGCTAAATGAATCTACCTAATAAAGATCTGTTATTTTTCTCCTGCGAAAAAAACAGACTATAGGAATCTATCGAATACCTACATAAACAAAATACCACCTATAAATAAAATATTACAAAGCGGAATAACTAATAAGAGACACATGTGACATAATGTGCCAAAGAGTGGCAACGTCACACCATACAAAGGAATTGCGTTAAGCAGGAGAATGATTTAAAAAATATGTATATTACAGGGATTCTGGATAATTTGTAATATGGAAGGGAGTCCTGATTGGTTTCCCTCTGTCTGGCAATATACGAATATTTGTATATCGACATATGGTAAATTTTCAAAGAAATGAGTTAAACACTATCCTTGAAATTATTTAATGGACCAATATTTGCTGTCATAATGTATAAAAATTGCCTACAAGTGGTGGACGTTACAATAATGCAAAATGAAAGGACGTAGGATTAATATTGTGATGTATATATATTACATTTCTCATTATATATTCTTTTATTACCTCTTGTTTAATACGCTTCTTTTCTTCCTTTAGCATACGCTCCATTTGTTCTTTGGCTTTCTTTTTTCTCTCTAGTTTGCGCTTACGAAAACCACATAGAAAATCCCTAAAAAAAGAGGGTAACTTACTATGTAATCTCAGACCAACAAAGATAGATAAGTTGGAATACTGTGTACATTTCAAGCAATACCGAAACTGAGCTCAATTTCTTGACGTGCACTCACATGCATATCTTTCTTTCCTACTTTCTTTATCAGCCCATAAGAATTTACTGATGAATGCAACATAAACCATGATAGTTGCAAGGGATTTCAAATACCTGTTTGCGTGAGTGCGTGTTCTTACAATAATTTGAGCATGGTTTTGGCTAGGTTCTTACATCACTAAAATGTGGGAAGCATTTCTTTGTCGAGTCTGTGCATATGAACAACCTACCTTCTTTTATTTTCATCAAAAACTAAACTAATTTTCTTTTTTTTCTCCGCATTTTTATTTTTTCGTTTCCCCATTTGAATGAAGTTTTAATTTGAAGTTCTTATTTATATTAGTTTGTTAGCTAAATGAGTTTAAAAAAGGGCTCTGAATATCGCTTTTCTGTACTGTAACATGTAAAATTAAATCGCAAAATTCTCAACCTAAACCATAAAATCTAACTTCCAGACTTAAAAAAAAGTCCTCTCATAGATAAATAAATACATAGGTATGTATAGTACTCTGTGCTGTGTTGTCAGCAGGGCCTTTGTAGTTAGAACATTTTTCTGTTCTATAGAAACTGGCATTGCATATTTAGTTCCACAACTCTCCAAAGGACAGCGCTGGAGTAAGTTTACGTTCGGAAGTGCATTGTTTTAGATAATTAAATCAAATTAAATGATCGTATCACATTGACTAAATCGACGTGTTAATAATGTGAATTTAGATATTTTCACCAGAAAATGAGTTAAACAACTAATTTTATTAAGATTTAGTTGCTTTAAGTCTAGTTTATTCGTTTAATTGGAAGATGGAATATTGGTGTTTTAATTTCTAAACGTGACCAGCACCCTCTACCACCATTTTGTTTGTTTTTGAATTTGACATTGGCGTTTTGTTTTTCTGACGTAACGATTGTGCTTTGAATGTTTTGAATTTTTTATATTTTTCCTATATTTTCTTACAACTTGGCTATTCTTGGACTTTGATTATCTTTGCTTAATATAGTGGCCCATGCACGTGAAAGGGACTTCGATTATCTGTTCTTTCCTTCGGCCATAGTTCGTATAGTTTAGTGATGGCCGCGGATAAAATTTGCTATGTTTCAGGATGTACCAAGAGCTGTGAGTAAATCTAATTATTTACAGGTTTTACCAGTCAATATATTATTTCCTCTTTCTATTTTATATATAAGTCAGTGTCACCTTGGGCAACAATGTGATACCTAGCGCAGACGCAGGTAGCCCAAGAGTTCTGCATCACTTTTCCACCCTTAGAGCCAATACCTTGCTATGTATACTTACATACATAAAAATGGGGGGGGGGGGGGGGGGTTTCGGCACTTAATTCTTTTAGGGGGAGGTTCCTACTCCTCCCCCATCTACCCGTCCACTCGGCGACCAATAATTCGTGCAGCAGATTACTAAAGAATTACCCTTATAACACTGCTACTTATACTACTGTCATTACACTTTTCAAAAACGCGTCTAAAATATTAATTTTTTTGTAGGTGAAGATGGCTATATACTTCACAAATTTCCAAACTCTACAAAAGATTCAACACGCTTTTGTACACGGGTTCAAGCAGTTGGTGGAAACTTTCTGTGCTTAGATGATATGTATGTGTTTAAGTACCGAAGAATTTGTCATACACCTTTTGAATCCAAGTACTGGACCGGAGTAAAATGTTAAGTAATATTGCAATACCAGCATTGCATATGAGAGGTTAGTAAAAATTTGCATTAACATTGTAAAGATCTATTCTTAATATTAAGAATGTTAAAGTTAATATGAAAGTTTGTTCCTCAAATAATTAATTTTACTATCAAACATGAATAATTGAATGTATAAATTTTGAATCATTGTTAAACTATGTTCTGCAATACTAATTTTCAACTTCCATGTTGATGAAATATTATGTATGACATGTAAAGCAATTTTATGGAAAGTTTGTTATTTCTTATTAACAGTTTGATTCAAATGATAATAAAAAGCTTATAAATTAAGGCTTTTTCAAAGCTCATATGTATATCAAAATCCACACCAGTTTATAAATATTAAACTTGCTCAGAGTACAACTGGGAAGAAACAAGAGTTTATGTTATAATAACAAATATATAGTGATCTAAAGATCTTTTCCAGTATTAATGAGAATATATATTGCACCAACATACTATATTGTACAATATGTTCAATGTTTAATTATTTTTTAATCATATTGTCCTTTAGTATCTATTTAAAGTTATGATGATCTTCAATTTGATATCCCATTCTTTCATTTCATTCAATCTTAGAATATCATTTTTAAAGTTTAGATGCCCAAATTTGTGCAGTATTCATAAGAAACAGAACAAAAAAGTTAGTATTTCATTTGGTCTTATTACCAAACTTAATTAATCACAAGAGAAGTTACTTGATTTGCCTCCGTCTTTGTAAAATTCGACATTGCTGTAAGATCCATAATTTACATTATAGTATGCATATTTTTCACAGGTGTTCTATTGTACAACTAATACTAATAATAAACTTCCATTTTAATAAAATGGAATGTGTAACTTTTAGCTTCATTTTTATTTGTTTTATTTTGTTATGCTACTTGTGGTATTTGTTGTTTGATATTGTCTGTTAGAAGATGTTGGTAGTCCTTCAGCCTTAGTCGTCCAAATTCTACATGGCTAATATGTGTATGCTGTAATTTTTTGCTGATTGGTAGTAGAGGAATTAATCTTTGCAATTAATAAACCCAAGCAGGTTAGAATTTTTATTAGAGCCATCAGTTCACATTTGTCTTTGTACTATTCTTAAGTTGTCAATATATTTCAAGTACAATATAATCATTCATTGTATATATTGATTTTACAGGTGCTGTTGCTAAGATATCACCCTTAGCTGAAGTAACAAATAAAAATAATACTTTTAAAACACGTTATACACAAGAAATTGCTTCAACATCAAGTTATGTGCAAGAGACAACTACTGCTCAAACATCCAGTAAGTTAAAATTGATAATATATTATTTATAAATAAAAATTATTGTATAAATTAAATTGAGGATAATATATTGTAAATTAATTTTATTTAAAAAAAGTCCCACTGGGTTTTGTGCTGGTTCTGGTAAAGCTTTAATATCAAGTTGCTTTAATAGGGGGTTGTGGGGCGGGGGGAAGGGAGGTGGAGAGGGGTAGATTCGTCCCCCAGCTGTCCTCCCACCATGAGATGCATGGTATTTTTATATTAAATGTTAAAGATCAAAACTTTATAAAATAATTTATAAGAAAAATCACCTTAATAGGTAGTCGGGGAGGGGGCGTGACCCCTCTTCACCGAAGCAATACCAAAGTTTAGTTGATGGAGCCCCCGTTATTTCTGGGTGGTTTATGAAAAAATAACCACAAATCTTTCTAACCAAACCTATCTGGGTTGGTGTGCCCCAAGTCCCGAGCTTGCTTTGTTCGCTCTTGTACCAAATAAAACGCCAAAATGTTAACTTTAATAATTACTTTAAGAAGCACGAATGTAGAATAAATGCTGTAGAAATGCGGTCTTTAAGGAATATGCTAGGGTTGAATCTGAATGACAGGGTAAGAAATTGCGTGATAAGAGATAAATGTGGTATGCAAGATGATGTTGTGACCAGGATTAAGAAAGGAATGCTTCGGTGGTTTGGTCACGTAGAAAGAATGAATGAGGAAAGAGTGACAAAGCAAATTTATATGGCAGATGTGAACGGCCGAGTCGGGAAGGGACGCCCTAGAAAAAAGTTTATCGACCAAATTGGCGATATTTTGAAAATGGGCCACGTTAGAAGTACCCTTAACCGACGAGCATGTATGCGTAGATATATGGATGTAAAGGAGGCGAAAGAGGTATGTCAGGACAGGCGTGAGTGTTTTTTTTTTTTTACTTCAATAAGTAAACATATTTTATCACTTTTGCCATTATATTTCATCATGTTTCGCCTGCACAAGTACTCCACTATTGCATTATTAAAATATACAATATCTTAAAAACGGTTAAGTTTCGTGTATGGTGTTATGATTCAAAATGCAATCAACTTGCTACAATTAAATTTATTTTTACTAAACTATAGTACAAATTTTCTTGGTCTATATAAATATAATGTTTTGCATTTTAATTTCAGGCTTGAAGGTGACTGTACAGGAACGGGAGGCAGGTGATTTCTGGTGGATTTATGGTCAGTGATTCGTCGTATTTTGATGCGACGAATCTTCGGAGATTTCAAGCTTGAACTCCTTATTCGGCTCGATAGGACCACTTTATGTACAGGAACGGGAGGCAGGTGCTCTTCAATGATTGATTTATTGAACGTTTGTTGGTTATATTTAAGTCGTCTTATTGCTAACAGTGTGTATCAGGTAATCAAAATTTAACAGACAGATCTTATAACTAATTGCACGACGTGCTGTGATTGGTTGCCAACAATGACGAGCTCTGATTCGTAGATAAAAGTTTGGTGTTCCGGTGCGTCGCTAGGCGGCGTTAGTAGTCGCGCCAACAGTGACTAAGCCCAAAAGGACTCAAATTAATACAAGAATTACAATGTTAAAAAGAAACTTAAAAGCTTGAATATAGCAAATGAGAAAGTATGAAGAAAGAACAAAAAGACTGAAGAAGAAAATGAATCTATTAGAAAATACTACTTTCTTGAAAGCATTTAAAAGTTGAATAAAACTAAATTTACGGATTCTATCGCGTTTATTTAACTGATTTTACTTATTTTTAATTCCCGACGTTTGGGGTGCTTTACAGCACCCATGGTCACGGGGTGGACTGTAACGTCGTGAACTGAAACGTCGGGAATTAAAAATAAGTAAAATCAGGTAAATAAACGCGATAGAATCCGTAAATTTAGTTTTATTCAATGTATAGTGTTCGCGTAAATTTAAGAAATCATTAAGCATTTAAAAGTTTTACCTCAATGGCAACAGTTTTTACGATGCTACAATTTCGAGAATGTGGTGAACACAAAAGGGACAGACAATTCACACCTGATGAAAAAGTGATGGCATTACATTTTTTTAACATGGGCCAAGAGCCTACAGAATGCTGCAAAAGATATTTGTTCTGCCATCACCTTTCACCTTAAGCAGGATGGTATCTAAGGCCAATATTAAGCCTGGTATAAATGAAAACATATTTTACCAGCTTAAGAAGCAAGCATATCTATCTTAAATGAAAGCCAATGATAAATTGTGTACACTGGTTTTTGATGAAATGGCCTTAACACCACATATTGGTTATGACAGGAAAAATGACAAGATTACTGGTTTACACAATGATTACTTATATTTACGCGAACACTACACACTGAAATAATACTAGTTTTTACGGATTTTATTGCGTATATTTATTATATAAATATCCGACGTTTCGAGCGCTTTACAGCACCGGATCGTCGGGTATTTATAGTTAAATATACGCGATAAAATCCGTAAAAACTAGTATTATTTCAATTACTGGTTTAGTTGACAATGGTGATGTAGTGAGGACTGAACTTAGAATAGAGGTATTCTAAAAACTATAAACAGCCGATATCATATTCATTTTGTGCTTGCAGTACAAAAAAAGCTGAATTAGCCTTAATGATTAAAAGAAATATAAGAAAATTGAAGGCGTCTGGCTTTAAAATCCTTGCTACTGTATGTGACCAGGGAACATCAAATGTTAGTGCCAAGTGGAACATATTAGATAAATTTTGAAATATGGTGGTAGATAAATATTGAATATACAGGGTAACATAATAGGTAAAATAATAGGAAAAACTTTGTTTCATAGCATATATGCTCCGAATTATGTTTTAGACATTTTTTATAAAATCTTTGATTAAAGGAATTAAGCAAAAGTGACTAAATTCAGTCAGTCAGTCATACCTGCAGTATCTGTGCTCTCATTGGGGTAATTAATAATGTTTTGACAACAAATCAAAACAAAGTTGTTAAAGACAAATATTTATTTAACTTTAATTATTAATATGTTTCAGTTGTAAAGTTTTATTTGCAACCTAATCCACGTTGGTTAAAATTCGTGCTTTACTCTTAATTTTAGGTATTTTATCAGGTTACACTTATGTCTGCTTACTTATCCATCATCCAGTAGTTCATTTTCTCCCGCATCAACATCTAAGAGCAATTATAAAAAAAATTGAATATACAGGGTAACCCTGTATATATATTTCAATATAAATTATATTGGTTAAGTCGACTTAGATGCTTTAGGGGGTTGTAATTTGCATCATTACCGACTATTACGACTATGAAACACCATACATCAAACCTAACCGTTTTCAAGATATTGGATACTTAAGTTTCTTTTTTTATAAAAATTGTTAACTTTTTGTCTATTGTACTATTTTTTTGTAATTTGTGCATCTTATTTTATTTTTCTTATAACTTTTGTGTAGTAGATAAGTTGCATTATTATTTTAAATACCAAGATCTTAGGTAAATAAACTAAATTTTATGTTATTTTATTTCGATTAATTTACTTTGTATACTGTCATTACTGTCTACTTATAGTTACTGTTGGATTTATTAATTTAAAATTGTTACTTTGATGAAATATATTGACTGATCGACATTTATTTATTTATTTCTGAAATTGTGTAGATTGCTTAGTTCTTAATTTTTTTTTTACTCGTTATGGGTGTAAATTACCTGAATAAAGATGATTATTATTTTTAAATTTAGTTTTCTTTTTTATGATTAACCTTTGATTACATAATTCTGCAACTAACTAGTTTTGTGCCTATATGCACAAAACTAGTTAGTTGCTGAATTATGTGATCTTGTAAAATTAATTAAAAATAATCAGTACACCAGGGATGGGGCTGTACTATATATAGAATATCGTCCGTTTAGTTCGACAACTCCACTATAGATGTCTCTGTACCACGGAATCGACTAGCAACTCTATTCCAGGTATATATAATGTACTCTGTGGTTGTCAGGTGACAGCTAGTGCCCAGTGCTGCCAGATCAAAAAACTCATTCAGCGCTAGCGGTTAAAAAAAAGCGTCAGATTCATTAAACCCCGGCAAACGACCTGAACTGCCTCCTGGCGGCTCAGGCCAACTCTAATTAAATTAAATTATTGTATTAACTAATATTAATTTGCCTTCGTAGGCACTCCCTCAGCGGCTCGTAGCCGCCTGCGCCCTCTTTTCCCAAAAGAGGGTCGCTCACGATAAGGCACAATACAGCTTAATCAACCGGCTGCCTGTCCCCAAAGGCGGTTTTTAGAGGGTATCGCTTAGGGTGTCCCTCATAACCATGATAGACCGGCTATCGTGGTACGCGTAATGCATTTTCCGCCTCCTTACGTATAGGGTAGCCCTTTGATTGCTTCGGGCGCAAAAAAAAAATTAAACCCCGGGGAGTCCAGGAGCGCAAAGCGTGAAAGGTTTGGGTATTTCTTGGTCACGGACTGCGATGCGAATCGGATACTCGTTTGCTCTATCTATGTTCCGAAACTATTATAAATCTAGTTGCATCGTCACTGCTCACTCGACTAAATCTAGTTGCACGGTTGAATTGACGTCCTAGTTTTACTGACGACGAATTTTTAATCACATTGTTGCTATTTACTAAATTTGAGCCTAAACATTAAAATAATTACGATCGTGTTGTTTCAGATTTGTTTACCAACACAGGCCGCCCGCTCTCATACAATATTAAAATCAATCGAACGACTGATCCGAGTTTTAGCTGTGTGTGTGTGAATTTGTTAGTATTGGGTCCTTACATATGAAATTAACGTTTTGTCGTATTGAACACTTTGATCTGAAATGTCTCTAAATTTATTTAGCTCGTACATTGCACTACAACTACAACTGCAAACCATGAAGGAAGAACTAGCTGCTAAACAACCAAGATTGGTCAATCGCTCTAAGCCACTGCTGCTTCACGGCAACGAAGGACCACACACTGCACAACAAATAACCATTAAGTTAGATGAGCTTTAATTGGAATGTCTGCGACATCCACCGTACTCCCCAGACCTTGCTTCAACAGATAACCATTTTTTCCGGAATTTGGACAACTTCCTACAAAGAAAAAAATTCAACTCTGGTGCGGCAGTCCAGACCGCCTTCAAAGAGTTTATTGATTCTCGCGCCCATGGTTTGTTTAGTAAAGGGATCAATGAACTACCTATGAGACGGCAAAAGTGCATAGATAACAACGGTGCATACTTTGATTAATTAAATATATTTTACATAAAAGAAATTGACTTCATATTCCTCCCGTGCAATGGGCCAATTTCATATGTAAGGACCTATTATATTGTTAAATTGTTGTTTATGGGTTTCGTAGTAACAGACGATTAGTTTTAAGCGCACAGGTTTCTGTATCGTGTAAAAACGCTCTGGCTATTCCCCCCGACCACCGGCGGTGGCCTGTGTTGCTCTACGATTTTAGCATTATTTAATTGTTGATTTAGATAACATGGTCACTTCTCTAGTCGTGTTGCTATGGAGGTTAGTGGTAAGGAGGACTATATCATATGGAGGACAAGATGAAAAAGTGTCCAGCTGTAAGTCATTCTTGACTTTTTTTGAACTGTTATTTTCCATTAAATAAATCATTATGTTATTTTCCAGTTCAAAAACCTTTCAAAATGGCGCTAGCGTTGATACAGGATATGGTGTAAATGAAGCAGTTGTTTGAATGATGACGATTGAAAAGTGCCGAGTTAAAAAATTTAATATTGTTGAAACTTATTATTTTTGATGTCAATAAATATATTTTCAAACATTTTTATTGTTAATTCTAATAACCTTTTCATCCAAAAATTAACACTTGTTTTTTTTTGGTTTTTGATGAACTTTTGTTTCCTGATTTTGGACAAAAATGTATCAATTTAAAAACCTCCCTCCATAACTAATGCAATAGATATAGAGGGTATGCAAAACCTACAATTGACAACTGACGAAAAAAGAAGACGCTAAAAACCAAAAAAAACTCCATCCAGTATGATCCAGGACCACTGACCTGACCTCTATATATACAGGTACGCTGGACTGGCTGTACCATAGAAAATGACTGTGCCAATTTTAAGCGCCGCTAAAGGATGTCTTGAAAAATAAAATTGACATAATGTGCCAAAGTCTGTTGTCATATTTAAATTGTCTTATTTAATAAATCTGTATTTTGAACTTTTAAACTAAAAAACGAAAGTATTTTATGTAGTTTGATTGTGTATAATATTAGTTACATAATAAGAATTATTTTTATTAATAATGAGTGTGCGTAATCTATAAAACTCGTAACCAAAAGGGAAGTGGTATAACATTTCACAAGTAAGTGAATTTACAGCAAATATGAAACAAATTAAAACTATTTGATAATATAAATACTTAAAAATTTGTTACTAATCTTATCATATACATCAAATTCAAATTCAAATTTATTTAATTGCCATAAATAGGGTGAGTGATAGGTTTTTTCACAATAAAAATAAGTTGCTTAAAGACCTATTTAGCCATGAGATACGGCATGCAACTGTTTTTTTTTTAAATTACCAAATAATATAGCGGTAGTCGATTCTAAAATCTCAAGTTAAAAAATGTAAGTTATATAATTCAAAATGTCCTAATTTACTATATCAATATCATAATTAAAATTTAAATACACTCAATCAAAAATAATGGTCTGACAAAACAGTGATACGCAGTGATACACAGCAATTGTGTATCACTGCGTATCACTATCACTGTCAAAAATGTCAACATGCATATTATTATCATTTTGAAATTCTTTAACACTATAATAACATTTTCTTATTAGCCATTCACGTAACTTTTTGGTCATGAGAATCATAGAGCCGTGTTTGAACTGCTTTGGAATTTTATTAAATATTTTTACACACATACAGTAACAACCTTTCTGATAGACAGAAGTTTTTGGTTTATGGTCTAAGACAAGCCGTTTACTATCTCTAGTGCTTCGTGGATATATATCACAAGCTGACTTAAATAACTCTGCATGTTGTTTGACAAATTTATATATTTCCAATATGTACATGCCAGGGACTGTTAATATACCCAGCTTAATAAATAGGGGCTTGCATGTATCAAATGGACCTTTACCGCATATAACACGTATACATTTTTTTGTGCGATGAGAACTCTATTTGCTTCAACGCTGTTGCCCCACAGAACCAGACCATAATTAATATTAGACGTGACGTAACCATAATAAGCAGACATAGTTACGCTAAGAGTCGTTATCTTAGTTAAACACCTTAATACGAAAGCAAACCTATCAATTTTATTACAAACTTTATCAATGTGGCCAGTGAAATTTAAGTTCTCGTTAAGTACTACACCCAAAAATGAGACCATGGTAGTACTTTCAATAGGTATGTTTTTGTACAGCACATTAAGATTATTTGCTGCTCGTCCTTTTATGTTAAAATTTATGAAATTTGTCTTATTCAGATTTACATTTAGATTAATTAATTTAAGATATTGGACTATATTATTAATTGTGTTATTAATGTCATTTTCATAATTATTTAAATTGTCATTATAATTTGATTTAACAATAATGGAAATATCATCTGCAAACATTATGCATTGATGTTTAGTCAATCTCGGTAAGTCATTTATATATAATAAAAACAATATAGGACCAAGAACGCTACCCTGTGGTACTCCAAACTTATTTATTTTATAATTAGAACGATCGGATGTAGTTGTATTTCTCTCGCTTATTCTATTTATTTCTACGCATTGATGTCTATTTTCTAGATATGTTTTAAGCCAAGAGTGAGAAAGCCCTCTAATCCCATACTTTTCCAGTTTATCTAACAAGACATTGTGAACTACAATATCGAATGCCTTAGACATATCGAAGAAAAGTACAGTAGTACGCTGTTTATCATCGAGTCCAAGAATAACGTTATGTATTAGATTAAAGCACGCGAGGGTAGTTGATTTTCCCTTTTGGAACCCATTTTGCTCCGGTGTAATGATTTTGAATTTCGTTAAATAGTTGAGCAGTCTTTTTTGCATGGCCTTTTCAAATACCTTTGATAACACCGGTATTAATGTAACTGGGCGATAGTTACCGATTTCAGATTTATTCTGTTTTTTGTGGATAGGTTTCACGATCGAGAATTTAAGGGCCTCAGGAAAGCATCCTGTTTCAAAGGATAAATTAATTAGGTATGTTAATACCTGGGCTAGTTCGTTTTTACAGAATTTTAACACTTTTGTTGAGATTTCATCATACCCACATGAGCTAGAATTATTTAGTGATTGTATAATACGAGTTGTTTCTGTTGAATTCACCGGTTCAAGAAAAATTGACTTTGATATATGATTGATCGTTGATAGTATCTTTCGCTTTTTGGCCATATCATATATATACCTTCCATCAGTTAGGTTTACGTAGTAATCATTAAACAGTTCAGCTATTTTTGTCCCATTTTTTATTATACTATTTTCGTACTTCATATATGTAATGTAATTTTGTGGGGATTCGCTTTCCGTTACATCTTTGATGAGTTTCCATGAAGCTTTACAAATATTCTGATTGTTCTGGAGATATTTGATATTGCAATTTTTTTGGGCTATTGATATGCACCTCTTAAGCATTTTTGAATACCTCAAGTAAGCTTCTCTGTCCTCGTTAGTTTTTTGTTTATAATACTATACCAACATCTTTGCCTGTATATTACTGAGTTTTGATAAACAATAAAATTCAATAGGGTTGTCGAGTTACTTGCCTATAATACTTATCGATGTTCTTTCCTACCCATATCTGTTAAGGCGGTACCCTGACCAAAACCCTGAAAAGTGCGTTTTTCAGAGACTATTATCTCATTAGTTATGAGAAATAAGCTACATCTAAAAGCACATTATTAATGTTCGATATCCTATCATCACATTCCACGTTCTAATTTGTTTTTAAGTGTTATGAATACATTTAAAATCTACCTTTAAAAATTACTAAAATTATTGATTACATGCATCTGTTGCTAAGGGAAATTCTCTAATCATTTTGGGGATTACACTAATGGATAGATAATTTAAAAATCTATATTCTACACGTTTTATTTAATTTCTTAAGTTCGCTTATCTTTTTTAATTGAAATAATTCCAAATATTCGGGCGTATTTTTACGCGATATATTGTAGCGAGAGCGCGTGGATTGTATGGGACCGAACACTCAAGGTCTCTCGCTAGGGGAACCGTCTTAACAAACAAAGTCGCCAACAACAGACGATTATCAAATGTTTAATAATTAACAGGTTTCCAAGTAAACCTAGATTTAAATTATGGCTTAAAAGCATAAATATTGTGAATTGGCGTCCGAAACAAAATGATCATATTTGTACCAAACATTTCACAGACGACTGTTTTATTAGACATGAGAACTGCACCACTTTGAAAAAGTGCAGTATACCGACAATATTTTCTGGTGTTACCAGTACCAGTAAGTATAAAAGTATTAGATTGTTATTTCAAATGTTTTTTTTATTTCTTCTTTCCTCATTTTTCACCAAACTCAAGGGCCATGACCAAGTGTCGAAAGGTCGCCTGATGATGTCGAGCCATGTTGTATGTGTTTTAGTGGGCTGCGTCTAGAGGAGATTCCTCTCCCTGTACCACTGTAGTCGAGGTGAAGTCGTAAGGGAAGAGGAGTGTTGGTATGGCGATTGGCAATGCGCCACTCGACTATCTTTCGCGACTTGGTGAGGATGCACCACTAGTTGCTTCCAAGTTATAGTTTTCCCTGGCTTCATTCACATATCGAGCTCGGGGAGTCCATAGTGCAGGTGGAGTTAGAGGACGCGAAGAGCAGTTTGGCTTGTTTCTGGTGCGCCTTATCTGAGAATGAAAACGGGGGGAGAAGTCAGCAACTAAGGAAGGGCTGCCATTGGGCGGCATTATTTACACTTACGGCAAATTATGTGGACCTCAAATCTTGGATTGCGCTTTGCAACAGTTGTATTTTGGTTTAAGTTGGTTTACTTGTTTGAATGAATAAACTAACTACCAACTCTGGAGTAACAATAGCCAGTATTAGCTTCTCTACGTTTGTGTTACAAAACGCAAAATGAAGTTATCTTGGTATAAGACCAAAGAGTAAAATGATTCGAGGGTTAGTTACTCTGGTTTAACATAGTATTTGGTCGAATCTCGTTTGGTCGTTAAATAACCGTGTAATAATGTTATGGTATTCTTTAATATAATGTCCTTAGTTCTCGGACAGTGTCACCCGAAGAGCTCGTATCTCTATAAATGTTTCCTCGGTTTAAGATCTTTGTAGAATATTTAGAGACGATACCAGGAGACTCGACGGTATGGGTTTGGTTGCTTGAGGGAGAGAGAGAGAGATAACGCTTTAGTGTGGGATACTACTTGCGAACACTTTGACAGCATCTCATCTCAGGGGTACCGTGTCTAAAGCAGAGGTGGCATTAGAGGGAATTGAACTAAGTAAATAGCCCAGAATATCTAGAAGATGAGTACATATTTGAGCAATTTGCTGTAGAGACTATTGGTTTGTAGGGTGCACGTGCGGTGTAGTTTCTAAAAAACTGTATCTGCAACTGATCTTCGCTGCTGGTAATAAGAAGTTGTTTAGTTCGTTGTTTCCTCGCTTGAAGGCTAAGTATAGCCATTCAGAGAGGACACGTAGCCAGCATTCTTGGGACGATACCACGGAAGGTAGGACTGTATGATAATTTCTGTTGTTTTTTTTAATATTGTTATTTTAATTTCGAAAATGACGTTGTAAATAACTGATAACTATGTAATTCAAAGTTTATATTTTTTATATTATTTTGCTAGCTCGTATCCGGTGCGTTGCTGCCCAGAAGAAGTAATTGTGGTTATATTGTATAAATAGGAATGATAATACAATCATTGAAATAGAATGATATATAACTTTCTATAACTTTCAAATAAATGGTCCATGCATAATGATTTCTTAAATTTACGCGAACACTACACATTGAATAAAACTAAATTTACGGATTTTATCGCGTTTATTTCACTACTTCAATAACTATTATTATATACTACTTCAATAAGCTATTGAAATTAAAAAACATCCAAATTTCAATAGAGAAGATGGATGGGTGCTGCCACCTGCTTGGGATCCTATAATTAACAAAATTAAACCCAAACCTAAGCATACCACTGCAAGACTTCATGATACTATAAGCTCGTTTTGCGTAAATCGGACCAAAAATTAATATTCAAAAACTGAAGGTAGCCGGACTAACTATGACATTTGGACGTCAAACATCTCAGTCCCTCCCGTGACCATGGTTGCTGTAAAGCACCCGAAACGTCGGGAATTAAAAAAAAAAAAATAATAAGTAAAAGTAGTGAAATAAACGCGATAAAATCCGTAAATTTAGTTTTATTCAATGGTCCATGCATATAAACTTCGCACAAGTGCAACCAATAAGTTACGGTTAAACTTAGTCAGTTTTACCGTAATCTGATGAACGGTATAGCATCGTAGAAAGTAAGAGCAAACATAGATTTTTATATAGTAGAAAATATTTTACTGTCTATAGACAGACCTGTCGTTGATTAGAATAGGCGTTATTATAGCAGCTGATTTGTTTTTTATAATACTATAACGGTTGACAATAAATTATTTTAGAAATTATGTTTTTATTTTTATTTTGTGTAGTTAGTTTAATCTTAATAATTTTTAGTTGAATAGTCTAAGGGCTACGATGGCTATCCGAGTACCAGAATATAAGGGATCAGAATACAAAACTAATCTAACTGTAGAGATGTGTAAGACAGGGTAACGTAACATCCCCGAAATACTTTACCATTGCATTGGAAGACCTTTTCAAGCTACTGGACTGGAAATGATACGGTATGAACGTCAATGGCGTGTACGTCAACTCACCTTCGATTTGCCGACAATATAGTCCTTACGGCAGAGTCGCTGGAGGACCTACGCACTATGTTCAATGACCTCAATAGTGTCTCCCAACGGATAGGTCTTAAGATGAACATGGACAAAACAAAAGTCATGTGTAATGTCCATGTCACACCTATGCCGGTGGTTTTTGGGAGCACTTAGCTGAAGTTGTTGACGAGTATTTTTATTTGGGATAAATAGTCCAACTAGGAACGTTCAACTTCGACCGACAGGTCAATCGACGAATTCAACTCGGCTGGGCAGCGTTCGGGAGATTACAACTCATCTTCTCGTCAGTCAGTGTCAGTGATGACCTATGGATCTGAGATGAGTTCTTTCACTGCTGGCCGTATGAGGAAGCTCGAAGTCGCTCAGTGAGCTATGAAAAGGGCTATGCTCAGGGGTTCAAACTTAGGAATGAGGATATCTGCAGCAGAACCAGAGTGACCGACATCACCCAATGGATTAGTAAGCCGAAATGGCAATTGACCGGCCATATAGCTCGAAGAACCGAATACCGATGGGGAAAAAAGTTTCTCGAGTGGCAGCCTCGTATCGAGAGGCTAAGTGTAGGACGTTCCCCCACTAGATGGAGTCAAAACCTGGTAAGACATACAGGAAGTTGATGGATGCAGGTGGCTCAGGACCGTGCTTTGTGGCATTTCTTGGGGAAGGCCTATGTTCAGCAGTGGACTTGTGAAGGCTTTAGTGATGATGAATGATAATGGCATTACATTGATATGATACATAAATAGAATGGACGTTATGGGTAGAGTCCATCTATACATAGAGTCCATTCTATTTAGGTATAGGTAGGGTATAGAAATTTATCGATATAATTTGGTACAATGTCGCATCCCTATTATTAGTTCCGTGGCCGTGCACTTCTGCTGTCAGCGCCAAAATGGCGGAAATCAAATCGCTTCACGCAACATCATGTCACGGTATAGCTACGTTATAATTCTGTATAATTCTAATATAATTCTGTCTCGATTAAAAAGTGTCTAAAGTTTGACGTTAATTTTGTATTTATAGACCGTAGACAGAGAAACCAATAGACTAATGATCGGCGTGGCCTCGAGTGAGAAAGAACGATAACGATTTTTTAGGTTATAGAATAATCTTTATGACTTTTAAACACATTTAGATAAAAATTTAATTGTTCTAAGAACTGAACTTAAGCTCACAAAACACTTTTTTCTCACTTAAACCAACTTGTAAACTCCTTAAATCGCTATGTTGTCAAAGTTGTTTAGCAAACTGTAGAGTTTGCTAAACAAACAAACCGGCACGGAGAAAGGGACAAACTATCACACCACTCTATCTCATTTCTATGCAAGACGTATGCATAAATCTATCTTTTTCGTGTGCGAATGCGAAGGAAGGCGTCAATTTGTCTATAGGTTACTCTGTCTACGTTGTAGACAGTGTCTACCAGGTATATATAATGTACTCTGTGGTGTCTACAAATACAAAATTAACGTCAAACTTATCTTTCAACACGACAATATTTCTACAAATTTGTTTTCAAACATTTTGTGTCTGCAGTTACATAGATATAATATAGTTATAATATGTAGTGTACAATAAACTGTCAAACATATTTAACTACAATATGTTTAGTGACTATGCAAACGCTTTTTGGTACATTGACAGAAAACAGTGTATAAAACATGTTTTTTCGTGAAAATCGCGTCAGTGCAAACGCACGGTTAGTACTCTTATTAGTTTGTGGTCCAGCGTAATTGTATTTAAAGAGGTCAGTGTCCAGGATCCAGTATCACAGACTACTAAGAAGATACTATGCGTCATAGGTAAATAGATATGTAGCTACGCATCCCAGTATGATGATTTATTTATCCAAGAATGTAAAATGAAACGAAACTTGGATCGTTTATATTTTTGTCTCAATGGAAAAGGAAATTATCCCATTCAACCTAATTAGTTTAATATTATTTTGCTCATTTGAATATTTGATACAAATACGTAGATTCATGGAATGAATATTATAAATGTACGAAAAAGACTTATAAAGTACCCTGAAATACGTAGAGTTGGCAACACTTTTTTGGATGCTGTTGTGACCAGCTTAATATTACCTTTGAATATTAATTTTTTTTTATAGGATAGGATGACAAACGAGCACACAGTCCATCTGATGGTAAGTGGTTGCTGTGGCCCATAGGCATCTACATCTATCCTCGATTACGAATCAAAATGCAGATGCGTTGTCACCCGTGAGAACTAAGATGATGATGAAGATGAAAAAGGGTCTCCGGTTCTCTACACTCACCATACGAAATACAGCAGTATTAAGCTACTATTTCACGCTGGTATTCTGTGAGAGCGTGGTCCTTCCCCGGTCGAGCCGACCCATTCGTGCTACAACTATACTACTAATATAACTGCAGCATGGCTCTACCACGTAAATTTTCACGTAAAATTAATATCAATTGCAATATTTTTGATCTCAGAATAATTAATATGTGCGTAATTACTCTAAGATTTTGATGTAATATTTTTATTCAATATACTTTCTCAAATAATAAACTTTTGGAGTATATAAATAAATAAAGATACTTTTTTAAAATTTATGTTATTTTGTATAAAAAATAAATAATAATTATATATATGTTTTATTGTGTTTTAATTAGTGATGGCGATTCGTTTCGAAAAAGAACTATACTTCAATCGATTCAAATCGAAATCTGATGAATTAATGCCAAATAAATCGAGGTCTGAAATATCGATTTCTCTAAAAATCTATAATGTTTCCATTTATTTTTCAAGTTCCTATTTACATTACCAACGAATCACAGATTACAAAATCATCTTTATATTCCTTTAAACCATTAATAAGAGGTGGAAGGAACAGCCATCCAGCGATAGGATTTAATACTTCATTCAAAAACTGTCATTTCTTTACGTGTTTGAGTAAATTTAATTGATTGTTAATAGTTTTATGGTTCTTATCCTTTGAGTATTCAACCAACTATTCAAAGTACTTATCAAAACAGGAAAAATCAAATCTCTATTTTCTAGCGTGAGATATCGATTCCACACAGTATCGATTAATCTATCTCAGATTGCCATGTCTTGTTTTATTTGGTATACCTACTCCCTAAAATTGGAGAGCAGCTTGGTCCATATTTATTTATTTATTTTGGAGAGGCTAATGTACCAAAGCCGACTTTAAGGCTAATAAAAAAATGAAATGTTTATACATAATCGTACCATTATAATTTTTCAATCGTCAGCTGTCACCTATCAGTTATCCATCGAATAAAATAACCTGACAGAATCAAAGATATTATAAAGACTGAATATAAAAATGAAACAATTGAACTATATTACTTAAACAGCCCATACTACTGTCATTCTCAATTTACATATTATGTTGCATTTTAGCCTATGAATTTTTAACTGTCAATTGAAATATTGCCCATAAATAATTAATTATTTAATAATTTATTAGATTGAAATTATTGTGTAAAGTTATTTCAAATTTTCAATACACATTACACATTTTACTGTCTACCACAGCATAAAATAATAGTACTACGTATATCTACGTAGCATCCATAAAATAATCGGATTATCAGTGACGAGTGTGCTAGATTATAAAAAGAATGAATCGTACAATTCTATTTCTGGCAAGTGCCAAAGTTTTTAAATTCTTACATTTGATTGGCGGAAACTTACAATTACTATTTTTTATGAGGTGTTGCCCGCCCAATCAGCACGCAAGTGCACAATAAAGACGGACTCATCAGCAGCATGGCTGTCAGTATAAATTTGAAGTTGGAACGATGCGCTTCCTTTCGTCGCGTTGGTTTTTTTTGTTTGTGCAATTTGGCGAAACTGTTATTGTGTGTGATGTTGTGTGTCATAAAAAATGGATTGCTTTAGGTGCTGTGACGTGATATCTGTCTTGTTAGGCGAGGTAAGAGGCTATATAATTTTCAATTCTAAAATTCTTAAACGTCCAAAAAATAGCATGATTGTTGGAATAAAACTTGAAAATCTTAAAATCGTGATACCGAGCAAGAAATCGTAAAATCTCTACGTGTGATCTCTAGCCTTTCGTTGTGTATAATCAGAAACTAATACAAGGTCACATCTTGAGGTCTCCGTAGGGTTATGCGACTGGAAGTGCATTTAATTCAAATAATCAATACTATATGTAGCACGGCCATATGTTGTTAACATGAGTGAACGGTCTTCATATATCCAGTAGTAATATTTGGTGAACTGTTCGTGTTACCTTATTATTTTACCGTTACCAAGTTGTTTTCTAAGCTTCTCTAGATCTTAGTATTAAAATATTTAGCGGAAAAGACAAGAATTTTTTGCTTTCATTTAAATTGATTTTATTAGTTTTAACACTACTAGATAGTAATTTGAAAAAAGTGTTGATATATTTACTTCATCTTTTAGTCTAAATGTAAATATAGTCAGGTAACATGGTATTCATTGTAGTAAAAATGATTTTGATTTTTGATGTACAATATAGCTTGTTTTTTCTGTGAGTTTATTTTGATTAGGAAATGGTCAATAACTTTATCCTCTAAAAATATTTAGTATAGTACTTTACATTGACCAGCAGCCTACCCATCAAACAAAGTAATTACTGTATTTCAAAATAGTGTAGCAAATTGGTATAGTATGGTAATGCTTCAAAAGTACTTTCTTAGTAAATGCTTACTTAATAAAAGGAAGCTATATTATCACAATTTCATGCTTCTATGTCCTGCGGTTAAATCTGTCCATCATATCAACCTTCCAAAGTCCACTGCTGAACATAGATCTCCCCCATAGACAGCCATGATTGATTTGCCATAGTTACCACGCTTGGCAAGTGGGTTGACAACAAAGTATGATTAAATATTATCTGCTGTGGTACACATACTGTGTACAGTAGTATCTTTGCTTTATTATGCCCTGCAGGGGGGCGATATAGAGTAATGATATTTGGTAGTTTATACCTTTAAAGTACATACTTTTTTAATACATATTAAATTTTAGGATATTGAGGTTGTCTGAGGAAGTTCCAAGTCCTCTACCTTTATTTCCATGAGAATTTGGAGTTTTTTTGGGTTTAAACCCTCCAGATGGTTAAATTTATTTAATTGTATCTTTTATTTCTTGTCAAATACAAATTGGTTAGGGATCTTATCATATTTGGCTTGCAAGATAGGAAGTTTGGAGTAAAGTCACTTCTTGTTGTATGTGTAAGTGAAGCGGGGTCAGCTCCAGCACAGCTTCTAAAATTGTTTTCTAATAATATAGTTAAATAAAATAAATTATATTTTGAACATTTTTAATTAATCAAGAGCCTGTTATATCAAGAGTGAGCGAGAGGTTGCATTAATCTAGTGGAGTGTCATATCAATGGTGGCAAGGTGGAATTGAGGGTATATCAAGAAACCCCCCACATGTTTGTGCACTATAAAGTTCATTGTATGTGCCGTGCACAGGAGATTCCACCTAAGGAACTCTACATAGTAGTAGTGGTTCCTCTGGGGCCAAGCAAGGGGGATGGTGTTGCTGAGAGGCTGCTCTGTGTTACAATGAGATAGGTAGTGTTGTTAATGCCTACTTTGATGTTAGTAATTACGTCCCTCATGTCACACTGGGGCTTTACCTGTCTCCCGAGGGACCAATGGCGTACCGCCGCATCACCCTCCATTGTCTAAATATTAATCTATAGTCTCTAAATATTTCACAAGGCTAGAGCCAAGGGAATATTTATAGAGGAAAGAGCTCTTCACAGGACATCATTCAAAGAATTAATGATGTCCTCCGAAGAGCTCTTGTGCGGTGAATACATACTAGCACTTTTCTTACATGAATGTCTGTGGAGCCCAAACTTGTCGACACTACCACAGGGGCACTGATGGGGTTGACAAATCACCGCTCCTAAATGGAATAGTATGGCAATGCGCTAGCTGTCTTCATCAAGTAATGTGCCGAAATTACTCTCCACTAATTGGATTAATAATTAATATTTAATCATCTGTCAATCTGATGGAAGTGTCTATTCATGCAATAATAGAACAGTATTTTTATATATTTATAGGATTATCATATCTATTTTTATGCCTCAGACATATTTTAAATGTAAATTACAAATAAGATTAGATATTTGAATAAATATACTCTGATACTGACTCATATGATTAGGCTATTTGTGTCTAATAAAACATTACAACAATCTTGTAATATCCGTAACAGTAGGTTATGGTACATTGAATTGATATAATCATAAACCATAAATAAGTTAAATTGAAATATTAAAGGAATTGAACTTTTTTATTTTGACCATTATCAGACAGTTAAGTATTTTTTATTTATACGAAAATATATTTATTAAAAGCATCAATTTTAAGTTATTTTACCATTACAATAAGCAATTTATTACTGACTTACAAAGTAATAGTAACAAACTTAAAATGAAAAGCATGGGTGATTGTAGATCATAGAAAAAAGTTTTTGACTGAAAAACTTTTCCATCCATCAATATTTCTCAAAAATCGCATAAACTACTTCAAAATAATGATCATATTATTTGAAACACTGATGTGAGTCAGCATTATGCAAAACCAGTACCAATAATTGATCTCCAAATTAATGCAGTGTATTTATGCATACATCTAAAAATAAATAAGTTTAATATAAAAATTAAAGTTAAGTAGATTCTAGAGTATAGAAGCCTATAGGTATATAAATATTTAACATTTATGTTCTCTTAAACCATCAAATAGTTCCATATGATCAAACAATATTATGTCAATAGATGCCTTGTATTTTGTGATAAACAGTAAAGTTAAAATAATAGGTTTTATTTAATAATTTCAAGGTCAACCATGTACTTTTATAAGGTGTAGTTGCCACTGAAGAAGATAATTGTTGTATACAATAAGAGTAAAATATTTGTGATCTTCTAAAAGTATTTTATGCTGTATTTTTTGTAATGGATATGTATTCATAACTTGAAAGGCAAATGAAAGTTACTGTGAATTAAAAAAAATTGTATAGCTTGATTTAGGCTTTCAATTTTCAAGCAAATGGTGCTTGTCCAATTTGCTTGAAACCAAAATCAAATAATAATATGTAATGAAATTGAAACATAATTTATCAAGGATAAAGAGTTGGTAGCCACTTTGAGTTTTTTTACACAATTATTTATGTAAGTTTAAGACAAATAAGTATAAGTAGTCATAGTATTTGTAGCTAACCATATTAGTATTAGTAGTAGTTATTAATGACTTAGCTGAGTCTTAATGCCACTTGCTGAAAAGATCGTAGTATGTGAGCCTCCCAGGTTTGATCCTCGTCAGACACCAATGAAATTCTTAATTTTAATTTTAAGTGCTAATTAATCACTACTACTTTCACACTAATTAACCACATACTTGTTGGTTAAAGAAAACACTGTAAGGAAATATGCTATATATATCTAGGAAATAAAATATTTCGGTAAGGAAATTGAATTTTGCCTGTATTGGAGCAGTGTAGAGGACTATAATTATTAGAGCTCCATAACTTTATTGGGAATGAGATGAGGCTTCCGCCCAGCTGTGGAGCATGTTATAGGCTGTATCTTTACTTATATCTAGTTAGATATTGTTAACTCTTTAAAGATAACTATGAGGCTCCTTATGCAATTTAGCAACTAAGGCTAATTTTCAAAACATCAAAATACTTAGTAGCCTGCACTGCAATATATACCTTTTTATCGATGATATGCAATATATACCTCTTATTTATTCTTCAATAGATCATAAATAACGAAAACATAACAAACATTAGTAGCATTTTAAATAGTGAACACAAACACAAACCAGCATAAAATAGCAGTGTAATGCTGCAGTGTTTCGCATGGTGAGTGTAGAGAACCGGAGACCCTTTTTACTGGAATTGAGGCATTACATCTTTGTCCTCAGGGATGACAATGCATTTGCATTTTGATTCTTAATTATGGATAAATATGGATGTCTATGGGCCACAGCATCCACTTACCATCAGGTGGACTGTGTGCTTGTTTGTCACCCAATGCTATAAAAAAAGAAAACAAATTAAACAGAAAATTTATTTGCACTGAAGATTGCATGTGTCCCTGTACTCATTCGGCCAATTTGTTGTGAATCAATGCATGTCTAATGCTGACAAGCTGTGTTAATATTGCTTGGAAATACGTAACTGTAGGAAAAGCTACAAAGAATTTGCAATATGAAGAAACCATCTCTCAAGTCTCATACTTAAATATTCCAATTTTAGACCTATGACAGGTATTATCAGCGCTTTTAGTCCAAAGACTCTAAAATCTAGAAGTGAACAATCCAGATTGGTCATAACAATAGTCTTTTTTGGTTTCACTTTTTGTTTTCAATCCAATTTCAAATTAATTGATTATCGAATTTCGATTTATTTATATATTCGATATATTTTCGATTATCGAAAATCCCATATTTTAAAAAATATCAACAGTTCTAGTTTGAACTGATCAGTTGAACTGACCGTGTGTGGCGACCATTAGAATATATGTTTTTACGATAATTCCTGATTATAAATACAGAGGTTACACTAAAAGTATCGGGAATGGAATATTTCCACTGTTCCTGTCATATTAAAATCTTTTTAATTGAAAACTCCTTGGTTTTAAAAATCGAATACCATTTATTTAAAAAAAGATTCTCGGTCTAGTCACAAGGTTTTGTCAAACTTGTTTAGTCGTTGAGAAAATGGAATTGACTCGAGAAAATTCAAGAGCGATCATTTATTATGACTTTCGAAGTGGTTTAACACAAAAACAGTGTGTTGACCGGATGATTTCTGCATTTGGTGATGAAGCCCCATCCAAAACCACAATTTATCGCTGGTTTGCTGAATTTCAACGTGGATGTGTCAAGCTCAGTGATGATCCCCGTCAAGGTCGTCCAAAAACTGCAGTCACCCAAGAAAACGTTGATGCTGTGCGTAAGCTGATTGAGGAAGATCGACATGTGACATACCGCGAAATTCAGGCAATTTTAGACATTGGCATGAGTCAAATACAAATAATCTTGCATGAACAATTAGGTGTAAAAAAGTTGTTTTCCCGATGGATACCGCATTCGCTCTGTGAAGAGCAAAAAGCGGCTCGCGTTACTTGGTGCGCCAGAACTCTCGAAAGATTCCACGCAGGATCCTCAAATGCTGTATACAACATCGTATCAGGTGACGGTCGTATCAGGAATCCTGGATATACGCGTACGAACCCGAAACAAAAAACCAGTCACGAGTTTGTGTGTTTGAAAATGAGTTAAAGCCAACAAAAATTGTTCGTTCACGGAGTGTTGCAAAAAAAATTGTGGCCACGTTTGTCTCCAAAATCGGCCATGTTACGACTATTCCTCTTGAGAGACAAAGAACGGTTAATGCAGAATGGTATGCTAGCATTTGTTTGCCACAGGTCGTTTCTGAACTCCGTAAAGAGAACTGCAACCGCCGCATCATCCTCCATCACGACAATGCGAGTTCTCACACCGCACACAGAATAAAAGAGTTTTTAGAGCAAGAAAACATAGAATTATTAGACCATCCGCCGTACAGCCCCGACCTAAGCCGTAATGATTTCTATACTTTCCCTAAAATAAAGAATAAATTGCGTGGACAGAGATTTTCATCACATTTCGATTTATCAAGTTTTTTTTAAATATTAGTAATAATTGTGCTTGTTGAACAGTGTAATAGAATTGTAGGAATATTTACTAACTGTAAACCACAGATATTCATAAATAGAAAAATAAAAATGAGTTGGAAATGTGAAAAAAATTAAAGAGCAAAACACTGGGCCATTGTACTTTTATTTTTAAAGTAACTTGTCATTTAAATGACATTGTGTTACGAAAATTCACCTGTGTCAATTGGTGACATCTGGTGAGCGGAGGATTATTAGCTCTCATTGAATTTGACATTGAATAAAATTCATGGACTTATTATACTCTACTGCATATTAAAATTATGTGTTAAAATTTGTTAAATGTATTTTTTTTATTTCTCTTGACTGTTCATAAGAGCTTGTAAATGAGCCTATGTGAATAAAAATAAATAAATAAACTATAAAATAGACTAGTGGGTGCCGTAAGAGTCGACACAGGTAAACAAACCAGGAGATAGGTAACAGTGTCTTTCAAATTTCATCTAGAAAATAAAAAAGTGTAATTGCCTACCCGCCGGCCAATCGTGGTATTTATGGCAAATGTCCCGTATGAGGTTATAGGAGAGGCTAATGTACAGCAGTGGAGTTTTTGATAGGCTGTAATGGTAATGAATGATGAACTGAGCTAACAACCCTTCTGATGGAAAGTTGTTGCAACACTTTGACATGAGTAACCAACTTCAAACAAAAAAGGCTAGAAAACTTTGTCATACCCGAGGGCTAAGATAAAACGCTTCTTAACCTGTAATGATTGTGGGAATGTTTCAATTTTTATAGGTTAAGGTTCTAAACCTTGCTTCCAGAAATTTAAACAAATATATTTACGTTGGTCTCTCGGTATATTTACGAAAATTCAATGTATATCCGCAAAAATTAGTAGTTTTAATAGAAGAAGTCATGTACACTGTAAACACCAGAAAGAAACGAAAGATAGTTTCTCAGTCAGTTTCTCAAGTCCCCAGAATCAGGAATTCAAAGGAGCAATGGATATAATGGTATACACCAGGGATTCCCAAAGCGTTTCCCAAACCCTTTGGGGTCGAAATCGGTTTGCCAGGGGTCGACATAAACTAAAACTGATTTTGCGATTTTAATGCTTTTTTGTCAATCAATAATTACCTACTCAAGTATTTTTACGTAATTTGTATTAATAATTATTAATTACACTTGATATTTACTAAATTTTATGTCTATTTATTTTGTTGAATATTAATGAGAAAATGATGTCAAGCTTACTCACTTAACCAACCACAAAGTTTTTAAATTTGTAAGTATTTTAATATCATTAGGATAAAAACTAGACATAAGATTTATAAAGTAATTTGGCTACGGAGGAGGATTTTTAAAGTAATTTGACTACGGGGTTCTGGGGTTTCAATTCATTTTGGAAAAGGGGTCTCTTGCTCAAAATAGCTTGGGAATCCCAGGTATAAAATATGCAAGGTCTCTATTACAAAGTTTAAATATTTTATTTAACATAAACTGTATAAAAAGGGTATATTTTAATATAAATGAATACATGGTTAATAAATAATAACAATCTCTGAGAATGAGGTAATCGGTTCCAAGCAGTTTCTAAAGTTTGTACAACCTATGATTTATAGTACAATTTTACTTTGAAATAGAAAAGTCCCTTTAGGTTTCTTGTTGGTTCTTCTCGGGAACATGAGTTTTTTTTCCAAACCAGTGATAAAAATGACTCGACTTGAAAAATTGATTAAAAATTACTTGCTATGAATACTTAGTAAAAATTATTCTATTCTATTGAACAAGACAGTGGATACTCTCCTTTTGGCGGCAGTAGTAGGTAGTCAACCAACCCAGACGAACTTCTTTCTTTTTTTATTCGACCTGTGCCGATGTAGTAACATTTTATTTAATAGTATGCGAGATAATACAAGCACACAGTGCACCTGAAGTTGCGATTGTTTCCGAAAAAGATCGATTTTATAAATAATTTCGAATCGAAATCTGATAAATCGATTCACCAAAAAATCGAGGTCTAAAAGATCGATTTCGAATCGACTGATTCGATTTTTAAAATCAATCTTTTTTCGATTCGCATTCAGGTTCGTACAAAGTACGGATTACAAACTTATTTTTAGTTACTTATTTTTTATTTCATAAATCCATTAAGAAGAGGCGAAAGAAACTGAGCACACAGCAGTTTTGCTCGTTTTTGAATAGAAAATCTGTCGTTCTTTACGAGTTTAGGTACATTCAACTAATTGCAAATAATTTTATAGTTCTTATGAAAACAGAAAAAGATTCGCTCTCGATTTTCTAGGGCGAAATATCGATTCACTGAATCGATTCAGTACTATATATCGATTAAAAATCGATCTCTTTGGCACAAGAAATCGATCTCAGATCGACATGCCTACCTGAAGGTAAGTGAATGCCCCAACCCATAGAAACATTTATGAAAGGTTATTAATGAAAATGCAGTCCATCCCTCTAAGAAAGAATTACCAGTAAAGAAGTTAAATGTTAAGTAGCTTAGCAATTTATGATTACGAAAGCTATAGGTTCTGCTTTCCAATTCGCCATTCGACTATTGAAATGAACCACTAATCGAGTGGTTAATGCTAATACTTGTACTAATAGCTCTGCTAAAAAAATATAAAGTCATTTGTAAAAGTCGAAGATTACCTAATATATAGCATTATGAATTATAAAATAATTACTCTTAAGCAGGCTGCGCGTTCTTGTTGTTTCGCGTAGCGTTTGCTTACGGTGAAACTACATTAATTGGGTAATTTAAAGATTGTTATGTACCTCCATAGGTATCTCGTTCCGTGTGTAGCGACTAGCGGCAAGAGAAAACAAACGACTAATTATCGAAATAGGTATAGTTGCCGACACGAGTCATGAGCACAGATAAACTGTGGTGGGAGGTAGATACACTGTCGGGCAAAATTATTGGGTACCTTTATTATTTCAATTCGTAATTGAATATTTTCGCCGACTTTTATGAAAATGTTTACTCGAACACCTTAACTTTTACTTTGATACAGTAATGTTGCAGATATTCGTGTCCGTTATTTTATTATCTACTATAAAGTATTTAATGTTAGTTAGAATTGATTATTTTATTAAAAAGAAGGAAGAGGTGATATGCCTTCCATAAAATCTGGCATTGCGGTGCGCCGTACAGTAGTTACTGAGACATTAGTCGCCTCAGCAGTCTGTTTATATACGTCTATGTAGTTTTTCGCAGTACCTAATTTTTTCGTATAACTAAACACTGAATAGACGATTTGTCGGGATTGTCTACACTCACCGGCACGGAAACTTGGCCACTCGTGAATTTGCTGATTATTTGCACTGAAACGTTTTTTTAACAGTAAATTAAGGGTAGATGCATTCAATAAGTGTCTCTAATGGTTTTAGAACATAGAAATTTAATGTTTACTTCACCGATATTTTTCTTTTCAAGATAACATGTTTTCACTAAAATTAACATCTTTCCATTGTCACTTTAAAAACACTACAAAGTTAAAAATTAAGTCTGTTTCTTTATTGTCTATCAGTTTTAATATCGGGTGTTTCCTCCTCTAGCCCTGATAACCGCTTGCATTCGATCTGGCATGCTTTGAATGATGTTTCTGACATCAACTTGCGGTATGCTGTCCCAAGCGGCCAGCGCTGCATTTCGGAGCTCATTTAGAGTTTGTGGCGGTTTGGAGCTGGACTTTATCTTTCTTTTGAGCATACCCCATACATGCTCAATTGGATTTAAGTCCGGGCTACGAGCTGGCCACTGTAATTTTTGTATTCCAACCTCTTCCAGATATTCCTCTACACAATGTGCGACGTGCGGGCGTGCATTATCGTGCATGAGGAGGAATTGGTCGTGTCCAATGAATCCCGAATAAGGCATTACGTGCTCCTGAAGAACTTCCTCGATGTATCGAGTAGCTGTAAGCCGATTATCGACGATGACCAACTCTGTACGTGCGTCGGAACTTACACCTCCCCATACCATTATTGAGCCTCCATGGAAACTCACAGTTTGGGTGGTGTTAATGGGTAGAAACCTCTCTCCTCTTTTTCTCCACACTCGTTCTCGACCGTCTGGAGCGCGTAAAGCTATTCGACACTCATCTGTGAACAACACTCTAGCCCATTGCTCGTGGGTCCAATTGACATGTTCTCTTGCGAACTGAAGTCGGGCTACTCGGTGCTGTCTGAGAAGTTCTGGACCTCGTGCTGGTCTACGAGCTTTTAATTTCACTTCCTCCATTCGTCTTCTCACCGTACGCTCACTAATATTAACGCCACTTGCGATTTGGAGCCGCTGGCGTATCTCAACAGCGGTCAGGTAGCGGTTTCTCAAAATCTCCATAACAATAAAACGATCGTCCTGGGCCGATGTGCACCTTACGCCCCCACTGCCTGGCCTGCGGGTGTAGCGGCCTGTCTCCTGGTATCGTTTCAGTGAATACTGCATTGAGGACCGTGGTACGTTAAGCACAATAGCAACTTCACGCTGTGTCAGCCCTTGGTCAATTAATGCTACTGCTTGTGCAACTTGTGCTGGTGTTAATGGCATTTTTATTGGCTTTAAAGCACCTTTAGTTATTTAATTAAGACACAAGATCACAATCATTGAATAACCTTACAGTAAACTTTTCACAACACACAAATTTAAAATGTGAACTTAGTCGCTCAAATGACCCGATTCAACTAAAAATTAAAGAATTCGTCATGGTGCACTTAAACATAATGAATTACCCTCTTGAACTTGAGGGTAAACATTTTTTGACATACTTGCATAACAAACATTCATCAGAAACACTTAAAGCTTTTGCTATCGCGAGATAACCGCTTAGCCAAGTTTCCGTGCCGGTGAGTGTATTTAACACAGAATTCTTCCTTCTCTGCATATTTAGACCGAAATCTGAACACTCAAATTATAACAACTGAAATAATTAAAAACCAGAAATAACAAAAACAATTAATAACAAGAATTACACAAACAACAATTAACGACGAGGCAACAAAGACAATTAACGAAAATAAACTAATTAAAAAAACTAATAAAAAACTAATTAAAAAATTATCACTAAAATTATTGCTCTGAAGTGTACGGAAGCCGAATGATACGTTCGAAACCAATAGACGACGAGAATCGACTGATGAACCAATCACGTTGAACGTTAGCGTGGTCAACGTCGTATCGACCAATAAAAAGTGCTCACGACTTATGTCGGCAATTATATGTCGATTTCATAATTCCATCATTCGATTCAGTAACCAAGCTAAAACTGACAGAAAATTAATTTTGATGTGATGATATTAAACATGAACACAGCTCTGAGATGGAAAATTTTGGTTAGATGAAAAGATAGCAACGAAATTTTAAAGGAATTTATTACTTAAAATCTTGATGGATCACTAAAACGGACATTATTAAGAGGTTGCTGTAAATAATTATTAAATGGCAATTAAAATACCTTCCGATAGATGGCGAAATAACTATCTCTTTTTCGCCAGGCGTAAATAACGCAGATCGGCAAAGGGGAGGAGCGTCAAAGCTTGCGAAATATCTGGTGGTGGTGGTAGGTAGGTAGGTGGTACTACAGTAGCAAAGCCCGCCAAGTATGAAAATTAACCAAATACGGAACGGATGTGGCCCAGCAGTAGAGCTTTACGATCATGTAAACAAGAAGAACTAGAGGCGTAGCTACCGCTGTATCTGCTGTACCTAATAACACCGGACACCAGATTACGGACGAGTATACGGCTCACCTGATAAAAACTGACTACCGCCGCCTATGAACAACAGCAGCACCAGGGGAATTGCAGGTGCGTTGCCGGCATTTTAGAAACGAGTAAGCTCTTGAAGGTCCCTAGGTCGTATCGGTCCGGAAAAATCGCCGGTGGTAAACTATTTCACAGAAAGGTCGTATACAAAAGAAAACTCCTAGTGAAACGTACAGTGGAGGACTGCCAAGCAACCAGATAGTGTGGATGGTATCAGGAGTTTAGCCGCGATGTGTGTTCAGGAAATTCAAAAAAATCAGTTCCCAACAGAAGCAATGTTCCGTCGAAATATTTATCGATTTAGGACCATCCTAGAAATAGATTGATACAGAGCTCACTGGGGATCCAAATTTGTGATAAAACCAGATGTACTGAAGCGTATAGAAAGGAGTGTCCGTGTATACTTATCCCGACATTTAAATGTAATAACTAAAAGCCTTTAATATAATTAGACATGGGGACACGTAACTACCACCCACTTTGTATTCACGCAGAGAAAATTAATCGCAACCTACGCACAAGAAAATTAACATCCATCCTTGTTGATTCATGTAACTACGTGGGGGTGGTAAATACACTTGTTTGTTTCATTTACTACTTATATATGAAGAGCATTATTGAGCGCAGCACGCATGGGTCAACTCGACGGGTGAAGGATCACGTTCACACAGAGTATTAGTATGAAATGAAAGCATAATAAATTCTGTGTTTTTCATATGGTGATTGATGGGAAACGTACGGAGACCGTTTTAACTGTAAACGATCTAATGATTTCTTATATTTACGCGAACACTACACATTGATTAAAACTACTTTAACGGATTCTATCGCGTTTGATTTTACTTTTAATTATTTTTATTTTTAATTCCCGACGTTTCGGGTGCTTTCCAGCACCCATGGTCACGGGGGACTGAGGTGACTGACGTCACGTGTTAACGATCTATTCCATGTTATAGTCTTAAACGGTAGAGACGGGAAATGCCGACTTATTCTTAGTAGGTACTAGGAAGATATGTTATCTTCCTAGTACCCTGTTAAAATCTGGAACACCCAGACCTCGGAACCATGGTTATCGGTAAACGGCAACCTTATGAGTTTCAGAAGAAGATTGTTTTGGATGATATAAATTTTGATTTTGTCCCCTACATCTTTTAGATAACCAGAATCTTACCGTTGAATACTTAATGAGTTGTAACTAGTCCCAACATTAAACCTTTCACTTTTCTCAGATGAGATCAAGAAGATAATCCTTCCGATTGGGTAAATCTAATGCCGTAGTTTGCGACAATATCAGCCGAAGGATAAATCTATATTCTTGACCATCTGCATATCTCACATCAATAACCTATTATATTCTGAAGAATTTCCTTCCCTGTGGCGTCAGGCTTACGTTATTTTCTTGCCTAAGTTCCCGTATCTCACTTTCACCAATAATTTCCGACCTATATATCTCCATTCTTCCCTTTTTATTCGAAGTCCTTGAGGCCTGTGCATATCTCTTAAAAACTTTTAAGTCCTTTGTAGGCTGGCTCTTACACACTATCTTTACCGCACTCTTGAAAGTAACTGGTGATATTAAGGTAGGAATAAAGAAAATTAGTCACTGTGCTATTTTGGTTGACTTTTCGAACGCCTTGAATACTATCAGATATGAAATTCTGCTTATAATGCTTTCCCTTTCTATGTTCTCACCCTAAACACTAGATTATTTGTCGTAGTCACCATATCTTTGGGGACCGGAAGTTAGTCGGTACACTTTTTTTTTATAGGATAAGGGTGACTAACGAGCACACAGTCCACCTGATGGTAAGTGGATACTGTGGCCCATAGACATCTATCTACATTTAATCTCTGATTAAGAATCAAAATGCAGATACGTTGTTATCATTGACGACTAAGATGAAATGCCTCGATTCCAGTAAAACGGGTCTCCGGTTCTCTACACTCACCACACGAAACACAGCAGCATCAAGCTGCCATTTTACGTTGGTATTCTGTAAGATCGTGGTCCTTCCGCGGTCGAACCGACTCATTCATGCTATAGCCGTAATAGCTGCAGCGTTGCTCCACCACGTATAAAGTATAGTAGCTGGCTTTATATTTTTATGGGTACTTTTAGAAGACTTTTTGATATTTGTAGGCTCTGGGTAATCCAATCTAGCCAATCATGTATTTGTTTACGTATATGTATATGTATGTAGTACAATAAATATATAAGGGAAAAGAGAGCCCACTGGCGAGTAAGACTGGTACCTTGGAAAACTTTACGCTACCTATAATATGCGTATTTGTCTGAATATGTGCGTGTGTAATGTATAAGTACTCAAACTATTTACAAATAAAGAAAATTACGAAACATAATTATTTTTAGGGAAATTTTGAAATAATTGTGTCGATTCAAGGGGTTTTTGACTTAAGCTTTAGGGGTTAATATTTTTTGGAGATGTACCTAACACTGTTTCTGTCGCGTAGGCGTCTTTAACCACTGGGTACATTTCCACCGCTTATCGCCCCTGATGCAACTTTATTTGTATTCGGCACTTCTGCTCTCGACATCAAAGTGACAAATTGACTTTATTATTAATGTTAGAACTGTGTTTAGTGAGGGTTTAGTTTACTAATAAGTGATAAATTAAAAGTTATAAAAACCAGACCTTTCTTTTATTTTACTTAAATTGAAAAGTAATCAGTATAAGAAAATACTTCCTGCATTCTTAAAAAGAAAAAAAAAATAGTGTAAATTTTAAATCGATCTTAAGAAAATGTTTATTGTGAAAAAGTAATTTAAATGAATATATTAATGATAAATTATAAATCAATTTTAAATATTTTGCCCGAGTTTTATTATTTTAGTGTGAATACTTATTAAACATTGTTAATATTTTTATTTAAATTTTAAATCATATGACGAATGATCAATTGTTGAGATATAATATTTGTTCAAATAGAATTATAAAATAAACGTGACAATTACAAAAAATATTATGTATAGATTGCGTATTATGATTATGAATATAGTAATTTAATTTAATTCTATATTAATTTACATTTAAACTGTTTCTTAAATTGCTACACCCGTACAGGGTGTCAGGGTGTTACATGCTCTGTACATACATATATTGTAACAACTTTATACTTTGTGACATGCAATAAATAAATTATTACTGTTAATATTATTATAAATCATGTTTTTTTTTCAATTCTATTTGAACAACAATCGATTTTAATATATAGATAATTTGTGAATTGTTACACTCATTAACATTACAAAGTATCAAAATGTGACGTGAGGGGCAATATTACATTGATTATCTCGCTCGCTCTGTTTATTTTCAGAAAACTATCAAAATCTTATTTTTCAATATTATGTCTGTTAGAAGATATAGAAATCGAGTTGAAAAACAAAAATTACAGTTGGATCGAGAAGAAGAAAGAAATAGATGAAACTTTCTTTAAATTAAAACATAAAAATGAGAATGTAATAGCCACAAAAGCGAAAAGAAAGGCATCTTAACCGTACAGAGCAGAAAATTGAAAAACCAGGAAAAAATATAAGTGATCAAAATGTACAAGATTTTGAAAACTAGGAAAGAAAACCAGTTATGAAAATGTGCAAGATCTTTCTGACTACCAGCAACCTTCCGATACTTCTGAGAAAACGATATTGGTGTTCAGCAAAAGGACGGTAATACCGAGGCGGAAAGAAATTTAGAAAGTATTAAGTTTGAGTTTGAGAAAAATGTTGACGTGGGCAGTATTGCTTAGTGATTGTTTTATTAACTACATCCTCTCACAAGAAAAGACTGATTTTCAAAATAAAGATCCAAAAAATATAAATTGAGCTTTGTGAAATGCAAAAAACAAAACAGATCTTTTTCAAATAGGTGTTTCATTAAGAAAATGAAAAATGGCCAATTACTGGAAAGATATTGGTTATGTTATTCAACAAGGGTTGATAGTGTTTTTATTGTTTAACTTGCTAACTTTTTTTCTAAAATCCCTTCTCAATACACAACCGGACTTTCTGATTGGAAATACGAACTTGCTAAGAACGACGACTCAAAGTATTATTCAATTGTGATGGTTTCAACCCTAAATATTTCTCATTGTTGCTATCGTATTACGATACTGTTTTAGGGGAAAAGTAACAATAAGAAGTCATACTGGCTTACATTTATTTAATATTCTCTACAAGACAACCAAATGGACTACTGCCAGATAATTGTAGGGGACAGTCATATGACAACGCTGCTAATATGACAGTACACTATAATGGTGTACAAGCCCTACTAAAACAAAAAAAAAAACGCGCATTATGTGCTGTGAGTTGCGCATTCCCTTAGCCTAGTTGGTGAAGAGTCCGTGAAGATTGCAACCGAAATTGTAATCTTAATTGGAGTAGTGCAAAAAACAGACTACAGTGACACAAATAAGAGATGCGTTACATCAACATTTTCAGATAAGTCTACAGATAAAGAATTGGTACATGACGCAGAAAAATTTGTAATAGACACGATAAACGTTGCGTTGGATAAGCTGATTATATAGATTGAAATAAACAAGCCAAGTCTATGAGCTATGAGACATGTAGCAAAACATTTTAATTTTGAATGGATTTGCAAGACATAAAATACGGAACACATAGATCTGGAAAGTGTACGTTATGACCGTTATATTATTGATTATTATCCATATGACATACACGAATATTTAGTGAACGACTGCATTCGGTTAAAATCTTATTTACTACAGTCTAAGCCAGCGTCCATTAACATTGCCAACCACTACAATAGTTTTGAAGCGGTGCGCTCTTTCTCCGGGATGTCGTACATAGATAACAAATATAGGACAACGATGTCGAAATCGACTAAATAATTTATCAGTCCTTTCCGTAAATCGCGATTTAACAAAAGACATACAGTGTGATGAGCAAATAAAGGAATTTGCAGCACTAACATGCAAACAGGTTGCTAATTTATGTAACTTAACCACACATAATCTGTCAATTTATATAGCAATAACGACTTACGGTTGCTGTTTGTATACAGTTTGTAACAAACGTTAAGTCATATTATATAAATAAAACATTTTTGTCGTATTTTTCCTATACCGTATACCTACATCCCTAAAACAGTTTTTTGATAAAATGGCAATTGCTTGAGAAATTAAATAGGCCTCTAAGTAGTAATAGCCTAGGGCCCCACAAATTCACGATCCGCCCCTTATGTCTATCTGGAATCAGTCTTGATTCTAGCTTGCGCAAAGTTCAATCAAATATGATCGTCTTCAGAATAACTGTTCAATCCAATTTCAATTCAATTTTAATCTTCGAAAATATGACCTAATATATATATATATATATATATATATATATATATATATATATATATATATAAACACAGTAGGCGCTCGATAATCCGGCACCCGATTTTTTCCCTTTATGCCGGATTGTCAGAACTGCCGGATTATCGAATTTGTATAGGAAGTAAAATAGAGCCACAGTAAAATACCATTTAAATATGGTTAGGTGAATTTATTATAAAAATACTTACTTAATGTTAAGTACGAACTGCCGAGCGATAGAAGAGAAAAACTACTCGAACAATTCAACGCAACCGCTCAGTAGTCCGGCGTTCAGCTGTGTAAAATGCCGGATTATACAGCGGGCTACCTGAGTCTTAAAGTGCCGGACTACTGAGCTTGCCGGATTTGCGAGCGCCAGATTATCGAGCGCCTACTGTATATATAATGTATCGTTCCTAATTGAAATGGTTACCTATTCGTCAACGCCGTAGTCTGCTTGCACTCACAACCCTTTGTTCTATCCTGATGTCTCCAAGTTCCCCGTTCCCACTCAACTCCTCACTTACAGTTCCGTTGCTTTAGTCATGAAACTTTTGCTCAAGAAACATCCCTCTACTTTTATGTATCTCCCATAGTTTTGGACATGTTCATTTTTTTCCTGATGCAATTTTTGATGTAACAAAAAATATAATATACTAGAAACAATAACGGAACTTACACTAAAAAAAACCGCAAAAATGTTAAAATTTCACTAGTTTATATACGCTTTTGCGGCTAGACAATCTAGAACACTGCAATTAACGTGCAATGCTACAGGTCTCTGCTGATGATAACAGTGATTTTTTGTTATTTATTTGTGCGCGAAGAATTTACGTGGTAGAACCATCCTGCAACAATGTTGTAGTTGTAGCACGAATGGGTCGGCTAGACCGGCATGATCTAAATGGCAAAATACATCATCAGTTCAAACATGCAAGTAGTCACATAATACCATTTTTACGTGGTAGAGCCATGCTGCAGTTATATTAGTAGTATAGTTGTAGCACGAATGGGTCGGCTCGACCGGGGAAGGACCACGCTCTCACAGAATACCAGCGTGAAATAGTAGCTTAATGCTGCTGTATTTCGTATGGTGAGTGTAGAGAACCGGAGACCCTTTTTACTGGAAATGAGGCATTCCATCTCAGTCCTCACGGGTGAAAACGCATCTGCATTTTGATTTGTAATGGAAGATAGATGTAGATGTCTATGGGCTGCAGCAACCACTTACCATCAGGTGGACTGTGTGCTCGTTTGTCAGCCTATTCTATAAAAAAAAAAACACCAACGTAAAATAGCAGCTTAATTCGGCTGTGTTGCTTATGGTTAGATTAGAGAACCGGAGACACTTTTTACTGGAAACGAGGCATTCCATCTTAGTCCTCACGGGTGACAACGCATTTGCATTTTGATCCTTAAGATAGGATAAATGTCTCTGAGCCACAGCATCCACTTACCATCACGTGGACTGTGTGCTTGTTTGTAATCCTATTCTATAAAAAAGATTGGTAAGGTGCGCTGCCCTCATCGTCGCGAAGTGGACTGCATTTACCGTGTAGTGGTGTTGTAAGAATACCCACTTCCTCATGTTGTAACGTGAACGAAAAAATAAACCAAGATCTTAATAAAAACAATTAGTAATTGACACTGGCAGAATTCTATCAAGAGAAGCCATAATTTAAGAGATGAAGAAAAACAATTAGTAAATAAAAAACTTGTGACTTGTGACAAGCGTGGCAACTATGGCAAATATGGCGAATATTTATAATTTCTATAAGGTAATCTAAATCTAATATGAAGGCCTGTGTTCAGCTATAGATTTTGATAGGCTATAATGATAATGATTATGATGAAGATGCAAAATTTATTAATTAAGGAAGCATTCCTAGCACCCTAGCCCCAAAACATGATCTAACACAAATTGAGTTGCACTAGACGGCTTACTTACACTGCGTTCGAGTTTAGTTCAAATACCTTCACTATTGCGACTAATTAATTGTAATTTGCATCGTCACTGGCGTAGTGACGAGCAAAATGGCACCATATAATAAAAGTTGTACGCGAGTTATATGATGTCTGGTAATTGAAACCAGACTGCCTCGTTGGTCTAGCGGTTGTAGTAGTGCGACTGCTGATCATGAGGTCCTGGGTTCAAATTCCGGGTCAGGCCAAAAAATCAATTATTGAGTTTTTCTGTCAAGAAATTATCAGTAGCTGCCCGTAGTCAGGAAGTTGGTGGTGTTTTACCCCCGTGCCTCGGAAAGCACGTAAAGCCGTTGGTCCTGCGCCTGATCTCTCTCTGGTCGTGTCGATTTACCGTCCCATCGGATTATGAGAGCGAGGAAATAGAGAGTGCACCTGTGCTTGCGCATACACTTGGGCATTACAATCCTGTCCGTTGGCTAGCCTCCGCTGAGGCAGGCCGCCGTGGCCGAAATTCGGTCTGGAGGACATTATTATTATTATTATTATTATTATTATTAATTAAAACCAAAAAAACATGGTATACTTGACTATGCAGTCGGCCGGAGTGCTATTAAATAATAATAAACTGTTAGCTAATGAGCAATGGGGTGTCGATGTATGAGTTTGTTTGAAATATTGTACTATTGGGGTAATACTTTCATGTTTTGTTTGCGTTCATTGTTTGAGCACGCAAAATAAAATAATATTAATACTTTCGTAAAATTAATAGTGTTAAATGAGTATGTGCAGAAATTGCATGAATAAAAAAATAAAGGCCACAAGCGAGGACACAGTCCATCTATTGGTATGAGGGTGCTGCGGCCCATAGACATCTACGTCTATTCTACATTATACAATGCAGATGCGTTGTCACCCCTGAGGACTAAGATGGGACGCCTCGTTATCAGTAAAATGAGTCTTCAGTTCTCTGTGGTTCTCTACACTCACCATACGTAACACAGCATCATTCTGCTGTTTTACGCTGGCATTCTGTGAGAGCGTGGTCTTTCCCCGGTCGAACCGACCTATTTGTGATGCAACCATAATATAGCTGCAGTGTGGCTCTGCCATGTCAATTCATTATGTCCATTTGTTATTTAACTCCTCCCTCTCAGTTCTATCATCGAACAACAAACAAGACACACGGCTGGTCCCTTCATCCCGTTGTTGTCTACTTACCATGCAATTGAATCAAACGGGTTGCTTCGGCCTTAATAATGCGAAGAGAGTAAGAGCCGTGGTAGCTCAGATGGTTAACGCTCGCTGTATATAACAGAACGCGAGTAACCCGGGTTCGATCCCCGCCGGCACCAATGAAATAGTTAATTGCAATTTTAAGCGCTGATTTACCATGTGCTCGGCGGTGAAGGAAAACACCGTGAGGAAACCTGCACGTCTAAGGAACAAGAAAAAAATATTTCGAACACATGTCAAGTTCGCCAACACGCATTGGGGCAGCGCGGCGGACACTTCCTTGCTCTAAACCCTCTCAGAAATGAGGGGAGGCCTGTGCCCAGCAGTGGGACGTAAATAGGCTGTAGCTATATATAATAATGCGAACAGCATAACAGTGGAATAAGTTGCCAGCATCTGTTCTTCCATCCAATTACAATCTGGGTGTCATCAAGGCAAGAGAAATTAGGCTTTTGTTGAGCTAACTGGCGAGCACTTGCTGGTGGAGCGACGAGCCTAAGGTTACCGAAGTCTAATTCCCCGGTCGAACCTTAAACCTATTACGCGAGATATTAACTAAAGTGGACTGTATATGCGAAATGCTTCTACGCTTACATAAAATGGCTACTATAGCACGCGGTACAATGCACTCGCTCTTCCCTAAAAACGAACTATTATTTGCCAAATCTATGAAAGGAATCCTGCTTGATTAGGAGCAAACAAAATTGGAGCGGATTAACACAATTATATCAAGCAGGAACTATTAGGAATGTTCACTCACCGGGGTGGTTCTTCTATGCTGCTTAGGCACTATATTGCTGCGACTTCCGGAACTTCTAGGTAGACTCTCTGCCTTTCTTGTCCGATGACGCGTCGGAAGAGAGTGCGGTGCGTGACTATTTCTCACACGAGGTGAGGCGGGTTTCCTGGAGCTCGACTGCTTCCAGGCTAAAGCGGTTCTACTAGCGGTGTGGTTCCAACAACGAGTGCGGCGGGAAGAGGGCGCGCGTCGGTCGCGCGTGCTTTTTATTCCTTCGGTTGCGATGATTACGTGATATTCTAGAATCATCTTCTTTCCCCTCCCACCCCACCACCCCGATGTGTCGATAGGAGGGTATGAATGATATCGTTTGGAAAGGGATAAACGATTTGGCAAATCCCTACCGTCAAAATAAATACGAATGGTTTTCCGCGCAACCATCTCCCCCGCCCTTGAAGGAATTCCTTCAAAATTAACTAAAACAACTAGAGCTAAGATCAAACTAACAAAATAACTAACGCTAAGATTACCTAAATTCAACTACAATTTCTCATCTAGAAAGCTAATTTAAATTATGGAAGAGGCAAGGGGCACAAACGGACAACAGGACGCAGGTAAGACCCAACCGTGGTCTTAACGCGAGCTACCCTAATTACTCCGTCGGAACCGGGAAAGACCTCTTCGACAATTCCTAACGGCCAATGGAGAGGCGGCGTATTCTCTTTAGTGAGCACAACTACAGTTCCTACAGCTAAAGGCTCAGTTGCTGTGTTCCATTTTTGCAGAGACTGCAAAGTATGCAAGTATTCCATCCTCCATCGTTTCCAAAACGATTGCACTAACCGGTCTAATAATTTGTGGCGTGCGGAAATGCTAAGTCTGTTCTCATCCATATCTGCGGCGGGCAAATACTTTAAGGGGTTAAATTCAAAAAATGTGCTGGAGTTAGAAGCAGCGGTTCCGAGGGGTCACTAGACAACGTACGACAAAGTGGGCGGCTATTCATTACGCATTCAATTTGATTTGAGCGAATTATAATACTTGCTAGATAAGAGCTCATGTAGTTCCGATAAAACACCTTTTGCACCGACGTAGTTCGTACCGTTATCCGAATACAATTTACTTACAGGGCCACGGCGGGAAAGAAAATCTTTTAAATGCACCCATAAAGCCTGCTGTGCTTAGATCACCAACGAGTTCTATATGCACCGCCCGAGTAGTTAGACATACGAAAATGCAGACGTAAGCCTTTGTGGATCTTATACCACGCCCGCGAGTGAGCGTGACCTTAAACGGACCAGCGAAATCAGACCCGGTGTGCGCAAAGGGCTTTACTGATTGTATTACTCTACAAGATCTAAGTTCCGCCATTTCCGGAAATGACGGCTTGGGGCGTGCCCGAAAGCAAGCTATACATCTGTGCACCCGATTGCGTATTAAACTACGTGCAGAAAGAATCCAATAATTCTGACGCAAGATCGACATCAGCAAGTCGGGGCCAGCGTGCGAATTCAATTTATGATGGTAATCGACTAATAAATTCATGATATGGTCTTTACGCGGTAAAACTATAGGGTGCCGTTGGTCGAAACTCAACTGCGAGTTGGACAAGCGTCCACCTACCCTTACAATCCCATCCTGTAAAAATGGCTTAAGGCGTTGAAAGGCGCGACTACAAGCTCTATTCGATTGTAATCTTGTAATTTCTTCAGAGAAATGCGCACGTTGAAGATCACGCAATACTAGTGACTCGGCATAGTTGTAATCGGACGCTAAGACATACGAACGCTGCGGTAAAAGCTTCGCGAATCGACAAACGTAAATTACGCTACGCAATAATTTCGACCAAGAGGACAAGCGGTTCGCCAAAGCAATAATTGGAGAAACCTCGCTCGAAACGTTCGCCACTAGAGCGTGTCTCTTCTCTTCCGGCGGTTGTGACACTGACGAAGGTTCGAAATCGGTTATTGGCCATTGCGAGGGATCCAAGTGAACCCAAGCAGGTCCGTCGAACCAAAGCGGGTGGTCCATTATTTGCATCGGGGTGAGTCCACGGGATAGACAATCGGCGGGGTTTTCCGTACCGGACACGTGATAAAAGTTCCGCGTTTCTAACTTCTCTTGGATCTTGGCCACTCGGTTCGCGACAAACGTATCCCAACGGTGGGGTGAAGAATGAACACAGCATAAGGCGACGGTGGAGTCGGAAAAGGCAAATATCCTTTCTATGTGAACTCTATCCCTACATGCGCTGATAACTGCGGTAATAAGCTTGGTGAGTACTAATATTGCGCAAAGCTCTAAGCGCGCCAGAGAGACAACCTTACGGGGGGAGACTCTCGACTTAGAACTAATGAGGCTAATCGAATTTATACCATTATTCTGGACGTGGAAATATACAACGCCCCCGTAAGCCTTCTCGCTGGCGTCTGCAAACCCAACGACCGTTATGACGCTATTTCTATCGACGTTTATATGACGCGGTATTTTAATTTCTCTTAGTAAAGGAAGTTCCTCTCTAAAACGCTGCCACAACCGAACAATGCTGTCAGGCGGCGAGTCATCCCAATCGCATTCAAATAACCAAAGTTGTTTAATCAAAAGCTTAGCGTATAATACCACCGGAGCTACGAAACCCATGACGTCCCATAATCTAGCAACGCATGACAGTATTGTGCGCTTTGTGCACTTCTCTACGGGTGGATTTACCTTAAGGCTAAACACGTCGGACTCTAGTGACCAACACAGACCGAGCACCTTGTGTGTATCTGAATCGTCGAATTCCTTTATCGCCGGAAGACGGTGTGATAGTGGGATTGTATCTAAAACCGGACACGAATTACTAGTCCACTTGACAAGATCGAATTGACCCGATTTCATGAGCTTTATAACCTCGGCGGTGGTTAGGGTGGCCTCCTCCACGCTATCGACCGAGTACACAAAATCATCCATATATAATCCACTTTCAATTGCCCTCTTAGCTTTAGGATAAGAGGGACCTTCATCGTGGGCGAGCTGTCTCACCGTGCGTAACGCATGAAATGGGCTCGACTTTAAACCAAAACAAACGCGGTTAAATTCAAACACCATTAGAGGTTCCTTTGGGTTGAAACGATAAAAAATGCGTTGGAATCTACGGTCGCATTCACGGACCCCTATGCAAAGAAACATTTGGCGAATATCGGCGGATAGTGCTATACTAAACAAACGAAAATTGGCTATTATATTAAATAAACTGCCCTGTACATTTTGCCCACTATAGAGGATATCGTTAAGCGACAGGTGAGTGCTAGTTTTAGCACTAGCGTCGAGCACTACACGTAACTTAGATGTAAGTTTGTCCTCCCTAATGACCCCGTGGTGTGGTATGAAATACGACGGTGTGTCTTCGTAGTTATCTAATTTCGAAGCCACAAGTGATATGTAACCTTCTCTTATATATTCGTTAATGACGCCGTCATAAGCTTCTTTTAACTGGGGTGAAGCAAGCATCCTACGCTCCATGCTGTAGAAACGTTTTTCCGCCATGTGACGCGAATCGCCGAAAGATAAAACATCTCCTTTAAAGGGTAGCGCTGCACTATATCTACCGTCGCGATCACGAACGGTCGTGCGGACGTAAATTTCCTCGCATAATCTGTCATCTGAGCTAGCTATGGGTGGGACGTTCACCTCCTCCATCTCCCAAAATTTGCGGACTAACGACTCGAGCGGTTCGACAGCCATACCACAATAAGAGGTTGCCGAAATACTATCTATGATGGGGGCGGAGCCAACGATGACATAGCCCAATACGGTTTCCAGTGCGTAAGGCCCGGTATGCGAGGAGTTGCCCCTGATCTTATTGTTTAACAAAAGATGAGGGAAAAGCGATGCTCCAATGAGCATGTCTATGTTTCCAGGAACGGCGTAAGTGTCGTCCGCTAGAGTCAAATTTTTAAATTCAATCATTGCCGAGGTGTCAACCGAAACGGTTGGCAACCGTTCAGTGACCCTATCTACTACTAGTGCATTTATATCAAAGTTAACATTACGATCTATCCGAGAGTAAAATTTTAAATTTATATATCCCCGGGGTAGCTTTACTAGTACCTCCGATGCCTTTGACTACAGGACATGAAAGTGACCTATTTATTACTAAGCCTAAGCGCTGACAACATTGTCGCGTTATAAAGCTATTTTGGGCTCCGCTGTCCAGCAGTGCACGGACGCTTTGTTCGTTTCCACGCGAATCCCTAACCAAAATACGTGCCGTACCCAGTAACACGGTTGAAGGAGGTTGTGCTCCCATATTTGCCAATGAGCACAGAGCGACATCACCAGGTCGACCGCTAGAATCGTCGACTTTAGTAGGGGTGAATTCCTTGTCCGCTTTACTTGACGCCGCTATGTTGCTATTTTCAAAATGTAATAGCGTGTGATGTTTCCTGGCGCACTTGCTACATACGGAACTAGAATTGCATTTTGCAACTAAATGCTTATCGCTTAAGCAGTTCAGACATAGGTTGTTTGTCTTTACTAATTTATAACGTTCGCTTGGTGAATATTTACGAAAAGTCGCACAATTGTATAAATTACCGTGTTTATCTTTACATATGATACAGGCATGCTGAAGTGGTGCCGACGTAGCGGTTACGTACGTTAACGACCCTGCTATTTTAGATGGTTGAGTCTGTCTACGGTCGACGCACTTTTTAATCTCCTGTTTAACGTTCGGGGAGCGCTGTGTCACCTTTATTTGATCTCGCACAAATGATGCTAATGAATGAAAGGGAGGCATCTCCGAGCTACGGTGCTCCATTTCAAACGCACGCACGGTGTCGGGGTCTAATTTCTTTAGTGCAATATGGAGAAACACCACGTCCATAAGGTCACTAAATTTCAAATTCTTAAGTGCAGCCACCGATGCCACAAATTTATCTAAAAACTGCTCTAAGCCGTTGATGCTCGCGGATGATATAGGTTTAAGATCGAATATCTGGTTCAAATATTCGGAAGCTAACATTCTCCTATCTTCTTAGTTTTAAGCGTTTCGAATATTAACAAGTAATTGTTTGCTGTAGGTGTAAAACCCGAGCAAATTGACTGTGCCCTGCCACTAAGTTTACTAATTAAATAATATAATTTTTCAGCGTCCGATAACGATGGGTTGTTGTGTATATTGTTTTGAAAACTACTGAAGAAGAAGGGCCATGTCTTAATATCACCATTGAATACCGGAATATCTATTGGCGGCAACCTAATTGAGTCATGCGGACGTACCTGTATTTTCGGCTTTGCTTCGTTTTGAGATGGAGATTGTAAGTGTTTCGCCGTTCTTTTCACGCGACACAATATATCTTCAAATGCTAGAAGCGGTTGGTAGTTCACTATATATTTCGGGTCGATTTGTAATTCCAAATGATTAATTTGGTCTAATATTCTTTCGTAATCCGTCCTCAAAGAATCCACCGTTTCAATTTCATTCAAAAAAGTTTCCCGCACTGCTTCTACATTTATGTTCTTTATGTGATCACTTATACCTTGTATACGTGAAAAAAGTATGTCCCTCTTGGCATAAAGCGTTTTAATTTTAATTTCATTTCCACTAACTGCCATTTTATATTATTATAATAAAGTTATATTAATCACAATTAATCTCACAACGCACAAATAATGGAGAATGGACACTCGTACGCCGTATTACGTAATTAAATCGAACACCTGTTACAACGAGTCGAGGTGACGCGTGTCGCTCGCTAAACTCAATATATTTTTATCAAAATTGTCGGGTAAGCGTACGAAACAGTTGCGATTACACTGTTTCAATTATTTAAGCGACTGATAAGCTTTAAATTTAAACCAAATACAAACACTATTTAAATCAATAATTCTATTTTTAAACTAATACTATTTAAGTCTATTCCATAAATTAGAGTGCATTATCTAAATAATTAATCTAATAATTCGACCAGAAAATGGTTGAACGACTACTAAAACACCAGTTCAAATCCTACCGAAGTGACCATAAAATGGTGGAGCGACGAGCCTAAGGTTACCGAAGTCTAATTCCCCGGTCGAACCTTAAACCTATTACGCGAGATACTAACTAAAGTGGACTGTATATGCGAAATGCTTCTACGCTTACATAAAATGGCTACTATAGCACGCGGTACAATGCACTCGCTCTTCCCTAAAAACGAACTATTATTTGCCAAATCTATGAAAGGAATCCTGCTTGATTAGGAGAAAACAAAATTGGAGCGGATTAACACAATTATATCAAGCAGGAACTATTAGGAATGTTCACTCACCGGGGTGGTTCTTCTATGCTGCTTAGGCACTATATTGCTGCGACTTCCGGAACTTCTAGGTAGACTCTCTGCCTTTCTTGTCCGATGACGCGTCGGAAGAGAGTGCGGTGCGCGACTATTTCTCACACGAGGTGAGGCGGGTTTCCTGGAGCTCGACTGCTTCCAGGCTAAAGCGGTTCTACTAGCGGTGTGGTTCCAACAACGAGTGCGGCGGGAAGAGGGCGCGCGTCGGTCGCGCGTGCTTTTTATTCCTTCGGTTGCGATGATTACGTGATATTCTAGAATCATCTTCTTTCCCCTCCCACCCCACCACCCCGATGTGTCGATAGGAGGGTATGAATGATATCGTTTGGAAAGGGATAAACGATTTGGCAAATCCCTACCGTCAAAATAAATACGAATGGTTTTCCGCGCAACCACTTGCCGTAAGGTGGGATAACAGTAAAGCACTGGCTTTTATAATAAAAAAAATCTATAAATATTTTATAATTTAACCTTTTTTGTTACAGGAGAAACGCTTAACCTGATCAAAGTGGTACGCCAATCACAGCAGCATGACGTCGCGGTAAGTGTGTATCCATTACATTAAAGGTTATAATGTATTTTTTAAAACTGACCACAATGAAATAGTAAACAGATAATATATTAAATGAGTTATTGGATCTTCCCAATAACTCATTTAATATAAACTTTTGCTAATGTCCCGTGTGAGTTTCCCTCAGTTGCCTCTTGCGAGGATATGGCGTAGTCGATATTCTGACACTGCTATTTTACGGTAAACTGAGAGTCACTGTAACCGTTACACGGTTACAGTGACTCTAAATAATTCAAGACTGCGCTTGCCAACCCGCTTGCCATGCGTGGCAACTATAGCAAATTAACCCCCCCCCTCCCATGAGGCATGAGGCAATCTACAGGAGAGACCCGATTTTTTTTTGCGCCCAAAGCAATATGGGCAACCCTTCGGAAAGCGGGGAAGAGAGGCGGTGAATGCTCATAGCATACCACGCAGCCGGCTGCGTGGTTATGTGGAGACTTTTACCCACTAAACACCGCCTTTAGGGACTGGCTTAACAATCTAGCTAGAGATCTTTAAGCCGTATCGAACGCGAACCCCCTTGGGTGAAAGGGGGGCGAGACCCGATATTCAGTAGTAGGCTTTTATAGTCTGTGATAGATGAATGGATGGGATATAATAAATATGTCATGATCTAAATGGCAAAGTTTTTTTTTTTTTTTTTTTTTTTTTATAGAAGAGGGGGCAAACGAGCATGCGGCTCACCTGATGTTAAGTGACTACCGCCGCCCATGATCAACCGCAACACCAGGAGAATTGCGGGTGCGTTGCCGGCCCTTTAGAAAGGAGTAAGCTCTTTTCTTGAAGGTCCCCAGGTCGTATCGGTCCGGAAAAATCGCCGATGATAAACTATTCCACAGAGAGGTTGTACGTGGAAGAAAACTCCTTGTGAAACGTACAGTGGTGGAACGCCAAGCATCCAGATGGTGTGGATGGTATCGGGACGTTTGCCGTGTCGTGCGTTCACGAAATTTGGCGGCTGGGATTAATCCGAACAATTCCTCAGAGCACTCCCCGTGATAGATGCGATAAAATACGCAAAGAGATGCAACATCTCTTCGCAACGCCAGTGAATCGAGCCGATCGGAAAGCACTCCGTCGTCGACGATTCGAGCCGCTCTGCGCTGGATGCGGTCAAGTGGAAGGAGCTGGTACTGGGGAGCCCCAGCCCAGAGATGGGAACAGTATTCCATGTGCGGCCGAACCTGCGCCTTGTAAAGTTGCAGGCGGTGTGCCGGCATGAAATACTGTCCCGCTCTGCTGAGCACGCCAAGCTTTTTAGAGGCCAATTTGGCCTTCCCTTCCAAGTGACCACGAAACTGCACGTCACTCGATATGTCGACGCCGAGGATTCCGATACTGGCTGAGGCAACAAGGGGAGTGCCTTGAAACTGAGGGGATACGACAAAGGGGTTCTTTTTAGCGGTTAACGCGCAAACTTGTGTCTTCTGGGGGTTAAACTGGACTAGATTTAGTCGTCCCCAATCCGAGACTCTGTTCAGCAAAGACTCGACTTCAGACACAAGTTTGTCCCGGCACTCGGAGACGTTTTCCCGAGAAATATTGGCTCGGCCGGTGTAAAGAGCATCACCAGTGCTGTCATCTGCATAGCAATGAATGTTACGGGTATGCAACATATCATTGATATGCAGAAGAAACAGCGTTGGCGATAGCACGCAGCCCTGTGGAACACCAGCATTAATAGGCTTGCAATCGGAGCTTGCACCGTCTACAACGACCTTGATGCTCCGATCTGCAAGAAAGCTGGTGATCCAATTGCACAATTAAGTAAGTACATTATCAGTTCAAACATGCAAGGAAGGTCAGGAATGAGGTCACAGAATACCAACGTAAAATACAGCTTAATGCTGCTGTGTTTTGTGTGGTGAATGTAGAGAACCTGAGACCCTTTTTACTGGAAACGAGGCATTCCATCTCAGTCCTCAAGAGTGACAACGCATCTGCATTTTGATTCTTAATTGAGGGAAAACGTTGATGTCTATGGACCACAGCATCCACTTACCATCTGGTAGACTGTGACTGGCTCGAACAAGGAATTATTGTTTGAACCAGATAGGTACATGAGTATTAAACACTGGAAAACGGGCGTTAATATTTTGGGCATAGTAATATTTTATTAATTAGGTAATTAAAATAATTAAATTCGGTAGGACCAGAATTTTCAACATCCGTTTTATTGAGTGCCCACAGACTATAAAATAAGTTTTATAATCTGAGTAAATGATCTTAGTTGGTTGAGTAATGTTATGTTAGGGTCATTAAATTATTTAATTACACTTATCTATTTATATTTATTTGGTGATAATAAGCGCCGAGTTAAATTGTCGAGTTGCGAATACCTACTTATTTAACATTTACTTTAAAAAATCTTCGAATGTTTGAACTATTTCTTATATTTCTTTGATATTTTTGTTGTTTCATCTTAATAAGCTGTTATTTTTACCTTTGATTCCTGAATTTTATTTATATGTAACCTAAAATTCATCATCATCGTCCTAAAATGTAGAATAATTTATTGTAAAACTATACGATATTTTTGATGACACTTCTTCACTTAAAAACCTGCATAACACATAAATTCGGCTTTAAAATTAAACCAGTTGTTCGTCTAATATACACGAACACATTATTTCAGAATGGGAAAAACCGTTAAATGTGTTTTGTAGTTTAAACTAAGTAACTAAGAAAACCTTTTAAGCATTAGTGTATCTTTTTGTGTTTTTAAAATGTTTATTTAGTCCCGGAAAAGTCATTAGAAGCATGACGACGCCTTATATAATTTTGTGTTAAAAACTGACCATATTACCAGTAACAAGTTCTTCATGGTCCATTGTTAGACATGATAAATTCACACACGCGGATGAATTTATCGTATTCATTCTTAAGACGGTTCCCCTAGCGAGAGACCTTGAGCGTTCGGTCCCATACAATCCACGTGCTCTCGCTACAATATATCACGGAAAAATACGCCCGAATATTTGGAATTATTTCAATTAAAAGAGATAAGCGAACTTAAGAAAATAAATAAAACGTGTAGAATATAGATTTTTAAATTATCTATCCATTAGTGTAATTCTCAAATGAATAGAGCATTTCCTTTAGCAACAGATGCATGTAATCAATAATTTTAGTCATTTTTTAAAAGTAGATTTTAAATGTATTCATAACACATAAAAACAAATTAAAACGTGGAATGTGATGATAGGATATCGAACATTAATAATGTGCTTTTAGATGTAGCTTATTTCTCATAACTAATGAGATAATAGTCTCTGAAAAACGCACTTTTGCCAGGTTTTGGTCAGGGTAGCGCCTTAACAGGCAGATAGACAGAGCTTAGCTAAATCATCATGAATTAAGGAATGAGTTATAAATAGACTAAATTAAGTATATATTACTATTTTTGTTATTCATATAGTTGAATCGTATTCGTTATACCTTTAACCGATCTTCACAAAGCGGCGGTGCCTAAATTTGCAATTCTACTATGTATTCGTTCGTTATATACTGTCAAAAGTCTACTGCTAAACTTATTGCATATTTTTAACGCGGTAGAGCAGCGGTGCTGCTATATTATGGTTGTAACACGAATAGGTCGGCTGGACCGGGGTAGGATTACGCTCTAACAGAATACCAGAGTAAAATAGCCGCATAATGTTGATGTTTTTCATATTGTGAGTGTACAGAACTGGAGACCTTTTTACTGAAATCGAGGTATTCCATCTTGGTCTTCGGGGGTGGCAGCGCATCTGCATTTTGATACTTAATTGAGGATAGATGTACATGTCTATGGATCAGAGCATCTACTTGCCATCAGGTGGGCTGTGTGCTCGTTTCCCACCCTTCTTCTATAAAAAAAAACTTAAAATAATCTAGTTTTTTATTATTTTAAGTTGTTATTTCATCTTATCCAATTCATTTTCTACATGGGACATCGAAAAGATCATGTGATATTATATGATGGGGTAGTTGATTTTATAACGCCACCACTACACTGCAATTCATTGCTTACCCTGTACCTAAAGTAATATCTCAGAACTTAGTTACCAGCATTTATAGTGATCCCATACACATATCACTATCAGTGATATTTAAAATAGTTCTAGTTTTACGTGATTGAGTCGCGCTACAGCTGTATAATGGATGCAGCATGGATGGTTTGGTACGAACGGGGTAGGATCAAGCCCTTACAGAATACTTGATTTCTGTCTTAAATTATGGTATACCTAGCCTCATGAATGATGTATGGCCTGTACCTTTACCTGTGGCTGGCTTAAGGGTTTAACCATGTAAAACAAATAGGAATGTAAGTCTGTTGGAGGTTCTATTAAAATAAATAAAACGAAACCATTTTTACTTGCAACGGTGCAAATTAGTCTTGGGGTGACAGCGCATACGTCGAGGAATTTTAATTCTTAGTCGAGGATAGATACAGGTTTCTGTAGGCAGCAACATCCTCTGGTCATGAGGTGGACCGTGTGCTCATAATTCACTCTTAGATCTCACCGACATTCAAAATTGTACAACCGTTGTGTAATGGTTCAAGCATTATGAATTCTACGTAGGTAACTGGCAAGATAGTATGTGGTAACAATCAGTCGAGAGAAATTAATTGAATCACGCTTTTATGACACAAGTCAGCTCCATATACTCGTACTGTTCATGTGAATACAAAACACTTGATATTTTCTCGAAGTAGTCTTCAAGAAGTAGTGTTTTTTAATCTTTATAGTAAGAACAAAAGAAATTTGATCATATCATGCTATCTCCATAGGTTTACACAAAAAAATAAATCTTAACCATACAAAAAGTGGAGTCGTATAAAGCTACTTTTACGGATTTAATTACATATTTTAATAGGGTATTACACCCATTATCAAAAAGTGTTAAACGAATCCCAGAGTGATAATGAACCGCTATAATTTTTATATATTTTCTTTAAAACCTAATAGTGCCATAAAATTACTTTTAATCTTTCATTTTAAATTTTCGCGTGAAAACGCTAGTCGCCATGCTGTACTACTCGTGACGTCACTGTCCTTTAAATTTGCCGATTTTGCAAAGGAATAAAATACTTTTTAATGTTTAGTAATGAGTTTACATTGTCTACAAAAACTACACTATTCTTCTGTGAAGATCATTTTAATGTAAGTATGACTTTTACTATCGTTTATACAAAACATCATGAGGTGAAGGGTATCGCAAATCAAATTTTGTAATAAATTACGTTAACTTAGATACTATAACTAATGATTGCTAATAATTGTAATTATAGATAAACTAAACTATGATAGTTGCTGAACTATGTTTTTTCAAAATACACTCTGACCTGCTATTGTGTTTTGTATAAACAGAAGTTGGTAATAGGTACTTACATTGATGTAACATTATTTAACATTTATTTAACATTCCTCAAATCATTAGAACAAAAATTGGGATTGCATGCAAAAAATGTTGCCACCATCCATCTATAGATATATCCTTGGTAGATTAGTACGTTCTGCTGTCACGAATTCGTCTTCCATGATGACTTTATAATAAAATTCGAAAGAAAACTCAATAATCGTAATGATAACTTGAAAAATTTCGAAATAACACGGCACATTAGCTAGTTCTCTTAATCAGTGACACAGAACACTAATAACCTTAGGCGGGATTAGTGACGTCACGACATATTGAAATATGGCGGACAGCGTTTTGCAGATTTGAGGCACAGACAAAAGATAATATTTTTAAATTTTAAATATAAAATTTATAATGCATTTTTATAAATAGAAATCAATGTTTCTCGTTAACATTTTACAAATAAAATAATAAATATATTTTTTTGATTGAAAAAATATATATTTATATTTAATACCCTATTATAAGAATTAACGCTATAAATTCCGTGAAAGGAGTTTTATTCGATGAGTAGTGTTCACGTAAATAAAAGAAATCATTATGTAAACGAATAATCATTATGACTTATTAAGCTTGTGCAGTTGTGTTAGAGAAATAAAACAACTGCTATTACATAATGACTGCAATTATATACGCGGTAGAGCCATGCTGTCGCTATATTACAGTTGTAGCACGATTGGATCGACTCGACTTGGAAGGGACTACGCTCTCACAGAACCCCATCGTAAAATAGCAAGTTATAATGCTTCCTCGTTTCGTATGGTGAGTGTAGACAAGGGGAGATTCTTAGAAACGAGGCGTTCTATTTTAGTCAGGGGTGTAAATAGATGTCTACGAGTCACACAGCAGTCACTTACCATCAGGTGGACTATGTGCTCGTTTGTCACTCTTATCCTATACCTTTAAACGAGCAATTCTTGTATATATATAAATATATAATCGGAATCTCGGAAACGGCTCCAACGATTTTCATAAAATTTTGTGTGCAGGGAGTTTCGGGGGCAATAAATCGATCTAGCTAGGATTTATTTTTAGAAAATGTCTTTTTGTCCGTGTTTCTAGGCAATGAAAAACTGCTACAATATCGTTAGAATAAGAAGGTAAATTTTGACAGTTTATTAATGATTACAAATAGCTTAATTGGTATATTGGTCGGTCACAAAATCGTAATACCATGGTTCGAGCCCAGACCGACCGACTTTTTTTCAAGTTCCTTTCTTTTTAGAGAAAATCTATTTTTTCGAGCCCTTTTTTTAGTATTTTTAAAAAACACGAAAATTTAAATTAAACTAATTGCACTCATGATTTTTTATTCAAATAACCAATTCGGTTTTTTCTATTATGTCGCTAAGATCAAAAAATATTATTCGTATTTCATCAGTATGTAATTTGTATCTAAATGTAATTTCCAAAACATACGAATTAAAAAAAACCGAGCGAAAAATACCGAGCAAAGCTCGGTCAACCGGGTACTTATATATAAAATACATAAACTGCCGTGGATAGGTGAATTTTCTATATTATCGGTGTTATTGTGGCAAGTGTGTGGCAAGAAAGATAGAAGATCTGTAATGAGTATCCTCTCCATATGCGTGTCCTCAAAAGCTTCTTTATGCCAACAGTTGTACGGACTTGTGCTAAAGAAACTTTTGTGCAGACAAATTTGTGAAAACAAATATACTTCTATAACACAATACATGAGCTGTGTTGAGATCAGTGAAGTAATATGTACTTACGTACTAGAACAGCTATCTCAAACAAAAAATGTGCCCTACTCTGTGTTCGCGCGGTTGTTTTTTTATCATAGAATAAACATAGAATGACCCGTAGGTAATAGTAGATTGTATTGTTAAATGGTAAATTATACCGAGAACAATATTTAAATTTTGTCATTTATTTTGTATATTAAATTTGCTTATTTAATATAATATTACATAATATTATATCACAATTACATTTTAATGATATTTTTATCTAAATATTTTAAAATGTATCTATGTCAAATATAAAAAACATACTGAATTTATGTTTAACAAAACTTATTAACATAACGTTGAAATTACAAATATATTTATTAAAAATAGAATAAGAGTCGTTCATTAATGCTGGGCACGCGAGATTTAAAAATGGACGAATTTATTCCACTTTTACTTTGATGTGAAAATCAAAAAATAAAATAAAAGAATAATAAGCAGATTTAAACATGAAAAATTTTGCCTAATTGTAATAACTTACATATGTTTCTACAAAAAAAATGTGTATAATAATATATTCGTCTTATAGTTAAGTACCCACAGAAATGTCGCATCTGAACATATTAATTTCATAATCTATATTCCATGACACGAGATGGCATTTTAAGAATAATTTGTTTTATTATTAATCTAATACTTTTTTATCGTAGACGGAGAAACCTATAGACTAATGATCGGCGTGGCCTTGAGTGAGAAAGAACGATAACAAATTTTTAGGTTATAGAATAATCTTTATGACTTTTAAACACATTTAGATAAACATTTTAATTGTTCTAAGAACTGAACTGAACAAGATTCACCAATATTAAGCTCACAAAATACTTTTTTCTCACTTAAACCAACTTGTAAACTCCTTAAATCGCAACGCTGTCAAAGTTGTTTAGCAAACTGTAGAGTTTGCTAAACAAAAAAACCGACACGGAGAAAGGGACAAACAATCACACCACTCTATCTAATTTCTATGCAAGACGTATTCATAAATCTATCTTTTTCGTGTGCGAATGCGAAAGAAGGCTTCAATTTGTCTATAGGTTTCTCTGTCTACGTTTTTTATTGATTAAGTATCTTATTAACCGATGAAAAGTAATTCTTTAGTTTTTACTGACATTTCTTGAATTATTTGTACAATATCTAAGTACACACGACGGCATATTTTTATCAAGAGATTTTTTTAAATCAACACAACACGTGACAGAGACAAGCGCCTAGCGAGTGACTGATTAAAGTGCGGTGTATGCACCGCAGTTGTGTGGAACAGAGTAGCTGAATGCGGTGTCGCCTCTAGTACGTAGTACATAATAGCTCTGGATGAGATTAAGAAGGCAATTCGTTCTGTTTGCACGTTACTGGTTTCCGAACGCTGCAAGCACCGAGCGCGAACCCGCTCCTTAAATTAAAATTGATTTTATTGAACTGAAAAAGCCGTGTTACGACTTTTCAGCTTTATAGAGAAAATAAAAACTCCTTCACAGGCACAAGCATTCATATTTCACAAAAATATGCATTGAAGCTCCATAACCATTAAAGTACAATCGGTATCTATTTCCAGGAGAAAGGCCAAGGACCTGGGTAGATGTGTGTTAACAGAATACAATCCGGTTGACCTATAAATAAAAAAAAAAGAAACGAATCAACGGTGTGTTTTGACGAACAAAAAGTCCCTGGGTGTTTTTGTTCGTCAAAACACGTCGTGTCCGAATTGCTTCAAACCATGGAAGAATAGTATTTCCTGAACGGAATTCACATTGAACTGCCGTGACTCACTCGTTACTTTGGATGAAGCTTTCCGTACGCAAAAAAACCGTGCTCCAGCAACCACTGGTCCGTCCGTGCTTTGACTGATAAACAAATGCTAAGATCCTATAAACCTAACTGTAGCAGGCCCACCCCGATTGGCCATTCGGGGGGTAGTGCTAGCATATCATAAAATGTCCGCCTTCACTTTCCCATCCTGCAAACATTTTATATGAACTAGATGGGCATATTTGGAAAATATACAGTGCTTGAACAGACCAAAGTGTCTCCTTTGACTCCTGTTGAATGCAAAGAAAAAAAATTAATTTAGGAGTTTTGGGAGATCATTCAACTGTGTAGATATCCCATGGTTGAATGATCTCCAAAAACCTATTATTCTTACTTTTGGTCTCACATAACCGTATGTAATTTAGGCTAGACCGTCTGTTCGTGCTGCTGGAAGCTGGCGCTGGTGCTGCGACGCGGCGGGCGGCAGCTCGACAACTTGGCGAGGTGCAAAAGGCACACCCTGAGGAGTTGCACCGCCTGCTGGGAAGACTTATGAAGTACCTGCGTTCTCCGGCTTGGGAGACTAGGATAGCTGCTACACAGGTGAACTTTAACGTGTTACTCTCTGTCACTATCACTACAGCTCCTCACAAGTTCACTGGTAAACATAGGCCTCACCCCTAGATTGTCAAGTACAGTGCTGAGCCACCTACATCCATCTCCATCGACTACCAGCGTGTTTTATCAGAACGTCACTCCATTATTTTTATATAGGAAAAGGGGTGACAAGCGAGCACACAGTCCACCTGATGGTAAGTGGTTGCTGTGGCCCATAGACATCTACATCTATCCTCGTTTGCGAATCAAATTGAAGATGCGGTCTCAGCCTTGAGGACTAAAATGGAATGCCTCTTTTCCAGTAGGTACAAAGGGTCTCAGGTTCTCTACACTCACAATACGAAACACAGCAGTATTAATCTACTATTTGACGCTAGTATTCTGTGAGAGCGTGGTCCTTCCCCGGTCGAGCCGACCCATTCGTGCTACAACTATACAATTAATATAGCTGCAGCATGGCTGTACCACGTAAAAGATTTCCATATAGTGGGGGACGCCCAACTATGTGTTTGCTAATACGAGCCTGCCACACGAGAACATTTCTTTTGAATCGGTTATCGGTTCTTCGAGCTTTAAGACCGGCCCATTGCCACTTCAGCTTACTGATCTGCTGGACTATGTCTGTTACTCTTGTTCTTTTACGGTCTTCTACTCCTCGTTCTCATACTTTGGAGCTGTTATCTGGCAGATGTTGCTGCCTATTTCCTCTTTATTTCCCTTTGTCGCCATCACCACTATTGGCTTATTTATAAAATTTTGGATATAGTATTTTAACTTTTTTCAATCTAGGGTAAAAAAAAAATCATAGAAATAAATTGCGGTTTTGATTATTTGATTGATAAAGATTTTAAATTAAAGGCTAATCTTGACCGTCTTTTTACAGAATGTGGTTTAACGATAGTTTTAGGTTTAAAATATGATTTTAGTTTTATCTATATTAACGTACCGGACTTTTCAATGTTTTAGTTTTTGGTTTTGGCCTATTTGCTGTTTTGGCTTATCGCCTATAAACCGCACAAAAAAAAAAGGTTTCTTGTGGTCTTGACTACAAATATTGTCGACTAAAACATTTATCACAGGTGGAAATAACATTTTAAATTTTTATTTATATTACCACACTTAAAAATCTATCAGTGTCCAATTTAAATCAGAATAGTCAGGCAAGATGGCAACAGACAGAGCTGATTTTCTTAATTTTTGGACAAGTTAAGTACCTGACTAAATAAGGCTTATTTTACATCATCTTCTCTTCAGTTTTGTGATTTGCATGAATATTACTAAAAAATAGTAAGTAATAGTCATTATGAAACGACCGAGGAACTACTTAAAATTCATACGCTATAAACACACGCGCGCACATACACGCGCATACATATACACATTCACATATGGACACACACACATTTTCGTATATTTTTTTGTTTATCCTACACCTAATATTACCTGGATTATAAGTTAGCCTGTAGGCTGGTGATCTGTCATATAGGGAATTCTAGTACGGACACCAGTTTCTCACAAATTGATTATAGCATATTAATATTAAGTTGTATGTTTATGTTTTTTACTAAATTTGTGAGAAAAAAGAAAAAACTTTATTATTATTATAGTAATGCAGCAAGCTATTAATGTAGTCATATTCAAGGTTTTTTATTAACGTATTGGACTGTCTAAATTAATTTAAATGTAGGCCAACAATTTTTTCTAAGGTATTTATTAATGTATGAGTTGAGACTTTATATATCTTTTTATAACATAAATACACAATATTTAAAACTTAATTAAGCAAGACGAATGCGGTCATGTATGTTTGTGAAACTGGTTATAAAGCGGTCGAATTGAACGTGAAAGATATGAAACGGCTCTTTACTCTCAACTTTGTTCGTATCGCGATAAAGAATCTCCTTCATTGGTAAAGATATATCGTTCAATTATTGCGGTTAAATGTTGATAAAAATTTGCTAAAAACTTGATACCACCTACATCCATATTCTTTTTATTTGTCGCAAATAAATTTAGTTTTAACGTAAATGAGAAACAAGGAAAATAGATAATTAAAATTTACGCTTGTTTATGATTATTCGATCTTTCTTTCGAATAAATCTCAACTCATAAGTATTTTAGTATGTAGGTTGGTGAAAATAATATTATTTTTTACAGCTCAAAGCGATTTTAAACGATACGTGGTTGGTTTAGTTGTTTACGTTTTATGTTTGTATTGCCGAAAGGAATAGGTCAATTTCTATCCTATCGATTCCTATCGATAACGCGATGTCGTCAGTGGCTTCTGTAATGAAAAGCCTAGCACTTGCTATCCTTTAGTTTGTCTAGAAATTTCTTCTTAATGTTTTTTTTATAGAATGTGAGTGACCAATAAGCACATAGTCCACCTGATGATAAGTAGATGCTGTGATCCATAGATATTCTACATCTTCTCGTTTGCGAATCAAAATGTAGGTCCGTTGTCCCCCCCGAGGACTAAGATGGAATGCCTCGTTGCCAGTAAAAAAGTCTCCGGATCTCTACATTCACCACAGGAAACACAGCAATATTACGCTATTATGCGAGAGCGAGGTCCTTCCACGGTGGAGCCGACCCATTCATGCTACAACCATAATATAGCTGCAGCATGACTCTACGTAATGTAAACGCTACACGTAAAAGGTATACGATGTTCTGTTGACTGCCGTCTTTACCATTCCCTCGAAATTAAAGACATTTGTCTTTCCACTACATTGCTGTTAAATCAAAATTTTAAATTGCAATTTTTGCTATTAGTAGAATAATTATAATTTATTTTACTGAATGATTTCTTATATTTACGCGAACATTATACATTGATTAAAACTGCTTTTACGGATTTTATCGCGTTTTCTTTATTTTATTTTTAATACCCGACGTTTCGGGTGCTTTCCAGCACCCATGGTCACGGGGGACTGAGGTGACTGACGTCCCGATGTCAAAGTTAACACGGAGTACCTTCAGCTTTTTAATTATTGTCTGGTCCGATCTACGCAGAATGGACTAACTGTGTTTTGAAGTCTTGCAGTGGTATGCTTGGGTTTAGTTTTAATTTTATTAATTATAGGATCCTAAGCAGGTGGTAGTACCCAGTCTCCTTCTCTATTGAAATTGGGATGTTTTTTAATTTCAATAGCCTCACGTATCATCCTTGGTAGGAATCGATGTTCTTTCGCGAGGATTTGTGGTCTACCAAATCTGATGTAATGGTTGGGACCATCTAGGATATGATCGCAAACTGCAGACTTCCCGGAACGTTGATGCTTCACGTCAACTATGTGTTTTTACTTATTCACTCTCTCTTGCTCTTACGAGTGGTGTTAAGGATAATTTTCAGTTAGTTATCTTACTTTACGCTCATTCTTCTGTTAATTCCCGTACAATACTATAAAGATTAACCAGTCCAGTTTGTTAACTAACAATTTTAATTCTATTTCCTACGCAGGCAGTTGAGGCGATACTCTCGAACGTTCCAGAATGGCACCCCACACCGGCCACTGTGAAGAAGGGTAGGTAACTTTGTATTTTTATTTCGAGGTATACGTTAACTGTGTTTTTTTAATATAAATTAATGCAGTGCTTAACGTCAATCTTACTTGATGTTAAGTGTTGAGTGTTGATGCAGCCCCACAATTCTTGTGTTGTCTTGTTTAGATAAAACCATCGATCACTAATTTTTATTATTGATCAATGGTTAAAACCCTAAGTCATCTTACCAGCCTCACTAAAATTATTGCAGAAGGAAGGCCTTAAGCTGCAGTAACTGGCACAAAAACTAAAGAATTGCTCATATTTACTAGAGATGGGCCGAATATTCGGTTAAAATGAGCGAATATTCGTTAAAGTGGTACTCAAAGTGTCATATGTATTGAAATGTACGAATTGAGTAATGCCATGTCTTTCATAATTTTGTTGTTGAATGTGTATTTTGTTTATGGGTTAAGTGTACTTGTATAGTGTTATATTATTGAGGCACCGTTATTTCCAATTATGGCAAACAGAAAGCTTGATAAAATGTTTTTGGAATCAAACAAAGAAACATTGCATTACATTAGTATATTTCGCTTTATTTTGGTCGTCAGTTTCTCTAATATATGTCCAAATAGTAGATCTGCCACTCATTTTTATCATATAATTGTCAATTTTTACTAAGAATATCACAAAGAAATACTTTTTTCTCATAAAAATAGTCAACACAAGCATGTGCCGGCGATTTGCTCAATACTAGATGATGCAATATTAACATGTCAGTTGTGGGTCGGGTTAGAGAAAGGCAGGGTCCGACGCTAATCCCGCGCGCTTTATGGTAACAAGTTTAGGTACCGAGGTGATCCTGACGAATAGTGTTCGGCCGAATATTCGATTCGGTAAAAGTTTTACCGTACTTTCGGCCGAATATTCGTATCCGGTGAAAGCCATATTCGGCCCATCTATTATATTTACAGTGTCAGGCGAGTGAGTCGGTAAATGAAGAACGAACATCCACGAACTGCTGTGAGCTTGCTACGAAATTATTAAAGGAATTTGCCGTGTGGTATCGCCCCGTTTCGTTTCATGGGTGTCGTAAAAGACTAGGGGAATAGGAACCTCGTTAACGTTATGCGTAGAATATCCAGACCGGCGATTGGGTGCAACGTCAAAGGTATAAGACTGGTACTGAAACTGAGGAAAGCCAAGTTACGTAGTACTATTATTTATTCTGTGGCCAAGTAGAATATTTGTTACGATCTCATGATGATGGTACCTACTAATGGCAGATCAGTCGTTCAGTAAAGCTTCGTTCGTTGGATTACAGGGTTTATCGCGCGTAGAAAAGTTTGATATAAGTAAATAATAAAATTTGTACATTCCCTTTACGGGGGTGTAATCAAATATTTAAAAGGCGAGCGATAAGGATTTTGAGGCGACAGTAGCCTAATGGCAGGGCGCGGACCGCGAACTCAAAAAGGTCGTGGGTTCGAATCCGCCATTCGACTACTGGCGTGAACCACTCGTAACACAAGCAATTTAAGCTTACCACGAGTGGTTAAGGGGAATATTAGTAATGTTTATAGCATTGTTAATATTCTTTTTCTACAAATAAAAAAAATGTTGCAAAAAAAATTAATCTGTAAAGGCTTATATTTAAGGGGAAATATAACCTAAATGGCTTAGCAAGATCCTCCGTTATGCCGAAAATATTGCAGCATTAATTTTGAAATAAATATTTTGTAAAGTTGAGGATTAATGTTAAGGATTATGATAGACGAAAACACGATTTCGTATTATTTCTCGATAGAAAAAAATCCAAAGTTACCTCCAAAATAAACAATAAACCGCTGTTATTCATAAAATACTTTAAATAAGATCATGAAACTTTGCATACTAACTGAACTATCTATAAAGCGGGGCTTATGTTTTTTATTTTTTTTAAATTACTGTTATTTTCACTGTAAAAAGAAATTACCTAAACTATCGGCGTCCTGAAGCTTGTTTCCTGCCCCAGTTCCTTGCCTGCCCGGTTCCAATTTTCGAATTTTCCTGTTCCGGATTTTTTTTCTATCGAAAAAATTAAATAGCTGAAAATAGCTATTCATCGCGATTTCGCTCGCACGTAATTTATAACGATTGGATTTCATCGATTCTAAAACATTATTCGATTCTATTTCTAAAATAAAAATCGCCTAAGTTACTCCTTATTTCATCAGCTATCTGCCAGTGAAAGTTCCGTCAAAATCGTTCTTGCCATTTCGGAGGTCAACCGGAACAAACAGAAAGGCAGACAAAAATTTTAATTTAAAAAAAATATTTTTATTTCAGACACTTCAATTTTATTTATCTGTGTATAGATAATATATCTGAAACATGTATAAATATATTGGTAAAAATACTAGCTGCATATTTAGTAGAGATGGGCCGAATATGGATTTCACCGAATACGAATATTCGGCCGAAAGTTCGGTAAAACTTGTACCGAACCGAATATTTGTCCGAACATTATTCGGCAGAATCACCTCGGTACCTAACCAATTTATGTCAAAACTTGTTTACCGTAAAGCGCGCAGGATTAGCGCCGGATCCTGCCCCTCGCTCCCCCGCCACACCTGACATGTTATTGCATCATTCAAGAAGCAAATTGCCCGTACAATGATTTAAATCTTTGCCGGTACATGCTTATATCGGTATATGTATTTCGTTGCGTTATTCTTAGTGAAAATTGATAAATATATGATATATAAAAACGAGTGGCAGGAGATCTACTATTTGGACTTATTTTAGAGAAACTGACGACAAAAGTAAAGTGAAATGTACTGATGTAATGTAGGTAATGTTTCTTTGTCTGATTCCAATAACATTTTATCAAGCTTTCTATTTGCTATAATTAGAAATACCTCAAAAGATAACGCTATACAAGTGGATTTAATCCATAAATAAAATATACTTTCAACAGTAAAATTATGAAAGACATGGCATTACACAATTCGTACATTTCAATAAAGTGGACACTTTGAGTACCACATTAACCAATGTTCGGTGATTTAGCCGAATATTCGGCCGAATACGAATATTCGGTAAAACTGCCGAATATGCCGAATATCGAATATGCAATGAATATTCGGCCCGTTTCTAATATTTAGCTTTAATAAAATAAAATAAAATAAAAAGATCACAAAATACAAAAATACTTTTAGAACTCGTCGAGTGTAACCAATTAAAGTATTTTATGAGTGTAACACACAAAGTAAAAATAATAAATAAATACAATTTAAAATTAAGAGCAGGGCTTAATGCTCGTTTTTATCTCTTCGAAATTACCTATTACTAAAAAATGGGATTGAATCAGACTGAAATAGACAGATCAGAATTAGATTTTATGTTTTGTAAAAACTACCAATATTCTTGTTTTTTTTAAAAATATATATATAATAATGATTTTAATTATACGTCTATATATAACTTTTAGATAACGGGTTTCCGCAAAGTAACGCCTTCATGCATTAGTTAAGTGCTTACGGCAATCAATTAGATGATTATCTGTACTAAAGATGTTTTGTTTTTTCATCAAAATTTTCCGACGACCCGAGTTTTTGACGAGATTATTCGTTTAACCACGATTAATGCAAACTGTTGTTAAAAATCATGTGATTTGTATAAGTTATAATCATACGACAATTAGTTTACCACGAATCTATTTTATACATATAAATAAGATAGAAGTCTCTGTTTGTAATGTCAAAATAACAGCTTTTTACTAAATGCATATGAAAAATTATATACGGTACTTACAGCAAAAAAAAACATTTATTTTTTGTCTGTCTGTATGTTTGTTCCGCATAATCTCCGAAATGTCTGGACCGACTTTGACGGGACTTTCACTGGCAAATAGCTGATGTTATAAGGAGTAACTTAGGCAACTTGGAAAAAGAGGAACAGCTAGTATCTTAAGTAAATACTCGCACTCACACCTTTGCTCATGTTGCGGTCTGGTTACGTACAATTAAAACCAAGATTGTTGTAAATATACAAAACGTAAGCTCTATATTCTAATGTCTAATTTTAGTCTGATTTAGGCTTAGTTGCTTAGTGATTAGATACAGTATGAGAATGTAGGGCTTTATCTGGGTGACAGGGTGAGAAATTGTGTGATAAGAGTGTAGTTTGCAAGATGATGTGACTAAGATTAAGAAAGGAATGCTTCGATGGTTTGGTCATGTGGAAAGAATGAATGAGGAAAGAGTGACAAAGCAAATTTATGTTGCAGAAGTGAACGACAGAGTAAGAAAAGGACGTCCTACGGACGGACGGCGAAAGTTTATCGACCAGCGATATATTAAAAATGGGCCAAATTAGGAGTATCCTTAACCGACGAGCATGTATGCGTAGGTATATGGATGTGAAGGAGGCGAAAGAGGTGTATCAGGTTCGTGCCAAATGGGAGTCTGTAGACTCTGCCTACCCCTCTGGGGGACAGATGTGAGTGTTTATGTATTATGTATGTATTTATGATTAGATACATAATTTCAGAGATAAAAATGTGTATTAAAACGTGCTCGTAAATCCTAAAGGCTTATAGCAAAAAATTATCGTCTTAACGTCTAAACGGTTTTAACACGGTTTTAACACGCTTTTATTAGATAGATAAATACGCGCGGTATTTATCTATCTATCTATGTAACGGAATCTTTTAATGTCATTTTCACCAAGTTGCAGACGACCAATTGACTTGAAAATTTGCACTCGTATCGGTATCGGTCCTTGACCGATGGCATTACAATAATTTAATAACTTTATCCTAATATCCTGATGAGGATCACCAAGATAACGAAGACAAGTGTTTATATAACGTGTTTTTTTTAACTTTTTTAACCATAATTTTATTGGAAAAAAATGCCAAATGTTTTCACAATCCGTCCACCTGGTGGTACTTATCCGTGTAGCCAACAAAGTAACAATGAAAGTTTGTTTCAAAATTAAGTGGTAAAATAGGTTTACAAAGGCTATAGACTATACGATTTTATGTTATTTGACTCCTGAGGTAATGTACTAAGACTGCGTAGAGTCAAAGAAAAAGTAGTGGTACATAAAAATAAGTACCTAATGTTATAATACTTAGAGCTAGTGCCAACCGCGCGACCTTTCAACCTCTCTATTGGAGTCTACTTAGTCTTATTAAAGGTTATTTAGTTATTGCTCTAGAAGGGTATTTCCCCTTCCCTATGTCTAAATCGTGTAAGTCACAATCTTAGAAGTATTTTTCTTAATATTCATGTTTTATTTATTATACTTACATTGACGTTGCTAGTTAGGGTAATGAATTTATATTCATTTAAAATACATAATAGGTTTATATTTACTTTCACTTTGTATTCTACTACTATGAGACGTTTGTGTGCTGTTCAAAGATGTATTTATTGAATACGAATATTATCTTTCCCTCAGTAGGCTATCGTGGCTTATGCTTCTGCATCACTAATCAGTATTAAGCCCTACAGTAATATTGTCAAATATGGATTTAAATAATATCACCACAGTATTACCATTGTATAACCAAATTTGGGTCTAATATAGTTGTATAGGAATGTTTCTAAGCTCTGTATTGTAGTAGCATTTCACGTTTACAATGACGCCAATACTTTTCTATTATACCAGTTTTGCACATCATAAAGCACGGAAACAGGACAGGAAAAGTCTGTTAAGACGACACATCGAAAAGGCTATCGCCGTACTGATCCGAGTGAATATATAATTTATAGAAAAACTTGAAAAAACGCCGTCATAAGGTCTAAAATAGCGTAGCGCCCGCGACGATTAAAAGCGCTTAGAAATTGTCGGAATCTTAAAATATATTTTTTAAAAATTATTGATTTAAGTAATCGAAATAATGAGCAAGTAAATTATGAATATTGATGTTATGAATATATTTGAGTGATTCCCAAGCATATAGATTAAGTAATTTCAACTATAGTGATGTTTTAGAGGTGTTTTCTCAAATAATTATGATCGAGTCAAAATTATACAATCGTGTTTTTGAACAATCAAATTCAAGATAAAGACATGAATTTACCTATATGAAAATTCCACTTTCGTTAGTGGTGTCGTAGTCCTACACTATTTGATGAAAGGAGATGCATTTTTTCACGGTGTCGCCTTAGTGTGTGTCTATAAACAGTTTCATAGTAACTGCGGTAATGTTTATGAAAACATATTGATAGACTTAGCCATGCTTGAACGCTGATGATATATAATATATAATAATAATAATAATAATATTCCACAACTATCACACAACGCCATCTAGTCCCAAGCTAAGCAGAGCTTGTGTTATGGGTACTAGACAACTGATAAACATACTTATATATTTCTAAATACGTAAATATTATAGATAAATTACACCCAGACACAGAACAAATGATAGCGCTCATCACACAAACATTTGTCCTGGGTGGGAATCGAACCCACGACCTCCGGCATAGCAGTCAGGGTCACTAACCACCAGACCAACAGGCCCGTAAATTCTATATTATAATAGGTTCGTTTCTGTATCCTACGACTGTTGGATACTGGGAACTTAATTTTACTTAGTCCGCGCCTCATTGTTTCGCGATCAGCCATACCTTTTACAATCACTTTAAACGTTGCTTAATCAAGGCAAGCAAGAATTCCATTTGAATATCTCCAATTGAGTGTTAATGTAAATATTACAAACTGAAAGTAAAAGAGGAGGGAACATTGAAAGTAATCTATAAACAAAAGTGCGGAAGTTAACTAAAGAAGCCGGCTTTATCATTAAAACGCTAATTGAATTGAATGTTCGGAGTGTATAGTTAGTTTTGCAAATGACGTAAGAAAAGATTCTCAAAGAAAGTTGGTCTTGGTGACTGTGTTTAAAAATAATCCGTACATTAGATCATACGTTGCGATTAGAGAAAAATGATTAGTTCAGTTTGGAGGCGCAGTTCGACCCAGATCTGAAATAGCACCGACACTTGTATCTCCGGGCGCGAAATGGCCTTGTGCCTCCTCAATAGAACAACAGCTTAATAGATCTGGTTAATATATTAGTCAGTGTAATTTGTTGTGCGAACACTAAGCTGCCAATTGAACATAGTTTGTATTTATGACCGAGTCTCGTGGCATTAAAAATTTAACAGTATTTTTAACCTAAAAGTTAATATTAATTTAAGATAGTAGGGAAACTCTTAAACACAGATATTTCAAATTTCATAACCGTCAAATCTTTATAGTTTATTGCTGGATTCGAAGATTCTGAAAGATTTTCTATAACCGCAACTTTTATAGGATTAGCGATCGCATTACTCGTCTGATTTTGCGGTTATGGAAAATCGACCCTTTCACTGCCGCTGTTCTTAGTATTTTTGGTCTGATATCATATGTATATGTATGATTGCCAAGTGCCTGGGTTTCCCCAGGCCCTGTATTGAGAAACGTGTGGATGCAAGGTGCATTTAAATAAAATTTCAAGACGTTCCGTTTAAAAATTAAGAAATGTTGCTGAAAAAGAACCTAACGGAACTCGACTTTCGATTAAGAAACAGAAGGGAGGAATCGAGGCTTCTCTCGATCCGGCCTCCTATAACGCCTACGTTGGGTTCGGGAACAACGTATGTGATCTCCGCAACGGAGTAACACACTAGGGCGATAACCTCTTTCTTTTTCAGCAAGTAGGTTCAGACGGGGATTACGGGTCTTCCGAAGTCGTCCCGGTCCCGACGCCTTAATTCTTCGATGTGGACTGTATAACTTTAGGGATGAATTACTTGGGAATAAAACAGCAATTATCTTCAAACCGTTCCGTGAGAGAGTAATCACTTTTCCCTATCACTTCCCTACACTTTTTCTTCTTATTGACTGCTGGTTCTTCACTTTTCCCGAAGGATTTTCTTATTTTTCCGAACTAATTCCCCGAACTATTTCCCCGAACGAATTGCAATAAAACCCGTTCACTAAGCTACCCCCAGAACTATACGCGAAAGTGAGCCGCGCCATTCGCGTGCCTGCGCAACTTAACAACATGAATTTGTACTATTACTCTCTCACGTTTCACTTAATTTCTTTATTCACATAAATCATACATAAATACAAGTTATCTATTTAGATAGCACAAAACAATATCTACACCATGATATATATTATTTTTTCGTATCACAAAAATCCTTTAATTTATAAAACAAAACATGCCTATTTTAATCACAAATTCAAAATCCAAACTTCTTAAATATTTAACACAGAAAGTTAAAACAATGTTTCCCACTTGAATTTATACATATGTTAACTAATACAATAGTTTAATTTACATTTTCTCTATTTATTTCACTATTTAAAACACTTTTAAATTTCTTATACAAAACTATCATTATTTCACTTATACACAGGAATTTTCACATAAAAATAACACAGAATTCACCCTTTTAGCACGTACAATCAACCTGAAATGTTTTACAAGTCATTTTTACATAAATTGCTGAAATTACAAACATTTTAAATTTTTACATATTCGGCCTCCTAAGGGCGTGGCCAGCGTGCTTCCGTGAACTCACACTATTTGAACAACTAACTTTGCACGGCTTTCGGCTATCAGAAAAAATGAAAGTCTGAAATACACTAATTTTTACAATATTAAATAAATAAGTGCTTCTACACAATTTTCAAACTGTAGGAAACTATCTCTGATAAGATTCTTATCAGTTATCATGTTTCTTATCAGATAACAATACAAGTGAATGTTTTCATTAATCAATCATAACAAATAGGCATTTGTTTTCGTACAAAACATATCATACTTATACAAGATAATACTTATGCAATTAACTTCCGTTAATTCTGTTTATGCACAGAGTGATCATCTCGACCGGGGAACAAATCCGATCTCTAACTTCACTTTAACATTCCTTTGAATTTACATCATTGGAAAGACGATTTCAACCGGGGAACAAATCCGGTAACATAATTTATAACATAAAATTCCCTATATGAATTTATTGAAAGATATTACTTAGAAAACAGTAAACTAGTCCGGCCTGGGAGTCGAACCCAAGACCTTCATATCATTAATTCGACATTTCTTTAAGATTTAACTAAGCATTTTCTTATCAGAACATTTCTATTGGACAATAAGTCTTTGAAAAGTTATTCGTCATCGGTTGACTTAATAAACTGAAACATTCTTATAGGCGCGTCGCCAACAATCTCCCCCCCCCGTGCGTTAGCACCATCATTTGGGAGGCGTCGCGGGTACCAGGACTATTATTCTGGATGTAGGTCTCCTCAAGATACCTGTGCTAGTAATGACGTCAACCACTCTGGTGTGACCGTCTGGTCCCGGTAACGTTCTACTAATTTTGCCTTTCGGCCACGTATTTCGCGGCAACGAATGATCTATTATCAAAACAATATCGCCTTCTTTAGGTTCCATGAACTTTCCGTTATTACCTGTTCGCGGTATTAAGGTAGGCATGTATTCCTTCAGCCACCTTGTCCAAAAATGGTCGGCTAACCTCTGTGCAGCTTTCCAATTGAGTTGACCCGTCAGATGCCGCTCTAGAAATAATCCAGGTGGTCGATCACCACATGAGCGTCCCAGAAGAAAATGATTGGGTGTCAAACCCTCTTCAGGACTATCCATACTGAATGT